>OZ010736.1:115209872-116409872 GCA_963932295.1 Tipula lateralis
GAGAATAGCCTAGCTAGGTGATTCATCGGGCCTGTGGTTTTGACTCGGTGGTGAGGTTGTTGTTTAGGCAATGGCTTGTTCTCGATGGAAGTTGTATTAGCCAGGGATCGATCATTGATACAATTGACTGATTAGGTGATGAAATATCATAGTTAACCTAGTTTTGGTAGGTAGTTTACATAGTTTTGATATTAGTCGTTTGTACGTGGCATCTTTACATTTGACTGTCACGATTCGCACTAAATTATATTTTCCGGCATTAGGTTCAAGAACTCATCCTAGTTTCCATCTTGTAGCAGGTAGTTGGTCGTCTTTTAGTAACACCAGATCATTTGTTTCTAAATTTGGCAGTTTTCCACTTACTGCGCTGTTGAAGTTCGTGAAGATATTCTGAGGACCATCGGTTCCAAATTTCTTGCACCATCTTTTCGACCAAGTGCCATCTTGTTTTTAGCCATGTTTTATCAATCATCGCTTTTGACATAGCCTTTAGTGAATCTTGCGTTTATTCCAGTTTTCCATACTACCTGCATTATAATCATGGTCATGATAGTTATTGGTGATAGCCATCCTATAGGATCAAACAGTTTTGATGAATCAGATATAACGAGTAGATAGGAATTTTGGGTGACTTGATGCCCAATTTGTCCCTTGCTGTGAGGTTTTGTGTCACGAGTGCCTTTTCAATGGTGTCTGCTCCAGTGAGTAAATCACCTACATAGAAGTCGGCCATGATTATATTTTAGCCGCTAGGGGATGCGTTTTCGTTTCTTCCTTGGATAACTGACTTTATAGCTAGGTATTTGGCAGTGGTGATTCCATATGTTACAGTTTTTAATATCTACGCCTCAATATGCCCGGAAGGATCCTCTCTCCACAATATGCGGTGGTAGTTTTAATCTTCTTTATTCAGCCAGACATTGCCAAACCATTTTTCGATATCTAAAATGGTACGATACCAGTTCAACAGACCATTTTTTGACGGCATTTACAGGCCCAAAAGTAGTTGGCCAGTACCGTGTCAACAATCAGACTCCATCGGTTTGGATCGCGAGCCAGCTCCTGAAACTGTTGCAAGTAATTAGAAGATGCTAGATCGCTTTTTACACCGTGGAGCGACCGTCGTGAAACCAAGATCGATATATTATTCGGTTTGGATTAGAACACTGAACAACCGAGCAACGTGATCGCTGTCTTTTGATTTCATCCACGATATCAGGAGTTTGCAATAAATTCGTGATCTCGTGAAAGAACAGAACTTGGTATGTGCCATCGACGTTGCATTTCGGGCCATATATCACACGCATGATTCTTCTCTCGAATGTTAGAAGCAATTTCTCATACTCATCCGTTGGGTTCAACTCTCATATCCATACATGACAGCGAATCTGATCAATTTCAGCATATTCGCATTTGCAAGATATTTTGGATAACAATAGAAACCGTATACGTTACTCAAGAACAACTGAGAATATTGCTGCAGTATAGCCCGAATAGTGACGAAGAAAACCCAGGTTTGTCGATTCTTGGTCGATTTTTGTCATTAAACATTCCAAAAACGAATTTACATCATATTTTGCAAAAAGACGTAGGTCTTAAGGCTTTTAAAGTTCAGTTAACACAAGAACTTAGGCCGCTCGACTTTCAAATGCATCAAAAGGCTAAGAAAACCCATCATCAACGGTTGACTGTTTGGTGCGGTTGTTGTACTAGCGGTGTAATTTGACCTTAATTTTTCGAAAACAGCCTGATACAACTGTTACGGTCACTGTATTGCGCTACCAAGCTATAATTAATGAGTTTTAATGGCCGTGATTGGAAGAAATTGTTGTGGGCGACGTTTATTTTCACCAAGATGGCGCTACAAGGAACGAAACAATTGCAAGTTTGCAAGAAAAGTTTCCTGACCATGTTATTTCTCGAAGAGTTGATCACAATTGGCCACCGAGATCTTGTGATGTAACACCTTAAGAAGTTTTTCTTTGAAGCCACGTGATCTATGCCAACACTCCATAATCGATTCAAGACCTTGAAACAGTGAAATTCCTTAGCTTATCGAGGATAAACAGCCGGATAGGTGTGGATTGGTCCTGAACAATTTCTAGAAAGGATATGATGCTACAAGGGTAGCCGCGATGGTCATTTGGCTGATATTTTCAAATGTTTATGGCATACCTTCCTCATCACAATGAAATAATCTTTCATTGATTTCTCTAAAAAAAAATACTGGTTTTTTTAAATGTTATAATGAAACATCTTATTGGAAACGCCTTTATATTATGAAACATTGTCGCATGAAAATTTTATGAGGTACTTGTTCGAGAAGTAAACGGCATATTATAAATTCAATTTTTAGTTTGAAAAAGAGTGGGTTGTCAGGGAACGAGTGAGACTACAGTATATTTGTGTACGAACAATTGTGGAAGAAACCCACCAGGGTTAAAAACAATTCTTTTAAGATTCTGTTTATTTATACAAAACTATATGTTACTTAACAAGAACCTTAAATATTTTCCTAAAGTCGAAACAGAATTGCCGATTTACATAGTGTATATAGATATGTGTGTGCAGTGTACACATGAGCGTGCGCAGTACTGTTCAAAATTTTCATTCAATAATTCTCGGGAAATGGGAAAACAGTGATGATATATTGCAAAACCATATATCGACACATGATTGTTATTACTACCACTACCACTATCATTATTACGATACTATTTCTATTTCATAATTTAATTTATTTGAAGCTGTGAAGATCGACGGCTTTATTGCTTTTCAATTTATAATTTGACGGTAATCAAAATTTAAAACGAAAAGTCGGATACAGTAAAATTTTATAAATTTTTGGTCGAGTTTAAAACGGTCAGGCAAGACGAAAAACGATCAGAAATTTTTCATTTCGTTGTTGAACAAACGATTGATTAAATTGTACGACCATTAAACAAGGCCTACCAGAATCATGGCCGGGTACACCATAAACTAGGTTTACTGGGTTGTTATTTTTATTTTTTCCCTCGTCACTCGGGCTCAATGGGACAGTCCTTTCAAAAAGAATTATCTCTGCTTCTCCTTCCCTGCATTGCCAGCATGTGATAACTAACAAGGACTGAGATCAAATCATTTAAGTGATCTATCTTTAGCGATACAACGTCACACCTAGTCCTGGTGGAGTTACAACAAAAGTGAAAGATATCTGACCGGACAAAGTTATCGGTCGAAACTTCTATGATACCCAGATGTAATGGTATTATCTCCCAATCAGTTGTATTGGAATCAGTTCCAGTCAAAAGAATTTTGGTTGTCAAAGACGATGATCCATCTCAAAATTGAAGCCCCAATCAGTATTGCCCGGCACCAAACTCTGATGGTCTAGGGTTATTACCAGTCCTTCCTGAAGGATCCTGTCTGGTACTGAAGTTTGAAATTTTGAAAAAATAATTGATGCTCCATCGAATCTATCTTGAGCCACCACATTGCCTGCCAAGTTTCATTTATTGAAATCGGGCAGTTGGTTTGTCAGATTGAACTAGTTGGGAAAATGAGTTCGGATTAACTCGTGGGTGTCTTATCAGGCTTCTGTAGAGTTTCGACAGTGTCCGTCTTAGTTTCACAGAGAACTTATTTAAGTGAAGCTATAAAGCTTCTCAGAACAGCTCAAACATTTCTACTGATCCTTCTTCGCATTACTATTATTTGCATGTTCTAAATTTCTGGAATATGTGATATAAATATTGCTGGTTTGTTGTCATAGGTTGTCTCAACTCTTATGATGGAGACTATTAAATTGATGACGATATATTTTTTAAGAGATAACCACACCACGCCTATAGAGTCAATAAGATGCAGATACGACAATCTCATGCACCTCATTTCCTCTCTTAGAATGATATTCTCAAAATTGCAGAAATTTTTGCATGAAAATTGAACCTACCAAAGTGGATATATAATTCCATCTAGGATTTAGGACATATAGCATGATACCAGGAGACTATATTCCACTAATCCATATATGAAAATTACTATATTTACATCAAAGAGAAATGGTTTAATGTGTTTCATTAATTATCAAAAGCCACATAGCTTCTGAATAGACAGTGATGGCATGACTCCCTACTTTTGAAATTCACATGTTCTACTCTGTTAGGCCATCTACTTTCAAACAACACTAGCATATTCCACCATTACGTAGAAGTAACAACCACTGGGCCCAAAATAATAGGCCTAGTGATCGGAAGTAAAATCAGCTCTGTATGCACAATGAGTTAAATCTAAAAACATCTCTTAGGTATGATCTCAATACAGAGAAAGTATTGTAAAAGTTGCCAACTAAAGGTGGAATTGGTTACTCTTTAATTCAATAAAATTACTTTCCTTAGGTCTCCCCAATAATTTTAGTGCCAAAACCTGGAAGTGCCACCAGAAGAAATTCCATTTTATGCAACAATCAGTTTACTGCCAACTATGTCTGAATTATTTTGAAAAAACTACCGACGTCTAAAGCCCATTTCGCATGAGAATAAACTGATATCGGACTTTACAGTACCGCAAGAACAAAGAATAAAGTGCACGTAATACAAATGTGCACGTAATTCCTCTCTATTGCTGGACATAACTCGAGCATTTGATAAAGTAACCAAATTAGATCTGGTATTTCCCGTAGACAGAGCACTTGGCCCTATATATATTATATCTGTTGTCACAGCAAAGTTGCATACAAACAATCAAGTAACCGTAACAACATTTGCAGACTACACGGCAATATACTCATCACATGAAGACTCCAACATTATTACGATCCAAGAATGAAAATAATCTTAATCTAACCATGTAATTTTAAAAATGAGTAGTGGCGCAAGTTCATGACAGACATGCGAACAGACATGCTCACTTCATTCTTGGAAGAAGATTCTGAACCAACTCTCCCTTCTGGCCTAGAGCTATCCATGTAAAATTGAAAAACCTCTTTTACCGGTGCCAACCCATCTTTCTAAAAGCTTATTATCGCAGCATAAAGCCATTGTACTGTAATCAAGATTTTCTAGTTCTTTACTTAGTGACTCAATTATCTTCAAGTCTGTAGATATTAGCTGCGTCTGTAGATATTTCGCATGAACTAGGGTGTAACATTTGTGCTCAGCATCCCATTTACAAGAAAACAGGTCGTTCTTTGCACCTGTTCCAGTATTCTTGGATATATTACATTATCAAAAGCTGACTATCACAAGGTAACTCCCTACATTAGCTCTTATTATAGGAGTGTAAAGCCAATGCATCTGCACCAGTTTAATGCCCCATCTAGTTCGAATTACGCTGCTGCACTCTTTCCACAATATTCGGCCACAATATAAGATTGTGCCTTAACATCTCGTTTTACCGTAAAAAATAGTGGGGCGCTAATATTTCTAGAAATTTAATCGTTTTTAATAAAGCTGGTAATGATATTAAAAAAAAAAAAAAAAAAAAAAAAAAAAATTAGAAAAAATCTTTTTTTCGATGGATATACACTTAATTTCAACATGGTGACCCATTTTGTGAAAATTGAGATACCATTTGGTGTTTCCTCCTTAATCGATTTCATCGATAATTTGTAGGAGTGATGCAGAAGGTACGACACCTTGAGGTGATATTTTATTTATACTCCTTCTTATATTGTGCAACCTTTCAGTTCCAAGGTGACAATCGTAGTTTCAAGCATTTGATTGATTATTCCGTAAGCAGGATACTCCACCTCTTCAAGATTAGTCTATTTTTGGCTACACTCCATTATCCCAATCACTCTGTTGTTGTCTCTATATACTTTTACGTTATTGAGATCTCCATCAATGTCAAAGAATGATTCAGAACTAAATGATATATCTATCAAGCCAATGTTCACCGACCGGCTTAGACTACGTCTATCAACTTTTCAAACGTTTTGAGAAGGAAAAATAGCGTTACTGATCTTAGGTATTTCATGTAGCCAGGTGAGCTCCTCTCCACATTCGGAATGAATTTAAAAAATCGATATTTCCAGCTAAGTTCTGGTAATTCACTAGTACTCTTGCGTCACGACTGAACGTATATACACGAGAATAGCACAGTATGAACATCAAGTCCGGTAGATGAGATGAATTGATCTTTTCGATCACACAGTCATTCAATGACGTCATCATCAGGTCAAAATCGGTCGAAACCTCAATATTAGTATTCTAAAATTACATTAATCTTTATACGCTTCATTGATCATCTCACTTCTTCATTGGTGACCCCAAGAGCCCTATTTTTAGGGAACATTCATTACACGTCAATATCTTCTGACACAACTTCCATACATTTTCATCCTACTCTCCTGCGTAACCTAAAACTGCAAAAATTAATTTCTCACAATGGAATTGTCTGCCTTCTCTCTCAATACGTGGTAGCGTCCGTTTCGCGCTCTTTCAAGGCACAGATATTTCCAGGAAGTTCGTTTCACGCTGCAACAAAGCCAAACTAAATAAGGGGGGCGAATTCGGGAGCACACACAAATACAGCATGCAGTCAGAGGATCATCGATATTTCGAGTTAAGATCTTGTTATTCACTAGTACTATCGCGTCACGACTGAACGTATATATACGAATCGCACAGTATTCAATGACAAGTTGTCATCATCAAGTTGAAATCAGCCTAGTAAACTACAACATACATTCAAGTGCACAACTCGAATTACACAACTAACACTCAAATAGTATTTAAAATTATATAAAGCTACACGCTTTCAAATGCATAAGCATCTTACAAAAATAACCTTCAGCTAGTGGATACCGATTTACAAATTGTTCTGCACTAAACATAATTCTGACGAAATACATTATTTCTACTGCTCGCATTTCATGTAGCCTCGATATGAACTATGTATACATATTCTCAATTGTATATACAAGTAATATGGTTTTCTGCGCAACCTACAACTTGTTCGCTATTCATATCTTGCCACTTGGTATAAATACCATCAAATGCGAGCAATGGCATCCGTACAATACCATACGGATGTGAATCGAATTCAAAAATGACTCGTCGAAATATTTTATACTGATCATTAAATTTGGTGTCGATTATATAGGGGATAGTCACATTAAGTGGAACACATTTTGCATTACATTCTCACATCGTACATATGTACATATAGTGTATATAGATAAAAGGGAGTGAGGGGTAACAGACATCATATTTTACTTGAGTATGAAATATTCTCTATGCACAGTTTAGTTATCATTCACATTCTGATCTCATTGAACGGACGGAAATTTTATTAAAAAAATAATAATAAATTTAAATTAATTTTATATAAATTATTCATTTCATAATATTTCGTTATATAGCTCGTGTTATAATTATGTGAAGTGAAACATTGTTTAAAGTGTTTGGTGGTTGAAAAAAAAAATAAAAAAAAATTGTCAATCTAAAAAATTTTATTTTTTAATTAAATTAACAAAAATTAATAAGTACACGAATTAAATAAATAAAAAACAAAAAGTCGAATTATGACAAATGTGAAATTGTACAAATCGCGTAGTTTTGTTATGACATGGCATTTGCTAGCGCTGGCCCAGTACGTCTATGCCATCTACTATGACTACTATTTTGTTCGAATACCGAAGAACATTTTACCAGGCGATACGGATATCATTGGAGGACGAACCAAATACTTAACCTATTGGAGTTTGGTTAGTACATATCGTTATTGTTATACAACACACAGCCAATAATTTATTGTATAGATGATAACCCAAACACATGAAAATTGACCAGATTGCCCCCACATCTTACTTGAGATTTATATAAGAAAAAAAAATTTTTTTTTTTGGATAATTTATTTATTTTTATTGAACTTTTTGCTGGTTTTGTCTATGTTATAAATTAAAAATTAATTAATTAATTAATTATATATATTTGAACAAACACAAAAAAAATCAAAATAATAACAAAATATTCGCGATACGTCGTTCTTATCTCTATATTTTTGGTGTACGCAGAACAATTCGGACTGAAAATTGTCGAGGGGCGATTGGAGGGTGGATGAGACTTTGATTTGTGCACTATACTCGTATTCACATATATACAATGTGTGTTGAGAAGTTAATTATTTCGATTAGATAACCGCGGGTCTCACACGACATTATTTTTGTGCGCTATCAATTACAGCTAATTAGACGACAAATTGAATTATGACATTTTTGACAAGACTCAGATATGATGTAATCGTCTATGTATGCCTTTATATACTATATTTAGGTGCGATAAGAATTACGTTTGCCGTGATTTAACTTTATCAGATTGTTATGATATTTTTAGTATTTATATAACTTCATTAATTAAAGGAGGTGCGGGGTCACACATCATACACAATGTTTTCTTATCTTGTGCAATATATTATCTTTACAAATGTATGTAACATTGAAATTTGCCATATCAACATAATACAGTGTACTATGTAACAGTGTATAAACGAATTAGAACTGAAATATTGGTGTGCTATACTCTAACCACGTAATTCGAAACTGTTGTTGTTTAAATTAAAAAGGTCACTGACCTATGTATATAATATCTTTAATTTAAGATAGTTTTTAGTGCCAGGAAAATATTATTATGATTGACAAGATAGCATAACGAGACAACCGGAAGATTTGAACATGTTATTACAACGGGATATGTACCAACAGCAATAACCAACTGTAACTGTCGCACGTATTAATAATCTATGGCTTAGAGGCCGTAAACAGTCCTTACCGCGTCTCAACTGAGATCTTACGAACCAGTTTTTTAACGATTGGTGCACATTGTAGGTGGTCAGGTCAGCTCAACGAATGTTTTTTTACACACAAACGCGTTTTTATGTCATCCGGTTGCATGTTAATTTTTGGTCAACGGCGGGAATTGAACTCGAGTCCCCGGCGTGATTAGAAATTCTTTTAACCATTAAGCTACAACCGGCGACAGATTACCTTTTATTACGTCTAAATATGATCAACTGAATCGTTGATCCGATCAAGTAATTTCAATAAAAAATTGTTTTTGCAACACGCCTAGTCGCATACTCTAATTTGTAAAGCACTTCCTCAAGAAAGACGAAACTTGCACAAAGAAAGAAACAATTTCCTAATCACATTCAGAAGGCCAAGTTGCTCATACATACAAAGTCCAACTTGACCAAGAATTGAAACCAAACAACCTTTGTGTGCATTTATTTTAGGATGCCGCCAAAAGACTCCGCATACCCTTGCACCTAGACGCTAAAGTTATATCATTGATGGTTTCGAATATGATCTAATTCAAATTTGAAATTTGAAATTTGAAATTTGAAATTTGAAATTTGAAATTTGAAAATTGAAATTTGAAATTTGAAATTTGAAATTTGAATTAGATCATATTCGAAACCATCAATGATATAACTTTAGCGTCTAGGTGCAAGGGTATGCGGAGTCTTTTGGCGGCATCCTAAAATAAATGCACACAGGTTGTTTGGTTTCAATTCTTGGTCAAGTTGGACTTTGTAATTTCAAATTTCAAATTTCAAATTTCAAATTTCAAATTTCAAATTTCAAATTTCAAATTTCAAATTTCAAATTTCAAATTTCAAATTTCAAATTTCAAATTTCAAATTTCAAATTTCAAATTTCAAATTTCAAATTTCAAATTTCAAATTTCAAATTTCAAATTTCAAATTTCAAATTTCAAATTTCAAATTTCAAATTTCAAATTTCAAATTTCAAATTTCAAATTTCAAAGTTCAAATTTCAAATTTCAAATTTCAAACTTCAAATTTCAAATTTTTTTTTTTTTTTTTTTTTTTTTTTTTTTTTTTTTTTTTAAATATCATTACCAGCTTTATTAAAAACGATTTTTTTTTTCAAATTATAACTAATATATACAGTTGTTGCTGATAAGATAAGTGGAACCATTGGATCTAAAGATCACGTGCCTGGTCCACTGATTCTTTACAAAAAAAATTATATTTAATTAGCAATTAACAATAAAAGAAATAAAAATTAATAAAATTTAATACACATTATAATAAACCATTACTGTACAAAAAATCACTGCTTTCTTTTTTTTTTTTTTTTTTATAATTATTAAACTAATAAAACAAATAGATGGTCAATATTCAAATTTCAAATTTCAAATTTCAAATTTTAAATAACATTAAAATTACCTGATTCTATCACATTCTTTACTAATTGAAAAACGCTCGAATACATTTTCAATAATAAAAAAAGGGCCAAGCCACATCTAAACACTCCTATATTTTCCCTCCAATAACATCGTCTACCATACTTGACATCCAATAACATCCTAGGCTTCTGTTCCAAAGAAGGCATACAGTCGGAGGACATGCCAGTATGTATTAATGGTTTTGAAAGTACACCAGGAGGGCCGACTAACTGAATTGTTAAATTTAAAGGCAGCATCCGATATCCAGGTGCTGTTGAGCCCAAATGATGTTTACTCGGACTTGTTCACTTTGATCCAATGAAGTCAATGCAAGTTTTTTTTTTTTATTGTGTAAAGTTGGCACAATTATCATCTCCGATTTTGGCCATCATACTAATAGGTGACCCATGACCATAGGTCTAACCCTGGATAAATATAATCAATCGATTATTTTTGGTTTAAATAAATCAAATTTCCAAAGTATTACCATATACAAATCTTTTGATTCATGGCTTGTCTGTGTAGAGTTTCTCGATTGTGCGTGATCATTGTACCATTGACAATTGTCTGTTGATCATTGTACCATTGAACAGTTGTCTGTCTTGTCTCAGAATCACATCATGAATTATACGTATGGCTACTATGATCTGATTTTTGAATAGCATCTACCCGATAAGCAGAATTAACTGATTGTACCGCAGTAGGTGTTTATGGCATTCTCGAATGTAGAAACTGTCTTTAATATTCTCTTTGACGTGTATGACCATTTCTATAGAATGTGAAAGTAGGAAAGAATCTACTCGTTTCTACTTAACGCTGTTATTGTGACCTTGCACGTAGTGCTCTAGATTATAATTTGAGTATGCAGGCTAAATTCATTATTTTAATTTTCTCGGATTAATTTAACAGGTTTATTGGAGAGAACGACAAACTAAATTTTAATCAAGAACCTTGCAGAATCCTGTACTAGTTTTCCTGCTTCAATTTTGCTGCAGACTGAATCTCAATGCAGTCAAGGTCTTGAAATACCTCAACAGTTTCTATAACGGAAACACACTGACTAGGTAATGCTCGAAAGGAAGGCTTCCTGATAGAGGATGTTACTGATGTTTTATTTTGGTTGACGTAATCCAATCACACAGATACATAATTTGTATATGTAATGTTAAATATATGAATAAAATCTATCAGCGACAGATTCACGGTCGAAATAGTTATCTATCCAATCAAGTAATTCCAATAACAAGAAACCGTTTTTGCACCACGCATAGTCGCATTCTCTAATTTGTAATACACATCGGTGATTTTAATTCCACCTAGAGCTCTAACACTACGTTAGTACGCAACCAAAAGACTCCGCATAACTTATTAGCATCTATAGACGTTATGTTATTCATGGATACTAGTTTTTAATGCTTCCTGACCTGATTATATTGCATGCATCATATCACATATCGCCGTTCATATCGGTCTACTTCCAACGTAGGCATACAGTAGGGGGACATGTCAGTGGATACATGTTCTGATTTTCAGCAGAATTTTTAGAGGACTTTCTTTCTAAATTGTTTAGGGAAAACTGCATTAAGAATAAACGGCAAGAGGACGTTTATTCTTAATGCAGTTCAGAAGTTCAAACAGACTATAATCAAACATTTTCACATTCCTTTAATAGTAATGCAAGCAATTCATTTAATTTTATTGAGTCCAATTTGCACATTTACCACCTTCGTTCTTGGTCGCAATACTTAAAGACCTAGGTGTCCATGGGTTTGATAATAGATAATTTTTAGTTTCAATTCCCACGAACTTTGTGGAAGGGCCTAAAAGTACTTGCATGGCTTGTCTAGGTACAGTCTTAGATATTTAATATCTTTAGAAAATTGGATTAATGTGTTATTTAAAACGTGGGCTCTCTAAGATGCAGCTGATCATATTTAATCACTATACTCTGCTTTATTTATTCAGCGTACGATGGTTATTATGGTTGTGGTTCTGAATATTACATAAATGTAAATTGTAAACTCAGGTGTAGTATTTCATGACATGTCTCGCGAGATGTCACAGGATCACATCATAAATTATACCCTGTCGATAAAAATTGTTACATATGTAGAAGCACGACGATGTTATATGATTTGATTGTAGAATAGCATCTGTCCGGAAAACATAATTCTCGAATGTAGAAACTGCCTTTGATATTCTCTTTGACGTGTATGATCAGTTCTATAGATTGCAAGTGACGAACAAAATTTCGATCTGCTCGTTCTTACTTAACACTGTTGTTGTGACCTTGCTAACATTGAGTTTTGCTTATCCAATAAAACACTTTTATACTGTTTGTCCTCTTCTGAAATGTCTTGCAAACATTTGTAAGTCATGCAGACTAAATTCTTTATTTTACTATAATAGTTTAATTTTGCTTCAGACTGCATCTCAATGCATTCAAGGCAACGTCAATCTTAACATGCAAGCAAAGTGCAGACAGATATTTAAATACTTCAACAGCGTCTATCAGAAATATTCACACAAATCCTGTAACGTCCATTAAAGCTATGCGCTTTGATCTTTATTGATTAATGGTTAGTCCTTAACCATAAATCGGAATGTCACTGTTTTATTTTGGTTGACTTAAGTCATTGTGGATGCACCGTTGTCACACTAAGTCGATGGCTTCTTACATTCTATCTGATAAAATTCCTTCGAATTCCCCCTGATGATTAACTATCAGATCCATCGAGTCCATGGTAACTAAGTCAGTCATAGCACATATGACTCATGGTAGATATGAGTCAGTCAATCACCAAAGACCACAGTAAAGGTGATATGATTCTGAAATTAAAATATCTTGCAAATGCGCATAATCTGACATATAGTGTTGATGGGTTTGTAGTGAGGGTTGGACCTTGACGGATGAGTACAAAAGATGGTTTCTAACATTCGAGATAAGAATTATGCACATATCGAGTTCTATTCAATCACGAGGCGAGGAATTTATTTTTCAAATTAAAGGACAGTGAGTACGCTTTCTCGGTGACGTTCTGCATGCTGATCCAAACCGAATGATACAGCGATCTTTAAAGGGAAATCAGAATTTCGGTATAGGCGAAGAGGTCGGCTATTTCTAATTGTTTAGAACAGTATGAAGAGCTGGCTCGTGATTGAAACCGAATGAGTCAGATTTCACATGGTATGATTTAAAAATGGCCTTTAAAAACCGTTGAAAAAAGGTGATATTATCAGAGACATAATGAAATTTGGCTTTTAAAAGACTAAAACACACATTGAACATTTAACCTTGAAAAATGTCAGCATATATTTTGTATATCTTCTGTATTAAGTTGTCGCTTCTAAAGCATCTATTTATAAGCAACTACCCTCATCTATGAGTTGTTTAAATCTGTGGACCATCTTATAAACATAATGTTGAAGACTCTTACTGTGTTCGCCCAAACACAGTCTTGCGGATGACTAAAAATATAAATGGGTATGGCAATCATAATAATTCTGGTCGATAACTGATGAGATTATAGATCATGTTTAATGCATTTCGAGAATTTATCGAGTGATTTACAGGACAGTCTAGACGAATAATATCCTCTTACAACCGTTTGTTTCTGATAGACAAAGCTGTATAGAATGTAATATTATACAATATGAAGATTTCACGATCGGCAGATTTTTATGCACTTAACATTTTCTGCAGCTTTTGAGAGATACTAAGTATAGCTAGATTAAGTGATGCGTCAGTCACCATCATCTCCAGACATGTCAAAACAATATATATATATATATATATATATATATATATATATATATATATATATATATATATATATATATATATATATATATATATATATATATATATATATATATATATATATATATATATATATATATATATATATATATATATATATATATATATATATACATATATATATATATATATATATATATATATATATATATATATATATATATATATATATATATATATATAAACTAATTTGTACCGTTTAACACTCAATTTGAATTCGTAATTCACAAAGACAGTGCTCGTTAAGCCACAACCGAGAGTAATAAATCTAAATCATATTGAATAACATATCTGTAATTCGCTAGAACTGTTGTACACGTATCACATCATACATACAAACTGAATCAAGTCCAGTTGCGTTCAGCTGATTAGATAAATCTAATCAATTTTCGATCAAACAATTCAGTCATTCAATGACTTCCCACAAATCATCAGATAAGAACTGACATGCAGCAAAATCGACGACACCAGATTAGATTACAACAAAAGATGCCAAAACTATTCAATCAAAACATCAACATCTGTTTTGGGGTTCTCAACACCTAAGCTTAGCTTGTCTATAACTGGATTTCACGGAATAACCCCCAACACTATCACGTACAGTAATGATTGACACACAAAACTCTCTAATATTTCACTAGAGGAACAATTCTGTAGCATAGTCGATCAAACTCTGTTTCATTGACATGACGCTATAGTGGATGTGTGCAAGTAACTCACCGTGCTCTTGTCTTCATTCTTTGCAATCTATCATTGTGTGTGTAAAATATTGTTAATATTATTTTCTTTTCATGATATTCAATGTTGACTATACGGAATGGTTTTACAAAACTTACTATGGAGATGAGGTTATGTATGCCAATAATTACCGTTTCATGTCATTTTCTCGCTCTTTACCGATTAGCGTATTTTAAGCCCCGCATCCTGCTTTCGACTGGGTTTGGGTACTTATCACAATTTATATGTGACTTAACGTATAGCGCATTTGATTGCATTAAGATGTACTACTCTAGATAATTTGTTAATGTCAAAATATCGTTAATTTCTTACTCAAATATCTCAAATAAAGATTCCAATATCGTTAATTTCTTACTGATCTATAGTTATATGATACCTATATTATCTCGTATATAAATTTGACGTTGACGGAGTGTTACACATTTGGCTTTTATCTTTCAAGGTAAGAGTAATCTTTACTCAAATACACTATGCTGATGACAACGAGTTTTGGACATCGATCACTCACCTTGGTCCTGTCTCGTTTTGTGATCTTATAAATGAGAATCACATCTTGCTAACGATCTGGAATTGTTTAGTTGTTTATGATGAAAGCCTAACAGTAAGGGGCCTAACATAAATCGTTGAATAAGTAATAACCATTATTATCATTTGAAAATGTAAAAACTTTATAATCCACAAATCAAACCTGACAATGTAATCCTCGTAAACCCCTAACATGAAAAACACATTAAAGCAAATACGTACCCAAAGAGCATGTGCCAAATGTGTAACTAATGTATGTAGATAGAAAACAATTAGAGATGTAAAACACCCATATAAACCAAAAGACGTGTTCATACACGTTCATACCTGCCCACATCCACTTCTCACACTTATACTCGTACATATATTCTTTCTTACACATAGAAATCCAAAATAAACATGTAAGCTATATCTTCTAGATTCTAACAAGAAGTGAAATAATAAAAATAAAATATTATTTGTTATCTCTAATTGATGTTAATAGTCGAAACATTTTTAATTAGATGAGATAAAATTGGGTATATATACGTATCTATATAGTCTCGAGTAGATATATACTTGTAGTTAGCCTACCGTATACTGTTACGCAATTCCTGGTAAAAATACGAAACACCTTGCGGAATTTAGTGTTTTATAAACAACATCGACCATATGTTCATCATCAACGTAACTTAATCGGGTTGATTACACTGCCTCCGTTAAATTTTCCAACAATTGTCGGTCATTATTATATTCTAATTACGATATACCTCAATTATATATATATGTATATCTATCGTATATAGTAAATTTGGCGTACGATGATAAATACGAAACGAAATGGTAATACAGTGGCAACATAATATCAGTGATGAGTGAATTCTAATGGGAAGTGATGATTGATTCTGTGTGATAACGCCAAAGCTAACAATCTATATACGATGTGTATACTATAGCTATAAGTTTGCATTTTGCCCGCATTTAAATCATTGAATTAGTTTATAAATATTTAAATTGAGATCTAATCACTATCATATACCAATATCCAAATAAATTTAATTAATGAAATCAAATTGAATTTCGTAATTCAATCAATTTGTCTACTATAGCTATACACTCGCACACTGCTATGCATACAGTATTATATACTATACGTAATAGTAACAAAAAGTGCTAACGAGATTAAAAAATCGATAGAGTACGCAACCAAAATTCAAATATTTTGAATTGCGTATCGTTGAACATGCGTTTGTTTTTGTATGTCAAACGATTAGTGTTTAGGTGGCAACCATTCAAAATGGTTGTTATTATTGCGTGTATGCATTTATTGTTTGAATTTAAATTAAAAAATGGCCAATGTTTTAAAAAATTGGCATCGTACACAATATAACGTGTTAGAGTTGTTGAATTGTTCTATGTAAATATGTGTTCAGTGAAAAATGTTGAACAAAATTACGGAATATTTACGATCGATATAATCGTCCAATTGAAACCACTATCGATCAAATTGTTGTAAGCAAGGAGAAACCTATTGATTTGGGTCGTGAAAGTATTGCTGAACAGGATTGTAAAAAACATTAGTGCCATTAGGCTCCAAACGTCGTTCATTTGTTAATTATGATTTGATCATTTATGCATCAATTTTTGAAGTAAAACTTAATTACGCACGCTTGACTTGGGGAGTAAGCTGATGAATGCGTGACGAGTGCGTTACGAACGATCTACCATTGCCATGAATAATAACAAAACAATAAACGCAAAACGAAATCATTTTCCTTTAGTATCAGGGTGGGCCATCACAATTCATAAATCTCAAAGTGGAACATTCAATGAAGTTAATTATGAATATCAAAGGACTCATTTTCTACCATTACTATATGTTGCTCTACCACCTGTCCACGAGCTACCATAATTGGTCTGTATTGGTTTGGTTCGTATATAAATAAATAGGATAACTGATGCATTAACTAATCAACTAATTTTAAATAAAACTTTCTATTTAAAGGCTTAAAAAAAGCCAATTTGATATTGCAGGAGAGAGAAAAGGTATTTCCATGATTTATTCATCCGTTTGCAATCGATGATGATAAGGAATATGTAGATGGTATTCCCTTGTTTGTTAGCATACTTCAAGGGTCGAGATATCTTATGTTTATGTATAATACAATAGGCTGGCAACACTGTTGGGCGTGTAAATTACACGATGCAATTTACACGGTTTTTTACATCTAAAAAACTTGTAATTACAAGGTTATTTTTTACATTCTTTTTTATATTTTTTACATTCTATATGCAATTGTAAGTAGCGCACCATCTATTAAAAATTATTCTTACAATTTTATGAATAGAATTTGTGAACTACACTGTCAGTGTAAAATTATTTTTCGACTATAGACTAAATGTCAAAATGTCAAAATAAATTTTGTTTTCTTATTAGCAGGATAATTCAGAATTATTGACAGTTTAGTTCGGTTAAAATCACCTTATCTCGCTCGAATGACTAATAGCGTCGTCAAGAAAAGTAATAGATATTACAAATACGCATATATCCATGTTAACTGTTAATGAACAACCGAACATCGGTAGATCTTGACATTTTAAAACAGATGACACTGCAAATGTTGTTGTCTTCATTTTGTACATGTAATTACCGATTTATTTGTAATTTACGCTGTTTCTACATAATTTACATCAAAAATGTAAAAAAACGTTTTTTACATGTAAAATCCCAGCTGTGGCTGGCTCGGACCAATGTAATCTACAGATATTGTCTATTGTCAAATTAGACCTTTGACGCAACGACATCGATTCTTATCGACTTAAAGTACGACATTAAATTAGGACACAAAACAAATGTCTCGAACTATAGTGACAAAAACAAACATTCAGGCCTATTTGCCCTATACTGTGACATTCCCAGACGAACGCTTTCAGTTTCGAATAAAGATTAAGATATACGCTAGCTTCAAACTCGTTAGTGTAATAGGAACTTCGATCGAAAGCAATGTAGTTTTTGGAGAGAATATGGAGAGTATAACAAGTACTTAACAGTTCTTCTTTCTCCTCTTTGACATTATTCTCAGTTTGTGTTGTTCCGAATTTTCATTCCAAACCTAGGATTACGCAAACAACAGTGTCTAGTGAAAATACACAGCAAGATTCTTAAAGTACGTCTATTATTCTTAAAGTACGTCTATTATAATTCAAGAAGAATAAGGATCTTTGCTAATTTACTGTTCCAAAGAAGATATGTCACCCTCAGGGCCGGGCATGATCCCACAAAAGTGAAACATACTCTATTGGATAAGTAATATTGAATATTCTTAGCTTAGTAATTTTAGATAGGACCAAAGCAGTCCAGATTTCGAGGAGCATGGTGTTTTGTTCGTTAATACGTATCTTTTTCAGTGCTGCTAATTTTTGCTATACAATAGAATCAATGGTTTTGGGAAGTGATGTTGATACCCATACTATAACATAGTATGTAGTGCTGACTAATGTAAGCTGAGACTTATTGGTTTGGAATATTTCTTTGTACATATACTTGTCAACCTATTGATACTGAACATCCTCAGTTTATTTTTTAAATCTTGGATAAAGTTGATTGTCTTCACTAATTACTGTATTTTTCTTTGGTATTCTATGATTTCCTCCTTCATGGATAGTCGTATAATTAATTTTATGATTCATTTTACTTATGTAATAGCCGTTTCGAACATATTTCGCCACACGTTTTGAATCGACATAAACAATTTTTAGAAGAAGCTGGAGTGAATGATTCTTCTATGATCATTCTATCCGGCCAACAAAGTGATTGAGTCGTTTCAACTTTAACTATCTCTGCCACTCACCGACAAAAATGAGTGCTTAATTTGCCAGATGCCTCACTTTCCGCTTTCAACTTCTTTTATGCCATCAACATGTTTCCACCTAAATTTTCCAGTACTGGAATGTCACCAAATATCATTTTCAACAATTTTCTGGATTTTTTTTCTAAACAAGGTTATAACAATGAAGCTCGCAAACGTGCTCAATTATATAAGTTCAGAAGCAGGGAAACAATATATCCAAAATATTAAACGTAGCCAAAGAGCCATTTTGTCTCAAATACCACTTAATTGAGTTCACGATTCTACAATTGCTCTGCCGTTTGAGCTGCATCGTGTTGAAAGTTTTTATCTCAAACAGTTATAGGAAAACATAAGGAATTGACAAATAAGAAAACTCAGGCTCCACCAGATGGTCAACACTGGTTAACGGTGTATGCTAAAATAACAAACAAAATCGATATATTAAGGCACACAGTTAACCAAGAAATAAGTTTAGAAGCTAACACATAGATGGCATACCTCGCTGATAACTCAAACTCGACAGTTTTTACAGAATCGATTAAAACGTGAATACGATTGTTTTGGAGTATGTACGTATATCCATATAAGAAGGCTGAGAGCACATTGCATGCCGTGTTTATTTACAGTGGGCCAAAAACAGCATCGCATTGATGATTCAGAGAACAGCACAGCCGTAATAATCAGGATTGTTTGTATCAGTATGTGACAATGAATGAAACAGAAACTCCGGACTCAAATTGTGAACAGTTGATTTTCGAATTTGGGATACAAAGATGAAAGAAGTATAGATATTCCCTGGCATTGGTTTGGTTGAATAACATACATTTTCACTACGACAATGCATCATGCCACAAAAGAAAACGGAATGTTAGAGAAGCGTTGGAATGGGTGTATCACTCTTAAAGAAATTATCTTAATATGAATAGTCGATTTTTGCACGTCGAAAATTGTGGCAAACAGCACGTTATTCAACTAACTCGCATCAAAATATTCTTCTAATTATGATTATACCATCCACTTCTCATATTAAGCCACGCTAATTGCTTAATAATTAGCATATACGAAGATTTAATAGATTGGAGTCGATAACTGCGACCATATAACAATAGCTCGTATTAGTAAATTAATAGATTTGTATTTTATTGTATGCTCGATAATTGATCAACATTGGCCTTCGCTTGTGAAAAGAGCGTTCTATTCTAAATAAATACTGTACACAGTATATACACTTTAGACGCAGTCTAACCGGAAACAGCCAACTACACTCTCGTATACATCAACTTAAACGTTAGCCATGTGTAAAGTGAACTACATGATAATGTTGTGTATGTTCTGATTGATCTTTTTCTCGCCATTCCAATATACATACATAAATGATCTCGAATAAATAAATAAACATTATATTGATCGTAAAAATATATGTTATGTAAGATAAGAGTTATCAAATCTTAAAACAATCACCACAGAGTTCTACTCGTGTATATAATGCAGATTGCCCAGACATCATAAAAATATTTTATATTTTTACGTCTTTCGCGGGTAGTTATTCTTGTTTTAGTGGATTAATCGAAATGGAAAGAAGTGAATTTTTTTTAACATAGTCGTATCCATTGTTATGGATATCGGTAGAGTGTAGACATACGAGTCTCTATGTATGTTCGATATGTCGCAACATGTAATATGTATCTCTATAGATCATATTGTTTATAATCTAATCAATTTTTATTGTATTTTGCAGATTTTGTAGGTCATGTGTATCTCTTTGTCGCATTTTATGTTCGAAAACACTAATCCGTTCTAGAAAATACATATTATGTTATGTATTATAAGAATTATATAGACAAATCGATATACATATGCTTAGTATGGATTGTACAGTAGTGTGGAAATAGTTTTTTACCATACCCAGTTGCATTTCTTCGTTGGTGATTCAAATTTTGTCGGACATAAAATTTAAATGAACAGTAGACATTTGTATTGATTTTGTAAATAACAGAGTTTGTTAACCTTTGTTCCTGGTCGTTGTATTGTGGAACGAATGATCATGGTGTACTCCTTCTAAGTAAAGACTATATTTTTTTTTACGATTTTTACAGGCCATTGTTGGCCCGTACTGTATCAACAATATGACTCCATCGGTTTCGATCGCGAGCCAGCTCTTCATATTGTTGCAAGCAATTATAAGATGCCAAATCGCTCTCTACGCCGTGGATCCATCGACCTCTTCGCCTACCGAAAGGTGGCTCTCCCTTCAAAGATCACTGAATCATTCGGTTCGGACCAGCTCGCATAACGTGACCGAGCCAGCGTACTCGCTGTCCTTTGGTTTCATGCACAATATCAGGAATTCGGCTTATCCGCATTTCCAAGATATTTTGATTTCAGAAGTGGACGTAGAGAATATAAAGCCCGATTGCCAGCGGCAGGGCAAACCAAGATATCCTCTCCCACACTATTATCGTGAGTAATGAGAGATCCAAGATACTTGAATCTCATCACTTCTTCAAACGTGTGGCTATCACTACTGAAATCAATTGCGTCTTCGTCTCTAAAACCAGAGATCTGATATTGGATTTTGGACTCATTGATTTTGAGACCAACCGAAACTGAACGCTGTTCTAGTGGATCAAGTATCTCTTTCACTCTGTTGCCATTTAATCCAATCACACAGATATCATCTGCATATGCAAGAAGTTGATTGGATTGTCGGAATAAGAAATTATCCTGAGGTGTTTCACTTTTACGAAGGATGTATTCAAACATGAGATTAAAAAGTATCGGGGACAGCGCATCTCCTTGTCGAACACCAGTGGTGATTGCAAAAATTCTCGATAGCCTGTTCTCAACTGCGTTACTGCCATTTTTCATAGATGTACATATTTTTTTGGTATTCCTAAATATTCAAGCGCATACCATAGTCTCTCTCGATTGATCGAGTTATAGGCTTGCTTGAAATCTAGGAATACCTGGTGTACATCGCGAGATGTTTCATAGTACTTGGAAAGAATCATCCGTAGCGAAAAAACTTGATCAGTGATTGACCGATTTGGACGGAATCCTCCTTGGTAGTCACCGATAATTTCCTCCGTCAAACGAGTAATTCTTCCTAAGATAATGTATGACAATGACAGTAACTTATATGCTATGCAAAGGAGAGCTATACCGCGATAGTTCTCGCACTTCAGGCGATCACTCTTCTTGAAAATTGGGCATAACGCGGCCACTTTCCATTCGTCAGGCATAACTTCATTTCGCCATACCAATCGAATAAGGTCGAAAAGACAGTTCCACAAAGTTAGCCTTCCGAATATCAAGAGCTCTGAATTAATGCAATCAACCCCTGGTGAACGATTTTTCTTTAATCTCTGCATGGCCATTGTGAATTCCTCATAGGATGGATCCTCAATGACCATCTCCGCGGTCTGTATTTGAGAGTATTCAAATACAGCTTGTGATACATGTGAAACATTAAGTAAATCAGAAAAATGTTCACGCCATGTATCGAGTACCGCATCGACGTTAACTCAGAGGTTTCCATCCTGGTCCCGAATGGCAGTTGACCGTGGTCTTAAGGTATGGTGCAATTCGGTGATTCCCTTAAGGAAACCACGTGAATTGTGCTCATTGCTAAGTTGTTGTACTCTTAAGACCTTAGCCTTCCACCATTCGCGTTTCTACAGCCTACACATTCGTTTAGCTGTCCTCCTAGCAAGAACTGCTTTATTTTTCCTTGCGATTGTAAACCGAGTCTGCGTTTCATTATATAGGCTACATTTCGTTGCTCAACAGCAAGACGACACTCCTCATCAAACCAATCATTTTTGGGCTTAGTTTTCACTATACCGAGAGTGTGCTGGGCAGCATCGACAACCGAGGTTTTCAATACTTTCCAGACACTGCTCACTTCAACAGATTGGTAATTGGATTGCATAATGCTATTGCTGACAAGATCTTGATATTTTCGTTGAGTTTCTTCATTTATCAGAGCTTCACAGGAGAATCGCGTTGTATATTCCCCTGTCCTCCCTGACTTGTACGAAAATTTCCATCGTAGCTTTGCAGCAACCATAAAATGGTCACTGCCTACGAATTTTGTTGACGGCCGATACGATCTCACGTCTTGGACAACCCGAGCCCGCCCTTTTGAAATCAGTACATGGTCAATTTGGCTTCGGGTAGTTTTACGTGGATGTGTCCATGTTTCTAAGTGGATGTTTTTATAAGGAAAAAATGTACTTGCTACTTTGAGATCATGAGCGATCGCAAAGTACATCATTATTTCCCCATTCTCGGCCGCGGTTTCGTGTCGGAAGTACGGACCTATATTGTTACATAAGTCGGTCTGATTTCTGCCAGCTCTAGCATTAAAGTCACCAATCACCAATTTGACATCGTGCTCCGGTATGGAACCCATCAGATTATCCAAATTATTGTAAAATGAGTCTTTATCCTGGGATTGGCTGACATCAGTGGGCGCATGTATACAGACAATTGAAAGGTTGGCTAATCTCATGTGCAAGCAAAGCTTACACATTCGATTATCGACTGATTGAAAGTCCAATACAGCCTTTTTACCTGTGGCCCAATGAGAAATCCAACTCCAAGATTTCCGAGGTCATCTCCACTGTGTAGCAACGTAGAGCCTTGGGACACATGGTCTCCACTTTTAGGCCATCGAGTTTCTTGGAGCGCTACGAGTTCCAGCCGATACTCCTTCTTTCTTGCTGATCCTCAATCTCGTGTCCGGGTACCTAAGCGGGGGTTCATTATTGTTTTGGCGGTATCCGATTTTTTATCTTGTTAACATTTTTAACAGTGATGGTTTTTAACGGATGCAGGTCGTCAGCCCAACGATCCAACCAGATTTAGTCGCCTCCTACGACAAACTCTGGATACTGTAGTGGTATGTGTTTCATGTTTCGATCGAAATATTTACGAAACATGGATGCCCCATCCACAGGGCTCAAATTGCCTTGAATAGATATAAGATATTGTCTTGAAATGTTTCACTTTTACGATGTATTCAAACATTAGATTAAAAAGTATCGGGGATAGTGCATCTCATTGTCGAACACTAGAAGTTGAAAGTTCTCGATAGTATAGGATAAATAAATGGTGTTAATCCAAGTTCAGCCTTTTGCAATATAAATTAATCCACTCGCTAGTAAGATTAACCATAAGACTTACGAAAGATTATTACACTTAAATAAGAGTGATCTTTCAGTAAAGGAACAAATTAGTGTATCTAACCACCCGGTGTGCCTCAAAACACTATTACTTAGAAGGATCGAACATGCTGGTGAACACAGTAAAAACTTCCAAATGAAGCCGAAAGATGAAAAACGGTCAAAACATTCTAAATAACAAGCTTAATTATTTGCTCTACATCTCGAAGTGACTTCCTATCTTATGTCTTCACAAAGAAGTGATGAAAATGTTTCAAATATTGCTGCCTATAAAATTGTTTAAACGTAAACCCAAAATTAGCAATCTGAAAGTTCCTGATTACGGTTTCTTACCAGGACTAGAATTAAAACACAATCCGTAAATCTAGTCCTAAATAACAACACATTACCCAATGCAGGTACTGTGAAGAAAGAAGAGGTAATAATGATTCAGAAACCGGTAAAACTACTGAACGATAGAAAACCGTACCGACTTCAAGGACGTTGTTAGTTCAATATCCTTATATAACAACTACTATCAAAAGCTACCAAGCTGAGAGAACAGGAGCACAGGAAGTGTCATGGACGGGATTGTGCCATCGCTGCTAGTGCAAACCACCAGTATACTGAGCTTAAATGTGCTCTGATTGGTTAGTCTTCAATATCAGGAAAAAGAAGACAAGAACAGTTGTTATAACGAACGGACAAAGGAGATCGAAGTCCATCCAACAACTAGCTGCCGCTGGTAATTCTTTCAATGAATCGGTGATACTCCTCGAGTAGATTGTCACGCTTAAAATCAATGTTGGTTAGTTTAGAATAAAGATCGGGTGAGAGTTATTAGATCGTCGGTGATCTCCCTCTATAGGAAAATGTGGTTTAAAGCATTGTCAGTACTATCATCGGTTTTGGAGCGCTAAAAAGCACGAGGAACCATTCAATTGTAAAATGAATCATATCTTTTGCTCTGGAAGCGATTTAATATTTACAAAAAATTTGAATTTATACTTACTTATTTAAATGGCACGACTTTCAACTTTCTAAAATAAACATTGACATTTAGACACTGTTCCACATGTTCTATATTAGCTGACGTAAATTGTTATTTAGCCTTCTGTTCGATGTAAAGAATAAAACACTTACTTATTGTAAATTTAGGAATATGTCAACCATGAGAATATGCAGAACAGGAGCATAGACAGTGACTTGTATCGAGGCTGTCCCATCGCAAACCGTTAAATGATCTAACCAATATCTTTTTTAAGAGATTATAACGTCAAGCTTAGGGCTGACACAAGTCTCACAAATGCAGAAGATACTGCCCGAGCCGTTCAACACATCCTTTTGATACCCATATCTGACTGGGTATCCGCAGTGTAGTTTGACTAATCAACCCTCAAACAAGTTTCGAAGGAACAGTATTAGAATCGAATTCCCTTGAAGCACATTAAAAAAATTTCATTAATTGCGTCACTCAAAATTACAGTAATTTTCAACTTAAAAATAGTGTCTCCTTATGATCGAGTACATTTAGCTCAGTCAAGTTACAGCATACCGATTCATCAGTAAAGATTATTATATCTCCGTCAGAGAGATAAGATGGATATGATGGTCCCATTTAATGCTTTCGTGGATAATGCATTTAATAATTTCCCAAAGAATTCTTAGTCTGTGGGCACTTATGTCATAGTCCACGTCCCTGAATAATAAACAGTGCCTGATGGGCAAAAAACTTTCGAAAAGTTTGTCTCTATCTTGCAGGTGAGCCTGACCATCTTCTTACCTAAAACACAAGCGGCATCAGCCTCAATGCCATTTGTAGTACTGCAGTCGGTTTGTTTTACATTGCCCCGCAGTACCCTAGCATATTATACT
The DNA here is from genome assembly GCA_963932295.1 of Tipula lateralis. Taxonomy (NCBI): domain Eukaryota; kingdom Metazoa; phylum Arthropoda; class Insecta; order Diptera; family Tipulidae; genus Tipula; species Tipula lateralis. The sequence goes on from OZ010736.1 coordinate 115,235,998, forward strand.
ACACATTTGTTGGCACTATACTGAGTTTCTGGCTGTTGAGGCTCATATTAAGGGATCATACAACTATACTACAGAAAGCTTCAACAAAAATATAGGTAAATGGAACAAAATGTGGCAGATTAGACTTAACTTTCAAACACTTCTAAGTGAGGATTGAGGAAGTATACTAATGTGTGCTGATGCTTAAAAGGACATACGGACGTTAAAATAATACAACCCTCCCAAAACAAAGTGCTAGGGTGTATGGGTAATGTTCCTTGACAGGTCGAATATGTAGGTCATTCGATAAAGATCTAAAGATAAAGTAGAGACGGTTGATGGAGAAATAAGGAAACTTGCAGGGTTATACATATAGACAACGTTTTATCCAACATGTGAATGTCGTGATGTGTGCAGTGGTGCAGAATGAACATTGTTGCTTAGTGTTGTGGAATAGGGCAAATGTGTTCCAGACTTTGTGTAACGAGTTTAATGTTTTTGTGGTTTTGATAATACATACTGTGACGATTTCGCCGAGTGGTTATTCAAATTATTTATCCGGTTCGATCACTGGATTGTGAATATTAAACTAGCAAAGATTAATTTTTAACTATAAATTTATTTCCCAAAAAATTCCACAATTATTTCACAAATAATTATTACAACACTTATTTTACACAATAATTATCACTACAATTATTTCAACACTTCACTTTCACTTTTTATCACTTCCCGATATTAACACTTCGAAATTCAAAATTGAACTGTTTCGTAACTCAAATCTCTACACGTATTTATTCGAGGCAAATACTTGTAGAACATTCCATTATTTTTCATCTCTACACTTCGCGAATGTTCTTTTCGTCGTATTTTGTTCGCTCCGCCTATTTCATTATTTATTTTTATTTTGTTCGTATGTGTAAACATTTGGTTACAGGGTAATCCCTACTGCTATAATTTATAACTCTTTTTAGTTATCACTGGTGACATCTGTGACTCGTCACAATATGTTTATTTATATTTTCATCTGATTGATATTGTCGCTATAAGCTTTTCTACTTTATCCTTTATGTCGGTGTTTTTCTGTATTAGCAAACATATCTTATCTATATACTCCAGATCAATAGGTTACTCTATAATTCTCTACTGGATGTCATTTGGAGATTCGCTATCTAATTTCTCTTGACACTGTCTAATATAAATAGCACCAAAACTGGTGAGACTATACACATCTCTGTTTAACTCTTTGACTGTTATGCTATGAGCTAGTAGTAGCAAAGTCCTTCTGATGAACTGCTCAATGATGATTTGTGCTGTGTCGGAAGGTAAAATTCTATCTAGGATCATTGGATGTACCTGCTCAATTATTAAATTCGCTCATGTCATTTTATATGGAAACCACTATGATAAAGCGTCCTTTACATTTTTCTACCGACTTCGATTGTACTATTATTAGAGCTCTTGCAGATGTGGGTACGTTTCCTTTGAATATTTCAGCTGTTGGTCATAATCCGTTCGCAAGATTTTGTTATCTCATTTTAGTGCTGGCATTACTAACTTTCGACTATGTTGGTGAACCACCATCTTTTACCATCTATGTTCCTTCGAGTCGTCATCTGTTATATTTCTGCTACATTGCATTACTCGATTGCACTAGTTGTCGAGATCTAGTTTTTGAACTTATATTGTGCAGAGCCATGCGTGAAATTCAGCTCATGGCTACAAACTTACACCAGTGGAATCACGTATAAGTTATTGAAAAATCAATAACTTATACGTGATTCCACTGGTGTTACATAATAATGAAACCTTACAGCAGTTTTTAAATATAATTTATGTTAATTATTGGATTTTGGTCTGTTAATGTTAGTCTCGTTTTTATACATTCGATTTAGTAATTGAACAAGTTTCAAAGTTCTATTGACCCTGATTTTCTTATGGTATGATGAGACACGATAATGCACCAATAGACAAAGTTGGCTATTTCCGCTATACTAGCTACCACCTCCAATTCTTCGGATTAAGGTGGAATAGTATTCGAATCAAACGACCAGTTCGTTGTTTCAACAGCGGTGGGTGGTTTTCAAAACACCCATATTTTGCGCAAGTTAACAACTCGTATCTTTTGAAAATTTTGGAAAACCATTAAACATGTCACGACTACTTTTTAAAATCATCTTTAGCCCGGGTACAGCATGGTCAAAGGTTACTTGAATGTCAACAGGAAGGAGTCAATATGACGTGTATGTCTGCTTCGTTTGTTCTTCGTGGGAACTTTAAGAGTAACTACGCTAAACCATACCCTTCCGCACCATCTAACCTAAACAGCACAATACCAACAGCTTTTGCTTAGTAGCTGATTTATAATCGTTCCTTGACCCCTCCAACTTCTCAATCTTTCAGTACGAGGTTCTTATATTCGAATTTCTAATCTTACTAGAATTACTGTTAAACTACAGTGATTATGTATAAGTACTCCCTTTGTCTAGGCCTATCAAATATACACATACAACTATGCATATATCTGATTTTTATTGTACTGATGGAAATAAGTGCTTAGGTTTCACAATTTCCATAGGCTTTGTATAGAAAATTACAGTTCGACCTGCTTAGGGATCTCTGTGGTTTCCTTCTAGGCCAGATTTATCAATGCGTCCCGTTTACCATTGGTTTTGAGAGAAGGAGATCCATAATTATATCTCATGAATTACGGAGTAGTAACCCAGAAAGTAGCCCAGACGCACTGTTCACCTTGGACCGCCTTCGTCTCTATATCTCTCAAAGATATTTTATAGTATTACGACTTTGGAGATTATCATTTTTAGTAGAAAAAATTAATCTCTGCGACTGGCCGAAGTCGATAGAACGTTTCTTAATAGCCACCGAACAAATTTTACCTCAAGCGGGTAATTTTTTACCGTTTTGAAAGAGTCTATACTTTCTATTCTTTAAGCATTATGTCCTTTTGCCATAACAACAACCGAATGACGATCACAGTCTGTCTTTCATGATATTTTCTAGAAATTATGTCGACAGTTGAACCTCCATAACCTGACTAAAACTACCGATGGCAAGTAGATTCTTTCACAATAAACCTTCTTGAAAGTGGATTTCAAAAAGACAAACTCAATGTATTAAAGGTGTTTGGCTTTAGCCAAATACATATGCAGTGATCAATACCTAGTCATTACGAATGAAACTTGCGTACAACTTAAGGAGGATATTGTTCGCCAATGCGCTGTAGTCTTCGGATCGCATTTGCAAATTATATCTGCGTTCTTCAATTGTGGAGCTCTATACCTGAGCACGATGTCAGATTGGTGATTGGTGACTTTAATGCCAGAGCTGGCAGAAATCAGTCCGACTTATGTAATAATGTAAGTCCGTACTACCGACATGAAACTGCGTACGAAAACCGGGAAAGGAATGATGTACTTTGCGATCGCTCATGATCTCAAAGTAGCGACCGCTAATCTCAACATCCATTTAGAAGCATGGACACATCCACGTAACGCATTGCGAAGCCAAATTTACCATGTGTTGATTTCTAAAGGGCGAGCTGGGGTTGTCCAAGACGTGAGATCTTATCGATCGTCAGCAAAATCGTAGGCAGTGACATTATTTGACCACTGCAAAGCAATGATGGAAATTTTCGTACAAGTCAGGGAGAACAGGGTTTGATGAGGAGTGTCGTCTAGTTGTTGAGCAATGAAATATAGCCCACAATGAAGCGCGGACTCGGTTTACAATCGCAAGAAGAAATAGACCAGTCCTTGCTGGGAGGACAGCTAAACGCATTTGTAGACAGAAGGAGCGCGAATGGTGGAAGGCTAAGGTCTTTAGAATACAATTCAGCAATGAGCGCAATTCGCGTGGTCTCCTTAAAGGAATAATCGAATTGCACTGGAACAGTATTCAGCTTCCGTTGGTCTCAAAAACAACGAGTCTAAAACCAAATAGCTGATCTCTGGTATTCAACACCAAGACGCAATAGATTCCAGTAGTGGTTTGAATGGTTTTTGAGATTCGAGTATCTTGGATCTATCATTACTCACGATCATATTGTGGGAGAGGAAGTCAAGATTCGCCTTGCCGTAAATGCGAATAAGCTGAAATTGTACAAAGCGTTGATCAGATATCTGTTGTCATGTATGGGTGTGAGAGTTGGAGCTGGAAGGCTTAGTACGGAAGATGGCTTCTAACATTCAAGAGAAGAATCATGTGTTTGATATATGACCCGAAACGCGACGTTGATGACACATACCAAGTTCGTTTCAATTACAAGATTAGGAATTTAATGCAAATTCAGCTGATATCGTGCATAAAATCAAAGGACCGCGAGTACACTGGCTCGGTCACGTTCTGCGTGCTGATCCGACCCAAATGATACAGAGATTTTTATAGGCACAGCCGCCTTTTGGTAGGCGAAGAGGTCGCATTCGGTGACGATGACTCCGCGGCGTAGTGAGCGTTCTGGCAACTTCTAGATGCTTGCAACAGTATGAAGAGATGGTTCGTGATTGAAACTGATGATCTCACTGAGTTAAATCTAAGACTATAGATATGTCTAATTTTGTATCCTTGACGTCGAATTATGATATGGTATCTTGCAAAACAATGGACATGAGATAAATGATGGATGATGTTGAGACTTGAGAGCTTCTAACATTCGAGAGACGAATATGGGACGTTATGGGCATACCGTGTTTAGTCAATCCTGAGATTCCATTCGAATTTGCAATATCACGAATAACCAAACATAACAGCGAATACTCGGTCTTAGGCATGTTGTTTGAGCTGATTTATAGCCCATAGATGGTATAGAGATCACTAACGACGATAATGTCTGTATATGGCTTACAGTTCAATCTAGAATGGTATGGCTATAGATACAGTCATGTTGTAGGGGCAAAGTGCGGATTTGCCCCTTAATTTCACTCAAACTACCAATGGCACAACATTAACTTAGTCTATATTGATTAAACCAACCAATTATAATCAAATTAAATTTCGATTTGAGTTGATTAAATTGTATTATAAATAATCGATTCGAAACATTTTCTGACTATTCAACCACGCAATCGAATATTTATGTCTGGACCTAATATAAAAGTTACAGAAGGCGTACACACCCTTTTGAACAACATGTTGCCTCGCTCTGCCTGTATACGTAATAAAATTTGTATTTGTTGTATCAAAGCATTTCCATCACCAAAAAATCAATAAGCAAAATGAAATAATTTTCTTTTTTGGAAAAACGCTTTGTGTATATACACAGATTCTTGGAAAAACAGGAAAAATTAAATTATATCTTTCTTCAGTGTGCGCTCTTCATCGCCATTCTCGCCATTGACAGGAAATTAATTTAATCGCACATGTCGGTTTTTCGTCGATTAGTTTACACTTTTCGATTAGTAAACATTTTATCTATTTGTTATTTTATGTCGTTTGAACATTTTGGTCCACCGGATTTTGGTGGATGGTGTGTTTAGCCAAAATGTGTATACAGCCCGGATAATTTCTGGACAACCGTTTCATTAAGATAATCCAAAATCAATAAAATACAAAATTTCCGTACACCAACCATTTGGCATTCAATTTTTCAAATTTTTATTACACGCAGCTGCTGCAACACATTTTAATCATCCCGTCGTAAAACATTATGATGTAAATCACGGAAATTGCGCGATTTAATATAAAAGATAAGCGCGACATATAGATAAGATAATAAATTTGTCGCATTCTAGATATTTTATCGTTGCGATGTTTTGTTATTTGTTAACTACGTGTGAGGCGGGTTGGGCTGATTACGTACCGCATACACGTAAAACGAACTTTACGGTACTGGTATACGCCAGTCGTATGCGGTAAAAGGTACTACGTACTCCTCGAGTACTTCCTCAATGTACTTCCTCAATGTACCGTTGAGAAGTCATTCCTCTTGATCGGCAGCCAGCATTGGCTCGAGTGATGAACACAAGATCTGCCTTCGACTTTAGTTGTATGCCACCCAGAACATGCCCAATCCACCGCCATACGAAACACGTTCTTCAATGCAACATTTTGCATATCGCGCTCCTTATCTTCTGTATACTATTCCGGAAGAGTCCATCGGTGCAACTTAAACACATCCTGCAATCGTCAGAGAATAGGTTTTTTGGTCGGCTGTGCTCCATTTCGGCCCGTTTACTGATCTAGTCGAAGTCATCGTCTAGCTGTCTACGAATTTGTTAAAAGAAAGCGGTCATCGCGCTGTGCTGTAAAACGAGGTCGAGATCAGACATTTGTCGCTGTTCTCTGCCAGACGGAGCATTGGCTCAAATTTAGTTGAAGAGGGACTTCGTTTGTGTGGCTACCTCTGCTGTGGAATCCATTTCTATGCTCCGGTTGAAAACATAATTAATAGAGGACTGTTCAGGCTACGCGTTGATATGCGAGTGACCACAATTCCGAGCGAAACATTTCATGGCATGCTATTAAATTATAATAATCAATTATTTTAGAATTTATTCAAAAGCCTGCTGTATGCGCATTTGACAGAAAACCTTTTTGTTCGCATAGTACAAATAGGTATAGAGTGGATAGGTATTGAAATAGACTTTGAATCTGCATTAAAAAATATTAAACAAATTTTGGATTTTTTTTGGATATTTTTGAGCATGTGTTTATCAAAATGGCTATAAAAGACCCGTGAAGACGAAAGGTCGAAAAGGACAACTATAAACTAAAGGTCAAGCTCAACTTAAAGCTAACATGGAAAACAGGGAAACCTGAAGAAACGTCAATATATACCAAAGACCTGCAAGTATAAAAGGTCGACAACGACAACAGCCCAACGTGCAAAAAGGACAAAATATGTACGATAGGCCGACATGATCTAAGGGCTAACATGTTCAAATATGGGCCACATGGATAAACGTTTGACAGATCAACATTGTGGATTTTGAAGATCCAAATAACCGACATGGATAAAAGTAGCCTGGCCAAAAAAGCCGAAATGACTTAGAAAAAAGCCCCGACATTAACAACGAAATTCATGCCATGGACAAGACCCATGTAAGATGAGCCTCAGAGCATCGCAACATAACAGATCTGTTGTGCTGCTCCGATCTCTTGTAAGAAAATGTCTCGTCAAGTTGATATATCAATCCATTTTATCTTAGTTTTCTATTTACTAGATTATGCAGTCGGGTATAGGCAGATAATAACTGTACAATAATATGCTCATTTCTAGTCGGTCTATGAAGTAAATTAGCATTAAAATAACTTGCTTCACTTAGTGAATGATAAAATTATCCCACCAATCACTAAAATTCATAGGAAAGGGATGAAACGAGCCTTATCATTGAAACGAGGGCTTATTAGACGAATGAGTATAAATATCGTGCAATGGATATCAGAACATTGTTTACTTTTCGTATAAGGATTCAGTAACGTTTCTCGACTTACAAAGTATATAATTAAAGCTTTAGCTGGTTGTAAAGATACGAACCAGACAATGGGGATTCTTTTATATGTCCTTGCTGCAATAAATAACATCGTCTCACCTTCAAATTGAAAAACTTTGGCGACGCACTGTAGCCCATTATAAGGTCCATGCTCATTTCATTAAGTGTCTGTAGACCTGACTCTCAGCTCTCATTTAAGTCACCATCTTTGTTTGAAGTAGACTTAACCCTTTCGGATAAACCTTTGAGATTACTTTTGAAGAAGAATATCAATGTAGATCGTTAAAAAGAGAACCCGCTATAGGGTTCTCCATTTTAAACATTTACATGGCTATTATTCTAATCAGTTGAATAATTAATAAGTTCTCAGATGATTCGTTGCCTTCATACCAAATCGTTGATCTTGGAACTCTGATATCCAGTGTGCATTATTTATGTGATCAAATCTATTTTGTATGTGTTGAGACAAAGATGCATGCATGCTATAGTCACTAATTAATGTGACCATTATACAGGACAAATACAATTTAGAGTTAGGTTTAAAATCTGTAGAAGTATCTCTAGCTGGAATGATCGCAACATAATCCCTCTGGCACCTCACCAGTATAATCGCTCTAACCCACCATGTTGCCGATTTCTCAATACGCATTAATGTTTTCGGTCTTTCTTATTTTTATACTTCGGCGGATAACTAGTCCACAAAGATTGGCTGTTGTACTGCGTCACCACTTTATATAGAACTATTCACCCAGCTGCTTCTAGCCCTTCATTCTGACACTTTTTTAAGTCACTCAAATTGGTAGCTCGATACTGTCTGGAAATATGCTCAGAACAATTTGACACGAGAAATTCAATTGTCCTGATAGTCATCAGATACTGCCACTATCAAATTTATTTACACAGCTGATGAGCCTACCAGTTTTAGCATTCTGGCGACAGAATTATCTTGATTTAATACTGTCTACATATGAAGACTTTATGGAGACGTTTTGATTGTTCCATAGTTGCAATACCTTTGGGGCCTAGGAAGCCTCATAATCACATGCCTTTCTTTTGACAACCGCCCTAATTTATGGTTTTTGATCAAAGCTGACGACGAGTTATCATCGAAAAGGATTTTATCTCTGCTGACCTCAAAGAAGGAATACTATGTTTTAGTGTTCTCAAAACAACAGGTTTAGTCTGACTTCTGATAAACTTTTTTGCGGCAGAAGATTTTTGTACCATTTTGGCAGCTCCACACATCATTACGTTTGGAACTCTCAGAAAAAGTCTCACACTAAAGCCGATTTCATACTTCGATTACTTCGTTCATTCATTCATTCATTCGTTCGGTAATTTTGTTTTGACGATTCATACTATGCTAAAGATTCAGAATGATTCTCGAAACGATTTTGTCAGTAAAGCTGAATTCATACTTCAATTTCTTCGTTCGTTCATTCATTCAAACAATTTTTTCGGCCAATCGTAGTAATCCAAAATGACAATTTTTGGCTCCTAAATTTTGTCGCAAGAAATAAATCAACTTTAACTTTTTGTCTGAACGAACATTGAGTAAAAGAGACAATATGACGCCAAAATGAAAAAGAAGCAAATAAAAGCCATGCTATTCGGAAACAAACTACATATAATGTGTACGTGCGTGTCAAAGTGATTCATTTATTTTAATTAAAACAAAATCGTTCTGATAATAGTCCTGAAATTTTACCATAGTATGAATCGCAAAAAAAACAAAATTACCGAAGGAATAAATGAACGAAGAAATCGAAGTATGAACTCAGCTTAACGTACACATTATATGTATTTTGTTTCCGAATAGCAATGGCCGTTATTTGCTTCTTTTCCGTGTTGTCATGTTGTCTCTTTTACTCAATGCTCTTCAGACAAAAAGTAAAAGTTGACTTATTTCTTGCGACAAAATTTAGGAACCGAAAATTGTCATTTTGGATTACAACGATTGGCCGAAAAATTGTTTGAATGAATGAATGAACGAAGAAATTGAAGTATCAATTCAGCTTTAGTCTATGCTTACGTATTCATTGTCCAAGTTTCTCGGATCCTCATCCCTCCTCATATAGTAAGTGGCCAGTCATGAGTCTCCACCCCTCATACGGTAAGAAGTCGTTGAAGTTAGCCCGAAATTTCAGCCCGAAAAAAATGGTGCGTTTCTTGGATAAAGTGTATAGTTAGCCCGAAAAAGTGTAAATGTAAGTAAAAAATGTAGTACCATCCCGAATTAAATTTTTTTCAAACTAAATATAGATGTTTAAAAAAACATCTATATTACAAATAAACGAGTAGTACATAAATTTAATTCTTTCATAATCTATATAAATCAAGTAAAGTAATAAGTATACATATTCAAATGAAAGAAACCATGCAATTAAACACATACTAAATGTATTTAAATCCAGTTTAAGTTCTTTTCTTAAATTTGCTAATGCCTATACTAGAGATGTTCGAGTATGGTGGCATATATCACCAAATAGGCCATGATCATGCCAATATACCATGGGCACCACTGGTTCATATCATGAAGATAAGGCATTCATATTTCAGTTACACTTTCTACATAATAATAATTATTGTAAGGGTGAATTCTTAAATTCGCTGGGGTCTATACTAGAGATGTTTATCCTATCATATAAGCAAGGCTTCTATCTGAACTCCTGGAAGATTGCAATGGTGCAACCAGTACTGAAACGTGATTGAAACAAGACTGAACTCGTCCAAGAATAACACGAAGAAGCCTTTGCAATCTTTGAGAATCTTGTTTGTCAACTTTTGGCATATGGTTTAGACTCGATGACCATCAAGTGGAAAAAAAAGGTTTCTCAATAAAAGAATATTCAACGTCGTGCTAAATGGGAGCTTATCATCGACACACTCTCCAAATGCCGGAATCTCTCAGGATTCAGTTTTTCCATTAACTTTGTTTTTGTTATACATCAACGATATTCTTCTAGTTCGTTCGAGATTTTTAAATATTAAACGGTTGGAAGTGGTAACATTCCTTAATTCCGATTTGAGCACAATATTTGAGTGGGGCAAACAAAACCAGGAAAAATTTAAAGAAAACAATACCCATATTTTCACGTAAAAAAAGTCGCAACCAACACCCATTTGTTGTAAAAGATCATGTCCTCATGGTTTGTAACTCAATTCGATTGCTTGGTGTTCAAATAAGTAACAACCTAAAATGGAATGAACACATTGTTGAATTGGCTAAATCAAACCTCTAAAAAACTTGGGTTCCTCAATCGATGCAGGTTTTTTCAATCGCATCAAATTCTCTGATATACAAGACTTTCATTAGACCATGTATTTAATACTGCTGACAAGTTTGGGGTGGTGCATCCGGCACAACCCTCCTATTACTGGACAGGGTTCAACGTCGTGCAAGAAGAATAATTCGCAACTACCAAACTTACTCAAGAACTACAAAGCCTACTGCACTGCAGAAATGTCACAGAATTCTGCGTGTTTAAAAAGATCATGGCATATCTGGTGATATATGCCACCATACTCGAACATCTCTAGTATAGGCATTAGCAAATTTAAGAAAAGAACTTAAACTGGATTTAAATACATTTAGTATGTGTTTAATTGCATGGTTTCTTTCATTTGAATATGTATACTTATTACTTTACTTGATTTATATAGATTATGAAAGAATTAAATTTATGTACTACTCGTTTATTTGTAATATAGATGTTTTTTTAAACATCTATATTTAGTTTGAAAAAAATTTAATTCGGGATAGTACTACATTTTTTACTTACATTTACACTTTTTCGGGCTAACTATACACTTTATCCAAGAAACGCACCATTTTTTTCGGGCTGAAATTTCGGGCTAACTTCAACGACTTTACGGTAAGCTCCTCATATGCTAGACTATCTATCTGTTCTCTATCATCTCACTCCATTAGCTCCATTGGTTTATTACGCTTTAAGAGCGTACACCATCCACTTTATTTGGAAGTTTTATTTTGTTCCAACTAGAATTTGGGAATCATGAGGTCAAACGTAGGATAATCAAATACTACAATAAGCCTCGTTATAAGATGGTTGTCGCCTAGGTATCTAGAGTCCGTTTATAGGAGATAAGGCATCCATACTAACTATTCATCCTTTAACATACACTGACCATTCATACAATGTATGGATTAGGCTTCCTGCTTTACAACTACTCTACGTGTTAATATATAAGTTACTTATAAATACGGGAGGAGGTTGTAAATTCATGGCCTCCACAATGCTATGTAATGTCTAAAACATGATCAACACAAGATATGTGCTTGAAGAGGGATGTTGTGTTAAGTTACGAATGCGAAGGACATTGAATCCTCATCACATGGATCGTGAATGTGAAATCAGTACTTAAACCATTAAGTCAAGATATACTTCTTAAAAGATTGATTCTTATTAAGGCATCAAATCCTTCAGATATAGGTGTGTCACTTTGTGCACGTGTGTCATAGGTTTGCTATCACTGCTTTTTATATATATTTATACGTAAACACCTGACAACTGCTGATCAGATGTTGTATCACCGAAAAGACTCTGTAGGTAAGGTTAGACCCTGACCTCAATATATACATACATATATACATGTTAACGATGACAACACCATTTTATACACGCACAGTGGTAACAACAACAACAACTACTACATCGGTGGTGTACATTAGTTCCAAAATTTTAATTGAAAAATTCAATTAAACGATGAAAATGTGAAAAATGTTACAACAAGAATCTACTATGCTGCTATACCGTTGTGGTGATGGTGCATGTAATGTTTAAACGTATAAATAAATAAATTAAATCAATAAATAAATATTTATTAAGATTGAATAAGCGAAAGGAACGAAGATAATTAATTCGTCTGCGAATAGTTAAACGGTTTTCTAATTAATTAATTAATTAAACACCGAGTGCCAGAACGTGTGGTTTGGAACAGGGTGCAACTTCTGTATATGGCATCGGATCTAATTAGATTTTATCACATTTAAGTTATGATGATGATGTTGCTGTTGATGGTAATGATGAGGGACCACCTAAGGGTTGAACATTTCCATTATATACCCAATAATAAAAAATTCATCCTTTTCGGTTATCATCATTTTTTTTACGATTTTCCATCAACCCATAAGATCTTACTTTGTTTGAATTACGGCACAAAAAAAAAGGATTGAATAGTGTATGTACAAAACGGCAAGTATACAAAACGGCAGAAAAATATCGATCCGTCTATAATATTTCGGTCTGGTGTGGTGTGTACATCTTATGTAATTGTTGGCACCCATACCACCCTATCTCTCCATCCCCCTGTCAACTACAAAATTTTCACAAAAACATTTGGGCGACCTAATATTTTAAAGTGTTGTGAAGAGGTGCTGGAGATGTTGAGTGTGAGGTAGCTAACAGTATGACACATATTGAATTGATTTTCGATTAAATCGAAACTTTTTTATATGTATTTTCCAGAACCTTACCGTCTCTATGTATATAACTATGTACTAATAGTGTTGAGATAACAAAGTTGTATAGTATAGTTTTGATAACGAATAGTTATAAGTTGGTTAAGTAGTTCACCATAACAGTTTGTAACAGCTTTTGGTACAAACTATTTTAATTTAACAATTTCGCAACTTTGATTAGTTTTTGGTGACTGAATTAAACATGTAATGTTGAAAAGTCTGTTATACTCACTATTTGACACTTATTGCCAATATAATATCACCTTAATAAGTGTTTTCAAGTCGCACAATTTATATAGAAGACTTCATGTTATGTTGCATATAATCGTTTATTAAAGCTGGAAATGTGCACTCAGGGTCAATTGGCCCATTTTAACATCCCCTCGACCTCGACTTGTCACTATAAGTCCGATTTACATAGCTCCATCTTCAAATATATTTTTTGACTATATAGTTAAAAGCCATCTTTTGTACTTACTTCGGCTTTTTCGTATTTGCAAGATATTAAGATTTCAGAAGTGGACATAGGTTAGGTTAGGTTGTTGTGGCTGCTATCGCACACTTAGACCAGCGATTGGTCCGTTGTGATACCACTCTATGTACGGCTATAGGTCCGAGTTTTTTCGTAGTACCATCTGCGCATTGCATAGCTCCATGTCAGCCTATAGTTCTGACATGGAAGATGAGTCGGCCCATGGATTCTCAACGCGACAGGGGATCCAGATATATGTTCATTTTTCACACCGATCGCACCGCCCAAACGATCGAAGGTGAAAACCCCATTTGCATCTTGCCCCGAACCCATTGCATCTTACCTCCCGCTCCAATTGCCAGCTTTAACCACTGCGCCACCTGAGCGGTGAAGTGGACATATAAAGGATATAAAGTTTGATTGCCATCGACAAAGCGAACTTTGGTATCTTCTCCCACGAGATCTAGATAATTGAATCTTATTGCGTCTTGGTCTTGAAAACCAGAGATCATATATTTTTTTGGACTCGTTGATTTTGAGACCAACGGAAGCTAAACACTGTTCCAGTGGGTCAAGTATTTCTTCTACTACGTACGAAAAAATTTGATCAGTGACTGACCAATTTGGACGGAATCCTCCATGTTAGTCACCGATAATTTACTCCGCAAAAGGAGTAATTCTTCCCAAGATAATGTATGACAATAACCTGTGCAAAGGAGAGCTATACCGCGATAATTCTCGCACTTCAAGTGATCACCCTTCTTGAATATTGGGCATAACACGGCCACTTTCCATTCTTCAGGCATAACATTATTTCACCATATCAATCGAATAGGGTCGCAAAGACAGTTCCACAACGTTAGCCCTCCGACCATCAAGAGCTCTGAATTAATGCAATCAACTCCTGGTGAACGATTTTTCTTTATTTTCTGCATATGGATATGGTGAATTTCAGTCAGCAGTACTGAGATTACACCACCGATCGTAATTAGATGGTGAAAAATCTTTTTATCATGCTGCTCGGTGCATCCCGCTCCAATAGGAATCTCTTGAAATTCTTCGACCCACTGTTTAATCGAAACATTGAGTTCGCTTTGACTATGGCATTACCTAAATGCCAAATATTATATTTCCGATGAATGTAACCATCATCGATTGATAGTTCGAAATCGAGAAGTATTAATTGCCCAAGATGTGATCCTTGAGGAACATTTGAGGTATACGGTTCATTGACTACGGTTCGATAAATGTGAGCTTAACCGTAATTCAAATGCTTCCAGACTATTACGAGCCTGACATAAGTCTGTGGAAACTACACGTACAACTGATCGATATACTGAATAGTGAATTGTGGATGTTGATCAGTCTGGTATCAAATCATGTTATTTGATAGATACGCGTCGTGCCAAAATAGCTTTGAAGGTGCTTTGAAGATGCTGCTCAAATCAATTTGATACTGTTGGTGTCGTTGAAATCCCACTGTAACATGCGAAGCTTTACTAACACCAAAGTATTCACCAAAGTTGAATTATAATAGACGATGGTATGTTAACCGGCCCACATCCATAGCCGAAACTTTGGTGCTGACTCGTTCCAATATCGTGTTAAAATTAGTAGTTTTACCCGAAAACTGGTAAGTTAAGAATGTGTATGGCAATAGATACGATTCCTTCCGATTTATTTAAATTCGTTTTGACACTATATTAAGATTCTAGAGCCCGGTACCTGTCCGCTCAAAATCAATCAGCTGTAACGACTGAGCCATTTAGTAGGTGAAGGCGCTGAGTTATTACCAAATTACTGAATTAATCGATTTACTGTTAATACTTGGCGATTTGATCGTTTAGTACAGCCGCAAAGTTAGATACCATGACGAAGAAACTTAGAATTTCTTCCTATTAGTCATAGTTGTGTACTATCTCGTTATTTGATTTGAATTTGCTGCCTTATTGTCTAACCTGGTATTTTCATTGACTTAATGTCACACTGTGTCCTTGCACCAAGTGATTATAGATCCATAGAGGATTTTGCCCTTATTTCAAATGTATTGTACTGCTCTGGCAAACTGAAGAGCCCAACTGGCATACCGTAAGAGACTTAGAGATCAAGTAAATAACTGAAATCGAACTACATCGCAGGCTGGACAAAATCAACAGAGTAACCATTTTCTTAGACACAATTACCGATTAAAATTCTCAGCTAATCTATCTTCAAGTACAGATTGTATTTAGTGAACTTCAGAGTAGGTTTACTAACAATGTCCTCTGACAGAAAGAGGTAGCTTGCCAAAGATTTTTTATGTGGGAATAAACAAAGTAGCTTTCTTAGCACTATATTTCATGCCAAAGAAATTTCTGGTTCTAATCGAGACCCCGATGTAGCCAAAGAGTCGGGGGGTTAAAATTTCATCAATGCCATAGGAACTTTTGTTGGAACACAAAAGACTAAGAAAATGTTTGCGGTACCTAGAAGAATGGAACTGGATTTTGTAACTAATTGAGAACAGCTTTGCTATTTGTACACAGTTCAATTTTTTCACAGTTTAAAAGCTTCAATCACAAAATGATTGAGTGTAGTATGAAGTTCACCTGAAACACTGTACAGTATACAGACCTAAACTGCATGATGATTTTAAACCGTGTGCATGACAGTATCTTACAAATACCAGACTGCATGATGATTCGGAATCGTTACTGAAAAAATGGGCGACTCTGATACCCGATTTATGAAATTTTGGGACATACTTGGTATTTATAGGTAAGCCAGCGAGAAAAGATTGTCGAAGTTAAACTCTAAGAATAGTTTGTCACCAACTTCTGATAAAGAAAAACTGAGATAATTGAAGATTAGTTTATGCTCCAAAATCATACCGAAAAGATCCCACATGTTAATCCATATCAGCGAAAAAGCAGCACGGTAGTGGCGCAGTGGTTAGAACACTGTGGCATGGAGCGGGAGGTACTGGGTTCGAATCCCGATAGGGGCAGGATGCGAAAAGAGATTTCACCACCGATCGTCTGGGGTGGTACGATCGGTGGTGAGAATGAGCTCATCTGAAACCCAGTTAAGGTTAGAATCCGTGTGCCGTCCCATCTTCTATGTCAGTACTATAGGCTGGTATGGAGCTTTGCAATGTGCAGATGGTTTCTACGTAAATCGGACCTATAGCCGGAACGTACAGTAATATAAGTAATGTATAGTGTGGGAAGTCAGAATGGACCATTGGTGCCCTGAGTGACAGACAACACTACAACAAAAAAAAATCACGTAAACTGGTACTGGTAATGGTTCTAAATGTCATACCCTGTAGACTGTTAAGTTTTGCTAAAGCAGAATTCGCTTTAGCCATAGGCCACCAAACAACAGGTGATCAGTGATCTGCAAAAGCAGCATACCTGGTGAAAGACTCCCTAGAAAGAGAAGGAACTGATAGTCGTCTGTAATTTTCCGCATAGTAAAGACGGATTCGTATCCAAATCCTTTTCAACACACCATGTCTCCATACAATTAGAGTCAGACAAGATATTTAAGTGTTTACCTAAATTTGTAATGGACCACGTCAATAGCAAACCTTCTACCTGCGGGGAACCTTTGAAAATTTTAACAGAAACTGAAAACATTAAAGTTCGACCAAAACAACACGAGACCGAAGCACAGTTCGAATCCATGAGAAATAAGTACTGGAGCTGTATAGTCATGTCTTATAATAGGTAAAATAGGTTGGGGTTGCTGGATTTCCATGACTAGAAGTTAACTCACCGGGATTCGTCGCTCTCGTGGCAGAGAAGGTAGCGTACTTGTTCAGTCATTCGGGGGTCTCGGGTTCGATTCCCGGGGTGGTGACGATTTATCAATCACGATTGGATGTTTTTAATCTGTATGTATATGTGGGTTGAACCGTGGGTCTCTAGTGGCATTGAGTACTGGAATTATTTCCGTATTCTGTATTTATTTTATTAACTCACCGGTACATGGCGAATATTTGATGAAGTCTCAACACCAAAAAAGATTGTCTATGCAGATAAATTATATAATACAAGGCTAGAATCCCATGAATTTCTCGAACCCAACAGTCTGCCTAATTGGGTCAGTGACAGGGGATTAAATGTAAATCAACATAAAACTGAGTTAATAAATTAACCATAGCTCTCTTGAGCGACAAGATTAACTGAACACGTACTATAATTTCGCGTTTATTTACGTCCTTTCCTTACGCTTTGCAGCCAAATCGAGGGCGTACGGCTAAACGTCCGATTTACCTTACCATCTGCACATTGCATAGTTTCATGCCAGCCTATAGTACTGAGTGGATTCTGCACTTCAACAGGGGGTCATAGTTGTGTTCATTCACACTACGATCGTGCCCCGATCTGGATTCGTACCCGGTACCTCCCGCTCCAACTGTCGCAGCTTTAACCACTGCGCCACCTGGGTGGTTATATATGAAACTATTTTATGCAACAGCGCAGTATTCTAACATCGATGGTTTAAAAAATGGTTTGGAGGGTTGGATGTATAGAGTTTTAACCCGCACTACTTTTGAAGAGTTTTTGACCCGCACTACTTGCGATTAATTAAGTTAAGAACGGGTGATAGTGTAATGCAATACCCGGGAGGGGTATTTTAAGATCCAATAAAATGCTCAATCATAGGTTCTTACGTTGAAGGTATCTCAGAACTGTCGGAGTTATTGTGAAAATCTGGAGAAAGAAGAAATATACTCCAATTGCTATGCACCTATACCTCAGTCTACCTCGACTAATCTAACAAAGCCTTCCTCATGATCGTGTATGATTGGTTTATTGTTAAGGGTTTTTTACCTTAACAAGGTTGGTCCGAGGAAAGTATTTCCTATCCGCCACTTGGATTCGCGGCGATGTCATTTTCACAGGTAAAAAAGTTTGTATTATGCAATGCCAAACTTCTCAATTTTATGGTAGATGAGCTGTGTATGGAAATTATTTAATACTTCAGTTATCGTGCCGTGTGATAAAAATTAAACACCTAAATTACTGATATGATGGGCAGAATAGACTTCACGTCACTTGCATCCATGAATTCCACCTTTTAACGGTCAGCCACTGATGAAATTTTTTCGCTAAGTACCTTTGTAAAAGGCCAATGATATATAGAACTCAATACGGGTTTAAAGACGGGTTAGCTTGGTAACGGACTAAAACAGATACTTGGTTGGTCCTCATTCATTGGTCACAAACTCAGTTCCACAATCACATATCAGATTTCTGATTTTCATGACTAAGCCGGAATGTTTTTCAGTACTGCTGATGAGTAATATATTAGTAAGCAAACAGGTCACTATCGGTGACAATGTATCGCAGGTTTAGCGAACTATGGGCCATAATCGTACTATTGGCAAGAATGATTTTATGGATATATATCTATCCCCTCATTTATGTGACACATAATAACAACTCAATTGAAATCGAGAAATAGAAATAAGGTACAATCCTACAGAATGCAAAACATATCTAAGAAAATATTATGTAGGTTTAGCTAGAGACGTTAAGTTCGATTTAGCCAAGAAACAACCCACATAATATAAAATGTAAAATTGTAAACTAGCCTTAATAGCTGAGACGTATTAATCGAATAGAAAAAACTAGCAGTGTAATAGCTTTTGTAAAACCGGCCTATTGTTACGTCAAAACAAATAGATAATAGTGTGTGACATGACATGATAATGTTCAATGACAGAAGCCATCATTGGAGTACGCATAGTATGTTGTGTGTATCAACAAATCGTATTTTTATTTACTGTCTGTGATTAAATAAATAAATAATTAAATAATATTATTTATATTAAATAATAATTAATTGACGTGTGTGTTACATTCGTTTCGATTAGTTGATAGTTTTGACGAGATATAAGGGCCATGGCATCCAAGAAATTTGTAACCCTAATGCACTTATTCGCGGCCATCCAGTTCTGGTTTGCGATTCAATATGATTTTCGTTTTGTTCGGATACCATACGACGAGACCAAAGTTAATGCCCAGTTTGGTGGCAAATTTAAATATTTAACCGTTTTGAATGCGGTACGATGGCACCGTGTGTTTGATGGATCCTGTACTAATGTTTGTTTTCTATCCCATTTCAGATAGTTCAGGCGATATACTTTACCGTGAGTTTGTTGAATGATTTAATCGGAACGAATGAAATAGCACCAAAGAGGCTTCCACTGATAAGAAAATTTAAGGACAATTTGCTGGCTACATTGGCATTCCCGGTTGCACTTACCGTATCGGTGACATTCTGGGCATTGATGGCAATCGATCGTGAGCTCGTATTTCCAAAGATACTGGACTTATATTTCCCATCGTAAGTATTTGGACTTTAGAATTATTTTATTATCACATTAAATCGCGTATCATGCTCACGTAACATTAACACAATAAATGTCTATTTCATTTTTAGATGGCTCAACCATGTCATGCACACCAATATATTTGTGTTCATCGTTTTGGAGCTGTGCACCTCGTTCCGCAAATATCCATCGCGTAAATTTGGCATTTCGATATTGGGCACATTCATATTGTGCTATCTAATCTGGATCCATGTCGTCAAACATTATTCCGGTGTTTGGGTATATCCGGTCCTCGAAGTGTTACCATTTCCACTACGTGTTGTATTCTTCAGCGCTATGTTTGTGTTCACGTTCGGTTTGTATGTTCTGGGCGAATTCTTAAACGAAAAAATCTGGACCAAAGAAATGAAACTCACTCAAATCCAGCCAAGAAAAGTTAAATAGATTTAGTATTTACTACGATCATTTTTATATTATTAATAATTAATTGTATTTGTTTGATACAAAAATTAATTAACGGTACGCAGCTATTTATATAGAGAATTAATTTAATTAATTTACAAAGCAATAATACACTTCACTGCATAATCCTAGTTCAAAATCGCGCGCGCTCTACACTACCAAAATAGTTCCCCATGAATAAAATTAATTAATTAATTAAATTTATGAAAACAAACAGAAAAATGGTTGCCTTAAATTAATAAATCAATATTAATTTAATTTTGTGTTCTCCGACTCGGGTCCGTACTAATTATTAATTTTCTAAATCACAAATAATTTAAAAATTCGATATCTAGATGTTTGTCACGGTTTATTCATAATTAATTAATTAAATTACATTTTGATTTTTATGTATGCTGATAATTTGTAAAATTTTAGGACTAATTTATATGAATTAAATTTTAAAATTAAAAATGAGATTTTCTATTAGAAATTATTTTAAAAAATAAATAAATTTAATTATTAAAAACAAAATAATTATTCTGTTTTTCTCAAGACCCTGCTAAATTTCTCAAGCCATCAAATCAAGGACATAACGCTCGTCGATATAGCGGACATATTGTTCTCGTCCCCAAAACACAATGACGCATGTACACGTTTCCTGTTTTCCTCTGGAAGCTCTATCATAGCGTACCAGGAATTAAGTCGCTGGAGATGAGGTCTGGAATAGAAAAGCAGTAATTGGTTGATCTCTATACCGCCCCTACCTCGTATTATGATGTTATGATTGATCCAGTGAGTTGGCCACAAGAGCGAAGTGACATCCCTCCTGGCTAATCAGCGTGGTCATATCAATACCTAAGTCGGTAGTTATACTTTTAGAACTAAATATGAAAACTTAGAACCAAACTCGAAAAATCCTCCCAAACACTATATTGCAATTTACTAATTTGTTCGACAGCCTAATGTTGTGCTATTGAAATCCTTTCTGGTATATTCGTTGTTTGAAATGAATTTTAAAAATGAATCGATGCTCCATAGAAGTCTATGTTTGACAGCAACCACCATTACTTCCATGTTAGTTTGTAAGATAAATGTGAGATCTTCTATATTTTCATCTCTAAATCTATTAAATCTGTCTTCTCGAGATTTTCGATCTTTCATGTCAGTATTATAGGCTAGCATGGAGCTATGCAATGTGCAGATGGTTCTACATAAATCGGACCTATAGTCGTACGTCCTCGATTTGTTTATGTAATGGCGTAAATAAGCGAACTGCGAAATTGTTGGAAGAGCCTTGAGCGTCAAAACAGATTGCAAAGATCATCATTTCAATCACATCATCTACTAATTCTATTCCTCCACACTGTCTAATTTTCATTCAGTGAAGATCGAAATAACTGGTTAAGATAGAGTCTGTCTAGGTAACAACACTAACATAAAACCAAACCAAATATTGCTAGGGTTAGAGAGAGTAACTTCATCTAGGTCATTTCAATTTGAGCCTTCCCACTTAGGTTCCGTGAGGAAAGAGTTATATCAAATTATAAGGTAACCTTAAAGTGTTCAGACTCACAATTTATATAACCAGGTGAGATGCAAAAAAGTTTTCCAGAAGAGAGATGAATTTGTATTCGAATTGCCTCAGTATACATGTTGGCAGTTATTGGGATATTATCTGCAACTACTACGCCAGTAGGTCGGTGTAAAAATGTGGAAACCGAAGTCTCCAGCCAAGGAAAATCTATGTAAATGTGTGGTTCTGGTGTTTGGGTTCTCTAAAGCATCCGAAGGTTATAGAAACGATGTACTATAATCAGCTGCCTGCCATGGATGTAAAGTTGACTTTGGGCAATTTGATCGAAGAGTGATGAGCATTAAATTATTTCTTTCTGTTGATAAGCTAGTATTGATTATTTTTAACTCAACGCCCTAGGGTCCACGGTTCAACCCGCATGCATACAAATACTCTCACATTACACCCAATCCCGTTTTTTGGCTACCACCGGGAATCGAACCCAAAACCCCGAAGGACAGAGCAAGCAATCTTTCTATGCCAAGAGAGTGCAAAACCTAGGATTACTTTCTGTCTTTAAATCTCGTACCCTTAAGAGGGCACCCACAGTATACATCAATTGACAACTTTTTTCAAACAAAATAATTATTCTGTTTTTCTCAAGACCCTGCTTAATTTCTCAAACCATCCATCAAATCAAGGACGTATTATTACTGGCATTATAAAAGTAGCAGAACACCGTTAACTCTCGTCGTTATAGCGGACATATTGTTCTGGTCCCCAAAGCACACTGACACATGTTCACGTTTCCTTCTTTCCTCTGGAATCTCTACCATTGCATAGCATGAGCTTAATCGCTGGAGATGAAGTCTGAAATAGAAAAACAGTTATTGGTTGGTCTTTCCACCGCCCTTACCTCGTATTATGATGTTATGATTAGTACAGTTCAAATCAGTAAATAGGTCACAATGCCACAAGTTAAAACTCAACGCAAGGGACATCCCTCCTGGCTTATCAGCGTAGCCATATCAATACCTAAGTCGGAAGTAATACTTTTAGACTTTGAGACATGGCTTTAAACCACTTTTCAACAGATACCTTTAAACTGAATTTTCAGAATGAACCGATTCTCCATAGAAGTTTATGTTAGACACCAACCACATTTACTGCTATGTTCGATTCTTGAAAACATTGACAATTTTGGTTTGTAAGTTCCTCAGTCGAAAATTTAGTTTTCATTAAAATCTCTAGCCCACATCGGTCTTCTTGAGAGCTTCGATAGTCAACTACATTTTGTGAGACTATTAAATTATTCACAGAATGATATCAATTCTCAAGAGATCAAACCTGCTATTTCCATTCCTACTGTCTTATTTTCATTGCTGAAGATCGAAATGATTGGTTAAGATGGAGTCTATATATGTCCCAATATATGTTTCTTCGGTTCCTAAATAATTCATCTATAAATCCTTGGTTCCGGAGTGTGTGTTCCCCAAAATACCCAATTGTTATAGAAACGATATACTCTAATCAGTTGCCTGCCAGGGATTGACTACGGGCAATTTGATAGGCGAGTGATGAGCTTTACACTGATGACTTTAAGCTAGGATCGATTAATTTTGATTAATTAAAGAAGGTTGAAAGTTTTCCAGAACTCAATTAAACTAGGCCCCACAGTTTAACCCATATTCACACACATATTTACACAATTCACCCAATCGTGTTTTTGGTCACCACCGGGAATCGAATCCAAGATTCCGAATGGAAGAGAACGATTTCTTGCGTCTTTAAGTCTCGTACCCTAAAGAGGACAAGGTGGTACCTACAGTATACGTTAGTTCCTACAGTATACGGTAGAAAACATATCGATGATGGTGTCATTGATACGTATACGTTAGTATGCGTATCAATGACACCATCATCGATATGTTTTCTGGATTTCATATATGATTCAGACACATTCCCGGTTTCAACATAATTGATTAACTTGTTCATTGAATAGTCCACCTTCTGAGGAAAACTCCTCTCATTATTGCATCTATCATTAAATGATAGATGCAATAATAAGCCATTCGGTTTCTCGATTTCAATAATCGAGTACTGGAGAAAAAATTATTCATCGATGCAGGCATCAACAATATACACAGATAAGGCTACGTTATCCGGAGAGCCCTGTAGGTGGGGGCATCCATGTTTCATAAATATTTCAAACGAAACATTAGACCTTTAGAATGCCACCTCAATATTCAGAGCTTGTCGTAGGAGGTGACTATATCTGGTTGTATCTCTGGACTGACATCTCGTATTCGTAAAAAACAACAAATGTCAAACCGATAAGGCCAAAAAAACAATGAACCTCCCCTTAGTACCCGGACACGAGATTGCGGATTGGCATGTGGAACATTTGACAGCCTTATCAGATGCATGAAAGAGTATCGGCTGGAACTCGTAGACTCCAAGAAACTTGATGGCCTAAAAGTGGGTACCATGTGTCCTAAGGCTAAATGTTGCTATAGTGGAAATGACCTCGGAAATCTTGGATCGACTTATGTTATAATATAGGTCCGTACTCCCGACACGAAACTGCGACCGAAAATAAGGAAATAATGATGAACTTTGCGATCACTCATGATCTCAAAATGGCAAGTATACATTCTTTCCTCATAAAAGAACCATTTGGAAATATGGACAGATCCGCGTAAAACATCGGGTTGTCCAAGACATGAGATTTTATCAAAGACATGAGATTTTATTCTCAATATTCAAGAAAGACGATCGCTTGAAATGCAAAAATTTACAAGTTACTATCACACATTATCTTAAGAAGAATTACTCCTTTGGCGGAGGAAACTATCGGTGACTACCAAGGTGAATTCTGTTCAAATCGGTCAGTCACTGATCAAGTTTTCTCGCTACGAATGATTCTTTCCAAGTACTACGAAACATCTAGCGATGTACACCAGGTATTCCTAGATTTCAACCAGATACGTACATCTGTGTAAAATGACAGTAACGCAGTCACAATGCTGCGTTCAAGTGGAGAACGCAGGCTATCGAGAACTTTTGCAATTACTTCTGGTGCTCGACAAGGAGAGGCGCTGTCCCCAATATTTATTAGTCTTATTTTGGAATACATCCTTCGAAAAAGTTAAACACCATAAGACAATATCTTATTCTGACAACCCAATCATCGTTTTGTATATGCGGATGATATCTGTGTAATAATCCTATATCAATGGCAACGGAGTGAAAGAGATACTTGATCCACTAGAACACACAATTGATTTCAGTATAGTTGTAACCACACGTTTGAAGCAGTATTGAGATTCAAGTATCTTGGATCTATCTTTACTCACGAAAATAGTGTGAGAGAGGATATCAAGGTTCGCCTTGCCGCTGGCAATCGGGCCTTATACCTCTACGTCCACTGCTGAAATCAAAATATCTTGTAAACATGGATAAGCTGAAATTGTACAGACTACTGATCAGACCCTTTGGCATGTATGGATGTGAGAATTGGACCTTGACGGATGAGTACGAAAGGTGGCTTCTAACATTCGAGAGAAGAATTATGTGTGTGATATATGGCTCAAAACGTGACGTTGAGGGCACATACCGAGTTCTGTTCAATCACGAGATCAGAAATTAAATGCAAATTTCTGATATCGTCAAAGAACATCGAGTACGCTGGCTCGGTAAGAGAGCCGCTCTTCGGAAGGCGAACAGGTCTGGAATTGGAAAAGCAGTTATTGGTCGGCCTTACCTCGTACTATGACGTTATAATCGGTTCATTTCAATGTTAACACTCAACGTGAAGGACATCCCTCCTGGCTAATCAGCAAGTCGAAAGTAATACTTAATGTTTAGGATGCTGAGAATAATCTACAATCTTCACAAATCCTTCAAAAACACTGTGTTGCGATTCAACCAGATTTATACCTTTCTGATGTATTCGTTGTTTGAAATGAAGTCTCCATTGAAGTCTTTGTTTGACACCAACCACCTTTACTGCCATGTTCCATTCATCGAAACATTGACAGTTGGTTTATAAGATAACTTAACCTATATTTTCATCCTTAGTCGAAAATTGAGATTTCATTAAAATCTCTAGCCCACATATGTCTTTTCGAGAGTTTAGATCCACTAAGAAGGATATCAATTCTCAAGAGATAGAGTTTTTTCAATCACACCTCCTATTTCCATTCCTCCGCACTGTTTAATCTTCATTGCTGAAGATCTACCAAATATTGCAAAGATTAAAGAGAGTTACTTCAGCTGTCATTTTCTGGAAAGTATTCCAGAACTCAATGCCACTAAGACCCACAGTTCAACCTACATTCACACGAATAATAGGGCAAGCCATGTTTTTATGCCACGAGGGTGACGAAAGCTACGTTTACTCTCTATCTATAAATCTCGTTCTCTGAAGAGGGCAAGGTGGTACCCACAGTATACGTTAGTTACAGTATACGTTAGGTTAGTTTTAACCCTAGAACCCCCAAATATATTTACAGAAATAAACTATGTATAAATGACACGGTCATAGAAGTGTTTTCTGGAAATTCATATACGATCTCGAAAGTCCTAGTCTCGAACCGATCATGCTACCAACAAAACCAGTTCATTTCTGTCATCGGAACTTACTAATATTCCCAACCCAGAATGGCCACGTTTCCTTCCCGGAAAAACATTACTGGTCGTTCCTTATCTCGTCATTGATTCATTCTTCAGATATAGCAACACTTGCACAAGTCTCATGTCGATTAGATGTTTTGCCCGCAATTTTTTTAAATTCACACCAAAGTGAAATTGACAAAGTACCTGACAGCATGCCTCTTTAACTCTATTTCATATACGCTCATTATTTTTTTGACAGTTTTGACGCGATTGTTGACCCGTACCGTGCCAATAATCTGACTCCATCGGTTTCGACCACGAGCCAGATCTTCATAATATTGCAAGCAATTATAAGATGCCAGAACGCTCTTCGCTCACCGAAAGGTGGCGCTCCATTCAAAGATCGCTGTTGTTCACTTTTACGAAGGATGTATTTTACCATTAGTTTAAAAAGTATCGGGGACAGCGCATCTACTTGTCAAACACCTGAATTATGATGTTTTGGAGTGCTTGGAAAGGAATCGATCCGTAACACTTGATACTGAAAACTTGATCACTGATTGACCGATTTGGACGAAATCCTCCTTGGTAGTCACCGATAATTTCTTCAGCTAAAGGAGTAATTCTTCCCAAGATAATGTATGACAGTAACTTGTATGCTGTGTAAAGAAGAGCAATACCGCGCTATTGAACAGTTCCACAAAGTTAGCCATGCGAATATCAAGAGCTCTGAATCACTCTGAATTGACCGCATCGACGTTAACACAAAGGGTTCCATCTTGGTCCCAAATGGCAGTTGACCGAGATCTTAAGGTATGGCGTAATTCGGGGATTCCTTTAAAGAAACCACACGAATTGCGCTAATTGCTGAGTTGTTGTACTCTTAAGACCTTAGCCTTCCACAATACTTCCATTATTTCATTAGAAATTTTTAATTCATGTCAGCTGCTTGTACAATGTCAGCAAATCGTTGTATTGACCTAAATACTTCATTGCCCGTATCCATGGCAATATTTTATTTCCTGTTTGCAACAACCTATACTTCCGGTCTTATTCGTATACTATGCATCACCATTCGCCTTTAAACCCTAGAAGGCCTTCTTACATATTGTAAACCCTCAAGCTGAAGCACTAGAGATGTACAGGTGTCATTCCTGGACAATGTTTCATTGGTAAGAATGAGAATTCACTGCGCGGTTCTCACTTGATGTCGAATCTGACGAAGAGCAGATAGAAACTACACTATAAAACACACTGATATTGGTTGAGGACACTTCACCACTTCATGAAACACATGGTTCCAAAGAGGAACCATAATGATAAACCAATAATATTTTCAGTGAAACCACGAATCGAAACAGTAACTATTATTAATCAATTTGGGAGTGAAGTGCGAACACGCGAACATCCTTATGTAGTATACAGTTAAGTGTGTGTACTAAATGATAACACGTTTGGCAAACTATTAAGCCCCAGATAGAAATTTGGGTCAGTAGAGATACAAAAGGCAAATAAATACACGAAATATCATCTTATCTACATCGTGAAGAAAGATAAGCAACAAAGATGAATGACTCCCGACCTAAAACATGCACGCGACAATCTTTATAAAAAGCGCAGATTTCATTCTCAAGGTAAACGCGATAAAACATACAAGTACTAAGTAGCGTTTGTGTTCCGTTTCGAATAATTATTACGGTTAGTGAATAAAAACGAAATATGGAAGTGAATAAATGTGTTGGCCCCGAATGGAACGATAAAAATGTAAAGTGCGAATTTTGGCAGATCCGTGGCAAACTTCTACAAAAGTATTGTGTTACGATTATCGCCCAAAAATTATTTCTAATCTGTTCAATTTTTATTCTATAGACTGGCGAGTAAAAAGTTGTTTGTCCTAAATTTTGGCCTAATCGGATGCTTCTGTATTGCCACCTCAATTTATTTCAATGCAACAATAACAACGATGGAGAAACGATTCGAGATGCCAACACGAAATTCTGGAATAATTGCGATGGGATTTGATTTGTCCAGTTTAATCGTTACGCCAATATTGTGCCATTATCTCAAGCGAAAACATCGGCCACGATGGATTGCCATATCGGGAGTGACAATGGCCATTTATTGTGTCACAGTTGCAATACTACATTTTATATATGGTCCCGGCGACTATGCACTATCGAATACAAAAGAATACGGATTATCTAGCCGAACGAATACGAGTTCGGAAGTGAAAAATAATATTTTGTGCTCGCCAACGCAATTAACGGATTGCACGGAGAGTTCGGGTAATCTGGCGCCTCAAATTTATTTGTTCATGGCCCAACTGATCGCCGGTATACTAGGTTCAATATACGACAGTCTTGGAATCGCATACATGGACGATAACATTGTTAAGTCGAAGATACCACTGTACATAAGTTTTACACAATTTTTAAAAATTTTTGGTGCGTTCGTGGGCTACACGCTAGCGTCTCAAAGTCTTAAGTATTATATTGCGCCGCAACTCACTCCGACTATTGATATCACGGATTCGAAATGGATTGGAGCATGGTGGCTTGGATGGTTGGTTTTGGGTGTACTTTTTGTAGTAGTGTCAGTCTCAATGCAATGCTTTCCTGTTCAATTACCACGAGCTGTACTGAGACAGCACCAGACGGTTGCAAACGAAAAATTTGCTGGTGTTCAATACAAGGAACTAGCCAAGGAATCAAATTTGGTCACAAACTATAAACAATTTTTTGGCAACACAACGCTTATTTGTAACGTCATGTCGAATGTGCTGTACGGAATGGCATACGTACCACTGTGGGGATTCATTACCAAGTACATTGAGGTTCAGTATAAACAAACCGCTTCTACCGCTAGGTGAGTATTTTACTGAGTTACCATAACCATGCATACACATGGCCAACTATTTTTTTATTTTAAGTTTATTATCAGGACCAATTCCTACGACGTGCATTGCGGTCGGGATTCTAGTAGCCGGTATGGCTTTCAATCGTATCAAACCGAAAGCTCGTAATATGGCACTTTGGAATATAATTGTTGGAATATTTTCAATGGCTTCGATAATTTCGTACACGTATCTTGGATGTACGGAAATTGATGCGTCCACAATGGAGAGCTGGAATGTGCTGAATCGGTCCCAATCGATATTCAGCCAATGCAACTGTGACTATGTAAAATACTCGCCTATATGTGGTAATGATGGTGTGACTTATATTTCACCGTGTCATGCTGGTTGTACCGACGAGGTGATCATGACAAATGAAACCAAACTGTATGAACAATGTGAGGCGAGTAGTGATAAAATTGCCAAACCCGGCTCATGTGCAATAAACGCGTGCCAAACTCAACTATTTATATTCGTTACGATATTGTGTATTGATCGATTTATTACGGCAAGTGGACGTGTATCGAATTTTATGCTAACACTTCGACTGCTGAAACCGGACCAAAAAGAGTTCTCGCTCGGAATGATTGCAACGATAACGGCCGTTTTGGCGCATATACCGGGGCCAATACTATTCGGTTGGATATACGACCAAAATTGTTTGGTTTGGGGTAAAACGTGTACGGGGAATGGGAATTGTTGGTTGTACGATACGAAACAGTTAAGGTATTCGTTAAATTTTAGCTCGGTGGGGCTGCTGCTCATAGGAACTATTTTTGATGTTTGTGTATGGATGAGAGTTAAAAGTTTGGTCGTTTTTGATTCGAAAATACCTCAAGATCTTAGTTCTAATAACGTTTCTTAGACGATTAATTTTTGTATTTCTCTAAAAAAATAAATTTTGAAACTCTTATTTCGAAGATAAATGTGTTGATCATTTAGATGATGAAAATAAGTAAATTAACCAAATAATTGAAAGTTTGTAAGACTCAGTTGGCCGAGTCTAATCTCTGGCTATATAGAGACCATGAAACAAAGAATTTCAGTAGTTGTAACCACACGTTTGAACGAGTGGTGGGATTCAAGTATCTTGGATCACTTGTTCTCACGATATTAGTGTAAGAGAGGATATCAAGGTTCACCCTGTCATTCGCATTCGGCCACTGAGTGCTTATCAGATCTGTTGTCATGTATGGAAGTGAGAATTGAACCTTGACGGATGAGTACGAGATATCGCTTCATTTGAGAGATCATGTGTACTGGCATATACTGAGTTTTTTTGAGGAGATGAGCACATGATAATTCCTGGTATCGAACATGAAATCAAAGAATAATGGGTAGGCTAGCTCGGTCACTTTCTAAGTGCTGATCCGGGCCGAATGATACATAGATCTTTAAAGCGGTATACGTGGGGTAGGGAGCGATCTGTCATCGTCTAAGTGCTTACAAGAAAATGAAGAAGTTGGCCGTGCATAGAAACCGATGGAGTCAGATTGTTTGCATGGTGAGGGCAGCAATTTGATGTAAAAAATTGCTGGAATTGGTTATACCGCTGGGACCTGACTCATTTTTATTGTTATTATTTTTCTGATAATATGTTTCAAGAACCAAACGCATTTCATCGGTTAACAAATCTTTATCGTAAAAACACAACAGTTTCGTTGGTCCCACGCGCTTTGTTACAGATTCATATGACTCGTTGGAGACTTATATGACCTCTTAAACAGTTCCAAATGATTGTAAATTCTAATTTGAAATGGTTTCCATGTTTCTGAAATGGCATTTGTCACGCTTGAATAGTAGAACACATTGCCCGAATAACTTATCTCTATTTAATGCTCTGACCATCGCGATACTGATTACGGGCGTTGTTTTCCTCTAACAGTCTTGTTACTGTTTTCCAAACTAAACATACTGAGCGTGTTCGAATAGATCAGTTTCGAGTGCCTTGTTAACCATTAGCAAAATTTGATCTTTAGTATGGAACAAATTTTATTTTCATCCTCCAACTCCTTTGGACAGCTAAGCAATTTTGAATATACTTCATACTCCTTTTTAGTCACTCTTAATATTGTCAACACTTCGTTGATTTCAAAACCAATTTACAAAAACGGTTTCTAATGCTCGATAAAATCCGGATGGACTATATTTGTCTCAGTCAATTGTTGAGTACGGTTTAACTAACTAGACCATCTTCGTTGATCTCTTTACCTACTGGAAGATCTTTGACATCATGCACCATTTCATGAATGTGATATCAAAGAATGATTTTGTACTTGAAAAGCATTTGGTAAGTTTCATCACGTAGGATTTTGACCCCTTTACGAACGATGTTAATAGTCACCTGTCATTGTCATCAATAAATTTCTAACAACGGGTTTGATCCAACCTCTTTATACCGTTTCAGGTTATCCATTCTGCAAGATATGTTGATTTAAGATATGCACGTTAATGATGATAGGTACCATCATCTGACAACGATCATCAGCAAGATGCACATTGATATCCACTCCCATACTATATCATGTTGGATAAATAATGAGTGTACTAAAATTCAATTCACTCTAGGCAAATGATTATTTCTTGCAGTCTATATTTGATATTCACCGACCGGTGGTTTTTCACCGTCTGATTACGATCGGTGGTGTGAATGAACACATCTATGATCCCTGTTGTAGTGCAGAACTCATGGGCCAACCCATCTTCCATATTAGTGCTATAGGCTGGCATGGTGCTATGCAATGTGCAGATGGTTCTACGTAAATCGGACCTATAGCCGTATGTCCTCGATTTGGCCATGTAATGGTAAAGTAGGACGTTGGGACGCGAAATTGTTGGAGGAGCATTGAGCCTCAAAACAGTTTGCAGAGATAGAAGCAGAGAGACCAGCCTTTCGTTACTGTTATGTTTTACTCAATTCGGGCTTTCACCATCCACACATTAAAACATTATAATTCGTTGCGATTAAAAATTGAGTCTTTTGGGTACAATCTGTTGCTCAAACGGCAAGGCGACTTCTTCGAACTTAACATTTTTGGAGTTTCAACATACCACTTATATTTTCAAAACCTTCACAGTATAATCGTTTTATATATTCTTCCGCCCTTCTTGACGTTTACGAAAAAACCACCATAGTTCTGACTACACATGTACTCTGACAACATATCAACATTTTTACAATTTTGTGGAGTAGTTCCAGCAAAACTCGGCGACTAATGCGTAGTCGTCCATTATCTCTGGTTAGCGGCCTTTATATCTGCACAAAATTCGAATAACTAACAATCGAATCAGGAACGTACTCACTACATTGTTTTGCCGTCTTGTGAAAACCACTACTCTTCCAAATTAATTCAATTCAATTGAGGAACGAAAAACTTAATCATTCGCTCTATAGTGCACTTCATGGTCTCCATTGACTTTAACGTTCTGGTCGGCATTATTTATGAAAAAACACGAATCAGGCCACAAAAATGCACACCAATGTTATCTTTTGTGGACGTAATGGTCTCAATAATATTTTGTGAATTTTATTCACTCTTACTGAAGCCATGTTGACTTAGGCATTCAACCAGAAATAAATTCGATCACTGGATAAAGTTATCTCGGGGTGAAAAAAGGATTAAAAGCAATTTATTGTTTTCGATCTTACTTTCCGTAACCTTGGTAATAAAGTTATGAACGTTTTTTTGTCGATTATAACGAACGTCAAGTCTAAAACATCCATATTTGTATTACAAAATTCCTCGAATTTACTTACCTGACCATAAACTGATATACTTTTTGTACTCTACGCCAAAATATCTTGGTCCAAGTGAAATGGGTAAAGTTTAGAGATAAATTCAAGGATAGAGTAGGGGTTAACGATACCGTAAAATTATGTTGCAGAAAAATACCAAACAACGAAATGAGCTAATGTTAGGTGACTGCAAGATTTTGCCTTGCAAGATTCGTAAATTTGCATTGAAAGAAATTATACGTTTTTTTTTTTTTTGTATCAATTGCCATTGGCTTTATTCTTGAATCTTTCTTTTAACAAAACTAACAAGAAGTGTGAAATTCTTAAAAACTATATAATTTTTTTAACCTAAGCCTTAACCAATGTTAATACTTAATATCAGTATGCATTATTATTTTTAAATTATATTACTAATTAGTTTTAGTGTGTTAGCTCAACATGCGTGAAATGTGTAATTATTAGATTATATTTTTAGTTTATTAAATCTAAAGGATCTGTTCTGCGAAGCCGTTTGTATTTCGGTTGCCTTAGTAGCTCTCTAGCCAATTCATTAGGATGTGATTCCAGTTTCAGTTGATATTTTAGGCTGCATGATTTTATTGTCTCTTTAACAGTTTTGATTCCTAGGTCTCTATGGATGTTGCTGTTTCGAATATACCATGGGGCATTTGTAATGCTACGAAGTATCTTTGCTTGCGTTCTTTGTACGATATATATATTTGATGCACTAGTTGAGCCCCATAGTTGGATACCATATGTCCATATGGGGATTAGGATCGCTTTGTATAGTAGAACCTTGCAGTCTAGAGAGAGTTTCGATTTTCTTCCGATCATCCAATACATTTTCGAAAATTTTATTTTTAATTGATGACGTTTTGTTTCGATGTGCTTTTTCCATGTCAATCTTCTATCGAGATGAAGACCGAGATATTTTACGTTTGTTTGTTGAGGAATTGTGATATTGTTTAATTTTACTGCCGGACATATACGTTTATTCAGTGTGAATGTTACATGTGTTGATTTACATTCATTCGTTCTTATTCGCCAAGTTTTTAACCAATCTTCTACTTTGTGCAGATGTTCTTGTAATTCTCTCGATGCTGTTTGAGGATTTTTGTGTGAAAACAATATGGCTGTGTCATCAGCAAAAGTTGAAGTTATAATTTTCTCAGTTATTGGTAAGTCAGCTGTGAATAACAAGTATAGCACAGGTCCCAATACACTACCTTGCGGTACTCCTGCCTTTATCTCGGTTAAATCAGTAGTAGCCGTATTTTGTTTCACCTGGAACATCCTTTGGGCTAAGGAGTTTTGAAGATTCAATCAAACAAAAATTGATATTTTAAGTTCAAAAATATTCCTTATAGTGGATTTTTATTTTTTATATTATAAATATATTTCGGCAATCAAGTTGCCATCTTCAGTATTTATCATGAACTAAAAAATAAATTTTATTTCCATGCCTTTTATACTTTTTCCAGAGTAGAGTGTTTTTATTTTAAAAATAAAAACACTCTACCCTGGAAAAAGTATAAAAGGCATGGAAATAAAATTTATTTTTTAGTTCATGATAAATACTGAAGATAGCAACTTGATTGCCGAAATATATTTATAATATAAAAAATAAAAATCCACTATAAGGAATATTTTTGAACTTAAAATATCAATTTTTATTTGATTGAATTTAAAAGTGGAATAAGTCACACATTAGAGAAATTCTTAATATGAATTTCAACAGTTTTGAAGAATTGCATGAAATTGTCTAGGCAGAAGAGTTTTAATTTTGTAATTTAATCCTTCGTGCCATACTTTGTCGAAAGCTTGCGCAATATCCAAGAAAACTGCCGAGCAATATTTCTTTTCTTCTAAGGAAAGCTTAATTGTATTTACAATTCTGTGCACCTGTTCTATTGTGCCGTGCTGCTCTCTAAATCCAAATTGATGATCTGGTATAATGCGACCCTCAGATAATATAGGTATTAGTTCTTGTAGTAACATCTTTTGAAAAAGCTTCGAAATTATCGGGAGTAGACTTATTGGCCTGTACGACGAGACTAGGGTTTCGTTTTTACCTGGCTTTGGAATCATGATAATTTGAGATATTTTCCATTTTTGGGGAAAGTATCCACATCTCATAATCGCGTTAAAAATATATGTTATGTATTTTATACATCTATCTGGTAATTCTTTTATCATTTTTCCAGTTATTATATCATGGCCTGGCGCTTTCTTATGATTTATGCAGGTTTTGATAACCGTTTTAACGCATTTCCATTTAAATTTTAATGGATTTGGGTTCGACTCGTCCCTCGTAAGCTGTGGTAGTCCGCAGTCATTATTTTGTTCGTTTGGGGTGAACACTTTTTGTACATGGTAAGAGAAAGCGATA
The DNA here is from genome assembly GCA_963932295.1 of Tipula lateralis. Lineage (NCBI taxonomy): Eukaryota > Metazoa > Arthropoda > Insecta > Diptera > Tipulidae > Tipula > Tipula lateralis. The sequence continues at coordinate 115,271,296 of OZ010736.1, forward strand.
GCCTTTTCTAAGTCACTTCTGGCCCAGTGACCATCTGGTTTCCTTATCGGTGGGTTTGATAGCTCTGGCCTTTTTAAATTTCTTGCTGCTTTCCACAGTGAGTAATCTGTTTTTTCTGTTGCTGTGAGCTCACTAAGGTAATTCTGTATTCCTACATTTTTTTCTTCCCGTATTGCTTCTCTCAGAGCTTTAATAGCTCTATTTAATTTCCATTTATGCAAAGGAGATTGGTGAAGCTGCCACAGCCGCCGAATTGCCCGCTTCTCTGCCAATAACTTTTGAATGTTACTTGTAAGCTTATTACTTTTTTCTGAATTTTTGATCTCCGGAGTAGCTTTTTTTGCAGCCATTTCCATTATTTGTCTTAAATTTTCTATCGCGGCATCAATATCTTCTGGTGTGCGAAGTGGGACATCCAGATGACAATTTACATCTACTATATTTCTATAGAGAACCCATTTCGTTAGTTTATTAGTTAAACGTTGGGGTGGTGCAGTTTTTAATGCTTTGGTACTTAGTGTTACTATTATTGGTGAGTGATCTGATGATAAATCATAACAGTTAACGACTTGGGCATTGGTGCGTGCTATTCCTCGAGTTACACAGAAATCTTTTAAATCAGGAATTTTCTTTCTATCTGTAGGCCAATATGTGGGATGTCCAGATGATAAATAATCTAGGTTTTTCTCGTTCGCTAGGTTTTTCTCGTTTGCTTCGTAGAGTTGCTTGCCCTTTGGTGACGTCAACCTCGAACCCCATTGCACATGTTTCGCGTTGTAAGCACCCCCAGCTAGAAATTTCATTCCCAACTGATTAAAATAATCGATGAATTGCAGTTTTTTAATTGCGTGTTTCGGTGGACAGTAGACAGCCGATATTACAAATTTCCCAGACCATTCTTCCAAGCAGATAGTTGTGGCTTGGATATGATCTTTAGCATATTTCTGAAGTTCGTAGTGTTTCAATCTTCTTTTTATTAGGACTGCAGTGCCGCCGTGTGTTTTTCCATCCGGATGTTTGGTGTCATAAACGGAATAGCCGGTAATATTAAAAAAATTTTGTTTTGTGAAGTGTGTTTCAGATATTAACATGATGTCTATATTTTGTTCGATAAGAACGGTTTGAACCTCAGCTCTATGTTGCGAAAGCCCGTTCGCATTCCAAATAGCTATTTTTAGAACTGTCATTTTTGATTTTTGACTATAATTTGCATAAGCGTATTCATATTTTGCATCATCATGCTCATTTGTTTTTCCATCATCATCATGAAACTTTGGATGGTCTCGGTTAATTTATTTACCATGTTATGAATATTTAGGTCCTCTTCATTAAAATGAACTTTGGGTTTGGGTTTGTTACCTTTAACTATATTTGCATAAGAAACTCCTGGCTGTGCAAAACTGTTGTCAAACGCCTCCAAGTTATCATTTTGTGTGTTTGCACTTGTTGTTTTGTTGACTATTGTGTTTTTTGGTAACATGGCCCTCTGATTAAATTGCATATTGAGCAATCGTTGCTCAGCTCTCATTCTAGGGTTTATTTTTCGTTTTAAGTCCAGATACACTGCACAACCCCTGTAATTTGCAGTATGGTTTTCACCGCAGTTACTACAACGTTTCACAGATGGGTCATTACGCGATTTGTCACACTGCTTCGAGTCGTGAAGTTCGCCACAAATAACACAAACTTCATTTAAGGTGCAGTATGCTTTCGTGTGTCCATATTCTTGGCACTTTATGCATTGAACTGGTCCAATCCTCTTCTTAGGTTCTTCAATGACTATTTTGCGATGTAGCAAATATTTGCGATGTAGCATCAGAAACGGTTGCCAAGAGGTATTTGGTTAACACCTAGTTCAGTCCGTGTCACTTTACTCCTACCAGCAAATTGGGCAGATCTCGGACTACGTTTTCTTTTAGATTGAACAGTGATATACCTATCCAAACCGGTTTGCACTAATTTAATTTGACACTGGCCACGGTCACTAGAGTTCGTCGCACTGTGTTCATTACTAATGTTTTCGTTTAGCATTGCTAAATTTGCTGATGAATTAATTTTTTCTTCGCTGTTTTGATTTTTATTTTTAAACGGCAGTATAGTTAATTCAGTCGACGAAGCAGTTTTAATCACTGGCATGAATGTTTTCTTTGGGCTGTGTTGAACTTTTCCCACTTGGTTTACACTTGCACTTGCAATATTTACATTTTCTACATGAAACTGGTTCAAGTTTGTTGTAGATTGTGTTCGGCGTTCGATTTTCGAAGAAGTCTTTTTTGGGGAAAAAAGGCCCAACATGTTTACATTATCACTTATTAAATATTTAATTTACAATTTTTTATATTAGTTTTTTGCACCGTGTTTATTTAATTGTAAAGTCATTCACACAATTGAAAGAAAAAAAAAGTATAACAACATAAAAAGCACTAACACTGCACTTTTCGTTTATTTTATTTTACGTCTGAACCTCACGACGAGAATTTGAATACCAAAAGACGAATTCGTGAATACTATATAAGGTTTTCTGCAGTGTATAGTGCTTCCACTTCGTGATTTGGGCAAAATTTGGCACTTAAGTGAAGTTATTTGCCATTAAATTTCAGTTGGGTGATCAAAAATTATTTAAGGGAGTTGGACTAATTCGTATTGCAGTTCAAATCGGATAATTCTCCCAAACCAAATAGATAATCAATTTTTGAAATTTGCAGGATTTGATAATCATAATTATTACATTGTGTCAGTAAATCCCAAAAACGATCACCATAATAACTTGGTGCGCAACCAAATTTCCAGTTTATTGGAAAAATTTAAATTTAAGTGATAATCCGAGAGCTTCAGGTCTGGCGAATAAGGCGAACATGGTAACAGATCCTATCTCAGAGTTTTGATGGTCTCCTGGATGATGGGAGCGCGATGGCGTTGGAAGTGCGAGCTTTGTCGTGTTGAAATATCCCTCGTTCGTGTTTCATTCATAACGCATGCTTCAGATTGATGATTTGTTGTCGGTAGCGATGTCCATTGACAGTTTGGTCCGGCTTCAGCAACTCATAGTACATGATTTCTTTCTGGTGCCAACAAACGTCCGTAACAATTAGTTTCAGGCAGCTCTTTCTGACAAGCTGTGAAAACAAAATTTCGGAAGTGTTTCTTCGATTTGCTATTTGTCTCTGTCACTTCATGCGTCACCCATTTTCCATCCTTTTGAATTTGCTTCATATCATTTAGACGATGGAAATACCGTAGCGAGGGGCTATCCATAAACGACGTCACGTTCTTCAGGGGGGAGGGGGTTTAGGCTGACGTGATGATGTGTGATATTGAGGGGGAGGAGAATTTTAAAAAATGACGTCACATAATTAAAACGGTTTTAAATGCTGTCCTAGTTATAATAATTTGAATCAATCGATTTATAACGCTTACGTACATATCCAGAAAAAACTAGAAAATTGTGTCAGAAAGAAGTTGTAAAACAATGGAACAAAATGAAAAATGAAGATGATTTGCAAACAGAGGTGAGCAATTATTTAAAACAATTAAATGCAATTACCATAAGGAAAAAAAGAAGTCTGTTTTCATTTTTGGGAAAAAAAAGCAACAAAAATTGTTGATTCAAACCGTACAATTGTAGATTGTTCAGTTTCGGCAACTGAGCTATCAACATCCACTGCTGTTAACTCGACTAATACTAGTAGTTTGATAAACGAAACTGTAGATAATTTAGCATCCACCTCTCGTGAATCACCACGAGTCGCTATAGTTCAATATAAACTACAATCCGATATTGAAGTACTGAATTCCGAAATAATTGGTTTATATGAAGACCATAACCGAGACCTTCTATCTGATACTAAGGAAAAAGATTTAAATGCCTGAAAGAAACAAAATATCGATTTAGAGGCTCAGTTGAAAAGGAGAAAGGGAGAACAAAAACGATTGCAAAAGTACTGAAACGAGAACAAATTAAAGCTTAACGCAATTATGGAAAAAACCGGAAGTACGCCAAGCTCTGAAAATTAGAGAGCATGTCGGAAGATCAAGAATTGAAGAAGACCAGCCGCAGCTACTACAGACTATTATAAATATAGCTATGCATGGATTGGCAGCCCATGAGCAGCGACAAAGTGACGTATATTTAGTGTCAGAACACTTAATGAACTATGATGGTATTAAAAAATGACGGCTTTAATATTAGTAGATCCGGGCTGTAGACTATTATCAAACCGAAGCTCATCTATTGAAGGAAAACGCCATGTTAAAACCGTCCCAGTTAAACTGATCAGGGCTCAAAATGATAAACATTCAAAACATATCGATGGTTCGTTTTGCCGATCAACAATTAGCTGTTTAAAAGAATTGTCTTCACTTCTAGACCCTTATGAAGTTTGCTTTGTAAGTCAAGACGATAAATCTCGGATATCATTAGGTCTTGCAGCAACCAATAAACAAAGCCCTCTCTTAATGCATGTAGAATACAGAATTCAATTGCCTCATCATAACCCAACATAAACTTATCCCTTCAGTATATGCAGAAATTAAAATTTTGTCAGATGGACTTGGTAAAGCTGAAAATGTCACATAGCTGAAACTTGGTAAAGCAAATTTTTTTTTGCTGGCCAAACTTTAGAAATTTGGTGCCAAACAATCATAGATAATTTTCCAACAGTAGCCGAATTTATTGATCCAGAAAAATCTGAACTACAGGCAGATCAACTAATAGGTCAGCATTGGTATGATGTTCATGTTCGATCGAGTCAATATTTGACACAGGTTTTAAAATGTTTTAACAACCATTGCTGCACAAAGTCTCGAAGTTCATATTTTGACATAGTAATAGACCGATTTCTTCCTCCACCTATTCCCCTCATCTAAACAGATATAGGACTCCGAGCACCAGAATTGCCATTGAAAGATAATACGCTCAACTACCCTTCTCTTTTCGTTTTATTAAGTTTACAAAACAAGAATATTCTTAATAATGTATCGTTCAAAATTGTTCCATACGACTTGTTCTTGTTGAATTTGTGACGTAGTTTTTATTGGGGTATATACAGTTTTGTGACGAGTTGTGAAAAGAGGGGAGGGGGAGGATAAACATTATTCAAAAATAGCGTGACGTAGTTTATGGATGGCCCCCCGAGTCATATTTGATGACTTAGCAAGTTGATCTTAAGTTTGCGTATGTCATCTTCATCCAATAATGCAACTATGTGTGAAACCCGACGATTCTCGTTGCTAACCTAAATATAACGGTTCGAAAGTAAGATCTCAGTTGAGACAGGATAGCGGCCATTTACGGACTTTAAACCAGCAGCTCTATTATTAAATATATTCGACTCGGAACTGAAAAATTCGATACGATCCGAAAAATACAAACTCTCAAAATTGCTTATTTACACTTTGCTTATTTTTTCATCTTAAAATTTTCCTTTCTTGATTTAGTTACTTCGGAATGTGAAGAGGCCCAATGACCAGCTCTATTTTTAGGTTATTTACGGAAGTAATTTGTATTGGTGCCTTAATTTGGTGCATTTGTGCCTTAATCTATTAAATCAACTGGTTTCGTTTTCTGCAATCCTCTTACTACAGTAACTGCATGTGAAGTGTCCAACATACCACGAACCTCTTCGTCGCAAGTTTTTTTTTATTTCTTCTTGAACCGTTTGGATGTTTAGGTCCTTAATGAGGTCATCATTCTTAAAGTACCACGGAGCGTTATGTATACCTCGTAGTACTTTGTTTTGAAAAGTTTGAATTATTTTGGTGTTGGTTTGATTTGTGAAGCCCCAAAGCTGTATTTCGTAGGTCCACGCAGGCTTTAACACCTGTTGATATAAAGCAATTTATTTTCGATTGGCAACTCCGAGGTTTTTCACGAACTACCATCTGAGCGTGTATCTAAGGTCATGCCTAGATATTTAACGTTAATTGCATACGGAATCTGCTGACTGTTAATGATTGGAGGTTTGTAGCTCACTTGAAGATTAATAAAATTCACATGCGTGGATTTCTATTCATTAAGCCCGATACGTCACATTTTCGTCCATTTTATGATTTTGTCCATGCTTCTTGAAGTTTCGTTGTCGATTCCTCGATAGTGTCCTCCTACTGAGAGACCCGAAGTACCATCATCAACAGTAGTTTCGTTTAATTGAGGTAAATCTCTGGTGTACAGCAGGTAAATGACTTATCCCAGAATCTGCGAGACTTCTGCCGAAATCTTTTTTAGCTCGGATTATTCATATTTTACCCGAAAGTGGCGATATACTTGTAGTTGAGTATTTCTTGGGATAAGGTTTCTTTGTTCTATGATTATTTTGAATCTTTTGAGCAACAGTCTCTCAAACAGTTTCGCTAGTATTGGTAAAAGAGAACTTGGCTGGTAAGATTTTCTCTCATTCAGTGGTTTGCCCGGTTTCGGTATGATTATTACTTCTGTTACTTTCTACTGCACTTGTACAAATTTTTTTCTGAGGATTGCATTGACTATTTGCAATAATTTAGGGGTGCCTTTTTCAGACAGCTCCTGTTATCAGATCGTAACCATGAGCTTTCTCTTGCTTTTATATGATTTTAATTTAGTTCTTTCAGTGTTACAGACCTGATATCTTCGGAGGGGCGTATTATTAGTGTTTTCGTAGAAGGTGTACCGACCTAGAGGTTGAAATGTTTCTTCAAGATGTTCAGCACACAGGTCAGCCTTGTCTTTCGCACTTTTGCCCATTTTACATCGTTTGTTTTGATTGGGGGATCTGCGATTATGGTTGTTTTAACCCTCCTTTGTTGCTTTCCAGAGGGAATAGTCGGTATCTTTAGTTGGAGCTAGAGAACAAAGTTATTTTCTAATTGTTTCATTTTTCACTGCTTTTATGAGTGCCTTAAGTGCCCTTTGCTTAATGTTATAGAATGTCAAAATATGTTATGGCTTTTATACTTGAATCTTTCTTACATAGGAGAGTAACAGGAGATAATCAAATCTTAAAAGGTAATATAAATTCATTTAATAAGACTTAACCTATGTTAGTTCTTAATATTAACGTATAGTCGGTTATCTCTGAATTACCTAGCTCCAGTATCCATTTTTTTAGTTACCTATATGCTTATTTAATAGTTCTCTGGCTCAGAAAGTGTTAACCGTTCTTCGAAGTATTCGTAACAGCATTATTTCCAGTTTTATATTTGAAGCACACGCCGAATCACACAGCTGAATACCATATGTCCAGATAGGCTGAAGTATCATTACAGCAAGAGCTTACAGTCTAGACTTAGCTTTAAATGTTTTCCAATTAACCAATTTAGTTTGATTAGTTTCAATCTGTTTTTCTACGTAAGTCTTCTTCTAAATGTACTAATGTAGTCCAAGATATGTAACACTTTCGCATTACAGGAGAATGATTTTATATAGTCTGACAGGCGAGTTTACGGAGTGTGAATCTAATGTGCGAAGATTTACACTCATTGGTCTTAATTCCTCATTTTTCGATTTTGTCTAAATGTTCCTGTAGAACTCTATTTTCTGTGCTCTAATTAAATGTAGAAGCCCTTTATGCCATACATTATTGAAAGCTTGGGCTATATCTAGAAATGCTGCAGAGCAGGAGGTTCCTGATTTCAGATTCGACTCTGTGAACTTGTTTCACGGTTCCGTGTTCTCCTCTAAATCCAAATTGACGATCCGAAATGATTTTTTTCTCGTTCAAAATTGGTTTATGCCTTTGCAGGAACAGTTTTTCGAATAGCTTTGAGTTATAAGCTGATTGGGCGATATGAGTTAACTTTTGTTTCATCTTTACCAGGCTTCGGAATCATGATAATAATTGAAGTTTTCCAGTTTTCTAGATAGTGTTCTGTTTTTATTATAGCGTTGAATATTTAAATTATTAATTTGATGCATGCATGTCCGGCAGATTTGATAGCATTTTTCCTCTGATCAGATCATATCTGGATGCTTTTTTTACGTCGATGTTGTCCTTGATCGTTTGTTTGACATTGCGCCACTTGTATTTGATTGGTTTACTTTCAGACGCATATGCAAAATTTATTAGAATTTCTTGATTTGCCCAGCTTCTGTCAGAGAACTGTAATGGAGGAAATAAAAGTGTTGGTCGTTTCAGCTTACGTGGGGCCTTATATAATGAGCTGTAAGTCCGTTGAGGTAATGTTAAAGCTCTTCGTCACGTTCTTTTAATAAATTTATTTTCAGGTTTTATCGCTTCATTTATCTTTGATTTAAGAGTAGTTGACCTGTGCAGCTGCCATTGTCTGATAATCAGCGTAGCGATCTTAGCAGCTTGTGAATACTAGTTAGTGGTTGTACCGCTACATCAATTTCATATTTTGTCTTTAAAGGAATATTTAACGAACACTACCAGGTTATTGTAGACTTAGTATGTTGATTCGTCAGGAATCTAGATGGCGCTAGTTTTACAACTTGCGTGTTAAGAGTTATTAAATCGGAGTGATCAGAAGACAAATCGTAGCACGATTCGGTCTTTAATAATGTTCTAGGTATACCCTTTGTTACACAAAAGTCGGCATCAGTTGTGTATAGGTGAAGTGGCCAGTTGATATGTGATTCATCTTTTCATTCTGTATACATTCCCACAGTTGTTTTGCTTTTGTAGAAATTAATCTCGAACCAAATTGAATACGTTTGGCGTTGTAGTTACCTCCTTCTATGAACTGATCTCCTCGAGTTTTGAAGTAAACATTTCCCCTGACCACACCTCTATCGTAGATAGAGATTTAGTATCGTAGATGGTGTATCCTGAGATCTTGAGATGACTCATATTTTTAAAGTGAGTTTTGGAAATCAGCATAATATCGATATTGTTTTCAATAAGACAGTTTTGTACCTGGAGTTTAAGTTGCGCTAGCCCATTGGCGTAACAAACAACTAACATAATTGGTATATTATGGACCATTCAACTTTTAAATCTATAACAGTCAACACAACAATAAATGTTATAAATAAAATTATTTATTTTTACTATTCGTTTTGAAATATATAAACTTAAAAATTAAAAACAAACATTATATATAAAAAACAATTTAAGAAAATTTCTAGTAAAAGTAATTAAGACACCAAATTAAAATAAAAAACCTAAAATTTTTTGTATATAGTTTTCGTGTTACAAAAAATTTGTTTTTATTTAATTTAATTATTTATTTGGTCGATGACGAATCAATAGTTGTTAGTTAATATTTTATTGTATCACATAAAATTTTGAAACATTTATATATATATATATATTTAATTAATAATAATTTAATTTATATTTTTAACCAATCAAATAAGACAAAAATGTTTGCTCAATGTGCGCGTTAAATATTAGTAACAATGAAATTAATTAAATTTATTTATTCTATCTAAATTAAAAACAAAAAATTAAATGTATGTATAAATGTGTCTAATAAATTTATTATACATAGCATAAATTAAAAATTATTAATTTTATTATTTATTTTATTTAATATTGTTTAATAAAAAAAATATCCAGTCTTTTTGGTCTTAGGAAAAAAAAATATATTTTATTTGTTACTCTATTTTTTTTTTATACAAGTAATACATAAATACAAATCGCGATCTAAAGAATGCGCTAAATTATATTTATATATACATAATATAGTTTTCTTACATACTATTTTGGGAGGAGTTCTTACACAGATTCTATAAACTAATACTAAATATCACGTATTGTATTATATGATTGTAATGATGGTGATGCGGACGATGTTAGTGTTGTTATCGATGATGAACACCTGGGCCATGGCAACGGCCATTCAAATTGTTTTGGCAATGGTCCGCGAACATTTCGCTCGAAATACTGAAGGAGCGGAAACCAAAAATCTTTCGTTAAATATTTATTGTATGAACGATGTTGGGTTAAATATGAATTTGAATTGATTATGCCGTGGTATGTCCAAAATAGACGTGTCGTTACATAATAGGCTGTAATTACATCGATTGTATAATGTCCATGGGCCAACATTAACATTACAACACCGATAATTGCATTAATCCATGCCAACCAATGTAAAACAAAAAGGCGTTTTGGTGTATCTAAAAATAAAAAATTATTCAATTAATAAAGAAAAAATATCGAAATTTAATTTGTGTTTGGTTAGTATTCGGTTGAGGTTAGATTAGAAATAAGGTTTTGGGTTGGGAATTGATTGAATTTATTTTCGTTACTAATCCAGGCTTTATAATAATGTACGTTTACACGAACTTGGATTAGGAAATCTATCTATACCTTAATCGCGTCGATTACATTTAGGTGTCATCATGATTTAAAAAAAAAAATGGTGTACAAACAATCCGTATCGTTATCAATTATGTAATTGAATTTATTATTTTCTTCATACTTAAGTGTTGTGGGTTTTCTCTAATCGTTCGAAAAGTAATTTATTTAAAACCGAGTTCAATTTATCTATTAAAAATAGAATACTACTAATGGCGAAGTGGTTAAAGCTGCGGCAGTTGCAGTAGGAGATACCGGGTGCTCGAATCCCAGAAGGGGCAGGATGTAAAAGGGATTTTTCACCATCTGATTACGATCGGTAAACGTGAACGAACATATCTATAACCCCCCCTCTGTTGGAGTTCAGAATTTATGGGCCAACCCATCTTACATATTAGTACTATAGGCTGATACGTCCTCGATTTGTCTACGTAATGGCGTAATGTAGTACGTATATAAGTTGGAAGAGCCTTGAGCCACAAAACAGATTGCAAAGATAGAAGAAAGAGGACAGAAATAGATTGTCTACAAAATGTGATTTAATTATATCAACTACTCATAAAACTAACAAACCATGTCTCGATTTACTGTGTCAGTCTCAACAATTGATAGTTTCGAGCTCATAATTGATCTATTAATAACAACTACTTTGAACCCAAACTAAAATGTGTCTTAAGTTTCTTCGGTACTAATAAACTGCACAAGCTTTGTGTGGTATAGTTGATTAATGCAAGAATACCACACATAATAGGTGATTAATATCGAAAGAGCTACAAGTAGCCAAAATATACGGAGATATAGCTAGACTAAGTGAGTTAATGAAATAATAAAAACAACTTTTACAGGCCATTTATGGCCCGTACTGTCTCAACAATCGTAATTCATCTGTTTCGATCACAGCCAGCTCATTTAAATGTTATGATCTGATGATGCCAGATCATTCTCTAACTATGGAAAACTATCGTCAGGCGATCACGTTAGCGTACTTTCTGTTCTTTGATTGATGTACGATATTAAGACTGATAATGTATTCATGGTCTCGTGATTGAAAAAAACTCGATATGTGCCATCAACGATTGAAAGTAAGAAACATCTTCAGCATTTAGAAAATGTTCAACTCTCACATCTATAATTGACAAAGGGTGATGCTAAACATTCTGTACAATTTTAGCTTATTCCCATTTGGAAGGTATTCCGATTTTATAAGAAGAAGATATTAGCAATCATGAGAATTGAGTGATCCAAGATACTTCAATTTTTATACTTCTTCAAACATGTTCCAGTGAAACAAGTAGACCCGTAACTTTCCACAAAACCAAAAATATGTTCACTCAAAGTTATACCTTTTTATATGGGGTTGATTTGGATATTTCTTACCGTCAATAGTTATAGAGGTTTCTCTACTTATTATTAATCACTAATATGATGACTAGAAAAGTAACAAATTGTCACAATTCGACTGCTATTTAGTAGACGAATTTAATTTTGCGTTATCGAATTTATTCATTTTGTTTTATCGAAATTTCAAGTGAATTAAAACAATCACAACTGCTAACTACATGCTATCAGTTGACAAATTCGATCCAATAAAAGAAAATACGTAGCGGATCGGACTATTTCATTATAGTCCCCCTGAATTTGACAATTGTTTTCTATTGTACCGTAGACAGAGGCAAATACGATTCAATGATGCTTTTGAAGCGGAAAATAATGTCAAGAGTAAACTTTCTTAAAGGTATTATAATCATAGCATTTGAAACTTAGAAGTAAATGAACACATTATGAGGCAATTGAAAGAAAAGGTTTGACGATGCAGAAAGGGATAAGACGTCAAACCAGTTATTTATAGTTCTTATAGGTCACATTTTACAAAAGATACTAAATTGGCGGACTTACCGAATTATTACAACTACTGGACTTGACGTCGAAGATGTTTGTAATTAGGTTTCGAGAATTGGAACAGATTTCGGAAAACAAATCTCCATGAATGATTATGTGCAAGAAGATAACATTGAAAACTACACTTCCTAATCAGACGATGAGGAGGTGTAATTTTCAAGAAATATCATGATACTCTACAACAAAATGCATTTACAATCGAGTTAGATGATGAATTAATGGAAACATGATTGTATGTAAGTATTACTCCTACTTAATGTATAACCCACATATTAGGAACACGGGCCAGGTCTTCATACTGTTGAAGTATCATACTTCATACAGGGTTAGGAACACGGGCCAGGTCTTTATACTGTTGTAAACAGTTACAAGATACAAAATCGTTCTCTATGCCGTAGAGCTATCGTCGCCAACAGCGATCTCTTCGCCTGAAAGGTGTCTCTCCCTTCAAAGATCGCTATATCATTTGGTTTGTATCAGCACGCAGAACGTGACCGAGCGTACTCGCTGTTCTTTGATTTCACGCATGATATCAGGAAAATGCATTAAATTCTTGATTTCGTAAGTAAACAGAACACGGTTTATACCCCCCCTTAGAAGCGACGTCCGCCAAGGTGCATCACATCTATTCATGACGACAGTGTTGATTACATACACTGTAAAATTTCAAATTATTCGCATTTTAAAGATATTTCACAAGTGGACGTAGAGGATACAGAGCCCGATTGCCAGCAGCAAGGCGAACCTTGATATCCTCTCCCACACTATTATCGTGAGTAATGAGAGATCCAAGATACTTGAATATCATCACTCCTTCAAACGTGTGGTCGCCAGAGTTCAGTTATTTGGTTGTGGACAAGTTGATTTTGAGACGAACGGAAGCTGAACACTGTTCTAGTGGATTAAGTATCTCTTTTTCTCCGTTGCCATTTAATCCAATCACACAGATATCATCTGCATGCGCAAAAAGTTGATCAGATTGTCGAAATAAGGTCTTGAGGTGTTGCATTTTTACGAAGGATGTACATTAGATTAAAAAGTATCGGGGACAGCGCATCTCCTTGACGAACTAATTGCAACAGTTCTCGATAGTCTGTTCTCATCTTTGACACATTGTAACTACGTTACTGTCATCTTACACAGACGTTCGTATTTGTTTGGTATTTTTTACTATTCAAGCGCATAGCATAGTCTCCCATAGTCGATTGATCGAGTAACAAAAATTAGATTTATTTTATTTGTCTTTAATTTATTTGCACCAATAGATTCTATAAAAATTAAGCAAGCAATTGGTAAACATAAGTGTTTAATAATTATTGATGAAGTTAGAATTTGATTGTGAAACTATTAACAAGGAGATTTGATTAAATATTTGTATAGTCTTAGGTTCGAGAAAGGTTCTGGAATACTTGCCACAGGAAATTTAAGACAGGGAGAATCTGTGAGTTTGCACTCACAGCCTTTTATTGACTACAACCTAATGTATGGTGTATCGATTTGGTGAACAATTTAGACCTTTATTTGAATTAAATAAAGCAATCTCGTAATAATTTTCTAGATAATGTGTTAAAGTAATAATAATAAAAATAAATAACTTACATTCCGATATCACTAAATATCCCAGTACAAGCATTACTGTATGCCCACTATATATATAATCTCCACAATATACATGCTGCCCATTTATAGATAATCCCATTCCAGCTATTAATTTGATTGAACGTTGTGCGACCAAATAAACTGACGTCTCATTCGATTTTGGACTGCAAAAATATGTTTTACTCGGTGGTGGCAGCACAGTAACAAACATTGTGATCGATCGCATTAAATACAATATTGCAATCAGCAGAAACAATCGTCTCAGCACAATAAAACGATATTTATGAAATATAATAATTAAAACTGATGAATACATCACAATCATAATCATTATTTCACTAATGTCCAATGCCCAATCCTGTGCCACAACATTATCGAGCACTATGTCGGGCAATGGGCCATATGTTGCACGATCCGGCAATCGATCATGCGTTATCGATAGTGATACTGTTGTTAAAATAAAACTAAATGCTAGCAATAAAAATGATAAAAAAGTTTTCCATTTTTCGGTTGGATAGCGCTCCTCATAGAATGGCTGGGGCATATCAATTTTTATCAGCACATTGTTATGCTGTGTACTGCTACCGTTTGGATATTGCTTCACTTTACCATGTAATAATGGTACATCCTGAAACAATAAAAAATATTTATTTATTAATTATATACTAAGATTGTGTACTTAAAATTATAAAGAGAGAGATATGTGATCTTACTCTAGTCTTTAAAAAGTACATGAAACAATAAAATTATCTGTAATTTATATTTACTGTAATTATTGTCGTAATTAGTCTTTCTTTCTTTATAAACGAATACAATGATGTACACATTTGTGAATAACAAAGTTTTATAGTCTTGATTAAAATCTTAGATGTGATAAGGCAACCTGCCTACATGGGCGACTTAATGTGAACCCTATATACAATACTATGCCAGTCACTGTACAATGTTGCAAATCAAAAATTTAATACAAATTTGCAACATGCATCATCAACTTATCGAAATCTTATGACCTTTATAACATAATGTGCATGCACTTTCGTGCACCGATATGTTATAAAGAAAATTGTTGAAACAATGAAGTAGTTACAAAATTAGAAATTTCTGTCTATAATTAATTTATAATCGATTTTAAATGCTAGATATAGAGAAACGTTGGAAATTTCATTATTTATTTTTATGTGTGCAGCAGTTCTTAACATTTTGTTTAAAATGGGCCAATGACTTTGATTGGGGGCCAAAATTTAAAAATAGAATATATAGTACCTTAAGATAATAATCTCGTCGCTTTAATTTCACATATTAATAAAAAATTGAAAGTAAATCGAGCCCTTAGAAGATTGGGTTATACACCACTGCAAAAGATAGATATAAGACAAGAAAATTGATTTAACTTGTGTGAACCTATCTACTCGTATATTCAAGTATTAATGAATGAAAAAAATATATTACAACCAAACAAGTACTGAAAATATCACGGGGTTAGGTAAAGTAAACACAAAACAAAACTTGCTTTCGAGTTCCACATTTATAACAAACATATAAGAAAATGTAATAGAAAATTCTTTAGCTATATGGTTATCTTGAATGAAGTTTCAATGATCACTCTTATGCTAAACGACCTCAATAAATAATTATTATTATTTTTAATCACTTTCATTTTAACACGTTGAAGACCAGTGCACCAAATCTAATACACGTTTGAAAATCTGATTTATAGAAAAAATATGAATTATTTACACATATGTCACATCAAATTCAGTCACGTGTGCCTAACATACACCCTAACTATTTATCACAATATTATTACTTGAATAAGTAATGCAACAGAATACCGATAAGCTTGACTGAAAAGATGATGCGGTTTAATATTACAGTAAATATAAGCTATATGCTTATTGTTACCTTGACAAACAATGTCGTAAAAACACTACGTTTTAATTCTAGCTAAGATTTGTATTTAACATTGATGAAAAATGTTATGTAATAATGGTAAGACTTACCATTCCTTCTCAATTTTAATATGTAAATAAATATGAAAAATAAAAACGTCTTTAATTTTGACAAGTGGCCGAAAAAGTAATGAATTTAGAATAAAATTTGGTAGCTAGGATATCGAAAAACGGTTACTTTGTAATGAATTCACATTAAAATCCAATTCGTAAGGTGAATTAATTTTTATACGAGGGGAGTAACAAGTAGATTTCAATGCATTTCGTAAATCTATAAATCTACTTTTTAAAATCTTCAAAATTTTGCTTTTTAAGCTAGCCAAGTTCAGACCTTAATAACCAGAAATAACAAAGTGCTAGTTTCGGGGACTATAGTCCTGGTCGTATTTCTTCGACGTAGTAGATCACAATAATGTTACTCGTTATTTCAGAAGAAGGCGTTCTCATGATGTAAAAATCCTCTTTCTTTCGGTTTTTCAACAAATCTGTGTTTTTTTTATCTTTACAATCTGTTTCGGGGTTCGAGGCACTTCCAACCCTTTCGCGGTTCGCTTATTTACGTCCTTACCTTACGCCATTACAGTCAATTCAAGGACGTACGGCTATAGGTCCGATTTACGTAGAAACATCTGCACATTGCATAGCTCTATGCCAGCCTATAGTACTGACATGGAAGATGGGTTGGCCAATGAATTCTGCACTCCAACAGGGAGTCATAGATGAGTTCATTTACACCACCGATCGTAACTGAATCGGCGAAAAATCCCTTTACCATCCTGCCCTATCGGGATTCGAACCCGGTACTTCCCGCTCCAACTGCCGCAGTTTTGACCCCTGCGCCACCTGGGTGGTGTCAACAAATCTTTGAAAAACTTTTCGTAAGCAGTCTTCGATATACCATTTTGCAGTCACCGTCTGACATTGTAGCAGCTACAATTTTTGATCGGGTGAAGTATCCATTTAGAAATGTACATTGCATAACACGTATTTTATTAGTCAGAGTAATCACATGATTATCCCTAGTTTCGTTTTACTCCTCAGATTTTCCACTACTGACCTCCGGGTCGCAATAAGTCTAGTAGTTTGGTTCTTTGCTGTATTCGTGTTGGAGTGGTAGTCAGCATACAGCGTATGTCCAGATTTTAATGCTGGTGCAGACGTTGTAGATGTTTTGTTGCATAAAATAAACTGACATCATTATTTTTGTTGTTTAGCTTTTATGGATGGGTTTGCTCCTGTTGGGCCCCATACCTTAGGACTGCTATTTGGTTTCCGGATCGTACTTCTAGAACCAAAAATCTTCACCAATAACTTTAATTAAGTTGCTAGATGTCCCAGTTTTGAATTTATTTAGGAACATTTTAGCAACATACACTCGAGTTGCTGTTTGGGCCCCATTTTCAAATTTGTGGAATCCATCGAGCAGCCCATTTCTTCGTGTATCCCAGATGATTAATTAATATTCGCAAAACAGCCACGGCAATAAAAAGCAATTCATCAGCAATAGTTCCTTGTGTCAATCATGTATCTTCGTCAACTTTGAACTTTACCAGAGCCACAGCAACGTTATCAGTGAAAGATTTGGTATACTTTCTCAGGGTTCGTCCTCTACAGAAATACATCCCGTTTTTAATCTTTAGAACCACTTGGAAATAGCCTGTAGAGATGATGCAATCGTTCTATATCGTTCCATATGCATGTGTTCTCGTCTCCATTTTAACCTATTTTTTTTTAAAGGAGGTTTATTGAACAATTGCAAAGGATTTTTGGTATTTCTGGTTTTTGAAAAAAATTTTAAGAGTCGCCTATTAAGCAAACTTTTGTTACTCCCCTAGTATAATACAAGATTCACCGCTTACTTTCCGCTTACTATGCTGTCAGGATTAATGGTTGAATAAATTAGCTGTGAGACAAACAATCACTTTTCATGTCATCCGGAGCTTTTTAAATCATTTGGTTAACAGCGAGAATCAAACTCAAGATCACGACATAATGAATAACTCTAGTAACCATCGGCTACAATCGACGCCTGATAAATTTGTAAGTCAAATATAAATACAGCAGCACAAATACCAAGTGAAAAGAATTTATAAAATTTGTTCATAAATATATTCCACAAAATGGGGTTGGGACCTCCTAAAATACAAGCGAGAGGAACTACTTTATTGGTATATAATATTAATAAAATTTGCGTTTTAATGATTGGCACGGAATAACCATAGTTTGAGTAACACACAGATTCATTTCAGTACAATAATCATTATAGCGGTAACGATAAACATCGAAAATGTCCCGATTAATGCTACTTCTATGTATAAAATTTGGTTAGCTATTTTGGAAGCATTAGTATTAGAATCGAGACTATTTCTACCACCTGTTCAGACATCTGGCACGGTTCCCAATTATATGTAGATTTTATTGTTAAATTAATGTGAAATTTAACATGATTGAATGTCAGAGAATCAAAGGTGCGTCACTGATTCTAATCAAAAGTTGAAAACTTTTCTTTTTAATCCGGCCCCTCTTCTTAACCGTTATCTTCCGTTTAGTAATCCAATTTACCTTTTAGAGATATAGTTTTAATTTACACTTTTATTAAAACAGAAGTGTTTCTTGGTCTGATTAAGTAAAAAGCTAAGTTCGATCTGTAGGCTTAAAATAAATTTTATGCAGTGTTTAAAACATTGTTATAATAAATTTGAAGGAATATGGCGGAGATCCGAAGAGTGATATGCGCAATGTGCTATATCAGCAAGACTCCTATTTCATGGCAGCTCATTAATGGTGTGGCCAGGCATAACTATAGACTCCCGTACGGACCTTCTGTTTCTGCATGATGGCACTATAACTTACAACCGGTATATTATTATGACTCTCTTCAGTTTGTATCTAGATTATTGACAAACTTATTACTTTATTATCATTGATTAGCCGTTTGCCACTGGTGTGTTTTTATTCAAGACTAGCCGATTGTCACTAATAGGTGATATGCCACATACTCTTCACTTCACTTTTCACTTAAACACTTCACTGGTTAAAATAAGACTATCACTGCGATTTGTATATAAAATTGGCTAAATTCTCGATCTTTTCATTCTGTTTGTAACAGTCTATGTAGTGGTGCCTAATTTCAATGTAATATATTTCCATGGTCACTGTAGTAGTGTCTCGAACTGGTTTCGATCACTCGTTGTCATTTTCATGATGTTGGTTCGTCCATTGTATAATGCTATCTCTTTCTTCATCTCATTAATAAAATGAATTCAAACATAATAACCTTGTATGGTCTTAGGTTGGATTCGAACGAGCTTCGATTTTGACCACAGGTATATCGCGTAATATGCTCGACAATTGACTGTCACAACGTTTACTGTATTAATTAATAGGCACATTCGTTACAACATTTTAGGCTATCAGTAGATTATGTGGTAGATTATGTTTTCAGCCCAGATCTAAATTCCATTAAGTACGTGTGGCATAGGCTAGACGTTTACATCAAATCATCTTCAATCAGCCTCGATTTAAAATGCGAATAGGTACTGTAAACACAATTATTTACAGTAAAAATGTAGTGTCCAGAATTAAAAATAATAAGTGTACGTAAATAGATTGGGATTTAATTATTTTTCAGGATATCGATGGCAGAGTTTTAACCATGGGGCTAATATGTGCAAAATTTATGTGTTCAAGGTTCAATTTTAGAAAGAACTCTTCAAAAATAATACAAGACTTTAGGCAATATGTGATTAAAATTCTACTATGGGACTACGGCAACAAAAATGCAAGTTGTGATGATGTTTGAATTGAGTGTCTCGTGATATTACACAGCAATAAAGCCAGGTTTTTCCATTAAGTCATAACCATAGGTGAACGAATGGTTTATTATATTACATAGGAGAGCTCACAAGTCATTTCACCAGCTATCAAGGTCATGGTGTCAGTTGTTTTTTGATGAGGTGAAATAGTCTTCATCATCTTTCAAAACGGAAAAACATTTACTGACGAGTACTATGTGCAATTATTGCAGAGTTTGAGTGTTGAAACTAATAAAAATATCCGCATTTGGAAAAAAGAGGATATACTGTTTCAGAGAGATAATTACACTCACTAGATTTAGCATATTCGCTAGATTAAGCCCTCTCAGATCATTTTCTCTTTCCCCAGGGCGTGTACAACATACCATAGCACGTTTCGGATTGTATGGTACCAGAACAATTATCGTGTATTGATATAGCTACTGTGTACTTCGGGTGTGCTTAATGACCAATATTGAACTTAGATGATATCGTGTAAGTGGCTCCATTCCGAATAAATTTAGAGATTTAGTCGACGTACAAAATAAGTTTATACTAGACTTCCGCAACCCTAAGTCAAACTAAACAAAACTACGAAAATTTCAAATAAATTAAAATTCACAATCCATACTCTAAATGACCTTAGTTAAACTTGCTGTCAGGTATCAAAAAAATAGTAGCAAGACTACATGTTAAAGTTCATTTAGTTTAGTTGCGATTCAGAAAATAATCTTACATCAACTTAATGCCAAAACCAAAGAAGTATTTTCTATTCAATATTTCAAGACTTTATGATTTTCGGCGATATGTGTCTCATTGCCATATGACGGTGCTAGCTGTGATCATATTTTTCCAATTGAGTTGCCGACTCCGTCCAGATATCGATTCTTTTTGGCCTATACTATACATTGGAAATTACTTATCATGTAGCTGAGTTACCAGGAGAATTTTGATTTCATTGTATTACGCAAACATTTTATTATTCATGTTTCTATACAAACTTATTTGTATCTCGACTTGAAAATAATTTTTTCTCGGATAACAACTAGCAGAATTTATCATTCGATAGTATTAAAAATATCACAATTCACATAAGGCTGATTACGATGCAATTATACTTGAAATATCGGAAGTGGCTACAATCCAATAAAAATGATAAATAAAAATTCTAAAAATTGTCAATGAATTTTTTATTTTTTTTAACAACACAATATTTCATTTTTACGATACTTAAAATGAAATGTTAATTTGCATATTAGATGGTGTATTTATATATAGAATAAACACGTCGCAGTGAGCAGGTCATTAAAATAAAAACATGTTCATAGAATTTTTTATGAATTTCCGACTAAAAATAAAAAATCAAATATCAAACGACCTGCGTCTATCTAATGTACAATGTACAAGAATATTCGTTCGTTCATTGACTAATTTCTGTTCTGTATCAAGTATTTATGACACAAGGTATGACGTCAAAAATTGGTTTAGGTACATATACTAATTGAAAATTCAATCACCTTTAAAAACAAAATCCATGACTCATCAACATTCATTAAAACTTCGTAAAATATTTTTAATCAAAATAACGACGTGTTACTTCACTAGCTATAAATAATGACGTGATTTGCTCACACTATTTATTTTGAATATTTTGAAAACATACAATTTTAAGATATTGGCGTCATTAAATATATATAATATATATATATATATATATATATATATATATATATATATATATATATATATATATATATATATATATATATATATATATATGTATATATATATATATATATATATATATATATATATATATATATATATATATATATATATATATATATATATATATATATATATATATATATATAACCTACATAACCCTATAGGGTGTCGCAATAACCGGTTCATAATTGACTTCGGATTTTTGGTTTTGCCATCACTAATGTCATGTTTAATGTCATTCTATTATTTCTACTCGACGAAATGATTCGCTTCAATAAAAGTGGGATGTTACAAATTTACTTCCACAACAAAGACAATTGGTTCGAAATCGAACCAAGAAAATATAGTACAAAATTTGGTCAAAACACGGGCTTTTCTTCGACTATCCAAGGCGTACCCGTGCTCGTCGTGTTCGTTCAGCCAAAAATATCAATTCTTCATCGTGCATCGAAATGAACGTCTTCTATGATTATGAATTTTGTGTACAGATCTGTGACCCTAATTCAATTGGTCCAGCAACTAAAAATTGATGATGATTTGCTCATAAAAAATATTTTTGGACGAGGAACATTTCTATCTCGGTGGGTTCGTAAGCAAACAAAATTGTTGCATTAGGTGATCGGACAATTCACAAGGATATGTGGAGAAGCCAATACATCCAAACCATGTTACTGTTTGGTGCCGCTTGTGGCGTGGCGACATTATTGGGCCGTATTACTTCGAAGATGACCAAATCAACTACTGCTACAAGTTAACATCGTTTTTGTGGCCATATCTTGAAGATATTGCTTTGTACGATGGTGCGTCATGCCACACATCGGCCATTACAATAGTGAAACTGTCAAAAATTCGATGTCCGCATTATCAATAATCTTGATTTTTATTTGTGAGGTGTCGTGAAGGACAAGTGTTATACGGACTATCCACAAACTATCCACAATTGAACATTCGAAAGCCAATATCGAAGCAATCATTGCCGAAATAGATCCGCACACAATCTAATGGGCTCAGAAATTGAACCGATCGAATGGAGTATGCCAAGGTCAGTCCTGAGTAGTCTGTATTCATATATAATATATGATATATATATATATATATATATATATATATATATATATATATATATATATATATATATATATATAAATATATATATATATATATATATATATATATATATATATATATATATATATATATATATATATATATATATATATATATATATATATATATATATATATATATATATATATATATATATATATATTATACATAGTACAACTTTCAAAAATCAATCAAGAAATTTATTAAATAAACGCAATAATTGATTTGGAATGACAATTTATTTAAATTTTTATTAATATTTATTTAATTTAAACGACTGACGAATGAACGTAAAAAAATAAAATCACAAGACTGAAATGAATCAAGTGCAAGTGTACTTAAAATATAAAAATAAAACAACATGTATAAAGAAGAGGTAGTGAACTTGAGAAACCATTAGACCTTCATAATTTCCACTATAATCATGTAATAATATGTGGTAACACAAAGCGTTCGCTCATATCATATACAATGATTCTTATTTATATATTTCAGTTAGTGAATGGTCAACTGCCGTTGACCTTATTATATGATTATGGCTTATTTATATCGATCGCGTCATTGTTTTTTTCGTAAAACGTTATCTACATCCATGTTGACTGATTAAGATGGCCTTGAATATTTTGGAGTTGGATTTATGATTGGAACACAGGTAAAAATGTTGTATCTCAAACAGTTGATGAGAGGAATGTATAACCTGTTTTTACGTATGAGATTTCAAAGTAAATAGAAATTAAATGAAGGTGTTAATTTCAGAAGTAAAGATTGTCTAAGGTTAAGGTTGTGTAAGAAGTATAGGCAACATGATCATTAAAAACTTACGATGTAAATTTTCGTATAAAAGTCAGGGAGGGCATAAAGAAATTTGCTGCTTTAATACCATAGACACATCTGCTTTCGTAACCATGATTATGAAACTATGATTTTCGAAATGAGAAGTTCTCATTTCATTTCACAGTTTATAATAATTCATTAAAATTCTTACTTTAACTGTGTGGCTTAAAAATATTTTTGTTTCGCCTTAATTTTCCTATTTTCTTTTTCTTTGATTTTCCGTTAATATATCAAATTCTGTACTAATTTATTTGATTTTAAAACTTCAAATTTTATTTAAATTAAAAATAAACAAATACATAAAAAAAACAATATTTATATTATAGTTTTCGGTATTCACTAACTGTATAACTGTGGCACTGTCATCACTAAAATGTCATGGGATGAGAAAAAATAGCTAATTGCGTAACCATGGTCAAACCAAGTTGCAAACCATTATTAGCAATGACACATATCATGGTTAACTCGAAACCAGATAGTATAACTGATAGCACTTTACCTTAATGCCGGTACCAAACCACAACTATCTTAGATGTCATCTGTATTCCATAATATTCACATCCTTATGCAATTTCGAAATTTGTTTATTCTCCACATATCATTAAGATTGGTCTATGGAGAGAAACTAGGATCAAAAAAGTGCTAAACTAAGGTTGCACCAAAGTGAACTTTATTATTGGTCACCATCTAACCTTTGATACCTTCATTACCGAGTGTTGGGTGAAGTCTATCTTCAGAACTGGATCCATTTAAACTAGACGACAATCATGTATGTATATGGATGTGTAAATTGAACTTTGGCGGATGCTTGTATGATATGGTTGGATTTAATATTTCGAAAATAATCATGCTTGTGATATATATTCCCAACCATGATATGCGTGCTACATACAGAATATAATTACAAGATTAGGAATTTAATCCAATACAAGGCTAGTGAATGAACTCAAACAACAATAAAGATGGAATAAGAATTCAATTGACAATTATTTTTATATATTAAATATAAAAGGTTAATCAACACTGGTTTTGAATAAATGCTTGTGTTATTTATTTGTTTAATAAAATTACATATACAATGGGAAATACTTATATGAGAATAAAAAAGTGAAAATTGTTTGGTTAATGAACAACTGTGTGTACTTACACATCTTGCGTAAAAATATTGTACATTTTAAGCGAGAAATTATCAGCTTCTGATGAGTTCATCTCATCATAATAACATTCTTAAGGTCGAGCCTAATTACAAAAATATTTTTGTTGTTCAAACTACGTACTAAGTAGGTAATTTAATTTTAACACGAAAAATATAATTAAAAATTAATTTCCTGATATAAACAAAAAATATAATTTATAATTTAATGCAAAAACAGCAATAAATTACCTCGCGAATATAATGCCATTATCATTTTGTTTTCGTATAAATACGTTAATAATGTGTAAGTATGTAATTTTAAATGGAACTTGCACAATTATATACAATAAGAAATAAATAATTATTTAAAAATAGTTTTAAACTATTTTACAGTAGCGGCGGGCTAAACTGGGTGCGTTTTTTAATGAACTATTCTCCTGCAGCCGGCACTATCACTATAAATTATACCTCTTAAACTACAATATAAGACAAATATGAAGAAAATATGAATGATCGTGAACTCTCGAGACATTTGTCTTATTTATAAAGAGAATGTCATTGTTGATTATTTCAATATAGTGTGTATGTAAAAGAAAAACAAGAAATATTTTTAACGATCGATTGGTGTTGCTTATGTATTTGTGTGACTGTGTGTATAAACATAATATACATAATGTGTGTGTGTGTGTGTGTGTGTGTAAAAAGTGTGGAAAATTTTAATTTTTATACAGTCTGTGATTAAATAGTTTATAAATACATATATAAAGAAGAAAATAACAACATGCGAGAGCTTTTGAGCTATAAAAAATATAAATTTTCACTTTATATACATTCGTAGTAGAAATTTACCTTCATTTGAGAATAAAAATGATATGTGCTACATGAGGTCAGCTTCAATGTTCGACGCAAAGACTTCCACATTCTGAAAGGAAATAATATTGGTTTTAGATCAGTATACAATACACGTTATGTGACATACTGAAACAAGTACCTTAAAATTTAGATACACTAAAATTGAAAAGACTATACACAAGTAATGACATAGCCGACACTAATACCATTTACTATATTTTAAGTAGATTCGCACATTAACTAAAATATTTCATGTATTTCCACTTTAAGAGTACATACAATTTGTACAGCTCATTATGTTGTGTTTTATTGTAATTCGTTCTGAAATAAAATAGTTTTTTTTTCCACTATTCAAGGTTTATCTAATAGTCGATAATACGAGGTGCGTTCGATGTATAATATAATGTTAGTTTCGTATCCCACAAGATAAAATACCGATAAACGACATTATTTGGGAAATTCCAGAGGGAAATATCGTTTAATTCCCAAATAAACGAAACGATAGTACAATTATTACACTAATATAGAGGCAGACATATACATTAAGCAAAGCAATCAACGTGACATCCATTTATAAATTATCTTTATAGGCTCGCAACTTATGGGTTTGGTTTCTATAACTCGATCGTGCAAGAGAGCTTTTAAATAGGAATTTTAGATAAATTAACTTAATCCACCTATTCAACCGTAAAACAGTTTTTTTCGCCTCCCGGACTGCTGGTGTTAAACTTTTTGAATAGCACGTTGATGTTGGCATCATTGTAGACAGTAATTTTTTACTCACGTATCTGGTATCCTCAGATCGTAATTTGCTCCTCAAATAGGAATTGCGATCCAAAACAGTGCAATCTATATTGGAAAAGTATGAAGAACTGGAGCACAAGAAGAGATCAACAGTTTCTCTTCTCCTCCCCACACTGTTCACAGTTTGCGATGTTCCGTCTATCGTCTATCATAATTCAAGGACTAGGATCTTTGCAGATTTATTGATCCACATGAAGCTTTTGGATAGTCCAAAGTTACAACCGATATCTCTACGGTCGTGTTGTTCTTTAATAAATTGTATATCAGACCTCAGAATTGAGGCTTATATATATGAACTACGGTTTAAACTGCAAGGGAATTATCACTCAATTTTTTCACTATTCATAGGCTAGTGGTACCCACAGACACCGACATGTGATCATGACCATTAATAACGTTCTTCACTTTTAGAAATATAAATATGGATTGTGGTCCGGATATATATTCACTTCCTGTGTGTTTTATGTTCCGATTGAACTGTTAACATTAACCTGAATAGCTGTTGGCTAGTAGGTCTGAAGTTTCATTGAACCTGTTTTGAACATTATCATGATTATTTTGTCGGCTATAATTTTTTAAAAGTTGTTCTTAAGGTTGACCTAATATTTATTCGACTCAAAAATAGTGTGAAGTTGTGTTTTGGGCATTCTATTTTTTCAGTTTAAGGACAAACACGTTGTGGTGAATGGAATACAGCTGCAGTGAATGGAATACAGAATGGAATACAGTTGGAGCGGGAGGTATCGGGTTCGAATCCCGATAGGGGCAGGATGCAAAAGGGATTTTTCACCATGAGATTACGATCTGTGGTGCGAATAAACACAACTATGACCCCCCTGGCTGGGAAAATCGGACCTAAAGCCATACGTCCTCGAATTGGCTGTATTGGGGTAAAAGCAGTACATTAAGCTCCAAAACAGATTAGAGATTAGAAAAAAAAATAAAAATAAAAAATGTCTTATACATGTCGAAAAATTATGACTTGAATACTATCAGGGCCATTTAATAAGTCCGTAGGATGACACATATATGGCGTTACTAGAATTTTTCCATATCATTTTTATTTAGTACTAACCTTCAAACGATACGTGCGTATAATAACAATCTGACTATTGATTCGTGAGTTATAGCATTTTGTGTGAAGCAACTTTTGTTTTTCAAAAAAAAAATGGAAAAAAGTTCGAGTTTTAATAAAGCATCGCTTTTTGATGAAAAAAATACAGTGGAAACCAAACAATGGCTTGATTAACATTAACCGAACTCTACTCCATCGAGACAAATGTTAGAAGTGGATTGCAGAATTAAAATGTGGTCGTACTAGCAAAAATGGCTGTTATTCCAGAAAACATCGAAAAAATCCAATTCTTTATGAACGATCGCAAATTGAAGGATGCACGTGCTAGCTGTCATTGTAAAGATATCTAAAGGTTATGTTTTAACCATTTCACACGAACATTTGGGTATGCGAAAGCCCTGTGCAAAGTGGGTGCCGCGTGAGCTCACGGCCGACTAAAAACAACAACGAATCGATGCTTCAGAGGAGTGTTTGGTGCTGTTAAACTGCAATAAAAAGGAATTCTATCGTCGATATTTGACAATGGATGAGACATGGCTTCACAATTACATACTAGAATCCAAATTTTTGACGAGAAAGAGAAATCGTACTATAAAAGTGGTATCGAGAAGTTGGAAAATCGCTATACTTGTTGCCATCGAAGGCAACTATTACCATGTTTCCATGTAGAGTATAGAGTTAGGTTGAGTTGAAATTAGGATTACGTTAAATTTAATATGGCATCGAACGTTCCCATGAAAAAAAAACAGAGTTAGGTTGAGCTGACAGCTTTATATGTTTTGTTTGTAATTAGTCATTATTTGTGGTTATCATCTGAAGATCTTTTAATAAATAAAAAAGTTAAAATACTGTGTTTAGTGCATAGGAAACAGACTTCGGTCACAAAACCACAACCAAAGTAACCGTCGCCAATTTAAATTTTAACTCTACTCAACTTCACTAGTTTCGTCGAGTTAAAAACATTAAATGAATCTCGACCCTAAATTCTGTTTCCATGAACGCCAACCCAAACTCTATCTTGTTTAAATCTAGCATGGAAACATAGTATATGTTGATTAATAAAATCGAGTTTTGTCAAATTTTGTATTTTTCTTACATATCTGACGGACTTATTAAATGACCAGTTATTTTATATTACTGGCATAAATCTTCAAAACTTGACTGTATAGTATCAACAAGAACGTTTGTTTTAAGGTTAGATGCAACTCATCCATATATGTCTAAAAGTTGTGATGTATCCAAAGATCTTATATACAAACAAACATACATTTTATATACTAAAACAAAGATTAGAAAATAAAATTGAACTTTAAACTGCAATTACATTTTCTGTATGCGTCAAACCTAAGTATTGCTCGCAAAGACGATTAGAAATAATAGTTTGTGAACCAAACCAATTACTTAAGACTCATCATATTTAATGATTAATCAGAATTTATATGCTGTATAATACGATGGGGATCATTTCGTGTGTCGCGGTTAAAACCCGATAAGAACTAAGCGTTATCACGCTTAAAATTAGTCATCGTACTATTGCTGACTGTTAAACAGAATTTTCAATCAAATCAAATTTTATATATTATATAGAATTTTCTATTTAAAATCAACCTTGAGTTCTATAAGCAGTCACTCACTTACTTTTAATTCCTTTTTAAAACGCACGAGAAATCGATTGGACTGATTTATTGCGACTAAACCTAATTAATTTCAGATAATCTAATATCTCCTTGTGTTTGTGATCGATCAACAATTTATAAATTATGAATCATTGTGTATTGTTTGAAAGTTTACAAATATCGATCGATTGACTAATCATCATTCATGTAGAACATAACTTCCGAGAATATTTGCATTTGTAACAATGTATGTCCACAAATATGCTTTAGACATAATATTTTCAATGACACAGGTGTAGTACTAGGTAAATATATAAACTAAACAACGAGTTATGCAATAGTATGTAATACTCGTATGCGGATAAGTGGCGTAGGTTATATTCAGTTTTGACATGTTCTCGTCTATGTGTACATGAACAACTACAATAACTTATATAAACACTAGTGTGTGCCTTGATTCATATCTAGAACAATATAAGACGCCCCGCTTAGTATTTACATATTTACACTAAGTTTTGATTGTTTAGTGGCGTTATCTAATCGGGTGTGTGCGGTTAGCACATGGTCTGCGATTATATATAATGTAAGTGTGTTCATACATCAAATCACGACCACATATGTTTTTTTGTAGGTCGGGACGATTAAAATCAAAATATTTATCATAAAGAATAATATTTTTGTTTGACTGGTACACGATAAGTAAACTATATATACCTACATGTACATAAGGTATATAAATATAACCGCATAAATATAACATATTTTTATACGCGGTTTCAAATTAACATGTTAACACTAATTAAATTACTATCGTATTTAGTTTTGCGCAAGATCAAATTGTTTATATGATTTAGTCGAGTTTATGTGCACTGAATATATTATGGTGATAAGAGAAAAACATGTTTGTATATTTTATTTATTTATTGTATTGTTTATGTAAACATACTGATGCTGTATGCCGCCGTCTTATAGAGTACTTTTAAAAATTTGAAATTAGCTAAAATAATTTGCACAATTTGTCGTGATCTTATATTGAATAATACGCAATTAACGTTGCTATAAATAGGATTTTTATTGCAAACTTTTAATACCTCATGATATTTTTATAGATGACAGCAAGAAATTTTTGTAACATCAAGATGATATTGCGGAAAAATGTCGCATTTTTGCCTATATCATAAAACTAACTATGTGTATGTGAAACAGTGTGGATTACACATTCTTTAATTATAATTCATCGGAAAACTTACAATTTCAAAATTTGGCAAATTTTCAAATTTTCTTGGATACGTGTTGCAAACTGAATCTGAGGCGTAACGTGATTATAAACTGTGCTCGATGCACTTATATTTCTATATAGGTTTTATGGCATGCATTATGGAACGTACATATAGATTAAAACCACCTGTTGTTATAATCGCGTATTATAAATAGTTTTGCTATATTAAAATGACCTTGCGCATACCAATAGTTAATATAAATTCATTACAATTCCGCTGTCATTGTCGTATAAGAAATGGAATAAATACTGCGCATTTTATTGCAAAAATCACATCTATTATAAGATATACGTGCACATATCGAAATGGATTAGCATAAACATCTCAAACAAAATTAGCTTATATACAAATATAAGTTATCAAAATATTCTAAAAATTAAGCAAATTACCTTGAATATTTGCGACAATTTGCTGCGGACTTGGTCGTCATGCTTGCCATTTTCGTTGTGGCATACATGACGTCCACACTCTATAATTTTTCGAACAAATCCAAATAAGTTTAGGCAGTTGTTGAAACTATTATATATGGTGGATTTATGTTAATGTGGGAAACTCAAAATAAATCGTATTTAATCTTAAAATCGTTAGGTGGTTTATAAATACCGATGAATACAGAAATTTCATTAATCATAATAATCTGTTTTTACGAATGTTTTTACAAACAATCGCTTTTTATATAATCCGGTGCATGTTAATTTTTGGTCAACGGCGAGAATCGAACTCGAGACCGCGGCGTGATGAGAAACCACTAAGCTACAACCGGTGACATATAGAATACTAAGAGATTTTTTTTACATAAAGGATGTTCAAATTAGAATTCACTTTTTAAATATGCCGCCATTTTTAGTTTTTGTTCTTAAATGGTTTCGGTTTATTGACAGCTGTTTAAACATTGCGGTTAGTAAATATGGAGAAGTATACGATAGAACAACGCGCCTTCATTGTTAAACATTTTTAGGTTTGGTGAAAATTTCGTCCAAAGTGATGTTTAGTGATGAATCACACTTCGAAATTAGTGGATATGTAAACCAACAAAATTTTAGAATCTGGTGCGAAGAACATCCACGAGTAAT
The DNA here is from genome assembly GCA_963932295.1 of Tipula lateralis. NCBI lineage: Eukaryota > Metazoa > Arthropoda > Insecta > Diptera > Tipulidae > Tipula > Tipula lateralis. The sequence continues at coordinate 115,302,279 of OZ010736.1, forward strand.
ATTGGTAAATCAACTGCATCCACAAATAGTAATTGTTTGGTCTGGTTTTTGGTCTGGTGGATTGATTGGTCGAACTTTTCTTGAAAAATGTAAATAGACACGCTATTTACATTTACACCATTCACAGCTGTGGCTGTGAATGGTGCTCGTTATCGAACGATAATTACTAACGTTTTCTTTGACAAATTATAGTATATATGCAGCTTTCAGCAGAACAGTGCAACATGTCATACAGAAACAATCAACTTTTTGAAAGAGAACTTCGGTGATCGCATAATTTCTTGAATAGGAACTGTTTATGTGCAACCAAGATCATGTGATCTACACCATTAGATTTTTTATGGGGGTTTTTGAAGGGCAAAGTTTGAGTTAATAATTCTTAAACCATTCAACATCTGAATGAAAACATAATCAAGTAAACACCCACCAATATGGTTGAATACTCAGCTTTATTTAGACATCTCTAGAAATGTCTGTTATTTGCCATCAAATAATGGCCTACACAATATAAGTGTAACACTTTTTGTATTTTCAATATCTCACCCTTGAGGGTCACGCTGATGAATAATTCGAAGTGCCCAGTTGACATCCACCAATATGGTGTAATATTCAGATTTACTTAGACATCTCAAGAAAGGTTTGATATTTGCCGTCAAATATTGGCCTTCACAATATAAGTGTAACACTTTTTGTATTTTCAATATCTCACCCCTTCAATATCTCGCGCTGATATGATCAACAGTCAAAAGTGGCTAGTTGACATCCACCAACATCGTGGAATTCTTAGATTTACTTAGAAATCTCTAAAAATGTCGGTCATTGGCCGTCAAATATTGGCGTACACAATATAAGTGTAACACTTTTTGTATTTTCAATATCTATCACCTTGAGGGTCGCGCTGATACGATGAATAATTCGAAGTGTCTAGTTGGCATCCACCAATATGTTGGAATACTCAGATTTATTTAGATATCTCTAAAAATGTCAATATGTTATTTTAATTCAAATGAAACTTTTTCATTTGTTATAAACATCACGTTAGTAATAATCCTCAAATCACTCAAATTGAACCTCAATTCTATAAGTATAATAAGAATAAACTTTTTTATTATACTTATAGAAACCGAAATTAAAAATTATACGAGCATCAACTGGTTTTCAATAGACAGATGTTGCCGATCAGTTTTAAGTGTCATTACACTCTTCATTACATTGTTAAAACCTATTTTACTCAGCTCAACGAAATTATTAAAGTTTGCCAAATTTTTGGTCACACAACAATAAATATAAAACCAATTTGATTATGCAACTAATTCAATTATGTCAATTATGACATATTCATATAACTATATAATTAGACTGGTGAATGCCCCGAAAAACATCCATACATGTAACATAGTAAAATATACCACAAGGTTATCTCAAATTACCAAGCCAATCAATTCACATACACAATCTCGTTTTATTTTGAATGTGTGTGCTGCACTGTTTAATTAATAATTTTACCTTGTACCCAATACCCGCAGTATACAGATAATGAAATAATATGCAGACTGATCGAATTCTTATTATTATTAAGTATATATAAAACAAAAAGATGTCGATTAACTATATTTTCTCATGTATATAAGATTTGAAATGATGCCATCGCACTCGATCCGATATACGACGTATAATAGTCAATAAGTATTTTATTGGCAATCGAACAATCTGGTCTAGCCACACGTGTATCATATATCTAAGCCAACAACGATCTGTGCATCTCATCATCGCCGAATAATTTTTTTTTATTTTGGCACAATTACAAACTATCTCGTTTCTTTATTTGTAAACAAAAAGAATCAGGGCAAAACATTAAAACGAATTTACAAACGCAATTAGCACTTAGTGAATTCATTAATTTCGCATTATACCTACATTACACACACAGTATGCGTCTGAACTACACCCACAGCTTCGTAATCGCTTTTAAATTGATAAAAACATTGTTGCATTAAATCAATCATGATTTTGGAAATCTTATGAATCACTTACATAATAACAAGGCACAAACATATATACATATTAATTGCTATAAAAATTATGACTCAAGTGGATGATTGGATCTAATTGAATCATCCTGTTTATTTATACTCGTAAATATACTCAAATCGATAACAATCTTTGTTTACTTAAAATAAACTTTTATTTACTACTTATGTCAAAATACGAGTCAAACGATAACAATTTACTTTACAAACTCGCGGTGATACTAGTTTATTTGATAAAATAACATTTAAATAGGTCTTAATTAATGAAATTGCCACTTACTGATTCGAGGGGCTTAATTTATTTATAACCTGGATATTGTATAGAGATTTTAGCTGCAGTTTCGTATGATAAGTAAAATAGTGATAACCATGTTCATATATCATATGTAACAATAGATTATTTACATTTAGAAAACTTTGTTGATATCTGAGATTCAACTGTATAGTTGAAGCAGATTGCTAATGTATTTTGTCGATTTATTTTGCAATTAATTTAAAGTTAAATGCAGTTTGTATTTTGAAAATTTTTTTTTTCACTTGCAAAGTAAGTTTTGCTTTTTTTCGACTAAATAGTTTAAAAATACCGAATATAAAATATGGAAAATACAATTTTCGGAGAATATAGAAAAGGCAAAAATGATAAGTATAGACGATATGGCTCATTTTCTACGAGAACACCTGGAAGTTGTGCTACATGCAAGGAATGTGGAAATCCAATTAAATATACGAGCAATCAACAACATAAATGTACCAAAACGGAAAATAAGTGCTCCATCTACATACATAAAATTTCTCTGATTCAAGTTGATGCAACAAAATTACAAAATTATTTGGTGAAAATAAACAAGATTTTTCTTTGTCTGCCATTTTATTTTATCTCGATTAATTGCAATAGATAGTTTACCGTTTTCTGTGTTTTGTACCTCAAATGATCTCAGGATATTGCTTATAGCGTACAATCAAATATCAACACCGCATAAACCAATTATTGTAATGGATTATGCTGCCAAAATTCAAAAGGAAACAAAATTCGAATTGTTAAAAGAAAATGAATAAAATTAGATTTAGTTTAACCTTTGATGAGTGGACTTCTATAAGAAACCGTCGATTCTTAAATATAAATGTACATTCCAATGGAAAAATATGGAATTTAAGCTTGTTTCGTTTTCATGGTAGTGCTTCCGCCGAAAAGTGTATTGAACCAAAGCGATCTTGATTGATTCAAGCCGGAATGTTCAAAACGAGCTTTATTTAGTGCTACAAAAAATACAAAAGCAACGTCAGTTTCATACAAAATGTAAAGGCTTTACTATATAGTAAATATTTGAATGAAAAGTAGTTCAAATTTAACTTAGGTTATATTCAATTGAAAACAAAAAATTTAATTTTCATCCTGAAATTGATCATTTTCGATTTATTTTTCCATTTTCCTTTATTCATTAAATGAAAATATGGTATTTTAATAACCTAAAATGTAAACAGAGACAGATACATGTATGCTAACAAAGAGAATAAATCAAAATGGCACTTTACACCAAACAAATCAATTTCATTAAACGTTAAGTTGTATTGTAATTTGTGTTTTGCTTTCATGTATAAAATGAACAATACCAATGCACAAAATCTCATATACACATTTAACTAGATTTAATGATTACATGCACACGTGTATGATTTTCACATTTATGGCTTGCAAAATTTTTATACAACAGCAACGCTAGTAATGGCATTTCATCGAACTATCATTCAATATAAAAAAATATTCTCTCTCCCATTGTTATGACATTTATGTCATTATGAAAATTGGTTTTGTATTTAATGCATAATTATGCAATTAAATATTATTCTTATGTTGAGACAGCATAAATAAACCTTTTTTAATGTTTCTCTGTATTTTAGGATTGAGAATATAGTGTAGTGTTGTGCTGTGATTGTTAATAAATGTGCAGCAAAATAAAAATTGTGATTAGGTTATTGTGTTCATTTTGAAATGAAAACATTGATCAGCTGATTATAATATTTATTGACAACTACATGTTGATTTATGTTTATAAATTCGGTTTTAGTTAATTTTTTCGAATATATAATTTTATTTTACTAGATTAATTATGAAATAAAATTGTAAAAGCTCTAACTTGCACTAGCTTAAAACTGAAGAAGAAATTTGTACGTTTCGTGTCGCATGATCGTATGAATTTCATGATAAAACGAACATTATTGATACACTAAATAAAGCTCATTTCAAAAACTGAGTATGCATTCCGGCTTTATATATCAAGAGGGCTTTGATTGAGCTCATTAAAAATAATTTAAACGATTTCTGTTAATATAATTAAAACGATTGTGACAACTTACAACGACAACTTGATGTTCACTGCATAAGTTGTCGTTGTCAAAAAAGATAAACATAATAAAATTTTAAAAAAGGAAAAAATTATTCCGTTTGCTGTTGACCAACAGAAACAGAACAATTTGACAGAAAGTAACAATCTGTTGTTCAGTGGTTGAAAATGTTGTTTCGATTAACATCGATGTCGGTTTAACATTTTCGACATCACATCACACCGACATCGCTGTTTTGCAGTGAACACACTCAGTGTAATCATCGATAAAGCATCGGTAATAAAAGGACTTGAAAGATTAATTGAGCCTGAACAACAGCTTTTTCTAGCTCGTAGCATTCAACAAGCAGTGTTTTATATGAATATAAATTCTGATAAGTGTCATTGGCGTTGACAAATTATCCGGAACTGCTAAAACTTTTGACGAAGTAAATTGTTCATATAACTATAATTAAGATTCAGAATTATCCGACCTATTTGAACATATTCCTATTATACATCGTTTGCTAATACAAATATAACTAAAAAACGCTAACAGCTCTGGCCTGTAAAACCGATTTATTATTTTAACCATTTCCCTTAGTTATTGGTATAATTCGCCGGTTGTAGCTTAATAAAGAAGAGAGTTTCTCATTACGCCGCGGTCTCCAGTTCGATTCTCGCTGTTGAACAAAAATTAACATGCAACGGATGACATAAAAAGCGATTGTGTGTAAAAACATTCGTTGGGTTGACCACCTACAATGTGCACAAATCGTTAAAATGGATCGTAAGGTCTCAGTTAAGATGCCTCAAGTGCCGTTTACGGCCTCTAAGCCGTATATTATTAGATTATTGGTATAATTATCAAGGCATCGATTCCATTTATTACTCTATAATCGTCAGTCAAACTTAATCGTTCACCCATATGATACTGATGTTGCTAAAATATTAAATAAGGAATAATAAAGAAGATACATGCCACATATCAGTATAGAAGGCATTTTATCGCAGACCTACAATGGCAGAACTCCTGAATAATGAGGTAAGTTTTAGCTTCCAAGTATGTCTAAAATAAAATAGCCAAAAGAATTTTGGCGTCTTAACCGATCATGGGATTCATTTAGTACTTTAAATAAGCTTACTGGAGCTTATAGCTATTAAGAGTAGTTGTTACTATCTTGAAAACTACTTTTAATAATGTACTTGAATAAATAATTTAATAAGTACTTATAAGTGCAAAACTACGTTTCATGTAAGTACGAGTATAAGTGCGGAGGTGCTAAATAAAATTAAATCATATTTATGATAATTAAGACTACCAATACATGTTTTGGAAATAATAAGATAAGTATTGATCTTAATTCACGATTACTCATTTGGAAAACAATCTATAATCTTATTTATTTTACTTTAAAGATTTAATCCGACAAAATAACAAAATAATTCGATCATTGGTGATCGATGAATAAACTAAAATTTCTACTATTATTGTTTGCTAAGTAAACATACAAATAGAAATAATATGCAAACACTAGAAAGTTGTGTAAAAACTGTGTTATTGTGTACTTTCAATTTTTTGTATAATAATAACGAACACTTAAAGAAATAACATAAATCGGTTAGTTACTTAGCAAAGTGGTCGACCTTCGATAAACTAGAGGTATTTACGAATATATATACAGATATACGTGTTAGACTATATATTTAGCAACATTACGTGTGCTAACAATATCTAATGAAACATGTTTTAAGAGGCCGGAAATTCAAAAAACCTTTTCCACTTTTGCATTTTTCGTTAGTGAGTTTGTGCAGGTTATAATGTTTTACGTATATGTACTTATACTTATATAGTTAAGTAAAATATTTTCGAAATGTATTTTCTGTTAACAAAGTCTTATCAACACGCAACTATTTACATACATAGAAACAACATGAATAAACACTAAAATATTCCAATAACAAGAAAATAACAAAAAAATTAAATCCCAATAGATTTTTAGTTGTGTGTCGCCAAAATATTAGAATAATAAATTTAGTGAACCAAATTTGTCAATTTAAGAGAAAAATGATATCACATCACACATTAATCAATAAAATATTTTTATTATTGTTGTCGAAGGGCGACTATATAATTGCATATATGGTGTCATAAAATGACAAAATTTTTTTATAGACTTTACGTATTTCAAATATGACCAAGACCAGTAATTGACTTTTGGGTGAATTAAATAAAGTTTATAAACAATTGATATCTATATTGAACGTTGTTTATATTACATACTCGTGATTGAACATAAAGAAAGTATGTAAGTATATTTGTACAAATCAAAACGCCGCCAATAACAATAAAAAAGATAAAATTCTATTTACAAATAATAGCTAACTACAATACATTATTCCATCACCGTAGAACTTCTACAATTTTGGAGTGAAAAATTGAACCAAATTGTTTTAACTGACCACGTTTCAAGTCATCAGCGGTAATCGGATGGGGTTTGCACTTTAAACGCATTTGCTATTCACAATAGAGTTGTAGAGAATGGATCAATCCTCATGATTCACTATTATCTTTCAAACCCCACCAAACTCAAAACAACGTTAATAAAGTATCTTCAGCTTAAGTGATATCGCAAGTCTATTTAATAATAGTTAAACCCAAGATTATAATATTTTCCTTATCGCTGTCATTTGATAGATATAAATATCGAAACGTGACATCGTAGATTAAGATAACAAGACATCGATGAAAAAATCAATATTGACGCAAGTTTGAAATTCAAATATTATGGAATGGTTTAATGACTTGAAACTAAGAGCAACCCTTAAATATGTAGACCGTATTAAAAAATTATATACCTATGATGGAAAATGTTATTTTAATCGATGACGACTGACGATAATCATTGTTTGCGTGTTCCACCTGTTGCTTACTCCATTCATACTGCGGACTCAAATAAATTTTATTCCATTTGTATATAAACGAACACATAAGTTATCTATACATTCTCAAAATGTATAATTATTTAATAGGGCAACAAAATGGGGTGTTTTTCTTCTATATAGTGCGAGTTGTCGAAGATCGAGATAAACATTAGTGGACATTAGTAGAACTACAATCAAATTTTGGTGTGCTTTAATCCACTATTTAGACACACGTGAAGTAAATGCCTTCTTAATGTGTGGTGTTCAGCTGTTCTTATGGCAAAACAATATAATGTATTCAGAAAAAACTTGTGTTTGATAAAAACAAAGTCAAGCAGCTGTAATAAAAATATTATTTATATAGTTAGTAACCTTATTCATATTAACATGGCCTTTGCTGTCTTTTATAAATAATTATTGTAAACCAACTTTTTACAACTTTAAACACTATACAGGGCAATGCAAGGCGTGAGCAACTTCAACAAAACATTTCAGCTTTGATCAAAAAGCAATTCAAATAAACGATTCTGAGCAACGTTTTTACTGTTCAAGTCCAAATCAAGTTTGGAAAACAAAGTCCAATTCCAACAAGTTGTTTTACTAATTCGCTGGTTTGTCTTACGGGTTATGTCGTTACTTGTTGAAATTAAAAGTCGTTTTTAGCTTGACGTTAGAGAAATTGAAAGGCAGCAACGGACAAATGCAATGTGGATATGGTCTATACAGAAATTAGTAACAACGAGTGAAGTCAGCAATGAATACAACAAACAAGTAAAACGATCTTATTTCAGGATTACCATTCCTGGTAAGTCGGTGTAGACTGGTCAATTTAAAATCAACAAGGCGAATGTAGTTAGATTTTTTAGAATTTAGCCTCTACTGGAATTTTAACTATTAATCCTACTATTTACTATTGCAAAAAGGTTTAACATTCCGATTCAAAACGAGCTTGTAGTAGCTTTAAATATTATTTTTTATTTTGTTGAGTTGACCAGATTTGTACAGCAGAACTAATCATTAAAAACGTTATATGGGATGATCATAAATGGGTTATAGCTCAAAAATCAAAATATACTAGTTTGGTGAACTAACAAATTGGCCAACGATATTTGATTATATAATAATTTACTCTGTCATTTTTAAAAGAAATTAATTATGGAGTCTATTTCATACGAAAAAGTATTGCTTAAAAATCGAAACATATATCGAGCTTATAAATCTGTTACAAACATTTGTAGACAAAATATTCAAACTTGCTACTTTGAATTGTATGTATAGGTCATATGAAAGGAAAATATAGGTGATCACCTTACTATTAGAATCACAAAATACATAATTGTATTTGGATAAACCTAAGTGTCTAGGATAAACCTAAACTGTTGCAAAGCCGGTTATAATAGCAGATGCATGTCTGATTTCAAACCATTTTTTCTTAATATTAGAGAAACATGGCCAAACTTTGGTTTATGTCATCTGGTATGGACTAATGCATTGAGAATGTGGTCTATATAGAAATTAGCAACGAACGAGTCAAGCCGGAATAAAACAAAGAAGTAAGACAATTAATATCATTTCTAGTAAGTCAACGTACACTGGTCAATTCAATATCAACAAGACGTATGTTTTTAGGTTTATGTTTGCATTTAGGATGTATTTAACTTAGACCTTTAAAAGACCTCTGTCGAGCCAATCCTGTATCTCCTATATACTAGAGAAATACCAATTACAGAAGAAACAATTCTGAAACCTGTATGGAAATATGGCAGTCAACTCTGGGGTTGTGCTAAGAAGACAAATATAAAAATCATAAAAACAGTTCAAAATAAAACCATGCGATGCATTGTTAATGCACCGTGGTACATTCGAAAGGACAACCTCCATCGAGATCTAAAGATCGATCATTTCGCGGATGAAATTAAGGCAACAAAATATCTACAACGTCTCCACTAGCATGCAAATCAGGACCTGGATGTCATTAGATCTACTGTGGCGAATAAAAGGAGGAGTTGTGATTACTCCGAATCGTGTGTGGTTACTCCGACTAATCCTATAATAAATACGTATTATGCAATGTAAATTACTAAATGGGCATAAGACTCAGTCGTAATATAAAAATTAAAAAAAACAACTAGAAATGGCATACTACTATAATTATTTATTTATGCTTATAATTTTAATTAAGAAGGAAAAGCGCATATGGAAGCAACTTGTAAAAAATTATAACTTTCATTAGGCATAAAAACCTCTTAAATTTTTTACTGCAAAAAGTCAACACCATACACGCACATCCCATTTTGAGTACAAGCTCATTTACAAGTTATTTTAGAAATGATAGAGTTAATTATAATTCAATATCGTTAACCGATTTGTTCATCAAATTTGTGTATTTTCTTTATGACTGTCCCAAATATATGGTCTTAAGACTGTCTTAATAATGAGTAGTGTGGCACAAATTAGACCAACTCAAGCTAGTTTTGATTTGGGTTATTGAACATTTTAATAATAGTAAAAGGTTTAAATTCCAATAGAGGAAAAATTCAACTGTTGCATAGTCGGTTATAATTGCATCTGCATGTTTGATTTCAAACCATGAAAACTTCTGGTTTATACTAAAATACTAAATTGGAAAAATCTAGAAGTTTATGAAGACAAAAACAAAATCTGAAAAAATAAGAATAAGAATCTTGATTGTGGAATAAAAGCTTATAAAAAGTATCAACCCACGATTGAAAACAACTCTTATTTCTAACTATACTTTATAAACTACATTCCAAGAAAGCTGTTTCCACCAACAAAATCAATAAACTAAAGCTCAAATTACACACATACACAAACACACACACACAGGCAAAACAAAAATATTTTCCATTTAAAAAACCAGCAAAACTAATGTTGCAAGCACCGGGAATAATTCAAGCCAAAATTAGTCATCAATTATGGATAAACACAATTATTTTGAACTGTAACAATAACTGTATGTGTCGTTCCCACACATACGGTCATCATTTGCATCACCATAGATGATTATTTCTTCCTTTTCTATTTACACCATACATTCTCATTCTGATTCATTCAATATACAAACAAATAATGCAATAACCGAGTAGGTGACGTTTTCTCACGGTTATCTCATACATGAAATATCCTGAAAAATATTTTTTACAATTCATCATCATATGATACACACACACGCACGTCCATTATTTTTTCATATGTTTTCTTTCTGGATTTAATAAACAACAAAATCAAACGCTATGTAAATAATAAAAAACAAACAAACAACAACCAACCACACATTCACATATAATATAACGATACATTTTATGAAACAGACTGTATATTGGGTAAATAAAATTTAAAATAATTACTTTGCCATCCCCCTCGTAATCCTTCCATTCATTAGTGGATAAATCACTCGTATTATTATTGTGCATTACTTTGCTTAGTTACAATAATGTAGTTTTATTTTAGTTATATTTTTTATTAAATAAAGTTTTTGTTTCTGTTTATTTTTATTGTTTTTAGTTTTAAACAACACTAACACATGATATAAAACATTTAAAACAACAAAAGTAAAATTTCGAATTTATTTTCTTTTTGTAGTAAATTCGACGCGACCGATTGACTCTAACACATTACACTGTATACGTTCTTTATTAATACACTTTATAAATTGTAGTAAATAATTGATATTTTGTTTTTGCTTTTTTATTAATAAAATTATAAAACTAAAAAGTGAAACGAAAACAAACAAAAAACGTGTAGCACTGGAAGTACGAATCTAACTTGTCTGTTGTGATGAAGATGTTGCACGTTCGGTGTTACAAATAAAACTAAACTTTTTGGTTTTAAATTCGAAAATATTACAACAATTTAACAAAACAACAAAGCCGCAGTCCGCTTGTGTTTATTGTTTTGCTACTTGTTAGTACATTCTAACAAGTGAGAAATAGTATGACATGCATAATGCACGACAAAACAACAACAGTGAAAAAAGTGCTAGAAGAAACGTGACGTGCGTATATATACTTAACTGTTGTGTGTACAACTGTAGTAGTGTAGTTAGAGGAACAGCGAAATTGAGAGTTTTTAAATGAAATTTTAATTAAATTCAGAGTTTTTTGAATGCTAGAGATTGTATTTGTGTGACTCGTGAGAGAATTTAAAAATATCAAAAAAAAAAAAAAGAAAACATGTTTATTTTCTTTGCGTTTTGTTTTTGTTTCTTTTGTATCGAAATCAGTACCGTACGTAGTGCATTGAAACGAGAGAGCAATGCAGTTGAGCACCAACGTATTTAATATTTTAATGATGATGATGACGATGTGTGTGTAAATAATGATGACGTTTTTGATGCGGTTCATGGAAAGGGGTTTGTTATTTGTTCTATTTTTTAGATAAATAATTGACCTGATTTTTGTCGGTGCATTGTCGCCGGTATAGTAATTGTTATTAGCTGTAGTGAGTGTAACCTAAACGACTGCCTTTTGTTCTATATTTGGGTTGTAGGTTTATATCAGTGGTTTTAAACGTGTGTTACGCGGAACTTTAATTGATGCGATGTTAGTCAAGTAATTCATTTTTGAAAAGATCTAAATGTTCGAAAATTTCTCGAGGCTTTTATAGGTTGAAAATTGAAAATAAATAAAAGTACTGGTGGGAATAGCGACACCAATCTCTCTTTCAAAGTGAACGGATGGATTTTAGTATTTATAATGTTTAAATAATTATAATTATTGAAAGTGCAAAGTAATCAATCTTAAATTCAACTTTTTACGTTTATTAAAAATAGCAAATCGGTATTCTAATAACACCCACCAAACAGTTACTAGTGGAGTTTCAATATGTACCAGCACAAATGAGGCTGAGCGCAGTGGATGCCATGAGGCTGTTTTTTCAGAAAACATAAAAAACATACTGTGCTCACAGTTGACCAAAAACAACAACGAATCGTTGCTTAAGAGAAGTGTTTGACGCTATTAAACCGCAATTAAATGGAATTCTATCGACTATTTATGTCAATGGATGAAGCAATGCTTCACAATTACACACCAGAATCCAAAATGCAGTTTGACGAACCGAATCCAAAGCGAGCAAAGACGCAACAGTCGGACGGTAAGGTGATGGCGTCTGTATTTTGGAATTCGAACAGAATAATATTCATCGACTATCTCCAAAAAGGAACCACCATCAACAGCGACTATTACTGTGAACTTTTGGATCGATTGAAGGCTTAAATCGCAATGAAACGGCCACACTTGCAAAAACAAGACAATGCACCGTGTCACAGAGTGATATGAAAACGATGGCAAAATTGAATGAATTAGACTTCAAATTGCTTACCCACCCAAAGCCAACATATTCTGTAGATTAGCCACCAGCGACTTTTTTCTGTTTTCAGATCTCAAGAGAATGTTTGCTGGAAAAAAATTTAAATCCAATGATGAAGTAATCGCTGAAATTGAGGCCTATTTTGACGAGAAAGAGAAATCGTACTATAAAAGTGGTATCGAAAAGTTGGGAAATGGCTAGACTAGTTGTAACGCCCTCGAAGGAATGGCTAGACAGATAAACAGAAAACACACTATTCACTGTGAAAGGCAAATACACCTCTAAACCAACTACGGTAGAAATAGTGGGTCAAATAGGAAACATCAGGTGTTCTCCTATCACTATCAAAAATATTTCAACCATATCCTTCAGAAATAACAAAGAAAATAATCATATTCAAAGCTAATTGGAAGAGTTGATAACCCTTATCACACGGAAAACAAGAGAAATAATGGTATTTGTTTTCTAATTTATTTAAAGCAAACTTAGAATAGGCTTCTTCTGTATTAGGACCATCATTCGGCTTCCATTTGCTTCAAAATACAAAATATCTTATCTCTCACGCAATTGAGGAGTATTTACCGGACGTGTAAGGGATTGATAAGATTCAACCTATGAGACCTTGAAATTAATGCAAATTTTTTAAATAATACATATAATCAATGAAAAGGGAGAAGGTTGGTTCAATCACGTTCCGGGTTTTTAACAAGAGTAGTGAATGTTACATTGATCTCTTAAAGAGTGACATTTCTGTCAATATGGCTATGCCACCTTTACAATAGTATGAAGAGCTAGCTTGTGTTAAAAATAGTATGGACCAGCAATTGAATTAACTCTTGCTTTCCCAAACCTTATATTGGCATTTGTTGACCTTCCGTGACATCTTGTTTTGTACTCAAAAACGTTATTGAGAAGACTGTAAGTTGTTCAATCTAGTTTCTTCCAACATATTTTTTTACCGGACCTTTTAATACTGCTCCTTGGTACTATTAAACTTTTCCACCATCTCATCTAATTGTAGGTACATAGATTTAGTTCCAGTTTTTTCTACTATTTTATCTATGTCTACTGCCCCTAACTACCTCGTTTATGCTTCGTTATAATTTGCCATTTATTAATGCATCTATTCGCTTTTCCAATTATACCTCTATTTATCGAAATTGAAGTTTCTACTTTTAAGTGAAGTAACCGATTAAGCATCGGTACGTTTCTCGTGGTGTAGAATGAACTGGTTTCTTGGAATAGTGCTTACATTTAGTTTTATGCTAGCCAATGCATTTTGTCAGCCATCTGTCTTCACGAAACACTAGACTTCAGTGAATGTGCTGGGATTATACCATATTTGCCACTAGTTAGTTTTAAGATCCAGTGTGCTGTACCACTTTACTCCTGATAAAATAGTTTGTTGTTTTTTTTTCCTAAGAAACTAGATGTTCTAGAAGTGAGATAAATGGTTCTCACAGTATTAAGTCTCCATCTTGTACCATAGTCTCCGTGTGTGGTAGAGATACGCGATGCTTCTTTAGGAATGTTTCAGGGTTGCACATGTAAAATAATTCGTTTGTGAAGTTCTTATTAATTCCCTAACCCGATTCATTTTGCTAGGTCGTTACCGATATGATGAAGTGAAAAATGCTTAGATAGCATTGACAATTTTGGTTATCTAGGACTTCCAGCGGACTCGATATACTTCAGCAGACTATTATGTAAATATATTCTAAAAATAATTGTTTCAGGTCGGTTTTGTGTTCAATCGGTTTAAATACCGTTAATGGTGGAAGATTGAGGTCTTCAAAGTACAAAATTTCAGTAAAGCAATATCGCTCCATTCCGTAATACTTCGATCAACTATCTTTCGGGACGTAACTTGATATATAGCCTCGAAGTACTAGATCACTTAATATCGAAAGATTGTAATAGTCAATTCTCAAATACAGGCCGGGAAGGTGGCGATTTAAAATCGTTGTCCTTTACCAACACTTAAATATAACTTTATGTTTGTTTCTGTGAATAAATCTTTAAATGAAAGAATTCATATCAGCTTTAAGTCATATCTAGATATAGATAAAAAAATTCTAATTTCGAAATAATTTTAATGAAAAGGGTAAGCCTCTAAATGTAAGACTAGAGTACAAACCGATGACTGTTACAGTTGCGAAAATTTTGTCAAAAAAGTCAATTTTATCGTTGATAAATTTAAACGTGGCTTAATCACACCTGGATTTTATAACGACCATATAAGATTTAATTCTTAATCATATAGATTAGTTATCGTATTTACTGTTACGAACCACTGTGTGTTTATATGTTAACACTTTATTTCCTGAATTATTTACAGTTGATAAGATAGCTCATATCGGGCAATGTCATATTTGTAAATTTCACCGGAAAGAAAGTCTAGCTATGGCTGGGTAAAAGTGTGGTTTACAATACAATTACATACTTGTAATAGTTCAATGGTAAGTGTGCGCACTTGAATTGAATTTTTAATTAGTATCGGTACGATAATTAACATTTTATACGTTTCGAGTTGAGGTAAAACAACATACCTGGAAGGTTATTTATATTTTTGACTGTACATAACCTTGTGTGTTATCGCGCGTAATCATTGCCAATGTGACGAAGTTGGATTTTTTTTTAATTCGCTAAAATTGATTTTGTCTATCTATTTGAATAACAATAATCAATGAAACGTGAATGAAACATTATGATTACAAGCTTGAACGTTGCTAGTTGATTACTTCATAAAAACTTCTCAACAAATTCTTATTCGCGGTTACATTAACAAGGTAATCAATATGGCGTAGTGCGATTTAAAGTATATCGGTCGGTGAGGTTAATGAACACATCTATGGCCTCTGTTTGGGTGTGAAATTCATGGGCCGACGTAACTCTAGGTTGTTAACGCTACTCATAAGTACTTAGATCTGCTGTCATGCATACCATACGAAAACCAATTAGAGGTGCAAGAGGTAGTCCATCGTTTAACCAAATTCAAATTCCTTCTACGTTCTAGTGCTGAACCGGAACCGAAACTCACAGTATGTAGAGATGTTATTAGATTGTAAAACGTCGTTCCCGTATTTAGTCAATTAGTCCCAACCACACTTATCTTGCTACGTGAATGTATTTGTCTTGTTTTCTTTTATCAAATTTCCTCCTTAAGTGCCGTAATTTCCTAGCGTGCTTTTTCAAGTAGTAGCACATAATGTTTATTCGTCCGCCCTGCAGTTTCACTTCAGCATAGTGCGCACTACTCATGACATATATTATATCGAATTTAACACTTTATTTGAGTCATTGGTGAACGCAGTTTTGAAACCTTATCGGTCATAACAGAATTTTTCGTGTTCGTCATCATCAACCCATCAATATATCAACCGGAAGTAGATTGAACATAACTTCAAAAGTACATGTAGGTGCCAGATAAGTGACGCGTTCTCGTATAAGCTAAATTGTTTTTTTACGACTGTTACAGGCCGTTGGTGATATTTACTGTTTCAATAATCTGACTCTATCGGTTTCGATCACGAGCTGGCTCTTCATACTGATCACCCTCCTTGAATATTGGGCCTAACGCGAGCACTTTCAATTCTTCAGACGTTAAAACAGAGGTTTCGATCCTGGTCTCGAATGGCAGTTGACCGAGATCTTAAGGTATGGTGCAATTCATTGCTTAGTCGTTGTACTTTAAAGGCCTTAGTCTTCCACTATTCGCGCTTTTTCTATCTTCAAGTGCGTTTGGCTGTCCTCATAGGAAGAATTGCTTTATTTCTCTTTGCTATTGTTAGCCGAGTGCACTTCATTGTAAGCTATCTATAACAGGCTGACTTTTACTGGCAAGGCAAGATTTCTAGGCATACTCTTGGACAGTAAGCTTAGTTCGAAGCCCAACACTTTGGGAAAAGTAAACAAGGCTAATATAGCTATGTATTCGTGTAGAAACGCCATGGGCTTGAAACCGAAGGTGGTACACTGGCTATTCACTTCCGCAGTAAGACCTGTAATTATGTATGTGGTGAGCGTGTGGTGGCCAGCTCTTAATAAAGTAACGTTCGGAAAAGGGACCGAGAAGGGGCAAAGAACGGCCTGCATGCGTATAAGCGGGGCGCTGAGGACAACACCTACAAATGCTTTGGAGGTCATGTTTCACCTTCTCCCCGTGAACATTTATGGTAAGCAGATGGCGGCGATTACGGCCACTCGACTATCAGCCATATCTCAGACACTCGACGATAGTTAGATCGCTGAGGAAAGAACTGGCGTATCTAGACTATGTTACACCGACTTAGTGCTTCGAAGAAAGGTTCCGAACTACCTGCCTCTCAAGGGAATCTTGGAGAAGCGGGTCGGCTGCAGAAACGGAATCATTGCAGTTCCTTACGGATGACTCCAAGCTACACGGCAAAGTATGAGCTGGAGTCTTCTGTGATAAATTAGAAGTAGATATAGCCATTCGCCTCTCTGATACTGCAGTATCTACCAGGCAGAGGTGATAACGATTGAGGAGGACTTAAACTGTTTGAGACATAATGTGGTATCCTCGACTGATGTGGCGTTGGGGTGCCGCTCGTCCCTGAATGAGATGAGTGAGAATTTCAAGATTCAGATAGTGTAGGTCCCCGGTCACTCGGACGCCATGGAAAACTGCAGGGCGGACGAACTAGCGAGGCATGGTACAACTCTCCAACTGCTACCGGAAAGGACAAAGTTGGAGAAACCGATTAAGGCACTCTAAAAAAGGAGGCAGTAGCCTCAGCGAACGAAAGGTGGACGAATACCCTTTTCATGTAGAGTAGCAAACCAAAACTGGACTTGAAACGCTCAAAGATACTAATCTCCCTACGAAGACGTGAACTAAAAACGATCGTAGGGATACTCCCAGGACACTGCCTACTTGGAGAACATGCGAGGAGACTGGGTCTAGAAGTAAATAAATTTTGCAGAAGCTGTATAGACGAGGAGGACGAAAGAGACGGTAGTCCATATCTATGCTCATATCCAGCCTTGGGCACAAAAAAGACATGAATATTTCGGTAAATTCTTAATGAACTGCCTCTCTGATCTTGAAAACTGTAAGGTGCGAGACTTATCTCGCTACGTAAGTAGCTCAAACTGGTTCTCATAAAGGTTATAGGGAAGTAAGATCCTGTGGTATTACATTACAACGGACCGTCGCCGGTCTAGGTGGACTGAAGCAGCCACTCCACCTAATCTAACCTAACCTATCCGGTTTAATAAAGTAACTGAGACTTTAGGGTTTTGAAAATATGTTCATAAGCCAGGAAGTCGACCTAATTTATACTATCACATAAGTGTCATCTTCCTATAGTGACATTATTTAATCCGGTTTTGAACATATTTAACGTTCTTCAAGTCAAGAGGATTCAAGTCAAGTCCGAAAAAATGTGTATTGTTCCGCGATGAAGTCAAATATTTGGGACAAAAGATAACAACAAGTGGGGCTTATACGCAGATGAAGTCAAGATCTCCGACGTAAACGATTGGCCAAGGCCACAAAACTTACTTGAGCTGCATCGGACTATGCACATACTATCGACGATTTGTGTCAGGATTTGTTAACATCGCAATGACTTCACATGAAATAACACAGAAGAACAAACCGTTCCAATTAAGTGATGATTAACACGAAGAAGCGTTCAACGAATTGAAGAGGCGATTATGTACCTCTTTAATGAGTATGGTTCTATTGAAAACTATCTTCCATATTTTCTAATAAGTCTACAGTTCTAATTAGTTTTGCTAGTGGACCGGATGTTTTCAATGAGTAATTGAAAACACCTGATTGACTACCTCGAGATGAGACTGCATCAATCAGCCTAGATTTTCCAGTACTTCAATTAGCAAGAAATACAACAACAAATCACATTCACATGGTACTCTAAAATGTAAACAATATCTCGTGCCCACATATACTCGTAGTACATACCCCGAAATCGAGTAAGTACGCATACTTATAATTGATTAGCTTACACAATCAGTATTATCTTATCTATTATTTACACAAACTATGTTAAATATTTGTACATACCCAACTGTATACTTTATGTACATATGTACATTGTGTTAATTGACAGTAATTACAGTACATCAAATTTAATAAAGGCAAAAACTCCGATCATTGTTGCGGTATATAATCGCCTATATGCTTCGATGTTATGTTGTTGAGTCACGTCGTCGCCGCTTCATCGAATTCGAACTATTAATCAGTGTATATGTAATTAGATTGTCAAATTATGTAGTTGTACGCATAACATCTTATATGTTGTCATGTTTCTAATTGGTATATAATTAATTGGACGATGTATGACCATCGTGCGTGGGCCAAGAAACTATATATATATCTTTGTTTTGTTGTTGTTCGGCATCACTATATAAGACTTTGGTTTTACTTTGGCATTAGATAATGAGATAATTATTTTGATAATTCGATGTCTTAGTGTTAGTTATAAAACCGTATCGAAGTTGAATTTACAGCTATTTTCTTATATCTGGACAAATCCTCTATAGAGATAAGGTTGATACTTTAATCGTTTTAATGGAAGTGTTAAATCCATATATAGTCTTATTGGCACCACAACCTATGAGTGTTCACTATTTTTTTTGGTTGATCAGTTATTTTATCAAAAAGGTGAAGGGTTCATTGTTAAGTATTATGAATAAATCGAATTTGTTGGTAAATTTTTAAAACGAAACGTGATATAGGTGGCGTCTAGATCTAATTCAATCGCAGTACTAATGGACTGGATCCGTAAAAAATCTGTTAAAAATATCAGCTATATAAATAAAATTTGGCATTATCACGGGCACGGGATGAATCACCATATGTATGCAAGTGTTTCGGCTGTAACTTGAAGAACACTATTTGTCTCAAGGCTATGTATACTGTGCTACGTATAGTAGCCGCCCATCAGAATGCTGAAATCAAAACCTAAATGATTGGTTTGATGAGAAGTGTCTTCTTGATCTTATTAAGGCGATTTCTTTTTTGACAGCTTTCACAGGCCGTTGTTGGCCCGTACAGTGTTAACAATCGGCTTGCTTCAAATCTAAGAATACCTGGTGTACGTTGCGAGATGTTTCGTAGTATTTGGAAAGAATCATTCGTATAGTGCGAAAACTTGATTAGTGACTGACCGATTTGGACGGAATCCTCCTTGGTAGTCACCGATAGTTTCCTCCGCCAGAGGGTTAATTCTTCTCGATCACCCTTCTAAAATATTTGGCCTTTTCCTTTCTTCAGGCATAACTTCATTTCGCCAAACCAATCGATAAAGGTCGCAAAGACAGTTCTACAAAGTTAGCCCTCCGAATATCAAGAACACTGAATTAGTGCAATCAACTCCTAGTAAACGATTTTTCTTTAATCTCTGCATGGACATAGTGAATTCCTTATATAATGGAACCATCAATGATTTTTTCTGTGGCCTGTATTTGAGGGTATTCAAATACAGCCTATTATACATGTGGAACATTATAAGTAGGTCAGAAAAATGTCCACGCCATTCGGTGATACTTTTGAAGAAACCATGTGAATTGCGCTCATTGCTGAGTTGTTGTACTCTTAAGACCTTAGCCTTCCAGTATTCATTTTAGCTGTTCTCGTAGCAAGAACTGCTTTATTTCGTTTTGCAACTGTGACCTCTGCACTTCATTATGGGCTATATTTCGTTGCTCAACTGCAAGACGACACTCCTCATCAAACCAATCATTTTTGGGCATATTTTTCACTATACCGAGATTGCGCTAACCAGCATTGACAACCGAGGTTCTCAATACTTCCTAAGCTGTGTTCACTTTATCAAATTGGTGATTAGATCGCTAAATGCTATTGCTGACAAAATCTTAATATTTTCGTTGCGTTCATTTTTGTAATACGATACTCTTGGAATATTCCTAGGGAGACAGATAAGAGTAATGTTTTAAAAGAACAACTCATTAATGAGCGCAATTTCATTGGTTTCTTTAAAAGTGTAACCGCTTTGTAATTTACTTTTAAACATTTACTTTTAACCTGATAAAAAACACCTAAGAAATTTGAAAGAGATATATGTACACTTGACTGAATTTACAACTGTTAGTCTCATTTAGTCCTCTCTGGTTAGGCCACTATTGAAAGAAGCATATACCGCAAGTGCACGTATATATGTATACCACAAACAAAACTTTGAATAACCACTGTGGTCGAATTAAAAATGTGGGCAGTTTAGACAGTATACTAACAAAGACTTAAGAACAACTTACAGATAACGCCAGCATAATTTTTAGGCTACTCAAAAGTATTGAGTACGGAATTATGTATCTATAAGAAGGTAGAGTGGGTTGAAACATTAACCCGATTATGAAGCTCACTCTAACGAGAGAATGTAACATTGTGTTACTCAAAAAAGTTAAAAGATGACAGATTGCTGCATCACCCATTTTGACCAGATATGTCAATATTATTTAAACTATACGATGCTCAACAGCAACTCACGTTCTTGTGTATATTTAACAGTTAGCTGGCATCGGTCTCCGAAAACTTGGAATAAGACGCTTGAGATGTGTTGACATCCATAATTTACACGTTCGGCTTCACATTAAATAAAGATGATTAATCATAACTGCACTGAACCAAATATACCACTCAATATGACAAATTTTAGTGACAAAAATATTGATAAATATTTGTCAGTAGTATAATGTTATTTTGAAAAAATTATTACATTCTGATAATTTATTTTCATTTCGAATTAAAATATTACAGTTATACCTTCATTTATATTTTTCAACAAAAATATAATTTTTTATTATTCTTAATGAACATTATTCTTAACAATATTTTATCACTATGATAAAAATGTATTCTATATGATAAATTTATCAGTTTTTTTTAAATGTTCTAACTGATCAGTTTTCTATCAAAGTGAACATCAATTTAGATCAATAAGAAAATTAAAATTTGCGAAAATGGCCGATATTTCGCGTACATTATTGTAATTCGCTAGCACTGAACGTACTCGACTAAAAGTATATATACAATAATTAATTCAGTACAGGTAGTATACGCCTGAATAGATAGATTTGATCTATTAGATTGCTCAGCTATATAATATGACGTCATCCAACACATTGAAACCGGTCAAAGCAGAATTACAACATTAAACAAAAGAGCAACAACGAATTATATTACAACCTCCGGTTGAAACCTACAACCGGAACCTACAATAAAAATGAAAATTACATCCATAGGAGGATAGATCTAAGAAATAAATGAGGAACTCATTATAATAACTGGGAGGATGATTATAGAGGGGGAAGTTCAAAATGAATGTTCTCTTCCCGAAATAATGTTCCATATTAAGAAAGCTTTTTCTTTTATAATATATTTTTAAGCATTTATTAAAAATTAAAAAGCATTCATAAATTTGCTATAACTTACTTATGTGCATATTCTGAAACATATGAAGGTAATTTAACAAAATTATTAAATAAGAAATCTATTAAAATCAAAATATAAAATATTCCAATCGATAAATTCAATTTTCTTATTGATAATATATTGTTGAACTTTTTAGCTTAGTTATAAATTCGCCAATCTCATTGATAGGAATCTTTCTCGGTTGTATATTGATTAGGAATTTTTCAATGTGAACGTAATTTTGGTCAGTTTGAACAATTATTTTTTTCAGTGATGTGATCAGTTTGTTCAGTATTAGTACGCAGTTCAGTATTTTACATGAACAAAAATTAAGGAACGCCGCCAACTTAAGTTACATATCTGTCATTATAATACGTGTAAAACGGATCACCGAAAAATTCACCTCCTTACCACCAATATAGGAATCTTCAGGTCACGTCCTAACCACTGAAAGACAACAACTAAATAGATGGAAAGAGTTTGTCGAAGACAACGGTACAGATAGCGAACAAAACGGAGAGCTCCATGATGGCAATTATATTGAAGCAGTCAACATCCATCCATCCCCGGAAGCTAAAGAAAAGGAAAGGAGGCTTAATAATTCCTAAGAAAGGTGATCTATAAGAGAATGCAAAAACTGGGGAGGCATCTTCCTCCTGAACAGTACAATGAAAGTAATAACGTTGATCATTCTTGTACGAATATCACCAACGGTCAACCAGCACATCAGATGAACAAGCTGGCTTTTGACCTAGAAAAAACTGTACAGATCACATCCGATCTTCGTGAACTTTGAAACAGTATGGTACTTAAGATATATAAAGCGTCCGTCCTGTTACGAAATACATAGCTACGAATGTTCAATGCCCGTGTAAAATTAGTTCTGCTGTATGGCTGTGAAACATGGAAACACACAGAGAACAACCTGGCTTCAGGTCTGTGTGAATAAATTCCTCGCACGGCTTATCAAATAGTTCTGACCGAACACCATCACAAATACAGAACTTCTGCGGCAGACCGAGACAACTCGAGGTAGAGCTCGAAATAAAGAAGCTAAATGGAGAGGGATAGGATACACACTAAGGAAAACGCCCAGTGAAATAACAAGAATGTCACTGGAGAGCAACCCGGAAGGGAAGAGAAAAGTGGGTATACCAGCAATGGCCTAGAGAAGAATGGTGTTAATCGATATACGAAACAACTCAGCAATTCAAATGGGAAACAAAATAATTAGCCAGTCTTGTTGATGCCCTATACTCCTTAAATCGCAGAAAGAGGGAACACAATAAACAATTTTATTTTGGGGCTGAATCTTAGGATAACTTCAGACAAATCCAAACTAAAAATTAATTATTGGGTTGTTCTTCAGAAAACCAGTAAAAAATGTCAGAGTTGAGCAAAACATTTACCTTGATACCTTCTGAGACAATAAACTTTTCACTATTTCCAATTGAGGTTGTTCGACTAGACTGACTGGCATCAAAAATCGAATAGTTTTTTTTAAAACACTTTCATTAGATCGGGTCTAATATATACTCTCACTAATAGTGTAATATAGTTTCAAACTCACCAATACATAGAAAGTAATAAAATGAATGCGTGTTAATTACAGCTGATACATGAAAATAACAACCGCACCCTTTCTATTCCCCCTCAGTTTTATATTTAGCCGCAACATACACTTAGTACATAGCATATATATGTGAATGTGATTATACTCATGTCTAGATACAATCGATTTCTTATATTGTCTACACATATTTTTGTATATCCCGCAATCTCGACAGTCGTCAGTACCAACAACAACAATTTCGTCATCTTCGGATATAGAATATCAATGTCAGTTACGAGTAACGCTAGATAAGTTTGTTTTATACACTTACTCATATCTTAAGATAATTACATTTTTGTTTTTGTTTATTGAAATCCAGAACAATTTACTGTACCAATAACCTAAATCGTGCCAATACGTGAGATTTATATCTGTGTTGAACTAAAACAAAAGTTGACGCGAAAACTATGATGTCATCAGCAAGGAAATAAATTATGAATTATTTTGAGTCACGTACATCTTATAAATAAGAATTTTTATAGGATATCAAGTCTGAGTTATTTGAGTATGTCTTTTTATGGATAAAGGGATATACAATAAACCAATAAGGCAGGATCAGATGAATATGCCTTTTATTAGATTGGAATTATCTCATCATTGCATCTTTCAAGGCGCTTTAATTCAAATGAAATGCGTGAGACACCAACCCAATTCCATCTATCTTAAAATTTTAACATAAACTTCACATAATGGTATTCGGGGTCAGTATGCCCAGATGTGCATTAATAATTAATGTTATTTTCGATATACAGGCAGGTATTTGAATGAACTTTACACCATTTTCATCTGCCATCCTACCCTAGTTTTAATTCGTGCTGTCCCGGGGCTCTTTTGTCATTTCAGAAAAACTGATAAAATTGACCATTTATGCAGTTGATCATTTCCCAACAGCATTTCTACACGAATACAAGACTATGCAGTGTTCTATAAGAGGTACCGACTATCACTTTGGTGATCTGCACTAGAAGAAATGGGATAACCTCATCTCTTATCGACTATATCCAAAATCTTCCTTGAATCAATATATCAGTAAAGATCCTAATCATTCTTAAATTATGATAACCGCACTTTGCTTGCTGAGCATTCTCACGGGGAAGGTCAACTGATGATACCAGTTATCTTAGACTTCGTAAGAAGAAACAACAGATTTCAGGACTGAGAGTGTACATCTGAGGGAAGAGATGTCACAATGAGCCAATCGAGCCTGAGTGGCTGTGGAAAAATGCAGTGTCCTTATTCAATATTTCCAAAATATTCGGCATGTGCCTAAACAGGAGTGATAGCCCTCGATGGCAGAGAAAGTAACTTGCTTGTTCTGTCATTCGGGGGTTTCGGGTTTGATTTCCGCCTTCTTTACAATATAGGTGTGATAGGATGCGTTTTTATTATCTTTTTTAGCGTACACGATTAATTTTGTGACTTCAACTCATATGTGATTACCTCCTGAATTTAAACATATTAATTAGGTTAGGAAAAGAAATTAACTAAGATTCCCTTAGTAGCGGCGAGCGAAATGGGAAACGTCCAGCATTAAGTTCTTTTACTGATTACTGGTAAAATGAAGGTTCAATGTAAAAGAGTATCTAACATCTTAGGCATTTTGATTATATGTTCAAGTCCATCTTGAATGGGGCCATTTACCCACAGAGGGTGCCAGGCCCGTAGTGACTATAATCTTGTTTAAGGAGATATCTCTTGAGAGTCGTGTTGCTTGATAGTGCAGCACTAAGTTGGTGGTAAAATATAACCACGAGACCGATAGCGAACAAGTACCGTGAGAGTTAAACAGTACGTGAAACCACTAAGAGGTTAAACCCAATGAACCCGAACTTGAAAAAGAAGAGATTTAATTATATAAAAGTTAAATTTTATCAATTAATTTTACTATGCACTTTTCTTCTATAATCGCATTGCGATGTATTATCAATATACTACATATGTAGATTTCTGTCAATGATTTTATATGGAGCTCCTTTCATATTTATTGGTAAATGTTACTTAAGGAACTATAAAAATATTTGCCAGTATGATTTACAAGCATTTTTGCAGCGAAAATCGTAGCGGTTTATTCTATATAAATGCAGCTATAGTGAACGATCTTATCGGCAATGAAATGATTTGGGATACCTTTGGGACCCGTCTTGAAACACGGACCAAGGAGTCTAGTATATGTGCGAGTCATTGGGCTTTAAAGCCTAAAGGCATAATTAACGTAACTAATATATGGGATTACATGTAATTTTATATGATTGCATCTTCATCCATGGGCGTTTTAATCCACTCATATTGCTTATGTTTTATGAGTTAAAGCGTACTGTAAGCATATATACTGTGACCCGAAAGATGGTGAACTATACCTGATCAGCTCAAAGTCAGGGGAAACCCTGATGGAGGATCGTAGCAGTTCTGACGTGCAAATCGATTGTTAGAATTCGGTATAGGGGCGAAAGACCAATCGAACCATCTAGTAGCTGGTTCGCTCCGAAGTTTCCCTCAGGATAGCTGGTGCATATTAATATTTGGGAAAATAGTCTTATCTGGTAAAGCGAATGATTAGAGGAATTGGGGCCGAAACGACCTCAACCTATTCTCAAACTTTAAATGGGTAAGATCTTCGACTTTCTTGATTGAAGTCATTAGAGGTTCTTTAATGATATATTGTGCCTAGTGGGCTACTTTTGGTAAGAAGAAATGGTGCTGTGGGATGAATCAAACGTTATGTTACGGCGCCAAAATTAATAACTCATTCAGATACCATGAAAGGTGTTGCTTGCTTAAGGCAGCAGGACGGTGGACATGGAAGTTGTAACCCGCTAAGGAGTGTGTAACAACTCACCTGCCGAAGCAACTAGCCCTTAAAATGGATGGCGGGTGTTTGGTGTAAGCCTGCATGGAGCTGTCATTGGCACAGATCTTGGTTGTAGTAGCAAATAATCGAATGAGATCTTAGAGGACTGATGTGGAGAAGGGTTTCGTGTGAACAGTGATTGATCACGAGTTAGTCGGTCCTAAGCTCTACGTGAAAGCTGTCATAAACCAGAATATTTTTTATTATAATTTTATAAAAAATCATTCATTGAGAGCGAAAGGGAATACGGTTCCAATTCCGTAACCTGTTGAGTGTACGCTTTTAAGATTGGATATTAACATGTTTAGATGAATATTCACCCTGGTAACAGGAATTGCAGTAGACACGCCTTCGGGATATACCGAAAGAGTTTTCTTTTCTGTTTCATAGACATACTACCATGGAAGTCTTTCGCAGAGAGATATGGTAAAAAGTCTAGAAGAGCATGACATTTACTGTTGTGTCGGTATTCTCCCTTCGGACCTTGAAAATATATGGAAGGGTTACGCAAATTCTCAACAGACCGTACCGATATCCGCAGCTGGTCTCCAAATGAAGAGTTTCTAGTCGATAGATTAATGTAGGTAAGGGAAGTCGGCAAATTAGATCCGTAACTTCGGGATAAGGATTGTCTTTGAAAATTGAGATGGCTCGGGTTTGATTAGGATGTGATAATATGACTGATAGTATTTTTTCATTTCATCCTCAGATTCGAAGGAATACGCCAAGTCGCCATTGCGGATTATTCTTGCTAAATATGAGAATAAATCATTTTATTCTTAAACAACCATCATTTAACAATTAATTCAGAACTGGCACGAACCAGGGCAATCCGACTGTCTAATTAAAACAAAGCAT
Organism: Tipula lateralis; assembly: GCA_963932295.1. Classification (NCBI taxonomy): domain Eukaryota; kingdom Metazoa; phylum Arthropoda; class Insecta; order Diptera; family Tipulidae; genus Tipula; species Tipula lateralis. The sequence continues at coordinate 115,329,625 of OZ010736.1, forward strand.
TGTGATGGCCCTAGCGGGTGATGACACAATGTGATTTCGGCCCAGTGCTCTGAATGTCAACGTGAAGAAATTCAAGCAAGCGCGGGTAAACGGCGAGAGTAACTATGACTCTCACATCGATTGAGGATCAGGATACTATATGATCCCCTATATTGAATGCGAACGTGCATTCAATATAGGGGATCATAGTATCCCGATCCTTAATCGATCTGAGGAATGGTGCTATCTCGGGGTAAATTTTACAGCTGATGGAAAGAGTAAATTCTTTCCACACCGCCATCTGCCAAAACTAACAAATCTAAGGAAGGCCCCACTTAAGCCCCAGCAAAGACTCCACGCACTCAGAACTGTCCTGGTTCCCCAATTATATCATCGCCTTACCTTAGCCAATGTTATGATTGGAAGTCTAAATAAAACCGACGCTATGCAGTAGGAATTGGCTCAATCTTCCAAAAGATGTTCCAAATGCATTCTTCCATGTGCCAATCAGCTATGGTGGCTTGGAAATCCCGGCTTTACGCTAGATCGCCCTTTGTTTATGATTGCACTGCTTATAAACCATCGAACTTCCTCGCCAGAGTGAGGCAATGACCGCTAACACCTTCTTGGCCATTGAAATGGAAAAAGCGAAATGGCGACTTTTGGTTGAAGGTCAGTATCTGCTTAAAACCTCAGACATCGACTCATTCTGGAGTAAAAAGTTACTTTATGTAGTCCATGAGCCATCCGGTCTAATTAAATAGCTCGGTCTGGTTGGATATTGATAGTATTTCCCTGATTCGAAAAGTCTCGTATCCTCTCCCGTACCATCGTTTCCGGGACTTCCGTTTGTGAAATTCTTAATCCATACAGTGTTCCCTTACTAGTTTTGAGACAGGTCCTCAGTTCTGATGTCCACCATGCTGCGGTTTAAGCTTCTTATTTCGTTTGACCAGAGGGTTACTCCAAGAGAGTTTTTCTAAGCTTTGTTTATAGTATCCATAATACAATCTAATTCGTCCACCGTAGTTAGAAGTGAAAGGGCTCTCCAACATTTTACAGTAATTTTTTATAACCGCGTGAATGTCTATATAGCCTTAATATTCACGCGGTTAATCGTAGTAGCGGTAATCAGTAAAATAATGTTCGTTTTATACTGTCCACTCGTACGCTCAACATTGTAAATTATGAGTTTGGGGTTCAATATTGACCCAACGTGTGACCCGTTTTATTGATGTCCGTGCTACTTCAGAATGTGTGATGTGAGCCGCATCACATCCGTCGTATAGCTTTAACTTACTTTTTATTTGCTTGTAGTCAGAACATGTTGTTATCCGCTGTTATGTCCCTATCGTCTACCTAGTAAGATCTACCAATTTCTGATCTCGCGCCATTGGCATCAACCTGCATTCCAGTTTGGAGTAGTCCCGGATTATCCTCCAGAAATGCTGCAAAACGGGTTTACTGCTCTCACTCTCCATTTCTTACACTGATGCTCCCATATCTTCTTGACTTCTATTAATGATTCCCATAAGAGTCTAAAATTAACTTCCGATCTTACTGACGAAACTGTAACCATTGCTAGTGATTTATCCTTCCCCATAATAAATACACATCTATAGTCATTATAGCTTCGTACTCTCGAAATAAATAAACATCTGAGAATGGAGAAAGAATTGTTAAGTGTAAGATTTAGTCCAGACCTCAAAATAGCAAGGACAATGTTTCCTGATAAAAGAATCCACTTAAAAAGATAGAGGACTCGGTTTTTAATACCTAGAAAAAATAAACTCAATAATGAGTGTCAAAAAAGAGGTCCTAGGTGGCAAAATACTTTAAGACTTCGATCGATCAACTATTTTTCGCTACCTGGATGAAAATCTTTGGCTTTTATCCAGGTGCTGCCAAATATTGACGGCAAAGATGTCCATATCAAGAGTTAATTCTATTCTGAATTCACAAAGATCATCCAGATATTAATGAAAGTTTGTTTAGATCATCGGCGGAACAGTTCCATGGAACTGACATAAAGCTTAGACCTTTCACGGTAGAGAAATGACTGCTAAACTAACTCACTTGTTGTTGCGGAAGTTATTATGCTACCGAAACCAGGTAAACCGCCCAATGAAGCTTAATCGTATCGTCCGATATTCCTGCTCCCTATCATTTCAAAGCTAATGAGCTACTCTTTAGCAACATGAAGCCAATAATAGAAAGTAGAGATATAATATCAGATCACCTACTTGGATTCACATGCAAACATTAAACAGTTGATCAGGTTCACAGATTAACAGATATTATAGAAAAGTTGTAAGAAGCTAGACAATTTGTTCGATCGTATTACTGGATGTGACAGCAGCTTTCGATAAGGTATGGCACAAGGGTTTAATGCATAGACTTAAGGTTATGCTTCTGGAACCATATCGTGATCTGTTGAAATCATATTTTTCTGAAAGGCTTTGCTGATGACATTGCTATACCAGCAACAGGGCATTAACTGTGGAAGGGACGGTGAGTAAACTTCAATGTGAAAGTGATGAAATTGGCCAGTGGACCATGCGATGGAAAAACAAACGTAATGAATTAATATCTGCCCATGTCTACTTTACGAAAAACCCATTGGTTCACCCGCATCCAATCAGCTTCAACGATGTGATGGTACCGTACGAGAACTTTGCCAAATGCTTGGGTATGACACAGGATGTTGAGCTTAAATGGAAAGAGCATTGAAGAAGAAAAGAAAATAGCTTGATTTTAAATATAGAAAATTGTACTGACTAATTGAACGAAGATCAAAATTAAGCATATGCAACGAAATACTGATTTATAATCAGGTCCTAAAGCCGATCTGGCTATATGGCATTTAGCTTTGGGCTTGTACTAAGAATACGGACATCAAACTTATATAAAAGTTCCAGAATAACGTAGCACGGAGCAAAGTCAATAGTGATCAGATTTTAGTTTAGTTTTTAAAGTTTCGATAGTAAAAAAAAATCCGAATTTTAACTCACTTATTGACATATGGACTGATCAATCCAAAACTGATGAACTCTAATCAAATAAGAATGCTCGATAATGTTGAAGTCTAGTTATAAAGACCACAACTGTACTGATGCTACTTGTGACCGACATCTATTCTATCTGACCTATCGAAACAATTATTGGTTTTAATTAATAAAACTTGATATAAAAATCGATAAAAACTTTAAAATTCATACTATGTCAAGCTGCATTATCGATGTATTTTTTATTTATAATGCTGCCATCTATAGACTAGTAGCGCAACTTCCTACATTCAATTTACTTGTTTATCTCGTTTCTTGCGTACTTTGTACAAATCAACAACATTCATAATCAATTTCGTCGACAAATCATTAATTTATTATTTAATAATCTCTATTATTTAAACATTAAATTGATATAATATGAAATGGAAAAATTAAATAATTACTTGGGAAAATATGGCAGCGATTTAATTACATTTTGTTGTTGGTTTTAAATTGCACGTAACGTAATAACCCTCGATTGGTGTGCGATTGTATATTGAATGCAGCATTGAACTGGGTTTTGGTGTACGTATTGGGTTGAAAATAATAAAAAAAATGTAATTAAAGTCACATTTTTTCTTATTAATTCGAGTGAAAGCTATTAACAAGTATTAATCAATAAAATTCTCACTCGAACGCGTTTTATTGTGTGGGACATGAACGGCGTGTCACACTATATATATATATATATATATATATATATATATATATATATATATATATATATATATATATATATATATATATATATATATATATATATATATATATATGATATGATAACGCCTAGGACTTAAAACTAGGCTGCCTAAATACATTGCTAATTGCATTTCCACTTTTACTTGTGCTTTAAACTAAAACACTGTGTGTACGCAGCAATAAATCAAAATCAAACTTTTAATCACATTTAATGACAGTTTGATTAAGTTAAATTAATTATCACCAATTTGGATTGCCTTGACAGGCAGGGCATGATTTCAAAATTTGTTTATAGATATGATGAAATAATTTTGGCAGGCGACCCAATTGCAATGTTTACATACTAAACAATTATCCATTCTACTTACGAGTGTCCGTGAAATAGGCATACGATACAATTTGAACTGTGCTGTTGTATATTTACTTAACTCACTGAATTACAACTTGCGGGAATGAACATTTTTGTAGAACTGAAGTAAATCGAAATATCAACAATGGAAAATGTAATACGAAAATGAAAATTTTAATTGAAATTTTTCTGAGAATTAGAACAAATTGGTCGAAATTATATAATTATTTATAACAGTGGGACGGTGTGGTTTCGTAATGATTTTCGTGGAATTTTTTCTTTTTATAGGATGACATTAAGTCTACATTATTTGTATATTATCGACGCATTTATGATTTCTATAGATTAAAGATACATCATATACACCACACTTGTAATATGGTTAAGTGTTGTTGCTATAGGTCAAGGTTAATAAATACGACGACGTTACAGGTCGGAAGTAATGGTCTTAAGGTGGATTTTCTCTGTTCTGTGGTCAACTCACTTTAACTAATTGGTAGACATGCGGCTGTATTATATGTAGGTCACAATAAGCAAAGTGTTAATTTGGTTTCGTAATCAGAAGCTTTTAGTCCACTTTAAAAAAACTAGGGATCATGCCATCGGAGCGGATTTTGGGATATAAAGACAGACATGCTAATACTACTAAGTACTGTTGTATATGGAGGAATGGTGAAGATATAACTGTTTATTAATACTCTCAGACACAAAGGATTCGAAGCACTTCTTACGAACATAAATGAAGATAAACTACAGCTATAGGCGTATCTGCATATTCCCTTGCAGCAAATCTGCTGAAAGTGCAATCGACTTGAATAATGTTATTAGACTTCATTGGATTACAATCATAAGGATCCGGGAGGGTATACCCATTTCGCTTTTTGTCGAACCTGAACAGGCTAACGGTACACAGAAGAAGAAACTGTTAAAGAGCTTTCTGTGCATATATCAGAAATATTTTCTCTACAAACCGGATAGTTGTGGAACGAGGTTACTATTTGAGGGGAAACTATAATGGTTTAAGTGAAACCGGATAGATTTTGGGAATGAGAGTCGTTTGTTCGAAAGTGGGTTTAATTCGGACAGTCGCTTAAGGAACTCCAATTATCCTTGTCATCTAATCTGATGATCTTCTCTTGAATGTATTGTTCAATCTATTAACTCTATCTGTTCTGACTGTGGAGGTAATTGTCAGTCCAATAGCCTTGGTTTCTTTATTCGGGAAAATTTTATTAGGGAATTCGGGAAAATATTTGGGCTGTCTTCTTAAATCTCGATATTTACGAGTAAAATTTAATAATAAAAATAAAAGGAAAAGGGGCAGGAAATGGGAGTTTAAACCATCTGATTACGATCGGTGGTGTGAATGATTACATTACCCCTTATTTGAGTGCAGAATTCAAGAGCTGACCCATCTTATATGTCAATATACTATTGACTGGCATGGTAGCAATGTGCAGATGGTTCTATACGTAAGACGTACGAAGGACGTAAATAAGAGAACCGTGAAAGAGTTGGGAGAGCCATGAGCGCCAAAATTGAATGTTAAGATAGAAAAAGATAGACAGGCAGACAATATAGATTATTATGTATAATTACAATGATGATATTTGGTGATTGACGGGTTACTAACTAAATGGAGCTACAATTGATTTGATGTCCAGGACTGTGCAAATGATATAGGGTTATACTGATAAGTGGGAAGTTCATCGATTTTAATTCAAGGAGCTACCGATATTATGTGTAAATGGTGTATATAGATGGACTTAATCCGAATCCAGGTATAACAATGCTGTACTGTCATTTACTACTAGGCCGAAGCTGTTGTTTACGGCTCCCGTTTTGAATGCCACAACGGTTTAAGTTTCAAAAGAGTTTAAACATATACAAGTGATTAGATAGAAACTGACTAGTTATAATCAATATATCACTAAAACCTATGTTTTATGGTAGTACTTGGTAATTGAAAACAAAACTAGTTCAGCCCCATTCCTCCTTGTGATGTGGTGACCAAGAACTGAGGTAATGCGGAAACTTTACTAAATAAAGTATAACGAGTTGCTTGTCTTGAAATCACCGTGATTAATCAAAGTATCAAGACCTTGATTACTTACCTATATTGGCATGTTTTCTGACGGTATGCGCCTAAAATTAAATTCTTTGAACCTTTTACCGAAAATAGCCCTGTAAATAAACAGAAATCTATAGCATGATTTACGGATGTGTGAAAAATAGATGGCGGGCATGAAAGATATCTTGGACATGGCTTGGTCATTTTGCTTATTTCTTGCAGAAATGCTGGTGATTGAGATATGGGCGGAAGTTGTAGTAACCTAAAGTCATACCAATGCTAGAATCGATATTTTAACGGACTGTCAAGCAAATCAACACTTTCGTATCAAATCTGGTTTGGGACGGTTCCGGGGCATACTCGATTTATTCCGTTGATAGTTAGATTCCTGATGGTGCGGCAAATATATTTGTTGGACTGGGACCTTTTGATGGAGTCATTAGAGAACACTGGTAATTGGTGGTTTGCTCAAGGTGGCTTCAAAATAGATAATATTGTTAAGGGGTTGTTCTCTCGTTGGGCCAATAGATCCAAAAAAGTTCTTATATCTCTAAAAAGTTCTTACGATCCGGAAGCTTGCAAAAAATGTGCTGTGCCAAAGAAAGCAGGTACTTTCCGCCTACGAACTGTATCGGGGATCGAAAAGTAAGTCCGACTGAATTGATATCCAGACCGGCGAGTGATATATTGGGGGTTATTACAAGAGACAAAAAGCACAAAAATTCGTTTAGGTCATGTAGTATATGTAGATTATCCAAATTTGGTCTGAATATGGATCAATAAATTAATAGAATTAGACTAGTTGAAAATAACCGTGAGTTTGCTACAACAAACGATCTTTTCGAATACCACGAGGTTCGTTGAACTTGAAGCAATACTCTAATTATTAATTATACGTAATCATTGGTTTTTTTTTCGTGTTGACAAAATTCACGTGCTATTGGGCTTAATGTTTGTACTGCGCAATCGTTGTTTATTATTCTAGCGAATTGGAAGGGAAGTATTGAATACCTCGGTATAGTGAAAACTACGCCAAAAAATGATTGGTTTGATTAAAAGTGTCGTCTTGCTGTTAAGCAACGAAATATAGCTTACAATGAAGCCCAGATTCAGTTTACAATTTCAAGAAGAAACAAAGCAATTCTTGCTATAGGAGGACAACTAAACGCCTTTGTAGAAAGAAGAAGCGCGAATGATGAAAGGTTAAGGTATTAAGAGCACAACAACTCAGCAATAAGCGCAATTCGCGTGGTTTCTTTAAAAGAATCACTGACGTGCTGCACACCTTATGATGTCGGTCAACTGCCATTTGGGACCAGGATGGAAATCTCTGTGGAGGAAATTATCGATGACTTCCAATTATTTCAGACCCGTTGTCATGTATGGATGTGAGAGTTGGGCCTTGACGGATGAGTACGGAAGATGGATTCTAACATTTGAGAGAAGAATCATGCGTGTGATATATGGCCCAAAGTGACGTTGATGGCACATACCGAGCTCTTTTCAATCATTTATTCAGTTTAATCCAAATTCCTGATATCGTGCATGAAATCAAAGGACAGCGGGTACGCTGGCTTGGTCACGTTTAGCGTGCTGATCCGAACAGAATGATACAGCGATCTTTGAAGGGAGAGCCGCCTTTTACTAGGCGAAGAGGTCACTGTCGGCGACAATGACTCCACGACGTAGAGAGCGATCTGACAACTTCTAGTTGCTTGCAGCAGTATGAAAAGCTGGTGTGCGATCGAAACCGATGGAGTCAGATTGTTGACACGACTACTTTTCTAAGTCACATGATCATTAGTATTTGTGGCAATCTTTCGGCTTGATTCAGAGCTTCAACATGTCAACACACTATACTGGAGCTACGAACATTCCAAAGAGAAAATAAACAAAGAGGCAAGGAAATGAGTTCCAGGAATAATTCAGTTCCTATCTTAAGTGTGAATTGTGGCAAAATATAATTTAAATGACAAAATAATTAATTATACAACTCCCGCGAATTGCCGTAATAAAATTAATTGGTTGATGTTCGTATTTCCATGAATATATTATATCTTTATGTACATACATAACCAGATCAAGAATCGTTTCAATGGATTGTATATAAAATAGGTTTTGAACATCTAAATTCTCACATATTTTATCATCGCGCTCATATGTTGAAACACACAAAAGAATCAATCCAGCAAACTTATATAAATACACCACTTACGCTGTTATATACTCGTATATTCACAGATGCTAGACACAAACTTGATGCATAAACTTCCAAAAACAAGATCATAAAAAAATTCCGAATACTAATTGAAAACTACAACAATGCTAATCTTAAATTTATGTCGAAACTAAAATTTTAAGCGGACCGAGCAAAAAACCAACCCAACGGTGAGAATACAGATACGTTGATATGGAGGAAATAAGTTGTAAACCATCATACACCCAACTCATCCTATATATCATACTGTTGAGAATCAGAAAGAGACAAAATCTAAATTACGCATCGCGAGTTTGATTAAGTCATAGACATTTTTTTAAGACACTGCGTCTATTGTATTGCGAGATAAGAACCTATTATAAAATATGCAAATTCTTAGATTTAATTTCAATAAAATTTAAGTCCTCGTAAAAGTAATGTTATGAAATGTCATTCGAATTGATTTAAATCAATTTTAATTTTTTGTCGAATTTCATAATTAAATTTAATAACAGAAACAGTCGAGAGTTAAGACGCTTGAATGGAACAACAGATTAGATACGTGTGTCGATAGTAAAATTTTTAGAGGTGAGGCTCTACAAATATTACTTAATGTCATTGAGGGAACTAGATACTCTAATCATGTCGGCAAATTTATATATAGTAAATCTTGGTAGGTGTAGATTACAGTTTATTGGATCACATCTTGCCAGTGTTTCGTATGTGATCTTTCGTCTATTTAATTTGATTTGTTCTGACTGTAGAAGATGACTGGATAATGACTGGATAAGACGCCTTCCAGTCATATATATATATATATATATATATATATATATATATATATATATATATATATATATATATATATATATATATATATATATATATATATATATATATATACAGTACTGTGCAAAAAAATCCGGACAGTTCGAATTCCTTTAAAAAATTTAAATATTGCCTAGTGTTTTTACTTTTTTTTAGATTCCAATTTTAAGATTGCATTTGGTAATTCACTTGAACTCTGAAAGTATAAGTCGTTTAAGTTATGTTTATGGAGAAACAGCTTTTAGTATAAAAAAGCGAATAAAGTACTTAAAATGTCTAAACTAAACGACCAAGAAAAAAGTGTTGTTATCGCCTTATGGAAGGAAGAACAGTCCGTGCGTGAAATTGGTGATAAGGTAGGTCGTGGGAAATCATCAATTGCCGATCTTATAAATAATATAGGACTACAGGGAACACAGAGCAGTCTAAAGAGTCTGGCAGACCGCGAAAAATATATCACCAGATATATTGACCATATATCACCCTATACTAGGCTTGTTCTTGGTTGTAGTTTAACTAGTTTTTATGAGTTTCGGATTTGCGCTTTTATTAGGAAGCTACTTAAAACTAAAGAACCAAATTATTTATTCAAAAAATTATTATTTAGCAGGTCGCATTACGCCAATCTACGATTGCTTCCTGCGAGAAATTCTTCTAGGTCTTTAAATTCATCTTTTTTTGTTAGAGGTATTTCTCTATGGAATTCTGTTCCATACAGTATTAGGAGCTTAAGATCTGCCGATTCGTTTAAATCGAGGTTTCTTGAATGGCGTGTCTGAATGACAATATAATTAGTTTAAGTTAATTATTAAGATTTTTTTTTTTTTTTTTTTTTTTTATATATATTGTCTGATCCCTGCTGCTCATCCTATTGTAAATGAGCTTGTACTCAAAATGGGATGTGCGTGCTTGGTGTTGACCTTTTGTAGTAAAAAATTTAAGAGGTTTTTATGCCTAATGGAAGTAATAATTTTTTTACATGTTACTTCCATATGCGCTTTTCCTTCTTAATCAAAATTATAAGCAATATATAAATAAATAAATAAATAAATAAATAAATAAATAAATAACCAAAGATAAAAAAAAAAAAAAAAAAAAAAAAAAAACACAACAGTGCAAGATATATTTCTGGTTCTTCGTTCCTAGCAAAACCAATTTAAAACTTCACTGAAATTCCCCGTAGTCTTATAATTTTTAATGAGATCGGCAATTGATGATTTCCCACGTCCCATCCTATCACAAATTTCACGCACGGACAGTCCTTCGTTCCATAACTCGACAACAACACTTTTCTCTTGGTCGTTAAGTTTAGACATTTTAAGTACTTTATTCGCTTTTTTATACTAAAAGCTCTTTCTCCATAAACATAACTTAAACGACTTATACTTTCAGAGTTCTAATGAATTACAAAATGCAATCTAAAAATTGGAATCTAAAAAAGAGTAAAAACACTTGGAAATATTTAACTGTTTTTATAGAAATTCGAACCGCCCAGATTTTTTTGCACAGTACTATATACTCGTACATATATATATATATATATATATATATATATATATATATATATATATATATATATATACATATATATTTATATATATACATATATATATATATATATATATATATATATATATATATATATATATATATATATATACTCTTCAAGAAACGTGAAAATCATCACCTGAAAATTAGAAAAAATAATAATCTATGGCTTATAGGCCGTAAACGGCCCTTACCGCGTCTCAACTGAGACCTTACGAACCAGTTTTTTTTACACACAAACGCGTGTTTATGTCATCCGGTTGCATGTTAATTTTTGGTCAACGGCGGAAATTGAACTCGAGATCGCGGCGTGATGAGTAACTCTCTTAACCATTAAGCTTCAACCGTTAAGCTATAACGAAGAACACAAGAGTAGTTTCCTCGATTTCGTTCCGGAAATTTGGACGTAAAAATGTCTCAAAAATAAGCCATCGTTCTGGTCGTTCAGTTACTGAAAAAAATGGAGGAGCAAGACTGACACGGAAGCTGCCAGGAAATAGTGAAAAGATTAAACATCAACCACATGACAGTTTGAGATCATTTGCAAAGAGAAGACTACTATAAAAAAAGCTCGATGTTTCGGTTCCGCATAAATTAACGCAAGGAAATTTGATTAACGCAGTGAAACCTGCTGAAACGAAATCGAATCAAATTTGAAACTAATAATTTCAGTCGATGAAAAATGAGAATATCAAACGTAAACGCTCATAGTCACACGCTGGTGATCCTAATCAAACGACTTCATTCACGGCAAACAGGGTTATATTGAGTGTTTGGTGGGATTGGAAGGGAATTATCCATTATGAGCTGCTGCAACGTGGCAAAACCATAATGACAGTTGAGGCTTATATAAAAGAGTCCTAACCTAAGATTAAGATTAATAAAATAGATGAAACGACTCGTGGATTAAAACCACTACATCCTGAAGCATCTGAGAGTAAACGTTGGATCATTTATATAGCCGAGGAAAAAATGGACAAGGAATCCAAACGTTTATGGAAGTATGAAATTTCAGAAATAGAATATTCAACTTTTAATCCAAGTTTTGGTTTTTTTAACTAAAAGAATGGATGCTGTAGGTAAACCAGTTCCACACCCCAAGATAAAAGGCTTAATACTATGCTCCATTTATCTACTGATTGTAACAGTGACTTAAGTATCAATTATCTAAGCCGTTTCATGAATCTAATCAACCAATAACGTCACATGTACGGAATGCCCTACAACACTGAAATCCGAAATGATAATTCGATTCATCAAGTGATTATTGCTTCTAACCCATATGCAACACAAAGAGCGGGTTTGCATTCTTTCTACAGTCAAAATTGAAGTTGTAGCCCAATTTAGTAATTGGATAAAATATCGTGTTCTGCTAGATTCAGGCTCAGCACATTCATTTGCAAAAAAAATTTTGTTTTGGTTATTTGGGAATCCTCAGAGCTAAGGCACATATTGATACATGAAACAGTTCCAAGCCAGCTTTTCATCCGCTTGCTGATCCACAGGGTTTAAAAAAATTGACGTTCTTCTTGGCTGCGAACATTTATTCCATGCTCTTACCAATGGCAAGATAGCAAGATAGTCCAGTGTAATGTGAACTACCAAATATTGAGAATTCTCTTTAGTGCTTCTGCCAAAACAGAAGAAATTCTAACTGCAGATTCTAACTCGGGAACTTGATGTCTAGTGGATAATCCATTTATTAGAGTCTTCTTTGTAATTATAAAACGAACTAATTTCGTTGCTTGAATTATAGAGTGTTTAAATTAAAGAAGACATGACCAAATAATCCAACATTGTTACAAAATATTCCATCGGAAAATCGGGAATCTTCATCTTGAGAAATAAGTGAACAATCATTTTAATTTCGTTTCTCAGCATAAAATATGAGTCCTTGGATAACGATTTTTCTTCGTTTATCTATACCGAAAACAAATAAGCTCACGAAGAGATCATTCCTTTAGGAAACGTTTAGAATTTTAGATGACGCCGGTAGCTTAATGGCTAAGAGAGTTTCTTATCACGCCTCGGTCTCGAGTTCGATTCCCGCCGTTGACCAAAATTTAACATGCAACCGGATGACGGGTGTGTAAAACATTCATTGGGCTTACCACCTACAATGTGCACCAATCGTTAAGAAACTGGTTCGTAAGGTCTCAGTTGAGACGCGGTAAGGGCCGTTTACGGCCTCTAAGCCATAATTTATTTATTTACTAGAATTTTAGGCTCTGAGTGCCTCATGCCAGGTTGTGGTGTAAACCATCCATTTGATAAACATCCATTGTTAGAAAGCGATGTAGTCGATGTGTCACGTAGAGTTATTGATTCTACAAGTCTGTTGAGTTCAACAGCTTATTGATGATATTGATTTAGACGATGATGGTGGTGTAGAAGGTAACTAACCTTACTACTAACCTAGGTTAGTTAGGCTACTAAAGAAGCTAACCTTGATAACCCACCTAATTTTATACTAGTCATGAATTCCTTACTCGTTATACAAAATTGTGATGAGGGACGAAGTGAAGTTGAGGTAGAACACATCAATAAAAAATCGTCGAGAAGCAACCCATCGATCGTAATCGCAGAATGCTGTACGTATGCAAGTGCAATACATGTATGTCGGCGAGCATTCCGATGATAAAACCTCATAAGGAGTATTATATGTTTCGGTTATCACAAAGATGTCTATATGGTTTCAATATTACCATGTCATCTGAGGTGGATGCGACCCAATGGGGAAGGTGCCGAGAGAAGAGTCTTAAAATAAACCGTTTCTGAATTCTGAACTTAAAGGACTGAGAAAATATACTATAGGAAACTTAAGATTAAGCCTCCAAGTCGCTCTTTTATTAAAAAGATTTACTCATAGACCATTTTAGTTAAATAACTGTAAAAAGTTTATCTGCAGTCACTTCAATTAACAAAACATTAGGTTAAAACCATGTTTGAGACATGATGTGTAATAGTCATTCTGATTTTGTTTCAAGGTCAAACAATGGTTTTGCCAATGTAATTTTATCTATAAATCGCACATATTGATGCTTCAGTACCCGATAATTAAGAAAATATATAGCACACAGGTCTATTAACGGTGATCCATCTGGTTAGTAGCTATGATATGTAAAACCCGATCTTGGATCTTAACCGATCTCACTTTTAGTGGTTTAACACATTATGAAACTCTGATCCATGATCATTGATGAGCTATGCAAACCAGAAATACATTCCGAAACAATAAACAGAATAGTTATTTTATTTTATTTAAGGGACGACCATAACCCGAGAAACATTGCCCGGCCTTTTATAAAAAACAAATTGCTTTCAATTATATTGTTGGAGAAAGGAAGATGTTAGTTGATTCATTAGAAGTGACTTAAGCCCATCCCTCGGAGATATCCATCATACAATGACGGTAATTTAAAAATTCTATTTACTTTAATTTAAAAACCGAAATTAAAATTCCACCAAAAAAAAAACCGTGAAATTTTCTATTTGTTGTTGGACTATACTCTCGGTTATAATTAACTTTTATCTATTTTTTTTGTGTGTGTTTTCTTATAGATCGAGTCTCGCGAGTCCAATACTTTAAAATCTTATTAATTTTATCGTTATGGATATTAAGAAAAATAATAATTTAAAAACTTTATAATATATCGATCGAGGCTATTATTTATATATTTATAGACTATGTAAGATTAGCAATGTTGCACATATGCTATACATGGTTGCCTATATATGAGTGTGCATTAGGCATGATCCACGCATTTGCGCGTTTAATTAGATGAGTGTGCCGACAAAATTTAAATTTTTTAATCGCGAATTTTAATTTATTCATAAATAATGATGGGACGGCATACGGTGAATTTTATCTACATGTCGATCGTTTGTTTAGACTTTTGGGATGACACTATAATAAAGAAAATCATTTTGATGTGCATAAATTTGAATAGATTATCAAAAATGAAATATTTGTTGGCTGTGTCAATATTTGACTGTTTGATTGGTTGATTGTGTTTGTCAGTGGATCGTTAAACCATAATTACTTTGTTAGCAATAATTAGAATATTAGTTAGTTATTCAATTTCTTATCTACTAGATGTAATCGATATATTTAATTAAGAAGTTACGACTACCAGCTCGTTTGGTATGACATCGTTGCCGAGATCGTTGATAAAGTCTGTATGTATCTGCTGTTTTATATAATATGTTAGTCGGATTTGTTAAATGTGGCCGAAACTTGGTTTGTTTAAATCTGTGTTGGATTGTTGGTTGGTTCGGATGGATCAGATATAATGGTTTGAAGCTTATTATTGGGCTGAGCTTTATCAACAACATGCCTCTATCGGTTTTAGGAACAAACAAGGCTTAAATTGCTGAAATCGGTTATCACTTCTGAAATTACTTAAACTATGATGGAAGAACCTATACTGAATATAAAAAACCTTTTCTATTTACATTCAAAGGGTTCAATCAAACCAACAGCTCTTTGAAGATAAATATATTCAAGTCGTAAGAATATCTGAAGGTTAAAGTATAATGTAACAGATTATCAACAGAGTTGTCGTCTATGCAAATTAGAAGGCTTAAATAGCATCATCAATTAATCGACAACTTACCTCGCATTGATCAACATTTGATTAGTTTGCCGAACATCAACAAATTTCAAACATCAATCATGGATCTGTTAAGCAGTGGGTAAAGACAAGAGTGGTTAAAATCAGTTCCGAATAAAATGTATTGGGTTCGAATCTCTATCGAGTTAGAAATGTACATGGAATGTAAATCGGAGTTTATGTAAAATTCGGTGTTTTGGGCGACTCAGTACTTGATCAATTGGTATATGTGAATGTTAAATGATACACAAAAACATCTAAGCCCAAAATGCGATTGGTAAGAAGCTAAGATTTTTATATTCGTGATAGAATTCGGCCGATAGAATTCGTGATAAGTGAGGGTACAAATAAGAAAAATGTTTGTTTGTTTTTTATCTTTCCAATCTGTTATGAGACTCAAGGCACTTCCAACTCTTGCGCGGTTCGCTTATTTACGTCCTACCTTACGTCATTACAGCCAAATCGAAGACATACGGCTATAGGTCCGATGTACGTAGAACCATCTTCACATTGCATAGCTCCATGCCAGTCTATAGTTCTGACATGGAAGATCGGTTGGTCCATGAGTTCTGCACTCCAACAGGGGGTCATAAATGTATTCATTCACATCATTGATCGTAATCAGATAATAAAAATCACTTTTGCATCCCAACCCTATCGGGATTCGAACCCGATACCCCGCTCCAACTGACGCAGCTTTAACCACTGCGCCATTTGATCGGTAAAGAAATTGTTCTCGGACTAATTTGGACTAGTTGTACTCCTAAAGTATTGGAATATTTCTAATGGTATTACTACTGTAAAAAAAACCTCTGATGTAATGATCAATAGCCTTTACGGGTACTAATTTACCGTTTATATTGAAAAATTCTGCCTGGCTGTGAAGTTTTTATTAGTATATGGTAATGGTGCTGGATGAGTTAGAAGATAAATCACCTACTCTTGAAATATGGATATTAATTGGTGTTCCACCACTGCTTTCAAGGATTTTTAACAGATTAGGGTTTGTACAATATTGGCTTTGCCTCTTCCTTTACTACCATAGTTTTTTGATATAAGAGTACCGAATAAAATTCAGTGGAGATGAATGATAGTTTTCGAGGTCTTCACCATCCATAGATGATAATCTAGATATGACATCTTAATAAAATTGCACCCAATTCTTTTTAGCTTGATATGCTATTCAAATAGCAAACTGCCTTGAATAATTAGTAAACGTGATTCTTGAGTTTGGTGAGGGTGATGACGGCATTGTGATGGTGTTTTTAACAATTATAGAAAATACGGTTACCTTGAAGTATCCTGTTGATCCATAAATAATTTATAGCTAGGAGGTTAATGGAATAAGCTAGATTAGGACTAGCTACCAAAATATTCATAATTGGACAAAGGAGAGAGTACCTGAACTGTTTGACCACGAATAAATATAGCCACGATATGGTGTCTGTCTAATACTTCACTATCTAACTCGCCAATTGTTAGTAAGATTCCTACTGGCGTCTTTTTAGTATGCTAAATTTAATTATTTTTATGTTGGCTATTTATAGAGATGAAAGTGAAAATGTTCACTACATTTTCTCTCTAGTCACCTTATTTGATGGACGACTCTTAAATTTTTCTTAATTTTTGTTGTATTTTCTGTTACCACACCCAGGTGGCCCATCCTGCTCAGTATTTGGATTCAGATTTATATGGAGCCTGCTTGTTCACTCTTAACCACTATTGGCACTATGGTATACTGTGTCCTTCCAACGTATTACAAATTTCCTTGTCAACTACGACTGAGCAGAATTTTCTTGATTACATAGTTTATCTTTGGTAAAACCTTATCTTAGATTGTAGAATAAAACTGCTTCTTTATGTAGATCAGCATCAAAAGAGTATTTCACACATGTTTAGTCTAAATAGAAGCTCGTCAATCAAAAGACATCATTTTATAGGGAATAAAACAACCACTGATAGGGTTTTAATGGTGACTGACTTATCTTCCAATTTAGCTATGTTATTGGTTCACTTGAACATGAATCAAATTCAGTGTGTGTTACTCATTTTACTCTGCTGTTTATACCAGTGAAATTGTCAGAGATATCGAAAACTTCTTGAATGTGTATATAAAGACACAACCGCCGGCGATCTCTTATTCATAGTGACATACAAGAGCTGTTTTCATAGGTTGATTGAAAGCCATTTAAAATCCGAATAGTGCCTAATATAAGCCCAGCTGGTTGATATGGTAGCTCTGGTTTCTAAAGATAATATGATTTGATCAAACAGTTACGAATCAGTGAGCCCAAGGGAGAAGAAGGTAGTGTTAGTGCAAGATCTCTTCTCTAATGGTATTGACAAAGATTGGTTTACTCCACCTAGATATTTCAAGAGAACCTCTCTCTTTGTATTTATATTACTGGGTCACACAGACGTTCGCATCCCATCCTAAGATAAAGCTTTGTTTTTTCTCCCAGCATTTTGTCAAGTCTTTAAACCGTTTGGTATACACGAGAAGCACTGAGTACTGGTCTCTCGTGTAGTAATTAACTATATCTTAGCTTCGTACATTCTGGTATCTCTTCCAGGACATCCACTATACAATATATCCCTGGAGATGAAGTTTGGAATGTGAAAACGTTTAATCTACGAATTCACTATAGTATATCACCTCTCAGGTAGCTATGTTATCGTAAATCAATTTCCCCACCTGCTTTTCAACCATCTAATAAGGTTGCCAGTTACTTAAGGCTTACGTTGACTGGTAAGCCTGCGGGTAAGTGCACTTTATGTTGTCTTATTGTGGTGTTGGTTTATTATTTTACTATTATTTATTCCAGTTGAGGTTGGGATATTTATTATTTCGACACTGCCACCAATTTGTTTGGAAAAGGTTCTGACGTTTTAAGGTTGCCGCAGTTATTTTTTGGGAGTATTTTTAACGGATTTTTGTCACCACTCGATGTCATATGCTTTAAAGAAGCATTTTTGTCGCTTTCTTAAACTTGTCGTTTTATTTTGTTGGGTTAGGCTTCTTGGCTCTGGCAGTTGTGCATTCCTGTAGATGAAAAGCACGACAACGCTCAATTTAGAATTGTGATCCTTTATGGGAGTATGCAAAAGTATGAAAGATGGAATCAATCCGCAGTCCACATTGAAAGTACCAGCTCTTCATTTTGAATATTGATAAAAACAAGAAGCTGTACATCATCAGACATATCATAGCACTCTCGGGAAAGATGCCATACAATTAGTTTTCGAGGTAATTCACTCGCCTTTTCTTTAACTATACTGTAAAGTCACTACGAAGTGTCGTTGAACCCAGCCGATTTTGTTCTGACTGCTATGGAGTTAGGCTTCAAATTATTATTCTCCTCTTCTTCATGATGCTTTCTTGGACAAGAAATTTCTCGTTTATCTGTCTTGTTTTCTTTCCTGGCGCGATTTCTTGGGTAAACTTCATTTTGCTTCCCAGTTACATCCAAGTTAGTTGCTTTTAAAAGTTTGTTTAATATTTAATTTAGGTGTTCCCTCGGAAATTCTTTATTTACATGATTGGAGTAAATGACATATTGGACCATATCTACAACATACAGAAAACTATAACCATTCCGTTTTTCACGAGTCATTTATAGGGAACGGGAAAACCTAAAAATTAAGATTCACCATGTATAGAACAAACGGCGGTATCCCATTCATATCTTCGATACTTAATTGAACTACTGAACTACATTTTGAAATCAATTCTACCTCAATCCGGTTATCAAATCTCGAATAAAGAATCTTCATTATTTATATAGACTAAACCGTAACATTCATTACATCTTCAATCAAAGATCAATCATCTTAAGAAAAAATTTGATTTATTAACAAATAATTGATTAATAAAAAAACATTTTGATTTCGATAAATTTGTATTACATTCGGCGTGAGCTATACTCATACGTACAGCTGTAAAATCATCTTCTCATCTTCTTTAAATGATTTGGAAAGTTTTACAGATACACACTCCATATGCAACCGTATAATTGCTTTGCGCGGGAAATGGACTAGTACAACAAACACACCAATAAAATTATTAAACCGCGAGCATCTGGTCTGCTGGTTTTGTGGTCAGTAGTTTATGGGTCAAAAAAGTGTTTATTCGTAGCTACTGATATACTCTCCAGTCAATGCTACGTTATGATGAGCACGAACAAGAAATGCAGTAGTCATCTTGAAGACATAAATTATAAATGAACGATGCATTAAAGACTGAGATAAACCAATTTGTATATTATTTGTGTACGTTTCGTGTTGATCTTACCTTAAGGTAGCTCGCTAAATAGCGCCACGGATACAGTAGACATAATTGTTTACAAATTGGTTTTGTACTTTACAGCACCTCTTTCTCCATCTCTCGCGCGTATTTATATTAATTAAGACTTTTGCAGTCACTTAACTGCCTGCGCCGCTGCATATTATACACATCAGCATATATGTATGTTATATAACCGTAGGGCTAAAGATTAATGATGATAAATGCGACGGCGCATGAATGGTAAGGTAGCAAAATATTTTCATTCCAACACTTGACCTATGCGGTAATCAATCAGAGATATACATAAAACTGTATCTGAATGATAAAACATAATTAATCAAGAATTTGCATACAAATGGTAAATAGAAACAAAACAATTCGCATCCTCATTTGCATAATACAGATTTAACACGTAATTTACATAAAAATTGGCCGATTATTTAGCTGAGTTATGGAATGTGTAATTCATAAATTTCCATATCTAATTAGCAATTTTATGTTCGTCTTTTGAATAAGCCAGTGGTGTCGATGTATAATAGTTACAGACCAGTGCCGCCTAAAAGATATATGTGTTGTTATGACAGATACACCTTGGAGGATTTATTATTGTACCTTCAAGTTGAATTACCTGCGTATAGAATGGTACCGATCTAATAACTAGCTGTGACACACCAGCAAGGCAATGACATTTCTCTCAATGTAGTATGGTCCGGCGCTCAGTAGTCATTTTATTCATGATGGTCAATTGCTTTATGAAACAGTCTCAATGAGTTATGATCGATGTAGGTGTCACTACTGTCACTAACTTTTGTTTTAATGATTATGTAGCACTTAGGATAGTATATTTATCCTTAATATGATTGTTCTTACACAACAAACACACAGCACCACTGATAATAAGGATGGGAAGGAATTAGGAAGGATAGAGGTTGAAAAGGACTCAAGGAATAAATCTCTGCGTAAATTACAATTTAAATCTCTGTAAATTACATTCGTGGACTGCGGACAAACTTCGCAACCGTAGAACACCATATTGTCTCCACAAAACAAGCGGTCCTGATTCTCACCGAGACTGAAATTTTGGACTTCGGTGACTCTTCAGCTATATAAAGGGTTACTCCTTAATCCATCGGTTCATTCACGAAAGAGGGTTAGCCATTTATATTCGCAATGATATACCTTATTCCATTCCCAGTTTTTTAGGCCAAAATGCGAATATTGATTTTTACTTTAATTGGGTTGAAATCCATATCTCGAAACACACTCACTTCCTGTGTGGCCTTTATCGAAACCCAAATATTTCAAAAGCGCAGCTCATTATGGATTTGATATTCTGTGAGATTCCATTAAGCACATCCTTCAGAAGTCACCAAATGCTGAAATCGTTGTGGCAGGTGATTTCAACGTCCACAATGACAAATGGCTTCCATATTCGAAATCCGTTACGCCGACTGGTGAGGCGGCCGAGATGTTTGCAGCTTTAAACCATCTTACACAGCTTGTGAATCAACCTACCAGAATTCCAGATCGGGTCAACGACACAGGTCATGTCCTTGATCTATTTTTAACATCTCATGCGGAGAAATACCTTATCTATGTCGCTTCTCCTTTGGGGAATTCTGACCATCGGCTTATTACAGCGGAATTTCCTACGTCGTGGACTTGTCAAGAGAGGGATCAACCAAAACGGAGATTTTGGCACTTTAAAAATGCTGACTGGTTAGGAATTAACAAGTTCTTTCAAGAACTTCGAGTGGCATCCTTGCTTTGCTTTCGGTAATATTGACCGGGCAGCCATTCTCGTGTCTATACTGTCATTCTCACAGGAATGGTACAGTTCATTCCTTCCAGTTTCTCTAAGCCAAAAAAATTTAACAATCCTTGGCACGACTGCAGGAAAGCAACCGCCCGTAAAGAAGCTTGTCACCGCAAGTATCTCCAAAACCCATCAACACGAACGATATCGAAAGCTAAACTAGAATACGAAAAAAAACTTACAGCAGAGTTGCGGCAGATTTTAGATACCACCAAAAGCAATCGAATGTTTTGGTCATTTGATCGTAAAGTCGAGGAAAACCTTTTGGAAAGTAGGAAATCTTCTATACCTCAAAGATGGAGACAGTATTTTTTCCACTGCCCATGAAAAGGCTAATCTCTTCGCTCGAAAATTTGCTGCTAACTCCAACTTAGCTCAATCTAATTCAACGCCACCTGTTATCTCGCAAGTCAGCTCGTCGAAGCGCCGCATTAGATTCCGACCTAGAGTTGTCGCCAAAGTTCTTGTAAACATTAACCCCAACGGTCCGGATGGTATTCCCCCAATTGTACTCAAATATTGTTGTAAATCCTTGTGAAAGCTACTTTCGTTCCACCGATTTACGTCTTCTGGCATTTTTCCTTCCATTTGGAAAATTGCTAACGTACATCCCGTGCCGAAAAAGGGCAGCAAGTCGGACCTTTTGAATTATCATCCAATCGGTATTGTCTCAGTGCTTTCCAAAGTACTTGAGATGATAATCAATTTTCAACTGATGAATTATTTGGAAGATCACCACCTTATTTCAGATCGTCAGTATGGTTTTCGCCGAGGACGCTCAGCCGGAGACTTAATTAACGTCATCACTGAAAAATGGAACAGGAGTACCCATCAATCTGGTGAATCACAAGTCATTGTGCTTAATATTTCGAAAGCATTTGATCGCGTGTGGCACAAGGGTTTACTATGCAAACTGAGGGCAGTTGGCCTTCACGGTTCTTTAATTCTATGGGTTGAGAATTTTCTTTTCTGTCGTAAAATCCAAGTGGTGGTGGATGGCACGACTTCCATTCCACATTCTTTAAACGCTAGTGTCCCTCAAGGATCCGTCCTTTCTCCAACTCTTTTTCTTATTTTCATCGATGATCTTCTTTCATCAACGCTCAATCCAAGGTTAGAATCCGAGGTTGGAAAGGACTCAAGCAATAAGGGTTTTAGTCTTCAAGTTTCATGCTTTTGATATTAAGTTTAAATCTCTGAAATTATACGCAAAATGAAACGCTCCACAATTCAGCTCATTCCACATTCGCACACTCCTTACAAAAAACAAGTTCTGGAACCTATTGTTCCTGGCGAATTTATTTCCTGAATATATCTGTGTAAAGGTCTTCTTAAGTTGCGCGTGGGTCTTGATAAACCAGGCATAAGTTCGTAAAGTTCCGATGAGCAATGACCATGAAAGTATTTGTAGAACACACATAAAGCACCCACATTCCGCCTGTGGGCAAGAGAATCGATATTAGAAGATACATTTACATCCGCGATCATTCTAGATGCTCGGCCTTGGACTCGATCGAGTGCAGCCAGATGTGTTTTTGGTGCTCCAGCCCAACTGTGAGAATTATACTCTAGTCTGGGTCTTATATAGGTCTTGTAAATCGAAAGTGTTTCAGATGGTGTAAAATAAAACTTACATCGTCGTAGAAATCCAACACATCTAGTTGCACTAATCGCTGCTTTGTTTATTTGCCCATTCCAGGACATTTTCTTTCTTGAAAATTATAAAAAGAGTTGGAGAAAGGAAGGATCCTTGACTACTACCCTAACTGTCTGATAGAATATAATGTCTTTGGTTAAACCACTCTTCACATGGAACTCAGTCGCAAGTCTTTCTCCTTGAAATATATTCGACAGAAACTTACTTATAGGCCAAGTCATGTCCAAATATGTAGGGTATTTCAATTAGAGGTTTCATTTTGATATTTATAAAAATGAGTATTTTTTAAGAAAAATGAAGGTATGCCATTATAATTTGAAAACGATATCAGCCAAATGTTCGCCACGACTACGCTGCCAGCTTCCTTGACATGAAATGTTCCATGACCAACAAGCACATTTACGGCTGTATATCCTCGATAACTTCACAGATTCCATCTTTAAGGACTTGAATCGATTGTGGTCCATTTGAATATCAGTCACGTGGCTCCAATAAAAAAAGTCTAAGTGTTTTAAATCACAAGATCTCGGTGGCCAATTATGATCACCTCTTCGAGAAATAACATGGTCAGGAATCTTTTCTTGCCAAACTGCGATTGTTTCGTTGCTTGTGTGGCTCGTAGTGTCGTCTTGCTGAAAATAAACGTCGTCCACATCAATGTCGTTGAATTGCGGAAAATCATTAATCATGAGCTCTGTAGCTCATGATTAATGATCTGACGAGGAATCTACAAACCTGGGTTTTCTTCAACACTACGGCTAACAGCACCAATATTCTCAGTTGTTCTTTTCTCGACGACCAAAATGTTCTTTCCATTTTTAGTAATGGTGCAGTTTTTACTTGTCAAATGTCAAAAGATGACAGCTTCAATATTGACAGCTGCCCAAATAGCAGGCTATTCAAAATTAAACATCTTATTGAAAAACCCTTTACTTCATTTTTTTACACGTTCACAGTCTATAATTTACCTCTATAGATCAACTTTGGTTTTGTTCTGCAAGAACTACCATAACGCTTTCGATAGGACCCGGAAGCATCTGTTTCTTGATTTCGAAGACATTTTATATACTAAATCATTCTGGATATTTGACATCTTTTAAAAACCATACATTCGATAAGGTTTTATAGAAATTTTCAACTAATAATTTACTGCCCGATCTTCCGCAGTGCCATGGACATAAATTCATGGTTTCTGTACTTTGAAAAAACTTTTTCAGTTGAAACCTTCTGGGTCTCACATTAACCGACTCATTTTCGATTGTAGATGTGATAATTCATGACTGGATTATGTAATGAATCCATGTAAGCAACGTGCATCGTCACTGGCCTAACAATCGAGTCGTAAGAGGTTTTGTAGAAAAGTCCATCAATGACAATTAAGGAACGATTTCTTTTTCGCAATTGATATTTGAAATCTACTGACGAGACTGCTTGGGCTCCGTCTCGGTAGACTTACCAGTTTGCTAAGTGAACTGGGTTTTATGAAGAGGATTCATTATAGAGAACCACCTTCTTCGTCGTTTTCAAAAGAAGGTAATTGATCTTTATTTCTTGGAATGGATATGAGAATGATCTTCGCCTTGTGGTATAAAGGATACTTTATCTTTCATCACTTGCAAAGTGTGTATTTATGAGTATAGGTTGGTTTATAAATTTGAACGAAATAATGAAGAATCTTTTGATACCCTGCAGGAGAAACACTATTTCCTCCAGGATTAAAGGGTTAGGATAAGTTAATGGTAGGTTACAGAGAGTAAAAGTAAAGACTTGAAAAAGTAGTGGGTCTGAAGAAGTACTCTAATTGTTTTTCACGATACTAAGTGATTCTTCAGAAAGAGACCTGTAATATCAGTATGATCCTCTGAGATAATCTTTTGGAGCCTGACTGATAGATTGTCATAATTCGAGGTCACATTCCATATCAGACCCCGTATAAGATAACTCTGTTGTTTTTCGTAAGTATATCTCTAGAGTCTTTCGTTCTACCAATTATGATGTCGTTGACTGTCCTTCAATTTTCTTATTTGGGAATGAATTGAATTTATATTGACTGGTGCCCTTTCCAATTCTATTTTACACTAGACTGTTGCTTGCAAAAATTGTTTCTATAACCAGGGCGACAATGTTTAATGAGAAGTTTGATAAGTGTACTTGACGCAACATTAGCAATCTTCCGTCTATGTGGTTCTCATTAAAGCAACTGGAGGATTTGCAGATAATTACCGACAATGATGACCAATTCTAGTTTTCAACGGGAGTGGAATAAGCTATGGGAGATCATTGTACATTGGGACTTTGTTTTCTTTGTTTCAAATTATTTGCAATTTTTTTACGACTCAAAGATCTCGTTCAAGTAATACATGACGCCATAGCAGTTAAATCGAGCACGCAGGAGTATAGGTCCGATTTACCTAGAACCATCCATACAAATTTAGCTACTTGCAAGCCTATAATACTAACATGAAAGATGGGGTGGCCCAATATATTCGGTATTCCAACAGGTCATAGATGCCTTCATTCTGTCCATATCCTGCACTATCCGAATTCTTACCAGGTATCTCTCGCTTCGTTCACAAATTCGTTCTATCTGATTCTTAACGAAACATGGATGAGTGAATTACGAGAATTAATAGTACAACATCATTGACCACTGTACTTCGTGGAAATAAAATTCATCTCCTCACCATAAATTAACTTGTATAGGCAGCTGGGCAACATCAACCTACACTTAATACTTTTGGTGATATTCTTTTATTGGCTTTGAGATCTATAATATGTTTTGTGGCCGAAACATTGCTAGCCAGCTGTTTGCTATTTGGTCGGTGGGTGTAATAGTTCTGTGATTCGTTTCCGAGTAATAATATGCATACCCTTAAAGCTTCCAAGGTCACGTATCAACTGCAATCAATTTTGTGATCAAACGAGTATCTTATTGAGAGCTAGCCCGTGTTGTTCCATCCAGAGCCGCATAGACATTACATATTTTTTACTATTTTAGACAAACAGATCGACTCGTGTCACACTCATAAGTTATACATGTACACACTTGCACGTGATCGTCAATAATTATATACGATTTTATATTTAATGAATGAGCGGAATAACATCAGTATTTGTTTCTGTACAAGAACAGCAACGAATACAGCATAATGATGATAATGATAATGATGATCGCGTATATGATGTTTTAACGATCGTCAAAACAACAAAAAAAATTTATGTGAAGTCTTGTGTAAGGGAACAAAAAAGCGTTAGTAATTGAATTATATGTGAA
This sequence comes from Tipula lateralis, assembly GCA_963932295.1. Lineage (NCBI taxonomy): Eukaryota > Metazoa > Arthropoda > Insecta > Diptera > Tipulidae > Tipula > Tipula lateralis. Next base: position 115,355,988 of record OZ010736.1, read on the forward strand.
TAAAATTTATGATCAATTGTGTGATAAAAGTTCCGTGTGAAAGCTACATTTCATTAACCAACTATATAAGAAAATATGATCATCTTCGCGATGATATTTCGATGTACTTAAATCAATTTGTCACTGCGCTTAAGTATTGTTCATTCAACAAAAAACAAAATTTGACTTTATACAAGTACTTAACACACTTAAGACTATATATATGCGAACGACTTAAAGACGTGTTCGATATAGTCATAAGGAATTAGCATTTCTAATTATTCGCATAATCTGTTGTAATAAAATTGTGTATAAGAAGAATTCGTTTAACAATTGCAATATATAATTACAAGACTCTATACTGTAATTAACAATTTAATTACAAAAAATTACTTAATTCATTAAGAATATTGTATATATCATGTTCATCGCCAGTCTTCGATCGAATCACAAAATTTCTTAGAAAATTAACTGTATATAAACTCCTATTAATGTCGGCACATCTTTGCCATACATTCATCTGTGAACACATAATGATTTCAGATCACATCACTCGACTCGGTTTTACCTAATTCGATTTTGATAGAACTTGAAAAGTAAATAGAACGTAGAAATATAATTCAAGCCACTTCACAAATCCAAAGTAACATAACAACTACGACGAATCTTGAATATATTTTGAATTGTGGTTGATTTGTGTCATAATCTTAATTGAAATGGACAGGTATGGGATTAGAGGTATTTAACAGAAACAACTCTATCTAAGAAGACGTCTTAATATAATGTTAAACTAATATTTTGTACATACATACGCAAGTGGGAGTTGAGTATAATAAAATATACTCACGACTAGTTTAAGATAAGAAATCGTAGTTAGCTCAATTTGAGTGATTTTAATATGTTTTTACTCTATTTTTATGTTTACAGACGACACTATGATTATAGTTAGAAACTTCGTTCAATGAAAAAAGTTTTAACTTTAATGAGTGAAAATAATAAATTTCACTCAAATTAAATCTTTAATACTGAAGAGTTTACTTGACTCGGTTGTATAAAATCAATCCAAATTTTCTACGGTTCAGACACAAATACTAAACTTCAATAATTATGAGTGTTTTTACTGTACAAAGCAAAACATTTTTTTCTTTGAGTATTTTTTTCCAATTTCTATTCGTTATTTTGCTCAAATAATGTTTACAGACTACATTTTCATCATGATTTTTAACTTCGTTCAATGAAAAATGTTTTAACTTAGTAAGTGAAAATAATAAATTTTCACTCAAACGTATTTTTTAATGCCAAAGTGTTTGCTTGACTCGACAGTATAAAATGATTCAAAATCTTCTACGCTTGAGATACAAATACTAAATTTCAATTATTTTGAGTGTTTAAAGTTGATTTGATTACTGTACAAAGCAAAATGTTTTTTCTTTGAGTGATTTTTTTCAAATTTATATTCATTATTTTGTTCAAATCATATTTACAGACTACACCTTCATTATAATTTTTAACTTTATTCAATGAAAGGAATTTTAACTTGTGTGAGTGAAAATAATAAAATTTCACTCAAACGAATTTTTAGTGCTGAAGATTTTGCTTAAATTGGTATTCTACAACTGAGACACAAATACTAAACTTTAATAATTTTGAGTGGTTTTACCGTACAAGCAAAACATTTTCCTCTTTGAGTGAAGTTTTTCCAATTTGTTTTCGTTATTTTTCTCAAATCATGTTTACAGACTACACTTTCATCATATTTTTTCACTTCGTTCAATGGAAGGAGTTTTAACTTGAGTGAGTGAAAATAATAAATTTTCACTCAAACGTACTTTTTAATGCTGAAGAGTTTGCTTGACTCGGTAGTATGAGATGAATAAAAATCTTCTACGATTGAGACACAAATACTAAACTGCAGTAATTTTGACTGTTTTTACTGTACACAAATCATTTTTTTCTTTGAGTGAATTTTTTCAAATATGTGTTCGTTATTTTGTTCAAATCATGTTTACAGATTGCATCTTCATCATAATTTTTAACTTTGATCAATGAAAGTAGATTTAACTTGAGTGAGTGAAAACAATAAAATTTCACTCACACGAATTTTTTAATGCTGAAACGTTTGCTTGAAAAAAAAACACTCAAAGAACAGAATGTTTTGCTTTGTACAGTAAAAACACTCAAAATTACGAAAGTGAAGTATTTGTGTCTCAATCGTAGAAGATTTTTAATCATTTCATACTTCCGAGGTATGAAATGATTAAAAATCTTCTACAATTGAGACATAAATAATGTAGTTTAGTAATTTTGAGTGTTTTACTGTACAAAGCAAAACATTCTTTTCTTTGAGTGATTTTTTTCAAATTTATATTCGTTATTTGGCTCTAATCATGTTTACAGACTACACCTTCAACATAATTTTTAACTTAGTTCAATGGAAGGAGTTTTAATTTGAGTGAGTGAAAATATTAAAATTTCACTCAAACGAATTTTTTTTCTGAAGAGCTTGCTTGACTCGGTAGTTTGAAGTCTTCTATGATTGAGACACAAATTCTGAACTTCATTAACTGTACAAAGCAAAATATTTTTTCTTTGAGTGATTTTTTCCAATTTGTATTCGATATTTTGCTCAAATCATCGTTATAATCAGTTGATCAGAAAACTATGTTGCAACTTGTCCCTATATGTGTTCGTGCGCACTATTATTTTTCCCTTCATCAGATTTGTACGCTTGTTGTAATGAAATTCGTTCAGAATATTTCAATTCGTTCAGAAAATTCGAAAAAGTTACTTCAAACACTGCAGGTTCACTATAGGATTTAATCAACCGGATCATAAAATGGATCATGGATCGATCGTAACAAGAGTTTAAATAGTGAAACACGTGAATGGAGCGATGTTTATAGAATACGCATAGTTGAAATACATGGATAACACTTGATGGGACGACTGAGAACCAAGTTTAGATCAGCCTTGCTTCCATCATTTCCAGATATGTTGAATAGAGGATGCAGACATTCATAGTGAAAATAAACGAATTCCAGAAATAACCTTGTACTTCTTTCGTTATCAACTTTGATTAGTTTTGGGTCTAGAGATTGAAGCAACTTTGGGTTTAGCATTTAAGACTACAGTTTTTATTTCCTCAAGCGATTTCATCATGTGAAGTATCAGTGATTGTCGGGTCATGAATTCAACGAGTTGGAACAACCTATAGAATATTTCACTCATTTCCCTAGAAAATTACTCAGGGCCCGTGGATTTTCAAACAAATTGTTGTAATGAATCACACCTTAAACGTTCAGAAAATTTTTAAAATTTTTGATTTCGTCAACCAAGATAACGAACGTATAAGATACGAATCTGCACGGTGATGATGATGAATTTTGAGAAATATATGGCCAGCCGCATGTCTTATACTATATAGAGGGAACAGAACACGAAAACTTGTCTTCAACGATGTTCTAAAATTAAATTATTCATACGTGAGGGCGTTTCGCTTGGATGATATTCTTAAACAAAACATTTTTGTTTTGTCTTTATATAGTTTATGTTACGTCGACTACCATTTCATATATTATTGGTTGTGTTCTTATGTACATATATCTGTCTTTAATTCCTATATATAAATATTCAAATGCTACATTCATTGTCCATAGAGAAACATATCTACATTTCTATATTCTGAGCTCGTTTACATAATCTCGACTTTGTCTTATAAATTTATGGCATGATGTGTGATACAATTAATGGAGATTAGAATCATTCTATTATAGAAACGAGACCACCTAATAAGCCGATGCGGAATTCACAATATTTTGATGGTTGCGATGAGTAGATGCGTAGGTGGGATGAAACGGTTAGTGGTTTTTTAAGAAAACAAATTATTTCCGGGATAATTGGATTCATATAATATTCACACTATCAATTATTTGGTTTGTTCACGATGTTCCTTTCGCCGCTCATCTCGATTCTCATCAGCATATTATGTGTTTCGATCGTAAAACTAAATAAATTTAGCAAACTATTTTACGAGCACACTATAAACGTGTTATAAATGTAAATGAGCTGTGTGTATATACACGATTGAAATTTCTTAATTTTGTGTATAATGATGATGCTGCGCCAAACGATCACTCTTGATTTGTTAATTAGTTTTATGATGAATTTTGTAGATTAATAGTAGGTTAGTTCTAATTAAAACCATTTCCTGATTTGATTTTTTTAATTTATAAACATGTCATGTATCGATCGATGAACACGATGATAGAGACGCCGACATTATGGAATTGGATTCTTGATATTACTCTATAATTGTACTATTGGTAGATGATACCCTCGTATTTATCTAGTCTGGCAACTAATTCATATAGGTTCGTTAGATTTTTGGCACAGTAGATGAAATTTTTTAAATTTAATCTTATTAAGGAGGCTACTAAATCTGGTTGGATCACTGGGTTGAGGACCCGCATACGTAAAAAAAAACAAATGCTAGAGACCGGCATACAATGTTGAAAATTGATGTATCTGGGACATCTTCAACGAAATTGCATACCATCCGAGTCGGTCATCAACTGGTAGGGAAAGTAAATATCAACCAATTGGAGCGTTGCAGGGTTAAAGAGAGTAGTGTACACAATTAATAATGAGGTGAGAGGTGATTATGGAGGGGAGAAGTTCAAAATATGTGTACACTGCCACTCGAATGAATATTTCAAATTAAGAAAGCTTTTTCTTATATATTTACTTTTAGCATGTATTTTTATAATCAGATCCAACTTTATGGCTCTGGTATAATTCATAAATTGCATTTACTGAAACATATGAAGTTAATTTAACGAAATTATTAATTTTTTTTTGTAGGCTTTTACAGGCCATTATTGGCCCGTACCTTGTCAACATTCTGACTCCATCGGTTTCGATCACGAGCCAGCTCTTCATACTGTTGCTAGCAACCAGAAGATGCCAGATCGCTCTCTACGCCGTGGAGCCATCGTCGCTGATAGCGACCTCTTCGCCTACCGAAAGGCGGCTCTCCCTTCAAAGATCGCTGTATCATTCTGTTCGGATCAGCACGCAGAACGTGACCGAGCCAGCGTACTCGCTGCCCTTTGATTTCATGCACGATATCAGGAATTTGCATTAAATTCCCGATCTCGTGGTTGAAACGAACTCGGTATGTGCCATCAACGTCGCGTTTTGGACCATATATATCACACGCATGATTCTTCTCTCGAATCTGAGAAGCCATCTTTCGTACTCATCCGTCAAGGTCCAACTTTCACATCCATACATGACAACGGGTGTGATTAACACTCTGTACAGTTTCAGCTTATCCGCATTTGCAAGATATTGCCAGCGGCAAGCCGAACTTTGATATCCTCTCCCACACTATTATCGTGAGTAATGAGAGATCCAAGATACTTAAATCTCATTACTCCTTCAAACGTGTGGTTACCACTACTGAAATAACTAGCGTCTTGGACTCGAAAACCAGAGATCAGATATTTGGTTTTGGACTCATTGATTTTGAGACCAACGGATGCTGAAAGCTGTTTCAGTGGATCAAGTATCTCTTTCACTTTGCTGCCATTTAATCCAATCACACAAATCATCTGCATAAGCAAGAAGTTGATTGGATTGTCGGAATAAGATATTGTCTTGAGGTGTTTCACTTTTACGAATAATGTATTCCAACATGAGTGTATACACCAGTAGTGATTGCAAAAGTTCTCGATAGCCTGTTCTCAACTTTGACACAGCATTGTGACTGCGTTACTGTCATTTTACACAGATGTACATATTTTTTCGGTATTCCTAAATATTCAAGGGCATACCATAATCTCTCTCGATTGATCGAGTCATAGGCTTGCTTGAAATCTAGGAATACCTGGTGTACATCGCGAGATGTTTCGTAGTACTTGGAAAGAATCGTCCGTAGCGAAAAAACTTGATCAGTGACTGACCGATTTGGACGGAATACTCCTTGGTAGTCACCGACAATTTCCTCCGCCAGAGGAGTAATTCTCCTCAAGATGATGTATGACAGTAACTTATATGCTGTGCAAAGGAGAGCTATACCGCGATAGTTCTCGCATTTCAAGCGATCTCCCTTTTTGAATATTGGGCATAACGCGGCCACTTTCCATTCGTCAGGCATAACGTCATATCGCCATACCAATCGAATTAGGTCGAAAAGACAGTTCCACATAGTTAGCCCTCCGAATATCAATAGCTCTGAATTAATGCAATCAATTCCTGGTGAACGATTTTTCTTTAATTTCTGTATGGCCATTGTATATAATTCCTTATATAGTATGGATCCTCAATGAACATATCCGCGGTCTGTATTTGAGGGTATTCAAACACAGCTTGTGATACATGTGGAACATTAAGTAAGTCAGAAAAATGTTCACGCCATGCATGTATCGAGTACCGCATCGACGTTAACACAGAGGTTTCCATCCTGGTCCAGAATGGCAGTTGACCGATATCTTAAGGTATGGTGCAATTCGGTGATTCCTTTAAAGAAACCATGCGAATTGTGCTCATTGCTGAGTTGTTGTACTCTTAAGACCTTAGCCTTCCACCATTCGCGCTTCTTCTGTCTACAAATGCGTTTAGCTGTCCTCCTAGCAAGGACTGCTTTTTTTTTGCTTGCGATTGTAAACCGAGTCTGCGCTTCATTAGAGGCTTTATTTCGTTGCTCAACAGCAAGACGACACTCCTCATCAAACCAATCATTTTTGGGCTTAGTTTTCACTATACCGAGAACGTGCTGGGCAGCATTGACAACCGAAGTTTTCAATACTTCCCACACACTGTTCACATCATCAGAGTGGTAATTGGATCGCATAATGCTATTGCTGACAAGATCTTGATATTTTCGTTGCGTTTCTTCATTTATCAGACCTTCACACGAGAATCGCGTTGTATATTCCCCTGTCCTCCCTGACTTGTACGAAAATTTCCATCGTAGCTTTGCAGTGACCAGATAATGATCACTGCCTACGAATTTGGTTGACGACCGATACGATCTCACGTCTTGGACAACCCGAGCCCGCCCTTTAGAAATCAACACATGGTCACTTTGGCTTCGGGAAGTTTTACGTGGATGTGTCAATGTTTCCAAATGAATGTTTTTATGAGGAAAGAATGTGCTTACCACTTTGAGATCATGAGCGATCGCAAAGTACATCATTCTTTCTCCATTTTGGGTCGCAGTTTCGTGTCGGGAGTACAGACCTATATTATCGCATAAGTCGGTGTGACTTCTGCCAGCTCAAGTATTAAAGTCACCAAACACCAATCTGACATCGTGCTCGGGTATAGAGCCCTTCAGATTATCCAAATTATTGTAAAATAAGTCTTTATCTTGGGATTGGCTTACATAAGTGGGCGCATGTACACAGACAATTGTCAGGTTGGCTAATCTTATGTGCAAGCGAAGCTTACACATTTGATTATCGACTGATTGAAAGTCCAAGACAGCCTTTTTACCTGTGGCCCAATGAGAAAACCAACTCCAAGACTTCCGAGGTCATCTCCACTGTGTAGCAACGTATAGCCTTGGGACACATGGTCTCCACTTTAAAGCTATCGAGTTTCTTGGAGCGCTACGAGTTCCAACCGATACTCTTTATTCATACATGTGATAAGGCCATCAAACGCGCCAGGTTTTCGAAGTGACTGCACGTTCCACGTGCCGATCTTCAATCTCGTTTCCGGGTACTTAAGCGGGGAGTCATTATAACGGGTGATTTTTTAAGAGCTTGAGAACTTTTTTTTAAAAAAAAACGCATAAAATTTGCAAAATCTCATCGGTTCTTTATTTGAAACGTTAGATTGGTCCATGACATTTACTTTTTGAAGATAATTTTATTTAAATGTTGACCGCGGCTGCGTCTTAGGTGGTCCATTCGGAAAGTCCAATTTTGGGCAACTTTTTCGAGCATTTCGGCCGGAATAGCCCGAATTTCTTCGGAAATGTTGTCTTCCAAAACTGGAATAGTTGCTGGCTTATTTCTGTAGACTTTAGACTTGACGTAGCCCCACAAAAAATAGTCTAAAGGCGTCAAATCGCATGATCTTGGTGGCCAACTTACCGGGCCATTTCTTGAGATGAATGGCCATAGAATCGCGAGCTGTGTGGCATGTAGCGCCATCTTGTTGAAACCACATGTCAACTAAGTTCAGTTCTTCCATTTTTGGCAACAAAAAGTTTGTTAGCATCGAACGATAGCGATCGCCATTCACCGTAACGTTGCGTCCAACAGCATCTTTGAAAAAATACGGTCCAATGATTCCACCAGCGTACAAACCACACCAAACAGTGCATTTTTCGGGATGCATGGGCAGTTCTTGAACGGCTTCTGGTTGCTCTTCACTCCAAATGCGGCAATTTTGCTTATTTACGTAGCCATTCAACCAGAAATGAGCCTCATCGCTGAACAAAATTTGTCGATAAAAAAGCGGATTTTCTGCCAACTTTTCTAGGGCCCATTCACTGAAAATTCGACGTTGTGGCAGATCGTTCGGCTTCAGTTCTTGCAGGAGCTGTATTTTATACGGTTTTACACCAAGATCTTTGCGTAAAATCTTCCATGTCGTCGAATAACACAAACCCAATTGCTGCGAACGGCGACGAATCGACATTTCACGGTCTTCAGCAACACTCTCAGAAACAGACGCAATATTCTCTTCTGTACGCACTGTACGCATTCGTGTGGTTGGTTTAATGTCCAATAAAGTAAACTGAGTGCGAAACTTGGTCACAATCGCATTAATTGTTTGCTCACTTGGTCGATTATGTAGACCATAAATCGGACGTAAATCGCGAAACACTTTTCGAACCGAACACTGATTTTTGTAATATAATTCAATTATTTGCAAGCGTTGCTCGTTAGTAAGTCTATTCATTATGAAATGTCAAAGCATACTGAGCATTCTTTCTCTTTGACACCTTGTCTGAAATCCCGCGTGATCTGTCAAATACTAATGCATGAAAATCCTAACCACAAAAAAATCACCCGTTATTTTTGGCGGTATCCGATTTTTTTGTTTTTGTTGACATTTTTAACTATTTAGATTTTTTACGGATGCGGGTTGTCAGCCCAGCGATCCAACCAGATTTAGTCGCTCCTATGACAACCTCTGGATACTGTGGTGGTATTCTATGGGTCTCTTCTTTCGTTTGTAATATTTACGAAACACGAATGCCCCCAACCACAGGGCTGATAAGAAATTTATTAAATTAAATAAGAAATTTATTAAAATCAAAATATAAAATATTCCAATCGATAAATTCACTTTTATTATTGATAATATATTTGTTGAACTTTTTAGTTGGTGATAAATTCGTAAATCTTATTGATAGGAATCTTTATCGGTTGTATATTGATAACGAATTTTTCAATTTGATCGTAATTTTTATCAGTTTGAACAATTATTTTTTTCAGTGTATATAAGCCATATACTAAATCTTATTATCGTACAAATATATAGTTTAACCAGTGTAGTTAAAACGATTAAACTGTAGTTAAGATTAGTGTCACACCACCCACGAATTATATAAAGTGTTAACATTTGGCTGAATTCCGATCGTAGCAATAGTAGGCTCAAATGAGGCCTATGTACGTCATCTATCGTGCTTCACAGCCTTACTTGCCTTTATATATAGAACGTGGGCAATAATTATAATTAGAAACCTTTTAATTCCACTTAATTGAATTTTTTGTGCCTCTCTGCAACCACTCATTTAAATCGACCGTCGATGACAGAATTTTTTACCTTTTCTTATTAACTTTACAACATCATCTTATTATATTATTTTTTATTGTATATGAAGGACGTTCAAAACGAATACTAGTACATTGTTGTTGTACAATAATTAATAAAACAAAAAATATTGATTGTCTTTAAGATGTTCGTTTCATATCTTAAGAATTATTGGCAACACACACACACACACATATTCAGACTCAAATAATTCTCTATGGTTATTTATAATTTCTCGTGCATACATTAAACGTGGGTTTCGTCTTTAACATTAATTTGTAATAAATTTTAATTTCAACAAAAAATTTAACATAAGACAATAACAACGTATATATACGAACGAGCCAGATTAATTCTAGTACAGTTCAGATGTCCGAGTGTCAAATTTATATCCATTTAATATTAGTGGAACATTAAACCATTCTCGGGATAATAAATTAGACAGCCCCATAATATACCAACAACAAATATATATTTTATCGCTCCAGGTATTTAAATGTCTTAATTATTTGAGACAAAACTCAAAAAAAAAAAACAAACGATATACATGCGGTGGTATGTGGTGGGCTTGTTTTTGGCAAGGGCTCTCTCACCAACATTAATCGAAATAATTAAGCAATAAAATACACGACTTAACATCGCTGTCAGCTCGTTTACAGTTAATTTATACAATATTTTTATGATTTAGCGCATAACTGTCAACGCACATCGTATAATGATTTACGTACGATGAGTGTATCGGTCGTAAGTCGTTAAAACCATATATAAGATTTGGCGAACTCGCTCTATTATCGAGGCGTTGTCGCCGCCACTGCACGACAACAAAAACAAAAACAAAATTGCGAAATCTCATTAATTTAGTATATTAATCTATTAATTAAGATAAGTATCATGTGCGGACACACGACCATTAAAAATAATTTGATGCATAAACGTTACGCCTTCAAAATTTTGAATTGGAACCGAAATCAAGTTTGGTGTTTTGTTGATCTCGAATTCTTGTGGTGTGAATAGAGTTATCAAAAAATTCATCTTAATAAAAATTTAAAAATATTTTTATTTTATTAATCGAAATTAATTAAAATTTTAAAGATTTTATTACTTTCGAATAACAATAAAAATAAAAGAAACAAATTTTATAGATACTTTACTGTAAATGGTTATATGGGAGGAGTTAGGTGAATCGTTGATACATAGATAAGCTCGACTCGAGTGAATGCGGTAATCAATTAATGTTTTTGTCATTTGTCGCTTACGGCAACAGCTTAACTCAAGAGAGTTCACTGCGTGGTAACATGAAGGCCACAATCGGAATTCTATAGAAACCTGACACAACTCACACGAGTACAAATCAGGATGCTATAGAGGTTCTAATGAATGTGGAATTCTAGTTATCTCTACTTATTTCCCATATGATTCGGAACTTCATTCTTCTACTCAAGAGTTTATCACTCATTCTTCTACTAACCGTAATGATATTCCAATCATTGCCGGATGCGATGCAAATTTACATCACGTATGTTGGGGCAGCACCGATTCTAACCCCAGAAGTACTTTCCTATTGGAATACCTTTTGGTCGTCTGACCTGGTCATCTTATGAATGTGAGTAACAGACCTACCTTTTTGACACCCTCAAGGCAAGAAGTAATTGATATTACTCTTGCCTTTAGAGTCTAATGGGAAAAGTCTCATGCTGGATGGTCTTAGATGACATTACTCGTTTTGACTGATTATGAATTTTATATAGACGCCATCTTAACCAGTCAATTCTAGCTTCAGCGATGCAAATAAGAAAGTGGGAGGAATGGAAGGGACAGCTGACAAGCCTGAAGATGCACTAATCGGTGCCTGTGAGAAGAGCTGCCCTCTCCCTAAATTCTAAAATATCTGGGAAACCATGGTAGACCAAAGAACTTGGCAGACTGAGGAAGCAGCTGAGAAAAGTTTTAGACAAAGCCATGAAAACCGGTACAACGGATGGTTAGGATTTGTATAAACTTCCACAAAAGAGTACAAGAAATTTATCTGAAGTAAAGCCATATCGAAATGGGATTGTTTCTGTGAGGAGGTGGATAGCCTTACGACGACTGCTAGATTCAAGAAATTTCTCTGTATGGTAACATGAAGGTCACTATTGGAACTCTATAGAAACCTGATGCACATTACATGAGTACAAATCAGAAGGCTTTTGAGGTTCGAATGAAATTTTATTTTACTGAAAGTGAGACTTTCCCGAATGTATAGTAGATGGAAATAAAGACCCACACCAACTTCAAACTTTCACGGATTGGAACATTTTGGCGAAGGTAGTGACAAAAGATAGAATCCAATGGAGCATCGGTTCTTTCTTTAAATTTAAAACACCAGGTCCAGACGGGATATTCCCTCGTCTCCTGCCAGAAGGATTGGAAAACTTCTTAGACCACAATGAACATATCTTCAGAGCCAGTTTGTGCATGGGATAGATTCCAAGATCAAGGATTAAATTCAGTGTAGGTTCGTCCCGCACGATGGAAAGCCTAGATATGGCCAGGCAAATAATTTTAGAACTATCAGCATTAATTTATTGACACAGCACTCCATGAAGTAGTTGGGCAGGTTGAAAAATCGCTGGACAACAAAGAATTTGCGTTTTTGAACATCGAAGGTGTGTTTGAAAACGATCCTTTCAGCGCAGTTGCAACTGAATGACATGACATGGAGACCACACTTGTTCGGTGATTTAGTGTCATGCTGAGGTCAAATAGAATTACTACAGACTTAAGATATCCTCAGGGTGGAAATCTGTTTCCAGTCTTGTGGCCAACTCACTCCTAGTCCAACTAAACGACAGTAGATTTTTCCGCCAGGGTTATGCTGATGACATCGTCATAATACTGATAGGTAAATATACGGATGCATTTATTATGTGATCATAAATAGCGATTAACATATTTGTAGCGTGGTGATCAGAGTCTATTAGTCAACCTTAGGAATACTGAAATCACTAGTTTTAAATCACAATTCTTTTCACTTGACCAAGGACTTTGGGAATCTTTGGTCTTCTAAAAATTTGGGCTCATGCGGTCCCACTTTTTTCGGTAGTTATGCATCTCGAGATCTGATTAGATCGAAAGATTACGTGGCAGAAACACGTAGAAGAGAAATGCAATAAAGCATGTACGAATGTGGGAGCTATGTATATCACATCTATTGCAGCTCTTGGGATGAATGTGGGTCTGCTGGAGGAGAAGTTGTCGCGCAAATAGCTGCTCGCTAACAAGGCAGATTCATTCTTCTTGGCTATTCTGGGCACTGTCAAATTTGGAGGGAGGTGGGCCGGCACACAACTACCCACATACCCTCGGACACTATGGTGACGAGGCACGACTTCGGCAAAATCACATATTGGACTGCAACAGCTCTACTTCTTCGGTCACGAAATACATACAACATACTGACGTCGAGCTATCTTTCGTCCTTGGTAGTTACGCTATTGCCTGTCAGGCGGAAATTGCTTTAATTTTGAGGAATCAGCCAGGCTGCTCTAAAGGTGATTGCTTCCATAACTGTTTCATCGAAACTGGTTTTGGGACGATAATTACCCCTTAACCGTCTAGGCAGACTAAATACTAGTATTTTGAACTTCATTAGAATAATAAACAGATTTCGGGACTGATTTTCATTTTATTTTATACAAATAAAACATTTATAGGTTATTGAGAAATTTGTGTGGTTTTATTTCACTCAAAAAATATAATTGCTACATTCAGATATAATTATAAGTGTCCAGATGTAAATCCACCTGAGGGAACCAAGTTGACACTATAGCTAACAGCTCTGTATTTTAAGGTTTCAATAGGGCAACCAGCTCACTATAAGGCTGGGCTTCCAGTCTCAAATCTAGTGGAGCCGAGATTTTAAACTTGGTTCGGTCCTACCAGCTTTTCTTCATGGTATATTGCCCTTGTATAGTGGACTCATTTGAACCGCTAACATGGTACGGTGACATACCAGTTATTCGTATAGACAGCAGAATAAGATTATTGTTGATACATTCTTCTGCTAATCCAAAACGAAGCTTTCGGTTTGATACTATAATTTGTAGCACAGACCAATTAGATGTATAGTCAGATGAATTAGTTTAACTGAGTTTTGATTAGATTGCGAATTACACAAGAGTCGATTGGATGTGAAATATTGCAAACGATGAGTGTGCAAACGACAGAATTCTAATATCAGTGTTCAAATCTGGGTTAAGTGTACTAAAGGAAGAGGAAGTGGAATTGGTTGGCATTCACTTTGAAAAACTACTAGGATTTATAAAAGGTACAGTAGTTGTACCGAGTCTGATTCTAAGAACCATCAATAATTTTCGATAACTCGAAACTGATCGATCCCAAAAGAGGTAACAGAAAGGTTTACTTCTGCAGAATGAGATTTTTCTGAGTAGAATCATAACTAACGTGACTCAATAATTGAGAAGGATTGGAATAATTATAACCAATATATTTAGGGCATGGAATTAAACCAATTCTGTTACATAATCTTAATGGAACAGGGTGTTAGGTGGAAAGTTCTAGCGATTTCGCACTTTAATTTCCATGTGGTTTGGATCTTCATCCTCTAACTAAAGAGTTTATTAAAGCCATAGAGTACTCAATGATATATCAATCATTCCAATCAACCGCAACGCTATCATCGATGCGTTTGCAACGTCACTTAACGTATATGTTGAGGGCTCTGCTTGGATGTAATCCAAGAGTTATCTTCTTCCTGTATTCTTATCTGTAATTTGGTATCTTAACCGTGTGAAATTTGACCAGCTTTCTGACATTATCGAGCTAGGAAATAATTGACGATCTTTTCTGTGGATAAATCTCAAACTGGAAGGTTTAATGAGATAATTCTCTCTTATCATAGCTTTGTTTATTTTTTTATCTTAGTAGTGATAAAACTGAATTTAGAGATTGTATAGAAACTCAAGAAACCTAGGTTGGGAACACCAGCTCAAGCAGAAACTTTGATTTTTCGCAATGTAAGACTTAAAAGAGTTCTCTTTTGAAGTATCAAGGTAAAAGAGTCACTTAATGGCAAATCAGGAAGCTCTTCTAATGAAAACTTATTTTCTCAAAAGTGTACAGATTCAAATACAGTAGATGGTAATCCACACATAAACCAACGACCATATTTCAGTGATTGGAACATAAAGATCAAAATTAGGATGAAAAGATAGCATTCGATTGAGCATCGGTTTATAATCCTATCGTTCTGGTATCCTACAGGAGGGTCTAGACAACCTTTCTATAACTTTCAGAGCTAGATTCCATTTGGGGTATGTTTCAAAATCTGGAAAGAATTTATATAATCAGGTCCAAAATTTTCAACCTTTAAATGCTTGTCGTCCTTTACCTACTAAAATGTTTAGAGATATTGTTAGATAGATCCTTTAGAGATAATGTACAAAAATCCCGTCTTATTGGTCAAGAAATGGATCTAATGATTTTCAACGTGAATTATTGTTAGCTCACCGCTAGCCTAACTTATCCAACCGATTTTACTTTCTGGGTTATGTTAATGATATCGCCGTAATAATAGGAAGTCAGATGTCTTATCTCTGAAGATAATCATATTAAAGGTTTGTAGCAGTTACGACAGCCTGTAAGAGATGCGACAGACTGTTTTCATTTATTTAAAATCTTCTTTAGTTCGGAGAACTTCATTGAAAGAGTTTTAGGACTGAGAATGTTTGCTTAGGAGAGGATGTCACTATGAGCCTGCGTGCCTAATTAAAAACATCATTTGGCCTTAATAATTATTTTGTTTCGGGTCTCGAAAACAGATCCTACCTTTTTTCATCAAAGATCTCGACCGATTCTTCTGAATATTGAGTGTCCTGATTAGCTCAGTGATCAAGTGCGATTTAAAGTTTCTTCCATAATCCGCTGATACACATATTTACCATTGTACCTTTAACTTCTGTAAAAAACACTTCTGTCTTTTCTTGTTTACAGCAACTTGGCCAATTATTCATGACTTTTATCGAGAATCCTTAGATAGTTATATTGGCCAATGAGTTAGAGGCCGTAGTTCCAGGAACTGACCTTTAAAATCATCAATGTTAACTGGGTCAGCTAGCTGATGAGGTCATTATTAGCGGTTCCTCCGCACTCCCGCTTCTCCGGATCATTTCATTTGAAAAATGTCTCTCCGATCTTCTGTCCAACTTTCCACTGTCCGCAGTAGCTCAATTATTTACGCTGGTTTGGGTAAGCCATAGGTTGCTTTCAATTTTCATTATCAACGCAATTGTAAGCCCCTAGTGACAGAAAACTTGCTTTGGCTTGTTTTGAGCGGCGAAACCTCGATATGTTACGAACGCCTATACAAAACGTATTTATGTATCTCAATTAAGTAGATAGTATGAAAGTCTGACTCAAAATAAAGAAATTAAAGGAAAGACGTTCACACTCACATTCGTCATTAACGTATTTTGCGGTCAGTCGTGATTTAAACACCGTAGCCTGATAAATCGATGCGATTTACATTTCGAACAGCGTATAAGGTGAAACATCTTCTGATAATGGTTGAAGTGATCAGTTTGTTACCTAGTAGCGGAAGGAAAGATGTTTGTATAGTCAGTCACGATTTTGAACAAAACCAGTTTGTGGTAGATATAAATTAACAATTCGATATGTTTTATACCAGTGATAGTTTGGCGAGTGTTCAATGAAGCAGAAGCCCCCCATTGTAAATTGTGCTACCAGCATTGTAAATTGTGTCAGCCAGCTTCTTTTTGGTTTTTCATGTTCTACAGTAATTCCGATATTCTTGCTGGTTTGACTGAATCAACAGTTGCTTTAACGCTATGATATATCCAAAGAAATTAGATGATGTACTTCAATAGGTTTCTCATTTCGTATATGTTTCGCCTTTCTATACGTTTCGAATGAACTGCGTCACATTACAATAGCCAATACTTGAATATTGCTCAAAGATATATTCTCAAGACAATGATGGTTTAAATAATTAGTTTTACACTCAATTGCACACGCCGAGAATTTTTTAATTTCTTAAATGGCATTTATCACTCAAACAATAAATATGACTCATAAAAGTATGGTCGAAAAATTTAGCCAAGTGGTTTTCAATGGCGCTTGGGTCTGCCAATTTTTTACCACCATATAGTTTTGCAGAGACAAATAAATGGTAGTCAGACGGTGCAAGGTCCCGAGGGTCATCATGTATAACCCTTTCAATTTCTTATCATTAGTTGAGTAACTATGGATAGTTTCTGGATTGCTTCGTTGAAAAAATCGAGTTGTGCACAGTAAAGGAACGAATTTTCTTTGACCGAATCAAACACTGAAGATAATCTTGTTAGCATTTCACTGATTTCAATTTGGTTCATTTTGCGTTAATTCATTGGGCACCCAGACATTAAGCATCGTTTTGTTGCCTGTTTCCTTTCAAATGATTCCAAACTGTTATGTGGTTCATATTTAATGCCTTCCCTATTTCCTGACAGCTGGTCTTGCTCCACCAATTGCAAAATAACATCGACTTTTTCAATGATTGGCGGACCAGAGCGATGTCAATTTTTGACATTCAAATTTCTGGAACGGAATCGAACGGCGGTATGTTTTTGCTGCGTTTTTAACTGTTTTATCGCAAAACAGTATCGTATTCCACTCATTTTCAAATAAATGTAACTTTTTACGCATGTAAGTTTTTTAAATTTAAACATATGTAAATTTGACACCACCAGACTATATAAATTCTTGTTACCCGATATATAGTCACTAGCACCATCTAGTGGCAAAAAGCGCGGAGAGTTTTTACATGACTCAACTATTAGCTCAAACTATAACTCTAGTGCTCGAAAATACTGTTTTAATTAATTATTATTAAGATAGGGCTAGTTACAGGACACTGCCTTCTTGAAGAACATATGACTTTCTGGTTCTGGAAAAGGCAGAGGCCGTTAGGGTGTGGAAAAGGGGGAGACGGTGACTTTTTGAACTTGTCCAGCATTAGCTCGCACCTCTAATTGATTAAATAAATAATTAGGAGTGAGATATGTAGTATATCAAGGTAGTCATTGTAGTCTAACCTAACATATCATGTACAAAGTAGGTCAGAACATAACAAGTCGTACAGCTACAGAGTTGGAAAATTTGGAGGTCAATGATCGTGATTTATCACTTAAATCGTATATTATTATCAAACTGCTCCACTTTACAGGTGTGCACGACTTTCAATTTCTAATCATTAAATCTTACGATCGGCCTCAATCAAATTTTGAATGAAAGTTTTTTTTCTCTATTCAATCGATTTACGATTATCGCGTTATCACTGCTACTAATCGCCAAACAATATACCTAAACAAACTTACTTAAATGAAGACACTATATACAGCCATAAAGATCGCGGACAAGCGAGACCATAAAAGAAGTAATATATACATAACATTACGGACGAGTCATATCTTAGATATATGTAGACACAACAGAAATCTCTAATATTCATTTAAGCCACACGTATTTTCTTTTTAACGTACATTTGAGCATTTTTCTTTTTATTTAATTTCATTTTTTTTTGTGTTTAACGAATTAAAAAACTAAAATAAAATAAAAATAAAATAAAGAAATAAAATAAGAGAAAAAAAAATGTAAAAAGAAATATTTTTTGTATTTTTAAGAAATTGAAATCAGACAGTCATCGGACTTTGTTACGTTAAGACGAGATTTCTATGTACCAAGTTTTTTGTGTCGACTATAAACAATACGAGATCGCGAGTGCTGTGTGAATTTTGTGATCTAACCGAAGTGATTGTTTTATAGTTTGGTGCGTGCCCGCACCTGAATATTGGATATATCACAACGGGTGGCCGTTTGTGCAATCATAAGTGCGCTTACACATTTTACTGTAGTGCGTACCGTGCTGTGTCGGGTGCAACAACCAAAAATTACCGGCAACAATAAATTTTATGATTTAAGTGTTTGTTGCTAAATGATTTATTGTGTGCTGATAACGAACATGTGATAAGTGTCAATTGCCAATTAGTGAGTTAAATAAAAAAAAAAATAAAAATAAAAAAAATTATTTAAGATAAAGTGTTGTGATCTCTTGAGAATCTTGTGGTTTAAAATTATATACGGTACTTGGATAAGAAATACGATTTGTACCAACAAAAGGTGATTTATTCGATATTATTTACAAAATCAAGCCGTGAGGTTTTTTGTTATATGTATACGCTAGATCGTTTTGTTCAGAGTTCTCGATGGTCGTGATGTAAAAGTCTAAGATACATAGCTAAACCGCCTAGAGGTGTAATTTCGCGATATCGGTTGGAAATAATCTGATTTGGATAAAAAAAAGAAAGAAATTATTTGGTTTCGTGTTGCTGGTAAATATTGCTATTAGTCCATCTTAATATCGTGTAAATCGTCGTAAAACAAAAGAGATTTATGGTCGTCGATCGGGTCGACTTAATTGGAATAGTGGTTGTGCTGCATTTAGCGCGTACAATTGCGATGATGTATAATTTTATTATTAAGATGTTGTTTTGAAATGTCAATTTTTGACATTTTGTTGTGTTTAGTAATTGACTTTTAATATATGTACATTTTCTATGTTAACATCAATCAAAAGGTCGTTTAAAATTTTTTGTGGTTAGTTTTTGGGATTTAAGCAATTTATACGTGCTTTATTCTAATTCTACATCATTAAGACGCCATTCTATGTGCCTATCAAACTTTCTAAGTATAAAAGTGTCATGGTCAATTTGTCCATTTAGGAAGCATTTAGTACTAATTAGAAAGTTCGTTCGTGTTAGTATATTGATTATTATGAGAATCGAATTGGCATGTTGAACAAACGAATCTTTCGTAAATATTTCACAACATGGTACTATAGTAATAATCACTACAGTACACCGAGAACGTCGTAGGAAGTAGCTTGCATTCGTAAAAAGCTACACTTTAAAAAATTTCAACAATATAAATAAAATTGGAAAGCACCAATCTCTGATCGAAGCCCAGCTTAAGTGACCGGGCGCGAGATTAAGTCTTCTGATGTAATTTAACCTATAAAAACGATTCTACAATAATTTGGATAGTTGATAGTCAAAGAATGATGTACGTTACGATCGCTCATGATCTTAAAGTATTGAGTACATTCTTTGCCCACGAAAACATTTTAAAGTTGTATTAAGTAGACCGATCGCATAAATTTTATACCAAATAAGCAGGCAGCGACCATTAATTGGTATAATTAGACAAAGTCTAATATCTTGTGTTTTCTCCTAGGAGTGACCTGATGTAAATGTACTTTATAAACCCTCAGTCACCTGTTAATCGAGAGTTGAAAAAAATCTTTAAGTTTACGTCGTTGCGGTATGGTTATATTTGCTACGAATGAGTCTATCCAAGTGCTATGTGACGTGTTGAACTTATGATTAGGTATTCCTATAGGTTGCGGACAAGTCTATATACATGACTCGATGAATCGAAGTCTACGGTGTACGTTTGAATGTGAATTTTTGCAATAAATTTCGGTGTTCAATAAGAGAGGCATAGTTTTCAATATTTTTTAATCTCATGGCGGAATACGTCATTCCTTTAAATGAACTCTTCAATCCAATCAGCTGAAGCAGTATTGAGCTTCAGTCGATCAAATATCTGATCTGAAACACCAAGGCACAATTCATTTATGTGAAGTAATCGCACGTTAAAGAAAGTAAGGAGATACAAGTATCTTGGATCTGTCGTCATTCATGATATTTTTGACCATGATAATTTGGTCGTTACCGGGTCGATTTGGAGATACCGGGTTCCCGATAGGGACAGGATGCAAAAAGTGATCATCATCGGTCGTTTGGGTGGTGCGATCGGTGGTGTAAATGAACACATCTGGACCCCTGTTGAGTTTAGAATCGATAGGCCGTTCCATCGTCCATGTCAGTACTATATAGGCTAACATGCAGCTATATGCAATGCTCAGATGGTTGTACGTAAATCGGACCTATAGACGTACATAAGAGATCCTGTGGTATCACAACGGACCGTCGCTGGTCCAAGTGTGCGGTAACAACCACCCAAAATAAATGCCGTAAATGGTCATAACGGCGACTCAAACTGTTAACCATTCATACGAATTGGTGCACATTGTTGGTGGTCAGCTCAACGAATGCTCTTACACTTCTGGTGCATTTTCAATTTTTGGTCAACGTCGAAAATCGAACTTGAGAATTAAAGAAAAACTCGATAAAACCGGCAACCGATGACACATACCGAGTTCTTTTCAATCACAAGAACAGCCTGTTAGTGTAAATTGGTTAATGTTTTGCAGGACATTAAAGGAAAGTGAGTTAGTTGGCTTGGTCACATTCTTGTTCCCAGCGAATGTGATCTGACAAGTTTTGGTTGTTTATAACAGTGGAAAGAATTAGCTAGCGTAAGGAAACCAATTTAGTCAGATTAATCAGCAATGGTCTGTAAAAGTCGTCTTAATAGCGCAAAATTATGTTTATAAGTTAGAGATAAAGCTGACTCACTCTTTTCAACGTCAATCGCAAAAAATGATAAATTCTCTTTTATGGGTAGCTGTTATTGGCCCAACGAACGACTATAACTAAAACTTACTACAAATGTTTGTGTTTTCTGGAGTGGCTACATGTTTCCTACTGTTCATAAGAATGGAAATTTTTCATAATTTAGGTTTTTACTGAAGAGTAAAAATTTTAACCTCCAAAAAACTTCTAAAATCTGAACCAATTGGGTTACAGTAATTGATCATCCACCTTATTTGGGTGAGATTATGGTATGACTTAAACGCGTCCCGTTGAGTGATAAACTTATTTTGACTTATAATTTAAGTTGATTAAAGTTGGTATCTTTTTTTTTTGTATTGGTTTTGACAACAGGCCATTGTTGGCCCGTATCGTATCAACAATCTGACTCTATCGGTTTCGAACACGAGCTAGCTCTTCATACTGTTGCAAGCCATCAGAGGATGCCGGATCGCTCTCTAGGCCATGGAACCATCGTCACTTCAAAGTTTGCTGTATCATTCGGTTTCGATCAGCACGCACAACGTCACCGAGTCTGTGTACTCGTTGTCCTTTGATTTCATGCACGACATCAGGAATATGCATATATCCGATATCATATGGCGATTTGCATATGGCGGTATCCGATTTTTTTTGGTTTGTTGACATTTTTAAGGTTTTTGGTTTTTTACGGACGTCTCCTAAGACAAGGGCTGGATATTGTGGTGGTATTCTATGGGTATTATGTTTCGTTCGAAATATTTACGCAACATGAATTCGCCTACCCGTAGGGCTAAAACTTGGTCAACCATCTAGTCGCGATTCCAAAACTGTCCTCCATAAATGATGTACCTTTTATCAGTTCACCATTTGGCCGTTATTTTGAGTGAGTTCCGTTTTTGACGAGTTGAAACTTCATCATAACGTTAGCTCCAATATGTGTAACCATGATCCACGAAGCACATCAATTGTTGCTTGACTTCTGGGAATTGTGCGAGCTTTATTGTACGACATCAAGCGCTCCACGTTAAGGAGAGTTGGATATGGCTTAAACAGTCTTACAGGTGTTGTAAACCTTGAACTAAACACCTTATAGTCATATTGATTATTTAGCTAATCAGAACTACTAATTGCCCGAATCCTTATCGATTTCATCGAGCTAACACGCATCCATTTGGATTAACGTGTTTTGATCGTTCAAAACGTGTTAGATTGTCAAAAATGTTCTAAGATTGTCAAAAATAGTCGTTAATATTTCTCGATCTATGTGAATCTTTATCTTCTGTATGCTGTTACTTTAATTTGAAGGAGACAAAATTAAGAGGCATACTACTGCCCTAGGATCGATTTCCTTTCGAAGAAACCTTTGTTAGCTCTTTCCAAAGATACGGTTATATATCGCTTCGAAATTCCTTTGATTGCACTTATGTACATGCCCAAATTCTGTTTCGAAGTGGTAGAGGGTTTGAATTTGTAATTATTTCAGCGCTTCCAAGTTTCTTTATAGCGAAATGGTCAACATCATCTCAGCTTTATACGAGTAGTTCACGTATCTTTACTTGGCACAGTAATAGGTTTCAGAAAAACATTTAGTACGTTGCGGCTTAAATTAGATGTGCGAGCGTTCAGGATAATTCTTGCTCAAACTTACTGAACGAAAATTAAACAAATCACTTGTGAACCATTCTATTTGACTGAATATGGATCCACGGACCTGGTTGTAGGAAATCATATCCATATTTTGAACGAGTTTTGTTTATCATATTTGTCTGAAGTCAATTGAGATATAACATCTTTTCAGAGTTTATATAAAGGGTGTCCGAATAAGAAGTTACTTAATTTTTTTTTTTTAAAGTAAAATCAACCTGGTTAATTATCGAAAATGATTTCATTCAAATGGATGCCTTGGCTGAACTAAGTGTACTCGATTTGGTCGATGCAATTTCTGAGCGCATTTGGGTTGTGTGTGGATCTATTTCGGGAATCAATATTGGCTTTCAAATGCTCAATTGTTTGTGGATGTTCGTATAACATTTGCCCTTCATGGCACCCCATAAATACAAATCCAAAGGCGTCAAATCACAGCTCCTTACCGGTCAATTCACGTCACTTATTGCGATTGATAATGTGGTTATTGACATTTTGGGCGCAGTTTTACAATTGTAACGCGCGAAGTGTGGTATGACGCACTATTTTGCTGGAACCAAATGTCATTCAAACCAACGGTCGCGCTGGCCTTATCTTTGAAGAACTACGGTTCAATAGTGTTGCCACACTAAACGGTAACACGCAATGGATGCATTGGCTTCTCCACATATCCTTGTAGATTCTCCGATCCCCGAATGTGACAATTTTGTGCCGCGTCCGAAAAGATTTTTTAAGCAAAATCCTCGTCGAATTCGAGTTTGTCGCAGCCCACACAGCGGTTCACTATCGAAGCAATTACGGGACTTAAATTGCTGAACCAATCGAACTTTATATTACTTCAAGCCATGGTACGCTTTGGATTGTCAACTAGATAGCCTTTAACATGCACTTTTTGCACAAAAGTGCATGTTAAAAAGTTTGCAACTTCTTGATACCACCGCTGAGTACTTATGAGTCTCGTGGTTTGATCAAATTTTGTGCGACGTTTTCTTGCGATTTCGAATCAATTGTCTTTGCTGTGTGTGTAAATTCTGAACATTCCTTATGTTTTTTGAAGCGTTGATTCATTTCGTGAACTAGAAATAATAAACTGAATTTCTGTCAAAGAAAGAATGAAATTCGTGTTGCCAGAGCCAAAACAACCGATATGTAAAATCTGAACCGGTTATTGGGACACTCTATATATGATGTATTAGTTTTGTATATTCAAAGTAAATCTCTCATCTAATTATCTAACCAAAAAAACCGTATCTGTGCTAAAACTGACACTCTAGGCCACATATCATAATAAACTATGAAATATCGTCCATAATTACACACCATTGACCGTATATTTCCCATAAATCATTTCACGACTATAATTTCACTTCGAAACGTTTCTGTATGTATAAATACTTTCTTAATCTGTTCCTTCACCCATAACAAAAGAAACAAATATGTCTGTTGTATGGTTGATTTACAAACCATCATCATTATTGTGATTATTGCCATACCTGTCCGGTATTATTACGTACAATCAACGGACTAACAAAACAAATTTAGTTAATTTGTCAAAAAAGCTCACGAAGAACAAAATCTTATTTCTTATTTATTTAGATAATTTACGAGGTATACGAGAATATAGGAATATATACTTGATCGAGTATAGTGTGAAACCGAATTTGTGTTAAATTGTCGAAATTAAATTGAATGATTTGGTAAATTTAATTTAATTGAAATTACTTAAGATAGTGATGTGTGCGCAGAGTGTTGAAAATCGTAAACATAAAATCCTATAATTTTACGATAAATTAAAGTGAAGATATAATTATATATACGTACATGTATAGGTGATTACGAAACATTTTTCAAGCTTCGAGGTGCTCATAAGGATATACACAAATAATTACATAGATTTGGATTAAATATTTTATTACTAATGTCTCAATGGTAAGTCTAAGATTTTATTTAACTACTCATATATAAAGCATGTTACGGTTAAATATCGTTTTCCTGTATTTGTTGTTGGGTTTATTATAAATGGGAAAGGGCGGGAAATACATTCATAAATAATCATTTCACCCAATACATCGATTTATTAGATAATGTCGGTGAAATGTTCACATCGGCTTCGGTCGATATCAATCCGTTCTTTTAAATCTTAGCATTCCATTATTATACGAGGTCGGAGTGAAAAATCTGGTAACATTGCAAAAGATGGCACCACAATCGCAAATACCAGAAGTCATGTATCAAGAGCATCTGTCACTAGACCGTATTTAAATTTTCAGACAGATCTGTTATTTAGTTCAGTTTTGACAGCTCAGTTTTGAACCCATTATTTTATTGCAAATGTCATTATACCCAAACCAAAACAATGCTCGATTATCGTACTGGTCGTGCAAGCACAACTGATGCCAAACATTCAGGACACTCCAATGAAGTCAATACACCATAACATGGTTGACAAAATCCATGAGATGGTATTGCATGACCGCAGAGTTAAAGTGTGCGAGATACAGTTATTAGATAGTAGGCATCTCAGATGAACAAGTTCGCTATATATTACACATATACATTTGAATATGAAACGCTATGCGCGTTGAGTGCGACGTTAGCTAACAATCGACCAAAAACGCACACGAGTGACAACTTCAGACACGCAGGTCGATTTATAACTGTGGATGAAACATGGATCAATAAATATATACTGGAGGCCAAAAAACAGTTTAAACAGTGATTTAACGGCCAACAAAGTCATAGTTATAGTTTATTGGGATACACGCGGCATAATACAAATCGATCAACTTTAAAAGGAGAGAACAGTCAACGGTGACTTGAAAACATTTGGCGAAGAAAAATGTTCTCTTCCATAAAAATAATGCACGGGTGCCTACGTGTGTAGCTGTGATGGCCAAAATCCATGAATATCGCGTTAGATTGCTTCCACATCCGCCATATTCTCCAGACTTAATCCCATGCGAATATTTCCTGTTTACGAACTTGATTTGGCTCTAATGAGGTACATCTGTCATTGATGTACCTTCTTAGATCATCGATGATGCAACAAAAGTCTATTTTTAACACATATTATTATTCAGAAGGGATCGAAAAATTGGAAAAACTAAGTGTATCGAGCCAAAAAGGCGACTCTACGTTGAAAAATATTTGTTTTGGCCCAAAAGATTACTCCTTATTTCATTTTTACCAGGCTACTCACTCTGCCCTCGTATCAATACATTTTTTTAAATTTTTGCTGGCCTTTTGGCATTGACCTTGGTTGGTTGGCGTGTTAACCAAATGAAGTCGGCAGCCAATTAGTGCTGTGGGAACTACATTTTGTGAACGTGGCAAACTGAAATCGGTTATAGGTCAAGCTTTCACTTTTTGTTCAGCTACACAAAATTCCCAATCGTATAAAAATCTGGAACCGCTCTTAAATGTTCAATTGATCCAAAATGGCCATTCTTATCCTAATTTTTATGTTTTCGGCCTGATGTATATAACCTTGAGCAAAAAGTTCCCGGAATTTATTCAGAAAATTAAAAATACAAGTTTATTAATCTAAATGTATATTGTCCCCTTAAAAATAATCCCCAACGACTACAACACACTAATCTCGAAACATTCGAAACATTTGTTATATTCGGGTTTCGGTATGTCCATCCTACGATTTTTCTATTATTTCCTCTCGGCTACTGAAACGCGTTCCCGTAATGGTTTTTTAACTCGATTAAACAGAAAGAAGTCACAGGGAGCCAAATCAGGTGAATTTGGTGGCTGTTGGATAATATTTGGCTGTTGATTATATTTGGATTGTCCCACAACTCTGGTCTCTTTCGGTGAATTGCAACACGCGAACGTCTCATAACGCCCAAATAATACTCTTTGTTTACGGTCTGGCCTTCTGGCAAAAATTCATGATGCACTACACCGTTGTTCTCCATGAAAATTGTGAGCATTGCCTTCTTTTTTGACTAAAAACAACGTGGTTTTTGGTCTCGGCTCATTTTGTGAACGCAATTCACTTGCCTGATGTCTAGATCGCAATCGTACTCATAAACCCACGTCTCGTCTCCAGTGATGATCCTTTTGATAAATGTGGAATCGGATTCAGCCTCAAAAACATGTCTTATGCGAGGTCAACACGATTTCTTTTTTACATGAAATTGAGGCCTTTTTGACGCCAAATTTGCTGCTACACGACGGAAACCCAAATCATTAATAATAATCAATTCAAGTCCTCTGCTATCTCTCTGATGGTTAATTCGCGGTTATTAACCAAGATTTCTTTTACTTTATAAATTTTTTCGTCGGTTTTCGATGTCGATAGTCTGCCACTGCGTTCATCATCTTCAATTGACGCACGACCAATTTTAAAGAATCGTTGCCGAAACACTTGTGCAATATTTTCAATTTAATACAAGTTCGTTGTTGCAAATTTAACTCCATTTCTAAAATTGTAAATAATCGCCAACATACACACAGATGATAGATGTACTCTTGACTTCGTAACTTTTGCAAATGTCAAGCTACAGATGTCAACAACAGATGTACCAACTTAAACAGAACTCAAATCGAAACGATGGGAGCGCCACACGGTGGTTATTCCAGAAACTTTTTAATCAATGTATTAATGAAAAATATTGAAAAGCCAGAATAGTGTACCCGCGCTGTAAGGCACAATTGATTCTTGCAAGATCT
This sequence comes from Tipula lateralis, assembly GCA_963932295.1. Classification (NCBI taxonomy): domain Eukaryota; kingdom Metazoa; phylum Arthropoda; class Insecta; order Diptera; family Tipulidae; genus Tipula; species Tipula lateralis. Next base: position 115,383,602 of record OZ010736.1, read on the forward strand.
AGTGTGAAAAAGGTAAAAATGGTATCATGGCGATATATAGAGAAATGTAAAGGCATAATAGAAGATGTTCGGGGCGCTTTCCAATAAGATCCAATTGTATTAACTACAACTATTCGCAGTCATGCTAAGTCTCGCTATGATTTTTTGATATTTACCAGGGCAATGGTTTAGACTATGAGGTCCCCATGGCATTCGCCTAATAAACATTTTCCGAATAGCTATGTATATGGGTCATTTTGGCTATATAAGATCTCCATGGCAATCGATACTTTGCACTGAGCATTAAGACCAACATTATGAAAAAAATTGAAGCTAGGTTGATATATAAAACTTCTGAAAAATGTTTACTTTTGTCTAATTTGGGTTAACAATACAAGTTTTTTGGACTGGCAGTGTTCATATATCACGACATCAACAAAATGTCGTGATATAATTTTTTTTGTGATTAACACTAAATATGATAGAAATTTTAGTTTTGGTGTTGCCATTGCTTTTTTTGGGTTGAGCTTAGGGCCAACTTTCCAAACATTTGATAACACAATGATACTCTAGAATGTACACTTACAATGGCGACCTTCGATGAATATGTTTTAAACCACTTTATACCAACGAAAATTTAAGAAGCTCATCACTTTGTAGTAGGTTGGCTCAGTATCGAAAAATGTACCAAAATGTAGAAAATATATGGGTTGCTTGGTTATCATTCAGATTTACAGACGTCTGTAGTTCTTGATTGGTGCCAGAGTGGTCGTTTCAGTTGTTTCTGAAGATCATTCAAGAAATGTTAAATTATCGATTGAGTCCAACCATTTAAGCGATTGATGCATGATGCATAAAGTTTGTGTTAATGGCGTCTGTTTTATTTCCAAAACAGGCACATCTCGATACTATTGGTAAATGGTTGTAGGAATTTAGTTTAATCATTAACACGAATTACTATATATATTGGCCAAATCTAAGGTTTCTTGGTCAAGTATAATCGACAGGTTTTAGATTTTATCTATACCAGGGGCTTAAACTATTCATTTTAGTTCAGCACGATAAGCAAACAGTGATGCAGTCATTGAGGCAATGAAACATAACTTTGAAGTTTTTCGTCAGTGAAAAAAACCTCAACACAGGTTTATGACTGGCGCTTATTAGCTGCATATACAATTGTAAGACAAAGGCCTGGTTTTTAAATGGAAGTTACTGTTATGGAAGATTGGTGGACCCATAAATTCAACATGCGTTATAGATGTGCTCCTCCACATTATCGATAGTAATCGAGTGATTATTCCCGCTTCAACTACCTCAATATTAACTACTGTGCCATTGGTTTACTTTCCTTTTACTTTTCAGTTTATTTTAAGTGTGGATATAAGTGGTTCTTATTGGACTGTTCTTATCTTCCATCCATGGTTGGATAGTGTCAATACTATCCTGAATGTTGTTTGTATATCTTTGAAGTTTGCCTAGGAGGATAGTTAATATACAGTAATGTACAATTAAAATTACATGCTCGGCAGCGGGACAGTTTCAGATAAATCGACTTTAACCAGTAAGAACCGATAACAGGAGTCTTAAGTTGTTCCTTTTGAGAAGAAGCGCGTACTTATTCCATCTTTGAATTGGGCATTTTAATTTTGCCATATAGGCAAGAGGAGCAGCAGGTTCTGGTGCTATAAAGTCTTAACGTGACCACCTACAGTGTTAGACTGCGTACGACTTCAATACCTTCAATGCCAAAATTAGCAGGTGCCTGCATTATAGTATTCTTGTTGTTAGTACAAAGAAGTTTGATAAATTTCTTACTGTCTATAGCCAGCTTAAAACTGACCAGCGGATTATTCTTAAAACTGACCATCGAATTGGTCAACATCAATAGAAATAGCTTCTACTGGACAATGGGCTACCGCAATTAATCCAAATTCTGAAATAGTTCAATATAAGCTCTTAATCCATGTGATGAGCAGTAAACCTTGATTTGAGTATCAGCCACCTGAAAAGAAAACTAACGATACGGATAAATAAGAACCTGTCATTGACCTTGTCGAGCACTTTATTGTTTGAACAGATCTGACTAAGCATGATCTTCTGAGTAAAGTTTATGATGACGCTTATTAAAGTGGTTTAGTTGTATTCAAAAGGCGTGGAAAAACTGAAGACATTTTTATCCCAACTCTTTTTGGAATCATCGTGGTGACATGCTTTTGATAACTCATGTCGATTGCCTCCAAAAATGTTGTTTTCCATTTAGAAGTAATTGATTCAAACAATGCTAGTGTAGGTTTAGTCGTTTTGTGACCAGTTGTTACATTGCGGTCATCACTGATCCAACTTAAGTGTTTGCATAATATCGTATTACTGGAGCTATCGACAGCTCGTCTTACTTTAGAGTGTATCGTCACTTATTCCAGCTGCAGTCTTTCGCTCAGTTTCGTTTCGCTTGAAATGTGTGCGAGAAAACGTCGTGCATCTTCATCACGCTGCATGTGATGCAACATAATACAACATTCGTTTCAAAAATTAAACTGGGTTTTTAAAAATGGATGCGATGTAGTTGTTGAGAATTGATGTGCTTGCTGGCTTAGCCAGACTTTCTTATTTGTCAGCAATGTTTTTGGCTTAACAAATAAACAGAGGATAGGTTCTGCATTCGAGTAAGTCATAACTCGCATATCAAAAATGGAGCTTTCTTGACTGAATTGAAGATGAAATATGAAGAAAAAGTGAAAACTGGAAATGGTTCGATGCATCAACTAAATTGGTTATTGGAACTCCAAAACGTTTTATCCGACTGTATGCCAACCAAAAATTGAATTTCACAAATTTTTCAATGCAGTATTCTCTGATCGGGATGAGTGGGGCTTAGCAGGACCTTCATTTGAACAGAAGTTTATAAATTGGTATACGGATGGATTGACTTTAGAGCAGTGATAGGTGTCTTGGGATACAACATATCCTATAGTATCTGGGTACGAACACCATCGTATTTCAAGTATGCGTACTTATTTCGCTTTCAATTTGGCATATTTCGCTTTGGCTTTGTTTTTGAAGTGAAAATAAGATAAGAAGCTGTCATAGACCATGTCGATTTGCGGCATAAAACGAACAAATTTATTAAGGATTAATCTAAGTTCGAATGCATTATCACTATGCTGATAATTTACCTAATACAAATTCTGGCAAACACTTAAATGTTGGAAAGATCTGACTAAGCATGATCTAATATAAAGGTTTTTGATAACTCATGGAGATTACCTCTAACGCTATTGAATATGCATCAATCGTTTTATGGCCACCACTGGTCAAACTTCGACTATACTCGTATAGCTTTAGAGTGCGTCCTTCCTTACTCCAGCTTCAGTCTTTTGCTCAGCTAAATTTTCCTTGAAATGTGTTGGTGCGAGAAACTACCGTGCATCTTCATCACAGCTTCTTGTGGTGCAACATTATGCTGCTTAGAGATCATGAGCGATGGAAAAGTACATTATATTTACAAATTGGAACATTCGTTTCAAAAATTCATCAGTTGGCTCAATTATAGGTCTAGTTATCTGCCTTGCCTATGGTTAATGTTAAGCTCTATGAGATGTATGGTCTATCGATATTTTTTTTAGTTTTTATTGGTTGCAGGGCGGACTTTTAGACTGTTAGACTGTCCTAGCTCTTTTTTCTCGTTACATTGGACCTGATTTTTTACTCTCCACTCACATATTGTACTCAAATTGGAATTAAGTGAAGTGACAACTTCAACAACTTTCCATTACATTGATATTGGCCGGTATTTTGAGGGGTCAGTTTTATCACAATCACGTTGAAGAACCGGTTGCACCTTGGCACTCTTCTAGGCGTTCAGATATTTACCTTGCTTATAAGAAACAAGAAAGATTTTAGTTAATATTGGAGCCAAGTCACTGGCAAAGTCCTTCAATATTCGAACAGGAATTCCGTCTGGTCCGGTGGCCTTATTTAAGTCCATTGTCTTCAGGTTCCTGAAGACAATTTCCTCCGAGATGTTGACAGGATCCATTTTGGAACCACAATACGAAATAGACGGAGGCGTAACTCCACCGGGGACAACTATAAGGTTGAGTTCGAAATGAAGACGTTTGCCAGTACGTCGGTCTGTAAGTATGGATCCACCACCAATGCACCTTCTGCACATTTCAATGCTGAAATAGATGTTTTAGACATATTGGAAACCGATGCGACCAGCTGGTAAAAGATTCGATCGGAGATTTTCAGCTCGATAGCCTTAGCGGCTTTCTTGTTGTCGGCTCTTTTCGCTTCCTGAAATTGTGTCCATTTCGAGGTCGGTTTCTTATATGAACCGCTCTTTTTACCAAACTAAGCCTCATTATAGTTAAAAATTATGCCACTGGTCTAATTTTGCCACGAAATCGTATTATTTATGTTTATAATGTTTTTATAATTAATTAATAAATAAAACGTTTAAAAATAGATAAACAATAAATTTACGAAAGAATAATTTATTCGCGAATAACCCAATGAATGGTGGGGATGCTAAAATGCTAAACATCGCGAGAATACAAAATGTGTTCGCCACCGATGGTATTTCTTCACAATTTTTTTTTGCCATAATTTATTATCGATTGAAGCTAAGTCTTGAAAGAAGAGAACATAATAAGATTTGTTGAACGATAAGAAATTTATTCCGTTCCACTTAGTAATGCGTTTTGATCGAAGATAAACGAAATTTGATACATTTGCGTCGGATTCAACATCATTTATTGTCTGCATATTTCAAACTTATACAATTATTGTTTTTCACGTCTTTCTCGAAGACATTTGAATATGTTGTACGCCTTCTCGCACGACGATTCGCCAGCAATTGATTCACACTTTTGGGTACGTTGTTCCACTTTTTCACGATTAAATATTTTTGAAAACTTCTCGATCAAAACTTCCGGATTGAAATTATTTTCCTCGTCCATTATGTTAGTTTTGGTCATGAAACATTTGACAAAGCACTGCGGACACAAGATGACCAACAATTTACGATTTTTATAACAATAAACTCATTCTGTTGTGCCTTACCTGAATATTCTCCGTCACTTTGGTTAAATTGCCCGCTAATACACCACGGGCGTCTTCACGAGCAATCGAAAATTCCTGAACACAGTCTCGAAAAAATTTAAACTTTTCACCTCCACCACCACCATCATCACCATCGGTCGATGCAATTTTGACACCGACAGTAAATATCAACGCGACAAAAATTAGTTTAATGTGCATGGCTTGGTCGTAACGGATTCTCTTACTTTATACTCGATCCGATATTTATATATACGTTGGTCAAAATTTTCATGATCACACGGCATGATCGACAGATAGTGTGCACGCTCAACAACAAAACAAATATAATTATAAATGTTTTGGATGTTATTTATGCGAGGGTTACACGTGACAAACACAATTAAGCACCATTCATCGATCAAATGATCTAGATATAATGTGTATCGAACAGAGACACGAAGTGTTCCCATTTATTAGATGTCTAGCTTCTGGGGTTATCGAATACGTTTAAATTGAGTTATGTTCAAAATTTGACGCGCATTAATTACTCGCGCATTATAATCGCTTTCTGTATATCGTCTTGAATGGTATTTTAATGCCTCGAGGGAGTACGAAATAAATCACATCCAAAACACTGTATATATGCATCTATAGATTATCTTGAAAAAAATTAATTTTTGTCTCACTTTGTAGTAAAATATTTCTTTTGCTTACAAACATTCTATATATACTGATCTTGAGGTGGTTGGTATATAGTCAACAGAAGATAGATGGTTATCGCTACTTTTGGTTCTATTGTCATATACATGACTGTACGGTTTGCATGTATGGTGAATGGATTTTATGTATGCGGATGGTACACATCGATAAGTAAATTAAAATAGGAGATGAAAGTGGGCTGATAGGTGGGGGCAAACGGTGGGTTATGTTTGATTTAGAAGAAAGCATGACTTTGAACAGTTAATAATGTTTTACTGTCATATATCGACAATATTCGATCGTATTATTATGAGATCACTATAACCAAACGTTAAATAGCCAAATTCATATCGCGCTTAGGTGTGTAGTAGCAAAGCAGTCTCGATTAAACGAAGCAAGAATGATCAAAATGAGCTTTATTTAGTGTAACAAAAAATACAAAAATCAACGTCAGTTTCATACAAAATGTATGAAAGGTAAGGCTTTACTATATAGTAAATATTTGAATGAAAAGTAGTTCAAATTTAACTTAGGTTATATTCAATTGAAAACAGAAATTTCAAATTTCATCCTGAAATTGATCATTTTTCGATTTATTTTTCCATTTTCCTTTATTCATTAAATGAAAATATGGTATTTTAATAACTTAAAATGAAAACAGAGACAGATACATAGTTAGGTTACGAGAACTATATTTTATTTTAAGTATGCTCACAAAGAGAATAAATCAAAATGGCACTTTACACCAAACAAATCAATTTCATTAAATGTTAAGTTGTATTGTAATTTTTGTTTTGCTTTCATGTATAAAATGAACAATACCAATGTACAAAATCTCATATACACTATACACATTTAACTAGATTTAATGATTACATGCACACACTATCATTCAATATAAAAAAATATTCTCTCTCTCCCATTGTTATGACATTTATGTCATTATGAAAATTGGTTTTGTATTTAATGCATAATTATGCAATTAAATATTATTTTTATGTTGATACAGCATTAATAAACCATTTTTAATGATTCGATGTATTTCAGGATTAAGAATATAGTGTAGTGTTGTGCTGTGATTGTGAATAAATGTGTAGCAAAATAGAAATTGTGATTAGATTATGTGTTCATTTTGAAGTGTAAACATTAATCAGCTGATAATATTATTTATTAACAACTGCATGTTGAAAATATCTTTTTAACTGATTTATGTTTAAAAATTCGGTTTTAGTTAATTTTTTCGAATACATAATTTCATTTAAATAAATTAATTATTGATTTTTTAAGTTTTCGCGTTCAATTATGTGTATTTTCGTCAATATTATTTTTCTAAATTTATTAAGAAATGAGTTTGACTTTCGTGGTACAACCGATAGAGAATTAGAGCGAGGAAAATATATTTTAGAGGATATCGTTTATATTGAAATGAAAAGCACAAAATTTATAAAAATATAGATCAATTTATAATTAAATTTGATCGTGATTTATTTTGATTTGAAAAAAATGGTATATGTTCACATCTAATTTCACCCTTTCTTAGTCATTTTATGAAATAAAATTTTAAAAGCTCCAAGTTGCAATAGCTAAAAACTTAAAAAGAAATTTGTACGTTTCGTATGAGTTTCTTGATAAAACGTACATTATTGATACACTAAATAAAGCTCATTTCAAAAACTGAGTATTCATTCTGGCTTTATATATTTAGGATGCTTTGGTAGTAGTGACTGTCCGAGTCTTACTTTTTTGTCTTGTATTTGTAGTCAAACAATTAGGATTAACGCTTCAACTGTCGATGAGCCCAAGATCTCTGTGGTGTATCCGGTTTGATGATTATATCGTGGATAACATACCGAATACATTCCGCTAGCAAGCAACTGTATAACTTTCGTTTTAAATGAAACCAGTAACTACAGTGAGATGGACATATGAATTTTTGAATGGCATCAATATTTTTTCCACATCGTCGTCCGTAGATGAGATGTCAAAAACGACTGTGTGGACGACATGATCTATGTACTCTGGATTTAAATACAATATTGCCATGGGTTCATAAATATATTCAGACCACAACAGAAATGTATGGCAATCTTAAATGTGATCTGTAACGTACGTTGGGCTAGGCCGATTTCGATCTGACGACGTCATTTATTTGTTTTGTGATCGAAAAGATCAAATCCATCTCATCAGGCATATGCTACCAGACTTGATGTATGTTGTATTTTGTTTGTTTTTTATCTCGACAATCTTTTTCGGAGCTCGAGGCCCTCCCAACTCTTTCGCGGTTCGCTTATTTACGTCCTTACCTTACGCCATTACAGCCAAATCGAGGACGTACTGATATAGGTCTGATTTACGTAGAACCATCTGCACATTGCATAGCTCCATGACAGCTTATAGTATTTACATGGAAGAGCGGTTGGCCTATGAATTCTGCATTCCAACAGGGGGTTATAGATGTATTCATTCACATCACCGATTGCAATCGTATGGTGAAAAATCCTTTTTGCATCCTGCCTCTATCGGGATTCGAACCCGGTACCTCCCCTCCAACTGTGGCAGCTTGAACCACCAAATGTTGTGAGGCTTTGTTGCTACAGTGCTAGTGAATTACAGAATTTGAGGCGAAATCGGTTTTCGATCTTTTTGTGGAGTGGTTCTACCACAATAGCAGATAAAATACCGTAACTAATATTACATATGGTAAGTCGTGGTTGATGTCTCCATAACCAGTGTGTTTGGTTTGTTTAACAATACTATGTGTGTTATACAGCCAACATCTTCTCTAAATAAATAATTTATGCCATTCACTTAAAATGTTTTTCTTGTATCGAGTCACATGTTTTAAACGGTCAGTCATGTGTCGTTCATCAATTTTGAAAATAATATGAGCGGTTTTATTTGAGATGGCAACACTAAAAAACGCTTATTGGATAATTGACAGTCTGTTCCTATTGTTGTAATTCTCGACGGTTTCGATTTTTCACATCACTACTTGTTCCATCAGCAAATGTTTCCACCGGCCGAGAAGGGGCTTCTCGACAATCAAAAAGTGCTGTGACTGCATAATATTTCCCAATTTTGTAGTGAATTTTAAAAATTTCAAAGCGTTGTTGCCGCGTATATCGTACCATTAAGTAGTGGCGTGATTTTTTGCTTGTCAAATGTCGAAAGATGACAGCTTTTAAATTGGCAGCTGTCCAAGGAAAACGTTTTATATAGACTCTAACCATTCTCATGTTTACTGCATGCTGCGATCTTATAGAAATCTACAACGTCGAGGATTTATTTTAAATTATTGCAACTCATCTAGTATATTTACCATAAACGAAAGGCGGGATCAGCATAAAAGTCATCCATCACAATTGTATACCAAACCAATTACGAGAATCCGTCTCCTGTATTCAAGTTCAAGTTCCAATCAAAATTGTAAAACTACCGGCTATCCAAAATATACATTGACGTTGAAAAAAGAAAGATCAAGTCATCTACAAGTCGGAAGACATCGGTTAATATGTTTAACCTATATATGTGATGTGAAACCCGAAGATATCCATCAGATAATAGATCCAAATATGGATGTTGCCCGGATGGCATATACCAGCCTGTTTACTAATACTACAAAAATATGACAGTTCATACTTTACAAGTATTGGCTGAAACTAGGATATTTTTGTCAGGAGTGGAAAACATTCAGAATGTCATCAATATTCCAAAATGGTATAACGTCAATTTCATCAAATTCCAAAATTCTTTGAACTAGTATGGAATTCATTCACAACGTTGTGCATCGACATATATATATATATATATATATATATATATATATATATATATATATATATATATATATATAGGGTGGGGCAAAAGTCCCGCTACCATTTTGATTGCCTTTCATGAAAAGTTTGGTTTTCATGAAAAGTTTATCTGGTCTTTACATTTTTTTCCCGTTATGATTGGAAAATTATGACGGCCTAATGGTGACCGCAATTCACTATGCAACTTTCGCCTCTTTTTAAGACATTTTACATGACATCCTGCAACATATCAGGCTGAATTTTTTCAATTTCGTGACGAATATTGTCTTTAAGATGTTGAATCGTTTGTGGCTTATTCAAAAAAACTTTTGATTTTAAAAAACTCCATAAGAAAAATTCATGCTAAATGGCCATTTTGCAAAATTTCGTGGAAAAAACTCATTAAATAAATGAATTGCTGAATGGGCTGTGTGAGCTGTGGCCCAATCTTGCTGAAACCACATGTCCTCTAGTCTTTGCTCTTTCATTTAGGCACAAGAAAATTTCGAATCAACGGATGCAATGATGTTTGATGAATTAATTGAGGATTCTGTACTCCCCAAAACCGACTGTTCTGTTTATTGACGTGGCCACTGAGATGAAAATGGGCTTGATTGCTTATTATAAATTTTAACAAAAAATCTTCAATTTAACCAGACTACATTAGGCATTACTAATTGAACATTAGGCATTGACTACATTAGGCATTGGACTAATTGAATTTTGTACGGGAATTTTTTCAAATCTGTTTTCAAAATTCGCCTTAAACTGCGTGCAGAAATGTGTAACTGGGAACCACGTCTCCGAATTGATATTTCTGAAAACTCTGCAACACTATCGCGCACCAGAGCCACATTTTCAGTGTTAGGAGACACCTGTTGTCTTCCAGAACGAGTTCTGTCTGCTGTCGTACCGTACTGTCGAAAATTCGCATTGGAAACGATTCATTGTGGTTTTGTGAGGCACTGAACGATAAGGCTATTTTAGACGCAATTTCCACTGAGTGGCAATAATGGAACGATTATTTTCAATAAATATTGTCACTATTTCTGCTCGTTCTTGTTGCATATATTTAGTCATTATAAATTGAGGCGTCTACACAACACAATGATTAAAGCGAAACTGAGCTAAAGGTCACATAACCAAGATGGCGCGCAAATAAAATGGTAGCGGGACTTTTGCCCCACCCCGTATATATATATATATATATATATATATATATATATATATATATATATATATATATATATATATATATATATATATCAACAAGGTTTTGTATTGGTAAATTACAACGAATCTCACGGTGTTCATCAGTAGCTCGATTGTAAAATCGAAAGAAATGTAAAATCGCAAGTAAATTGAAACTTTTGAAATCATCGTTGCAAAGTCCTGGGATGCTTGTATAAACTTGGTCAATGCAGCCGTTTTGTATATTTTAAGTAATCACATAATTGGAACCAAATATACTGAGTAAACTGTAGCCATCTCCGATTTGGGCATGAGTCTTATCAATTTTACTTACGGAACAATAGGAGTAAAATGTTATTATAAAAACCCTAATGTTGGCAGACGACCTTAAATTTTTTAATTGATCAAGCAGCCTAAGTGATATAAAGTAAACTTATACTTTCATCTGGAATTAGTGACAGCGATTAAAACAATTTAGCCACTATAGTAGAGTTTGATTTTAGTCCTAACAAGCTCATAAGAAACTGGTGAGTTGGATCTAAACATTCAACTCCAATCACAGTGAACTCAAATAATAGTATTTCTAGTGGTGTATGACAACAAGATAAATAAATCCGTGGACTGGAAATCTAGAAACATGTGAACTGAACATCGGTTATGATGGCGCCGAAAACTTATGTACTTGTTATTGTTATGTTATTAACCTTTTGACCACTGTTTGACCCTTGAGACCTTATGGAATCGGCGACATGTTAGGGTATGACCACTTTGGGCTCAATTGACTAGGCGTGGTATTACATAAGTAGATTGAAATCATTCCTCCCCCTTAAGTAAGTTTACATTATGGAGTATAATTTGCACTGTCCTCTATATCGTATGTTGTTGTTTCTTGAAATTTATTTCATTGGCTTTTTGGAATTGATACTGTGTGTTTGTGATTATACTTGTGGTTTCGTTTAAGTTCGCAGCAGTTCTTTTCGATTTCGTGGAAACGGTAACAATTAACGTTCTATACTTTAGGCCGTTTGCTATAGCAAAACACAGGACGATCCATGGCTCAAAGCGCGATTAATGTACTCTATGCAAATTGCATAGCTCTGGCATATAGTACTGTCATTGAAAATAGACCATACCTCAATTGTAACTATACATTATACTGATCATAATCGCAAACAACGTGAATCGGTATCTTCCTCATTTTAACTAGATATAAATTTGGAAACAATAAATTGGTTCACTGGTGTAAATCAGGAGTTAAAATAATAATGTATGGCTTAAAGGTTCTCTATTGGATGTCCCAATTGGCGTTCACAACTGAATAGCACATGTGATATATATATATAAATATATATATATATATAAATATATATATATATATATATATATATATATATATATATATATATATATATATATATATATATATATATATATATTAGCATAATTTGTTATGAAAAGGTAGTTTACCTTCTCACTCAAGATGGTTGTATTAGTTTACACGTTGATATCGTTATTGTGTTATCAATATATGGATCGCCAATGTATAATAGGAATAACAGTTTACTAAAGACTCTGCCCTTACTCTGCCAAACAGTTATAAAAACTATTTTCTTCAACGACATTATTTAATTGGACTGGATGGTCCCATTCTTGTGCTGTATTCAGATAGTGAGATTGACAACAGATCATTTTGGTTTTCCAATACAAATCGGCAACATGTTAACAAGCTAATTGGAGGATATTGCGATACCTTTTTTTCATTTTATTTGGGGCTTATATTTCATTGTAATAGGAATTTCCATTCGGAGGAATATAATCAATTCAATCAAAGGCTTTTGAAATGGTCAACCACTTAGTTCTAGTGGATAAACCTTTTCATGCCCAGTTTCGTGGGGTGATTTTATTCTACAGGGTGAGTAGGGTGACATTCCCCAAACAAGAGTACTAAACACACTGCACTAGCAAGGATTACTTCCATACCATGTACAACCGAAGATTATCATAACTGTATGGCATTTTGTCGGTGGATAAATAATCATGTTCGTATTATATATCACATACTTTTTACAAATGAAGCGTCACTCACCCGTGATGGCATTAATAACACTACTACTCTCACGTCAGAAGGAAATTCCCATGCAACAGTCGAAAATAACTTGCAACATAAATTTTCGGTGTGGTAAGCTTGTTTGTAATTTAATAGACCCCTTCATTGTGGAAAATCGCCTCACAGGAGAGAAATACTTAATTTTTTTCTAATTTAAACAACGGTCGTGCGCATTTCGTAAGGTCAAGCAACATTTGGACAAAATGTTTCCAGGATGTTAGATTAGTCACGGTGGTCCTATTAGTTGGCCTCACAGATATTTAGCATTATTATAGCTCCATAATAAATTTGAACTCGATCTAAAAACTGGTGCATTGAGTCGTTTTGAAATTTTACGATGCCTTAAAGCCGAGTTCATACTTCGATTTCATTATTCAATCATTCATTCATTCGTTCGGTAATTTTGATTTGACGATTCATATACGATGCTAAAGTTTCAGAACGATTCTCGAAACGATTTTGTCAGTAACTAAAATAAATTAATCCCATTGGCACGCACGTACACATTATATGTATTTTATTTCTTTTTCGTTTTGGTGTCATGTTGTCTCTTTTACTCAATGTTCGTTCAGACAAAAAGTTAAAGTTAAACTATCTCTTGCGACAAAATGTAGGAACAAAAAATTGTCATTTTGGAGTACCTCGATTGGCCGAAAAAATTGTTTAAATGAATGAATGAACGAAGAAATTGAAATATGAATTCAGCTTTACTGTTGAACCCAATATTATGAACTGTGATCATTTTACCTATTTCAATGGTTATGTTAAAAGTGTGCTCTTCACTATGGCACTTCATGCCTTGAAAAAATCATATCGAAAGTCTTCGCATGTTTCTTGTAGTAGTGTATAAAAAACTATATGTATATAACATATAGTGGGTCCAGGCTGCAGTTTTTTTGCTCTATAGTGACTCAAAATTATGTCTAATTTATTGGAGAGGTACATACTATACTTCGTAAATAATTCACTTGTTACTGCACCAAGCATATTGTTAGAGTTAATGTATAAAGGACTTTTGTATCTTAGCCTCGTTCATATATACTAGTGCATCATATAGGTTAGTTAGGTTAAAGCTGAAGAAATATTATTAAGTTTTCATTTTTGGCAATCCATCATGGACAGTACTATTTATTGGATTGCATTGCTCTACGCTACTTATAATTTTTGATTAAATGAAAGAGAATGGATCTTATATTGATAAATGTTTCTTTTAATGTCGGCAATTATGTATGGAATACAATATCAGATAAATGTCCGCCTCTGTTAGGCTTACAACGAGCTCGGCGTTTGAGCACATTTTTCATTACATAATCCTACATTTCACGCGGTATTTCATTAATTTATTTCATCACGAATATTTTGTTTGAGTTGCTCAAGTGTTTCTGGTTTGTTTGCATAAGCCTTGCTTTTCAGATATCCCCACAAAAACAAGTCCGGAGCAGTCAAATCAGGCGACCGTGGAGGCCAATCAACATCATCATTTTTTTAAATAACTTGTTGTGTGAAAGTGGTTTCGCAGGAATTCCATTGTAATCCTGGCTGTATGCGATGTGGCACCGTCTTGTTGATACCACATGCTAATCAAGCCCAAATCATGCTGTTGTGGCGTTAAAAAGCTTTCAATCATATCACGATATCGCTCCCCATTCACAGTTACCATTACGCCGTTTTCATTTTCAAAGAAGTAAGGTCCAATGATTCCTCCTGCGACCAAATTACACACCAGACTGTCACTTTTAATGGATGTAAAGGTGACTGATGAATAATTTGAAGGTTTTCCATTGCCCAGAACCGACTTTTCTGTTTATTCACATATCCATTCAAATGAAAATGTGCCTCGTCACTCATTATGATTTTTTCATGAAAATCGAGCGAGCTGTAACATCCTATTGGAATATGAACGTCTTGTGGAAGAAGCTCTTGTGTCAAATGAATCTTATATGGAAACAAATGCAAATCCTTGTGCAAAATTGTGACCAAACTTGTTCTTTGAAGACCAAGCTCCTGGGCACGGCGTCGAATTGAGGTTGATGGATAGTTTTGAACACTTTCTTGACAGCAGTAATGTTTGCAGCCGATCTTGCAGTAGGTTGTGGCCCATGCTTGTGCCTATCACCTACAGACCCTCCTTCTTCGAAATAATTCACTGCACGATAAATAGTGCGTTTTGTTGGGACGTTGGTTCTCCCAAAAATTTCACGTAACTTTCTAATCGTCACAGTAATCGATGATTGATTTTGATAAAATTTTTTAACGATTAAAACACGTTGGGTTATCGAATATTTTTCCATAATAAATTTGCCACGTGTCTACTTCACGACTGCTAAATATGAGCTGTCAAGACTAACGTTTACCAAAATGGCGGCAAAACAAAGTAGTATACTGGCGGAGCTTAGTTCTTTGTCTGAGTTTTCGATATTTGCATGTCTGGTACTTCTTCTGAACAAATGCGTCTAGCAACGAGATCATCTTTTATTTCACTATGATCTACTCTCAATTTCTTTTATGATCCCAATCAATTGTTTCACAAATGGATTTTTTTTATCACCCTCTTTAGCAGGGAAAGTAGGGTTCCTGCTCTGTCATTCGGGAATCTTAGGTTCGATTCCCAGTGGTGACACAAAAACCTCAAGTAAACGACTTGGATATTCTCCACCACAAATACTTGTGGACGATCGAAATTATATTCAGGTGGTCTGATCTTAATCTCTAGTGAACCAGGAAGAAAGCAATTAATTTGATCACTGCTCAAATACCAGCTAGTTTATTAATCCGATTCGGAAGTTTTCACACAAATAAAATCAAATGCCAATTAATAACAAAATGTGCATAACAGTGATTTTAAAATTCTCATGTGCGGTGATTGAACATAACCTCCAGAATTATCACCAAATTGAAACCTTAGTGTTGAGGTGAAAATCGTATCGGATACTTAAACGTTTTACATATGACCTAAGGTATGACTCCTAATAGTACGAATCCACTTGCTGACTTTTTTAGTGGATTTTTTCGATTTCTTCGCGATTTCATAGGCAAAACTCGTAAATTGTGTTTATAAACGTTATGATTAATGTTCCCTTCACATGTATACACCGAAACAACAATCAGATTATATGATTTTAGGAAAATATAAATCTTAAGACGATGACAAAACATAAAAATATAATTCTGCATACAACAACAGCAGAGCAAATATATTCCCATAAATTTTTATAATCATATTTTCAACTATAGCGCAAAAATTTATTATGACAGCCACTATTTTTTATTCTATATATGTACACTAAAATCCAGATTATAATGTACACAACATACGTGTAGATCATATCACGCATCCACCAGAAGTATTTAACGATGATAGGAGCTAAATTTAAATAAAACGACCAAGAAGAACACAATTATTTTCCACACCGTGTGCGATCCGACACATCCATCAAAAACTACCAAACCAAAAAATATGTACAAGACACACGGTATATTCTCTCTTTATATATATAGACGATAATCTTCCGAATCATAACTTAAGTAGCTTAATCATCACGATTTATTAAGTCTTACAAGTTCGAATCGATCGATACACACAAATTTTTATAAAACGAATTCCTATTAACCCAACAGCTCAGCAAAAATATCCATCCTATCGTGAAATAGAATCTTATAATTTTGTTTTTTGGTTTTTTTGGTTAAGAAGATCGATTAACCTTGTGTTGAACAAACGAAATGATGTTTTTTGTCTTATAAGGCGATCTCGTAACAACATTGTGGTATATATACATCGAACAGATTTTCTAATTTAAAGTAAATTAAAGATTCAGCGCACCCATAGAACATAAACTACTGTATATAGTCGCGATCCAAAATTAGCTAATTTGGATTGGTTTTCTTATTCTTCTTCTTCTTGCTCGTCTTCATCAATTTTTCATCTAATAGTAAACACACAACAATATCATAAAGTCAAGATGAAAAGCCGTTAGTAAAAAATTAATTTCTAAATACATTATTGCATGTCGTAAGATTCCACAGTTTTTGTGTCTTGGGTCAAAATGCTATTTAGAGATTATCTGAATGGTGTAATGACTGCTAAATTGGATTTAAAATCTTCTATTACATAGCTATAATTATAGATGGGATAAATAGCATTATGAGATGATTTATGGGTTAGCACAGCTGATGGTTAACGACAGACATATAGATAATTGTATTCTGCCTTTGTCTTCCTGCTTGCACTGTATCACCCACGAAGTATTTTGGACGCCATCACAAAAGCTACTATTATAGAGAGCACCAGTCACTATAATAATGTAACTTTATGTCTCTTTCTGTCATATAGGTTCAATATATATCGTTTGTATTCAGAAATCTTACACATTCCGATAGCTATTAGTGTCACAGTTTTCCAGAAAAAAAATGTTCTTATAGGATTTCACCAACTTCAGACTGTTTTAGATCGATCAGGACAACTAATTTTATGCTCACTGCACTTTATTAATTAAATCAATTGGAGGTAAGAATAAACCACAATATATCTCGCATATAATTATGTCCGAGCTCCAAGAGGCAGTCTATTACGTACTCATCCAAAAACATATGCCTCAATGTGTTTATCTTAACGTGTTAATCGTTCATAATATTTCTACCTTTTCGGTAGTAGTTCAACCATTTCTGGCTAGTTCGTCTACCTTGGACTTCCCGAACACGTTCGATTGACCAGGAGGAACCAGCCTGATACAATCTACAGATGATGAGGGAGATGAACACGACCCAAAAATCAAAAGTTATTGTGACAGTCAGTCTGTAGTCGAAAAAATGGTACACAGGTACCATTATAGTAATGGTACACAATGGTTCAATTAGTAAGAAGATTTTTTAACAGATGGTGCTTTACTTACAATAAGATTTAACAAGAGATGGCGTTAGTTTTTTTTTACATAAAATCATAAATATACTTTTTTTACACATTTTACGTTTTTTATATGTAAAAAATCGTGAAAATTACATCGTCTAATTTACATGCCCAATAGTGGTGGACATCTCGTTGATTTTGAAGATGAAGATAATTTTTCTTCATTAGATGGATGAACGTTTTGAAACAACCTGTTAGGGTGACATTCATGAAACCTTATGAGGTAGATCCAATTGTTAATTTGTTCATAAACTTCATCCGATTATTCATAAACTCATATCTCGAATAGCGGTAGGCAGTCCAATTCGTAATCATCCAAAATACATATACCTCAAATGCGTTAATCTTAATAAGGTAATCGGTCATCCTATTTCTACCCTTTCGGGTAGTAGTTGAACCATGTATGGTTTGCTCACCTACCTTGCATTTTTCCCAACACGTTCGATTACCAAGGACCCAGATAATCTGGATGTTGGTTCTCCATTACTCCATTAATATTCTACAGTGACGAGTGGGATGAATAGGATCCACCCTTAGATCCAGTTTAGGAGGAGTCCTTGAAAAAATTGGAATCCCCTTATCCAAACATAAAATTAATGAAGTTAAACTGGATTCACCAGTTCAAGAAATAGAGACCCAATAACGTTCGAGAGTCGAGTATGAAGAGATTTCCACAGACCTGCAGAAAACCTAACTGCTGTATAGGTCGTTTTCTGCTTACTCATACGTACTCATCTCATACAATATTCTGCTTAATACGTACTCATCTCATACAATGCGTCAAATGCGAAATCTTAAGGCTTTAACCGGTCCCCCTTTTTCTACCCTTCTCGTAGTAGTGGCACCATTTTGGATTTGTCCCTTTACCTTGGAGTTTCCAAACACGTTTGATTGACCATAGGGACCTAGACAATATGGATGTTGGTTATCCATCACGTAAAAGATCTTAACCTGATAAACCATACAGTGACGAGAGAGACGAACGGATCCCATTCTTCCATCCAAATAATTTGATAAATTTACTGCGGTAACACTGGAAAAGTGCTTGTTGTATTCAACATAATTATTTCGTGGTTGTTGCTGTAGTTCAATCTATGGTCTATCTTTTAATGAAGTGGACCAAGCTATTTTCTCCTCATTTGGAAATTTCTCTGAAGATATTTTAATGACACAAATTGATTTAGGTAACAGTGTCTGCTTATGAATTAAACCAATCGAGGTATGATGCCTCAAATAATCTGTATGTTGAAATGCTCACCCATATCGTTGAAGATCTTATAGCCTGGTACACTCTACAGTGATTAAAACTACGTCCGGTGCTGATTCGTCCTTCCAGGATTATCTGTGGAATCTCATGGTGCAAAAAGATGGAGTCTAATGAAAACTCACTTCGAACTGGTCTGGAGGGATTTCCAAGCATCTGCTACAAATAGTATCTCAGCCGTATAGATTAACTGATTACCGAAGATCTCTAAAGAGAAAAGATTGAATATACATTGAAAAGCTCGAGTAGCCGTTGATTTCAGTATTTCACTCAAAAGTATAAAAGCCACTCAATACATGGTTTTAGGCTTTGCTGCGGCAGTGTAAAGCCGATGCACCAGCATGTTTTAATTCACATCTTTTTCAAACACCGTTTCTGTACGAGTATAAGCCTATAGTGACCTTATTGAATCTTTTCTCAATATTCATAACTTCCTTGTGCTCCCTCAATTGATTATAAGTTGTAGAAGTCGAACGGCACTATATATGCAGCAACTATACTACATAGTCCTGATAACACTAAAGAGACGCCGTTTTGATATGACTATATGGACCATAAATCCATCGTTTGATTTCCAGATTCATTTATAATTGATCTTATGTGGACCTACTCTGAGGACATCGCGTTGATTTTTGGTGCAAGGCCAAGATATTTCTTCATTACATGGATGAAGATTATGAAATAACTCGTTAGAGTATACATGAAACCTAATTAGGCAGATTCGATTGTTAATATACATAAATTCTTTCTCGATTGGGTAATAGCGGAAGCTTTTGAATAAATCGAGACCAAATTCGTATCGTGTTGCCACTCACGACTAATTCGAGATCAGACAGTAAATCGCTCAATTTATGTAAACCTTTTCCATATGAGTACACAACCTTCTGCTACTTTTATGTTTATTTTATACATGCTTTGGTTAGCAACTATAAAGGTCATATTTACGTGGACTATCTGTAAAAAGTTCTATTCCAGTTATAAGTTGTTTAGTCAGCCCATGAACTAGAATTATATATAAGATGTTCCTAACGATTCAAGCTCAAGATTTCTATCGTATACCATAGACTGTCAGTAACCAAACCGAACTAACCCAAATTTTCTTGAGAAATGAGACGAACAGTTTGGAAAACTTATCGAGGACCGTACAGAAGTTTAAAAACATTTCGATATCTCTATAATTTGCTAAATATGTTGCAACATAGCTCGTACCATCTATATACACAAACACAGTGTCACTCTAGTCGCATGTTTCTTATCAGATCAATTACATTTCTTTAAAATGTCAAACAATTATTCAATGACGTCATCAGATCGAAACTGGCCTGCGAAATAATTCTGCGAAATAAATAATGCCATTAGCACAGTTCGTATTGAATCTAGCTCTTCAACGTCTGGTTGATTCGGCACCTTAGGTGCTGTCAAGATCATCTGATGAAACTCACACGTAATATATGGTGACGTAAAGCAAAGCATCGCCACGGTCTTCAAAATTAGCAACCAAGTCACAGTCGTATATTGAGAAAAAAAAGCAAAATTTGGACTAGCGTAACTTAAATAATGTTAATTGGTTAAACTGGCTTGGGATAAACTTATTGCTTTGGTCTCAATAAGTGTAGGACTTATTCAAAGATCCAGCTATTGATTTTTAAACACATGCTCATTAAGATTGTTAACGGGCACTTACAACAATTGCTTCAGTAACAACACAACACAGATTTTGAGTATACCAAAAAGTTCTGTCAATTAAAACTCTTCACGGGAACTCTATTTGTCTATGGTCAGCGTCAGATACAGGATTTTCAATGACAATAATTTTGATAGTAAATAGCGAACAAACATGTGCTGTTGATTACAATAACTAATGACAAACCATTCGGTGATTCTGCCACCATGACTGACTTCGGTTTCAATCAAGTGGCGCGTCACCCCTCAAATAGAATCGTATTTAATGAAATTGTGTATTCGACTCAGAATTGGAGTAGCCCGTCTTTTCCTGTGTCGACTATGCCACCGATATCATTGCTAGAGTCCCAAATCCACTGTACAACAATTAAGGACCTGACTGAAACATGATGTAGAACTCCAATTACATTTCGCTACTCTCGGACTCCATATAATCGGATTAATTTAGTTCAAACACGAGCTTCATGACTCTTTGGCACACATCAAAAAAGTACACCGCGCTATTGAGCATCGCATCTAAATCATAAAGCAAAGATCAATCATAAATATTTTATTGCCACATAAATTTCTTCCGCGTCTTTCAAATACAAATTACTCTATGCTTACCTGTAGGTACAATATACAATATACCACACACACACGCACAGTAATAATTTTATAAATAAATAATTGATTAATAATTGTACCGATTGAACATCGATCAATATTTTATAAAGTATACAAGAGAGGCAGATCCGAGAAATAAACAAAACAAAAATTAAATTCTTTCGTCCAAAGATTCCATACTCAGTTTCTTTGTTTCATCTTCATTTCATTGGATAGTTGTTTTTCTTATATTCAACATTTCATTTCAATTACAAATAGTTTAGAGAAGATATAATCATAGAAATTAATTTTAATTAGATTTTGTCTATACTCGATTAAGACTGCATAAAGTGTTGTTTGTTACTTGGATTGCCTGTTCTTAAGAATTTCTGTGGACATACGTTTTGTGATCATTTTTGGTCATTTGGCTTTAAGTTGCTCTGTGCGACACCACAATTTGTACTTTAGATTATTTTATAAATTGTATTGACGCTGGTAGATTTCGTAGTAAAACAATGTGATGTAATGTGTGATGTGAATTATTTGTCAGATATAGGTATACAATTAAGTACACTTCATTCCAAAAGTATTGAGTTGTAGATTTAAAAATTAAAAGAAGTTTACCGTCCCTTCAAAATAATCAATCCGCTTCCTCTTCATATTATTTGATAATAACTTCACACTTCAAATTTAATAGGAGAAGAACATTTCCGTATAGTGGTCAAAATTATTGCAACCAACTTCAGGTGAACAGTTCTGACATTTTGTCATGGTCTCTGAACAATATATTCAAAATTTCACCACTTCTATGTAGTAAAGGAGGGAAAACCTTTTGAATGACTGGTTCCATAACATTATATATCAACACAATAGCTTGATATAGATAAGCTACTTCCAGCTTTTACATGCTATTAGCGTTTGGAAACAACGGGATTGCTATAAGGAAATTCTGTAGAAGACGCAAATCTGGGAATTCTTCGTTGCCGAGTCCAATCATCCCATATTTTTTCCAACGAACCAATAATGAATCATAGCAACCAATATTAAAAACTAATAATCAGAGTAACCCACAGGAATGCCCAAAGAATAATTTGTCTGTAAGGTACACAAGCCAAATAATAAAGAAGATTAACAATTTTGTGAGCAGTAATCAGATTTGAGCACCCAGGTTGCGCAGTTGTTAAAAAGCTGCGGCGTGGAGTGGGAGGTACCGGGTTCCAATCCCGATAGGGGCAGGATGCATTAAGGGATTTTCACGATCGATCATTTGGGCGGTGCGATCGTTGGTGCGAATAAACTCATCTTAGACCCAGATGAGGTTAGAATCCGTGTGCCGTTCCATCTTTCATGTCTGTACTATAGGCTGGCATGGAGTTATGTAATGTGCAGATGGTTTCTACGTAAATCGGACTTTTAGCCGGAATGTAAAGTAATAAAGTGGGATGTCACAGTGGGCGAAAATAGCCTGAGTGACGGATAATTGTGTCATTCCTTCTTATAGTCACCTAACTGCAGCTTGTCTAAGCTTACTTAGATTCGATGTTATCTTCAAAGGTACCATAGAACTATAAAACAATGGAGTAAATATTGTTTTGATACTAACAGATCTTCAGTAGTCCAATTAGGAAATCTCTTTAGTATAAGAAATTATCAATTATACGCTTGTTTTGTTTGTTGTCTGTTTCTATCTTTACAATCTGTTTTGGGCTTAAGGCACTACCAACTTTTTCGCGGTTCGCTTATTTACGTCCTACCTTACGCCAAATTGAGGACGTACTGCTTAAGGTCCGGTTTACGTAGAACCATCTGCACATTGCATAGTTATGTATTGACCTAGAAGATGGTTTGGCCCATGAACTCTGCACTCCAACGGGGGTTCATAGATGTATTTATTCACACCATCAATTGTAATCATATGATGAAAAATCCTTTTTGCATCCTGCTCCTTTCGGGATTCCAATCCGGTTGCATTTTAACGTTCCTTCTCTAATACCAATAGTCTGTTACTGCACCAGCCAGGTGGAAAGCTTTAAGGTGAAAATAAACCTCATTAAATGGTTTACGATGCATACACTTCCTCCTAAAATGATCCAATATCTGTTGATTAAATCAAAGCTCCTAAATATACAAGCCGCACACATCGGAATTGAGCTTAAAAAGTTTATACCCTTTATTTACTAATACATGGATAAATTGTGACGTCATTAAAAAAGAAGAAAATCGCCCTACATTTCAACACTATTACTACAGAATTCGTACAGTATAAAAAAAAAAAAAACAAAAAAAAATATTATATTATATAATAAAACATTTATGTTATAATTAATAATAATTAATACTCTCCCAATTTTGGCCTGTGCATAAATAATATGTTGATGATGTCATATATGAATGTGATTGGTGATATGTTCAAATATTATTATCTACAGATTTTAGAATTGTGGAAACATCAATATTCGTGATAATGATTGTCACGGTTATTTATATTGATGAATCGTCAAATGTGTTAAACGATTCTAAATTAAATTAAACTAGTTGAAGTTCCTTGTGGATTGGATAACCGACAAATAATTTTGCTGTTGTGTTTTAGTTTGTTGGAGTTTTGATTTGTATAAGTACTGATTCATGGAAGAATCAGATTACTATATACTTGTTTGTTCCCTACATATTTATTATTTTTGTTCTCTTTTAGTGTTTCAACAATCGTTCAGCTCACTTATTCGATCATATACTTCCTTGTAGGATATTGGTATATGTCGAAGAAATATGTTATGACAGGCATTCAGTTTGATTCAATTTACGATGTAATGGAAATTTCGTTTTTCGATCGAAAATGCTATGTATAGGAATTTCGGATTTGTAAACCAATAAAAATTTCCGTTCGTAGATGTGGCCCCTGTTGAGCCCTATCTACTACAAATAGAGCGCCTGCTGTTATCTATTACAAAGTTCGTTAAATAGTACTTTGACTTCGCCGGGAGCTTTTATACGTTGTGTAACAGAATCAATGCGACTATAATGTTATGTCAAAAGCTTCGGCAAAACCTAATGTGTTTCTGAGATTTGGTTTATGGTACTTCGAGGAAGTTGTATGTTTTGAATGTCCACTGTTGAATTCCACTGTCCCTTCTGTCAATGATTAGGCCTAGCTAGACCTTTTTGAAATTCAAATTAATATTTTCAGTGAAATAGTGTAGACACCTATATGAAGTTTTGCTAATTTGTCAATTGACATGTTTCCTTAAAATGACGAAAACAAAAAATAATATAATAGTTTATGCAAGATTATATAAGAAATAACGGTTTTTTAATTTCTTTACCACTTTTACATGAATAGATCTGGCCAGACCTAGTTCTTTCATATATTTTATATGGTTTTATACGAATAAATAAATAGATTTTTTCTCCAAACAATACGAAAAGACGCTTTATTATTTTGAACTTTTTTTGTAGTAAAAAGTAGCCCTCTTCGGGATTATTACTGATTACCATAGCCATTGTACAAAAATATCAAAGGAGTGCAAGAACAATTGTTGCAGATCGCAGCCGAGTAGTTCATTCAAGTGCATTAAGCTTTTCAGATCACATTTCTTTGATGTAATATGTACCAAAAAAGAATAATGTAGTTTTGTTGTTGTCATCTGTTCACTATGATACAGATGTCGTTGGTGAATCGAGAAAACTACAAGCAATAATATTTTATAACAAAAATAAAATTGGCGTAGATAAAATGAACCAAATATTGGGAGAATACAGTTGTAAACGTCAGACAAAATGATGGCCATTGTTTTTTTTTTTGACAATATGCTAGATGTTGCCACTCTAGCATCATTCATCATTTATAAAAGTGTAAATGATAGTAGTAAAACCCGAAATACTGATGCTCGTCGAAAATTTATTCATTCTATGGTAGAACAATTAGTGAGTTAGTGACACCTGAGATAGAGAAGAGAATGAATAATACGAGAGTAACTGGTTGGTTTTACGTCAAAAAGTTCAATGGAATCATTTTCGGAGTACCTTTAGAGCAGAAAAAAGCCTAGCCAAACAACAGCGGATTGTCAAACCAAATAAAATTGTGTCAGATTTGTAGAATCAACGACAAATTTAAGAGAAAACTCTTTTCACATGTACTGTCTATGTCGATCCAGTATGCCTAAAACATAGCGTGTAATATTGAAAGTGTCATAACTGCTCAAACTAAATAAAAAAACAAAAGTTGAATTCTATAAAAATATGGAAAAAAAGTGTTTTTATTATTTTCCATATAAATTTCGGGTATTTTCATAAAAAATATATGAAGGTCCAGCCAGACCTATTCATAGACGGAAAGATGAAAAACATTTCATTGACAGAAGGGTTAACTTTTAGTGTAATGGAAATTTAATTTTTCGGCCGAAAATGCTGTATAGAAATTTCTCTTTGAAAACCAATGCAATTGTTCGTTCGTAGATATCTTTGGATTGGCTTGGTGGTGGGCATTTCTTTTAGTTTCAACCAATGTGCTGTGATGTTAAATAAATATTATTTCTATATAAAAATGAAAATCTCAGAAGAATTTTTGCTATCGAGCAAAATATTTTTTCATAGAAGTTTTAGAATCAAAATAAGTTTTTAAATCCAATGTCTTAACACATTGGATTTTAAAACTTATTTTGATTCTTTATTATTAGAATTATTATTTTTTCGGCCAAAAACTATGTCTGGCGTATACATGTGCACATAGCAATAAAAACAGAATTTATTGAGACAGTAAGTGTGAGACAAAATCACGTATAAATGTTTCATATCCTACTGAAGTGGAAAGTTGACAAAGTCGTGATGGGTATTTAAATTAGAAAATGTTTGATTGAATTTATGATTTAGTTTCTATGAATTGAAATAAAAATTATTTAAACGAAGCTATAGGAAACGCTCACTTTTAAACGAAGACAGTCTTGCAAGTGTAAAACTGTCGCTAAGAATTATTTTCAGGTAAAAATCGGTTTGACGTTTAGATGTATTCATGAAAATGTCTTAAAACAGAACTTAGACAATACAATAAATAAAGTTGTTGAACAAAACCATACATAAATGCTTCAAATCCATCAGAGGTAAATCGTTTTCATAGTTATGATGATGATAATTTCCATTTTAACGAACTTTTTCGGTAATTCATCTGATAAAATAATCTGATCTGATAAAATAAAATTGAAATATTAATCTTCGTAGACGAAGCTATAGGTACCGGTTTGTTGTAAAATGCAATTTGTATCTACATAAATGTATTTAATTAAAAAAACAATTCAAATAAATAATTTTTTTTGAAAATTCTCTCTGTTAAAAGACTTAACGACTTTTATGATGCCATCGTGTATGTAGCACATGAACTATAACAAATAAATGGAAATATAAAAAATTCAAATAATTATTCAAGTACTCAGTTTAATTTACATGTTTGGGTATTTTAGTTGTGTATTTCGTATTATAGCATTAAAAATATGCTTTAAAATATCAATAAATACAATTTATACTATTGGAGTTATTAAGTGCCATCTATTATCCAACATCTGAAGTATCGTTTTCATTTTCGTAGTTCATACGTCATTGATCTCGTTTTATATATTTTTATACGGCGTTTAGAACCAATTATATATATGTTATACATGTATAAAAATTGAATAAGTCAAAACGTTTTTATTTTTATTATAACTATTAAAATAATTCGAATTTTCATTTGATTTCCATATATGTTATATGAAAATGTTTTATTTAAATATTGATATAAAAATAATTTTTGTTAATAGTATTTTTCATTCATTAAAATTGAATCAAAACTCGTCAATTTGACATTAGTTCTTATCGATAAATTTAAATGGTCTTTGTGTTGTGCTTGTTTTATTTAGGATGCTTTGATTAAATGTAGATCTTTAAGGAAATAAAAGTTTTGTAAGATTACATCTCGTTACCGGTTTAAAGAATATTAGCTTAACCCAGGGCCGGCGCTGGAGTATTTTTCACCCGGTGCAATTTTCGAAAATGGCGCCCTATATACAAATCTGTTTTCACATTACCCTGGAGGTAAGATTTATAATGCGTTTTTTTAATGAGGTATCTCCAGGAAATCTAATCCTCATAAGCAAAATACATTAAAACAAAAAGACTCTTTGAAAACGTGCTAAGTAATTATTGTAAAAAGTTAATTCGAAGAGTTTTTAAAGAGCTTAGCAAAATCATCTATTAAATCATCATAATCCAAATTTTGAAGTAATTCGCTTTCAATTGAGATCATAGCCAATTCTACTAATCTGTCTTGTGCCAATGTGGTTCGAAGATAATTTTTAATTTAGAAAAGCTTCGTTCGCCTGAAGCTACAGTTACAGGTATAGTTAATAAAATTTTCAGAGCTATCACGTTGTTAGGAAATAATGATTCTATTTTCTTAGTGAAGATGTAATTCAATGTTTTGATTGGTGGTACTTTTGGAAAATTTAGCGTTGAAAATGTTCTAAGCTCATCGAACAATTCCGATCGACTTATATCTGACTTGCCATTATGTGAAAGAGAGTGCTCTAACTTTAGACAATTCTCTTCTAAAATGTCAGAAGAATATGATGATATTGACAAAATTTCATATAAGAATTTAAAATTATTGTTGTGTTCAGAAATTTGATCGAACCGTTCTGTAACAGCTTGATCAAGAATTTTAAAATAAAATTCTATTTTAAACTTACATTCTTGATCAACTATTACTGCATCTCTACCTTCATAAGAAAAAAGAGGTGTTTTTCGACGGGTGCGAAGTGTTGAGGCGGAAGGAAAGCTGGCGGGAATGTCTAGTTGTAAAGCAATGTTTCTTGTCTGAAATACAAACTCTTGAAACTTCTCATCAGTTCTTAAATCAATTAGAAATAATTTAGTCGAGTGTAACATACTTACAGCTGACGTTAAGCATATAGCGGGACTTTGTAAATATTTACTAAAAATATTAATTCTGTCTAAGACTGCATACCAAATTTGAAGTGAACAAATAAAACCAAGCTTTAAAATTTTATTTCCTAAAACTTCTGCAGCATGTCGTGTTGCTGGATCTTTATTGGTTGTTAGTTCCACTTCATAAAGATCCTCTAAATTTAAAATTAAGGGCTTTAATGCGTCTATACGACTTTCCCACCTGGTTGTACACAGTGGCTTGAGAGTGAAAACCTTAACGTTCTTTTTCAATGTTTCCCATCTAGAAACTGAGCTAGAAAAGAAAACGTATAGGCTTTGGACAGTATCGAAAAACTGTATAGCCTGCGCTGAATATTGTACTGAATCTGAAAGTACCAAATTAGCGGAATGAGATGCACAAGGAATAAAAATCGCACGAGGTTCCTATTGCCTTATTTGGGCTTGCATTCCAATATGTTTCCCTTTCATATATAGTTAAAATTTTAGTTTGAATTATATTGGCTATAATAGCAATAAGCTCATTTTGAATATCTTTACTTATATTTTGAGTTTCATGATTATTAATCCGACCCAAGTGCTCTGAGAGAATAGGATCAAATTTTCCAATGGCTTCCACCAATTTCAGAAAATTTCCATTATTTCTTTCAAATATACTGTCGAACCCACCTCTAAATGCTAAAGATTGCACAGCAAGGAATTCTATAATAATTAAAAGTCGCTTTAGAACTTCTCTCCAATGCTGAATTTCTTTTGACATATTTTTTTCAAAGGTTGAGTCTATTGTCAGGTTTTTAACTAATCGTAATTCTAGTTCTTTCCATTTTTGAAAATTCCCCATATGCAATGAGCTTTTTTCATGTTCTTTACCTAAATGATTCCAATCACCGAAGCCTGAACTGGAAATTGAATTATTTGAATTATTTGAATTATTTGCAAATAATTTACAACAGAAACAGTAAACTGAATTTTTAGATATGGAATACTAACCAAGAGCACATAACCTTTTCTCCATTTGATAAAATTCTGGTGTAATGTTTGGGATTGAATTTTCTACCTGATGTCATCGGAAAACAATTATTGTCTACTTGTATCGGTTTGAGTCGTTGTGATATATTATATATTTGTGGCTTACCACTGGTGAGGGCTCACAAATATATGAAATGGTTTTTGATTTACAACTAACTTTTTATTAAGTTTTCTTTGATATTTAAGTTTTCTTTGATATAATTGTTGTTGCATATGGAATGAATGAGGTGTAGCGACGTACAAATATATTCGTTGTTGCTATGTTTGCAATGGCTAAACTCGTCCTTTGACATCATGTAATATTCATCACGATGTGTCGACGTAACCAAATAGTCCATTGATGCCTGAATGAAGACGCCTTCGATTGTAGGAAGAGGTATAGGTTTAAATACTTGATAGTTAGCCGCGTTCATCAATGGAACTT
This sequence comes from Tipula lateralis, assembly GCA_963932295.1. Lineage (NCBI taxonomy): Eukaryota > Metazoa > Arthropoda > Insecta > Diptera > Tipulidae > Tipula > Tipula lateralis. The sequence goes on from OZ010736.1 coordinate 115,413,233, forward strand.
TTAATTCAAAAATTAAATATTGACCACTTAGTTTTCCTCTGCATGACATAATTTGATACAGGCTCAATAATTCATAGTTTTCGTTTTGGGAGGGCAGCAGAACGTCCGGAGGCATATGATGTTTAATATCTTGAAGTGCCTTGTTAAGTTGATTTGGTGGTAAGATTGAAGTGCTCACTGCTTTTTTGTTTGAATTTAAAAGGACATCAATTAGTTTTTGTTGAGTGTCTTTGAAGTCGAGCATGAGAAGTAGTGCATGAAAGGTTAAAGACGTCAATTTTTGAGTGTTGTTGATGTCACCTAATGCAGAACCTATTTGCCGTGTAATATCTTGCCAATGACGTCTGTTGTCTTCATCGGTTCGTTTTAAGATGTTTAGAGTTGCGTCAGCAATGTAGGTTTGGTTCTTGGCTAGCATTAAAAGGTATTGTTGATTTAGTTTAACGTTTTTTATTTCTTTTTCATAGTGCTTCGCATCCCGGTCATCCAAAACTCCAAATAGTTCACTTGCCAAATTGTCCACGATATTTAGGACGCCACGTTTCCTTCTCTTTTCTCTGTAGTGAAGTATTGCGTTCTTGTCCTCGATTTCAGTTAGAATATGCATGAGCTGAGTGTTGATTGCAGAGCATATCTGATGATTTTCTTCAGCTGTTTCCATGCAAAGTTCATCCATGTTTCTCGCCAGATTTCTGTATGACATCAAATCTGAATAGTAGGATGTGAGGTTGAAGTAGACTACTATTTTCCACTGCTGATTAGTAAATCGGAGATTTCCTAAATTTTCCAGATACAGTCCAGGTTGATGACTAAAAGTGGTGATGTTGTACATCAGTTGTTCGGTCGAGGATACTGGACTAGGCAGTGTAGTGATCGCCACTAAGCTTAGTAGAAGTAATGGTAGAACTATGAGATTGGTGGCTGTAGGAACCCTTTTGGTACGGGACTCAATTACTGGCTTATTTTGCGACTTCTCGGTGTCAAGAGGGAGGACACTTACTTTGGTAATGGGTCTTTTGAATATGGAACCATTGCCCCTTTTTAATGTGACCACCCTAGTCAAACCATCGCTGCCAGGATGTAGATCGATGATCCTTCCCAAGGGCCAATTTGTTGGTGGTAAGTTACTGTCTTTTATTAAAACGATGTCGTCTACTTTAACCATTGGTTGTTTGCTGGTCCATTTAGTTCTTTGTTGTAGTTCGGTTAGGTAGTCCTTTGACCAGCGTTTCCAAAAATCTTGAACCATTTTTTGTAATAATCTCCACCGATGATTGATAGGAATGTTTTCATTCAGCATATTCGATTCTGGGATGTTAAGTATTGAATCACCAACTAAGAAATGTGCCGGTGTTAATATCAACGCATTTGGATCAGACGAAACTGACATAAGTGGCCTTGAATTGAGGCATGCTTCTATCTGCGATACAACCGTTGCTAACTCTTCATATGTGAGGGTTGTGTCTCCAATTATCCGTTTTAGATGGAATTTTAGAGATTTCACTGCTGCTTCCCAAAGTCCCCCAAAGTGTGGTGCAGATGGTGGTATAAAATGCCACTGAATCCCAATGTCAGCTAGTATTCGCTGGAGGTCAAGATTTGCTTGTGGTATGGCTTGTTGTCTATCCTTTTCTAGGAGTGCCTGGGCTCCAAAAAAATTGGATCCGTTATCACTGTAAATCCGCTTGCAAAGATCTCTTCGGGCCGTAAATCTCTTTAGGGCTGCGATGCACTGGTCATATCGCTGACAATCTCTATGTGCACTGCTTTAGTAGCAAGGCATACAAATAGTGATATGTATCCTTTGTATGACTTATTCCCTCGTCCTTTGGAAACTCTTACTGAGATTGGTCCGGCGTAGTCAACTCCTTTGTTAGTAAATGGACGTGATGGCATGACTCGTTCTTTGGGTAAGCTTGCCATAAGTTGGTGTCTTGTTGAAGCGTTGAACCGAATACACGTGATACATTTTGCTATCTCAGTACGAATGCTGTTTCTGCTGTTTGTGATCCAATATTTGTTTCTAAGATGTGACAGAGTTAACTGAATCCCCCCATGCATAGTTTTTATATGGGCATCTTTGATTAGTAGCTTTGTGAATGTATGTTTTGGAGGCAGTATTTTTGGATGTCGAGTATCATAGATCAGGTTACAGTTAGTTACTCTTCCTCCTACTCTTAGTATTTTATGTTCATCAATAAATGGATTAAGCGAGAGGAGCCTGCTTTTTCTTGATACTGAACCTTCTTTGTTAATCTGCATGATTTCATTCTGGGACTCCGTGTGTTGAATTATTCTAATCAGCTCGTTGTAGGATTCATTAAGTTCTTCAGCAGAAAGTAAAGTTGCCGATCCGGCATTCCGTTTTTTTAAGCATTTATTTATAAACCATCGACAGCGGCCAACAACGCGAATTATTTTGTTTATGTTTGAAGATCGTTCTATAATCTGAACAAACGGATTGACTGTTGTTGATGTTGTAAGTGTAACCAATTGTTTAGTTTCCAAAGAATTTTCCCCTGGAGCAGTGGTTTGTGTTGGCCAACGTTCCGTCGAAAATTGAAGCCAATCTGGACCCGTCCACCATAAATTGTTGTTTTTTAGTTCCTTTGGATTGGTACCTCTTGATGCGCAGTCTGCTGGATTGTCGGTTGATCGAACGTGATGCCATTGTGATGGATTTGAGTATGTTTGAATTTCCGATATTCGATTGGCCACAAAAGTTTTATATTTATGAGGACTTCCTCGAATCCAACATAACGTGATCATTGAGTCGGTCCAAAAGAACGAAGTTGTTTCCGGAATTTGCATTGCTTCTTTGATTTGGTGCATTATTTTAGTGAGCAGCAACGCTCCACAAAGCTCAAGACGAGGTAGTGAAAGTAGGTTTTTAATAGGAGCAATGTATACAAACGTTTTCACTGTATAATAAAGTTTTGTAATTCATTGTCACTACTGAAACCATCGATAGTAATTATACTAATCATAACCGTGTTATACCTGCTTATAGCCCACTTCAACTTAATTAAATACTGGATATGATTAACATAAGTCCCGATCCGTAATTCGAACGGCAATCTATATTAGGTTTTTTTTTATGGTTTATACTATGCAATCTGTTTTGGGCTCAAGGCTCTCCTAGATGTTTTGCGGTTCGCTTATTTACGTCCTTCTTTACGCCTTAATGGCCAAATCGAGGACGTACGACTATAGGTTTCGTAGAACCATCTGCGCATTGCATAGCTCCATGCCAGCCTATAAGGCTGAGTTCTGCATTCCAATAGGGGTTCATAGATGTATTAATTAACACCACCGATCGTAATCGGTGAAAATCCCTTTTGCATTCTGCCCCTATCGGGATGCGAACCCGGTACGTCCCGCTCCAACTGCCACAATTTTAACTCTGAGCCACCTGGGCGGTCTATATTAGGTTGAATGAAATATATTATACCATTACAAACATTAGAAAATGTAGCATATCGATTATTTCTATCAACTATACTACAGAAGGAAAAACTTTAGACCTATATGAATCGTAAAGTCAGTTTACTTATTCATGCCAAAAACCAGAAATTAAGCGAAAGCTTTATGTTTCAACAATCCACATACACAAAAAAATGGGATATCTACAAAACCAAGGTGGAGACCCAAGGCACTCATTATAATGCTCCATCAACCTTAACAATTTCTGAGCGAGCTAGATATGACGAACTGCTGATGTCAGCCCAGCCCATACACTAACCTTTACTCCAAAGTTGTATCTGATATTTTTAATTCTATAGGAAATCTTCAAATAAATTTTTTATCTCACCAAATTAGTAATAGAAAAAAGTGTGTCCAAAGCATTGACAAATTTTCAAGGTGATTACAGTCAAAACACTTCGAAAGAACCATAGGTAACTGATGAACTTTAATGCAACTATAATTTTGATAGCCCTTATTGAAAAATGAAATTGGCCAACAAAGAATCACCAAACTGTAATGAAGCTATAGAAACGTAGATTTTCACTACTTTGTAAATAAATCCGATAATTTTCATCCTACCTCCTGCCTAACCTAACACGACAAAAGTTTAACTTCCCACAATGGAATTTCCCGGCCTTCTCTTTCTATACGTGGTAGTACCGTTTCACGCTTCAAAGCATAGATATATCCAGGAAGTTCGTTTCATGCTGCAACAAAGCCAAATTCAATAAGGTGGGCGAATGTGGGCACCCACAAATACAGCATGCAGTCAGGTTCGTTTCATGTCGCAACAAGCCTACTTACTAAGCGGGCGAATTTAGGCAACCCATGCACTGCGGCACAAATAATCATAATTATTCGGAGGGGGGAATTCGAAAATAGATTTTCACTACTTTACGGTTTTGAAACCGCACTCCAAAATCTTTCGCGTTATCAGCCGAATCGAGAAAACTGAAAGGATGTAGTTCCGATTTGCGTAGACCACTTGGACATTGCATTTAGTACTGAAATGGTTAATCGTATATGTGATGAATTATGCTCTCGGACAGGGATGCCTCATATAGGTGTTCATAAACCTCATCAATCGTATAATAGAATAGAATAATATTCCTCCAAACGCAGCTGCCTTAATAGGACAGTAGAAATTTCTTACATGATTTTAAAGTTTTTATCACTCATTTATATAATATTGAAACCTTAACTATTCCGAATAAAAACTGTAACCACCATTTTACTGATGAAAACACTTAACAACGAAAAAAACGAGATAATAAGTTTACTGTAGTAATGGAGTGACGATACCGCCCAAATGACACAACGGTTAAGGCTGCGACAGTTGGATCGAGATTTACAGAGTTCAAATCGCGATAGGGCCAGGATGCAATAGGGATGTTTCACCATCTGGCTACCATCAGTAGTGAAAATAAACACAACTGTGACCCTCTGTTGAGTTGAGAATCCATGGAACATCCAATTTTCCATGTCAGTACTATAGGCTGGCAATGTGCAGAAGGATCCACGTAAATCGGACCAATAGCTGCATGTCGAAGGTATGTCACAATTAGCCAATTAAGTCTGAGTGACGAAGGATACAACAAAAAAATTAGAGTGACGTTTGTATGCTACCAGTAGTTAATATTTTTGGTTACCAATTATTGTATGTACAAAAGATCGTGCTTGTGCCTTTCTTGAAGTCTTATCTTATCGGGTCGATAAAGGTTCTTTTTATAGATACCCTCGCACGTAAATAAACCAATCCAGCTTTATAAAGAGTCATTATTGGTCAGGAGCACTTTAAAATCCCAAGGTTGAATCTTTTTTGGTTGGTCTAATTCGTATATAGAGACTTCAGTCCTGCGTTCGCCAAAACAATGAAGACCACACTTCATACTTACTGGGTGTCTACCCGGAATAGTTCATAAATTGATTTTATATTCAAGGTTCTAGATCGAAAATCGAATTAATAATAGGTTCCCGTCATATTTACTGCGTAGATACTGCGTGTGTGTTAAGCAAACCTGTTCACACAATGACACAATACTCTTATCACCGACATCCTGATGCACAGAATCTGACGACTTGTTGGGACGCTCTTTAAATTAATCAACATTAGCTTCACATTGTTTGCAATATTAATTAATGAAATTCCTGCTTCTAACAGTAAAATCGTTGCAGATACACAATGGATGATGAATATTCAGTCAATTTTCGTAAAAATTTCATTTTAGCACTTTGTCTCACATATCCACGCTCAACAATGACACAAACTCGCCACGAACAACATCAGAAACATGAACCACAGTATCGAAACTTGATTTTTATGTTAATCAACGAATTCGTCATAAAATTAAGCAGATGGCGTTTACTTACTTCATAAACATACATCTTACGAGTGTATATAGAGATATACGATAAGACGACGAAATGTGAAATTTAAGATGCGTACAAAAAAAAAACTAAAACAAAAATGTCATCTTGAATTCTTCGTCGTTCCAAATTATTCCAGGTCGATCAATTTTTTTTTTGTTACGCGAATACGAATTGAATTGAAGAAATATTTGCTGGCGATTTCCGGTTCCATTTTAATGATCATTTATGTGGATGCGAGATATGTTATGTTGTTGAAGGTGAAATCAATTGGTGGTATCTTGTGTTTTGATTAAGATGACAGGTTTTTTGTCCATTTTAATGGATTTCGATGTACATAAAATTGATCATTTATACAAGAATTTACTTTTACAACATTTGGTTTTGGACGATGGTTCGAACGGAAGCTATATATAAACTTTCCACTCAATCGTAACGCGATATTGTATTATTTAGAGTAACATTAAAAGCAGTTATGAATGTAGCAGCTTTTGAATGTATTTGCATTTAGAGACGAAAATGAGCAAGTAAGCTGAGTGTATACAGTCAACGAAGCAAACCAATAATGTTACAGGCCATTGTTGGCCCGTACTGTGACAAGAATCTGCCTCCATCGAGTTCACTGGACGAGATAGCTCTTTATATTGTTGGTAGCAATAATAAGATGCTAGGTCGCTTTCTAAGTCAGAAGGGCTGCTCGTTTTTTCATTTCATGGACAATATTAGGAATTCGCATTATATTCCTGATCTCGTGATTGAAAAGAATTTGATAATGTAAGAAATGTACTTGACGGATGAGTACATTACTAGGTAATATACCCATCCACCAACGTCACTCTCACATCCATTCATGACAACGGGTCTGAAGACAACAATATTTACAATTTCAGCTTGTAAAGCAAGATATTTTGATTTCAGAATTGGACGTAGAGATGTAAAACCCGAATGCCAGCGAGAAGGAAAATCTTTATCCTCTTTCACACTATTATAGTGAGCAATGACAGATCCAAGATACCTGAATTGCATCACTAACACTCCTTCAAACGTGTGGTAACCTCTACTGCAATCAAATGCGATTCGGTCTCGTAAACCAGAGATCAGATAATTGTTTTTTGACTCGTTGATTTTGAGACCAACGAAAGCTGAAAACTGTTCCCGTGCCTCAAGGATTAAGCCTCTTTCACTCCGTTGTCATTTAATCCAATCACACAGATATTATCTTCATAGTCCAAAAGTTGAACTTTTACCAAGAATGTATTCCAACATAAGATTAAAAAGTGTCGGGAACAGCGCATCTCCTTGTCGAGCACCAGAACTAAAACCACTGGTTTTCATTGTTATTTTGCACAGATGTACGTATTTGTTTGCTATTCCTAAATATTCAAGCGCATATACCGTAGCCTCCGTCTACTTGGAAAGAATCCGTAATTTCCTCACTAGAGGAGTAATTTCAAGATAATTCAGGACAATAACTTGGTTGCTGCGCAAAAGAGAGCCTTTTTGAGTATTCGGCATAATGCAGCCAATTTCCATTCTTCGGAAATAGTTTCATTTCACCATACCAATCAAGTAAAGTCGAAAAGACAGTTTACAAAGTGAACGATTTTCTTTAATCTCTGCATGACCTTGGTAAATCCCTCATACGATGAATCCTCAATAAAAATTTATGCGATCTGCCTAGTTAAATATAGTTAAATATAGTTTTTAAAGATACCACGCGAACTGCGGAGTTAGTGTGCTCGTAAGACTTTAGCCTTCCACCATTCGTACTTCTTCTGTCTACAAATTCTTTTAGCTGTCCTCTTAGCAAGAACCGTTTTCAGATAATGCGGTTACTGCCTACTATTTTGTTGAAGACCGATACGTCTTGGCTTCACGATTTTTTACGGTGTGTCGATGTTTCTCATTTGATGCTTTGACCAGAAAATGCGCATGCCACTTTGAGATCACAAGCGATCATAGGCGTTAAAGTCTATATAGCATTTAAACCACCAATCACAAATCTAACATCGTTCATATGTATAAAACCAGATTATCCAAATTAATGTAAAATAAGTCTTTATCCTAGGTTTGGCCTACATTGACTCACTAATTGTGAGTAGCAATTGACTCACTAAGTAATGAAGAGGAAAAGTACTTTGTGGCTGGTACTTTTTTAAGGTGATAAGATTCGAGAGATTTTCATTCTTATAACTTCCAAAACATTAGTTGAAGCCCATTGAACTCAAAATTACTGTAAACATCTTAACCGAATAGAACTGTACGCGAAATGTCTGTTGAGACTTCACATTGTTTTTCTATATGCCTTCGTATTTTTACGATGTCTGTAAAGTTAGCCCGAAAATATCCTAAAAAATGCGATGGCAACACTAAACCATAAATATCGCGACTTTTTTCAATGTCATCCCGAATCAAATTCCTATCACGACATTTTTAAGCATCATCACGAGAATATGTTTCTATCACGACAGTATCAGGATAGTTACTATCATAAATCTATTATCACGAAAAAAATTGTATCACGTTAAGAAATAAAAGGTTCGTTATGGTCATTTAAAGTTGACTAGATATTCATTACCAAGAACGGCTTGGTATAGGTTTTGTGGGTAATGAGTAGACCTTTCGACTTTGGGCAAACGAAAGGTCAACTCATAACTGTAAAATCGTCAACGTATTGGCCAGGCCAAATCTTCTGAGAACTGATGAATTTCAATACTATTGAAATTCAGCAGTTCACAGGAGATTTTGGCTTGCGATTGGTCGAGCAGCTATCAAATTTACTGTTATTTTTCTAATCAGCTATCTTTATTTTATGGATGCCGTCTTATAGTATTACATCTCCTTTTATAGATAATGTCTGTTTGTCTTTATCTTTGCATGTTTCGCGGTTCGCTTATATTTACGTCCTACTTTACGCCATTATAAAACCAAGTCGAAGATGAACGGCAATAGGACCCATACGCAGCTGCACATTGCATAGCTTCATGCAAGCCTATAGTACTGACATGGAAGATAGGTTGACCCATGAATTCTGCACTTCAGCATGGGGTCATTGATGTATTCATTCACGGTTCATATACGTATTATGGACTTCTCGGACGGTGATCAAAATTATAACCACTAGATATTAGTCAAACTTATATTTATTTAATTCACTTAATAAATTGGAAAGATAAGCCACTTGTCACTGGTGATTCTTTAGTCGTGATCTCAATTTTCACTCATGCAGGCCTCACAATCGGTTTATTCGGGACATCTTTCTTCCGGTTGATGACTGTGGCTCGACTGGTTCGCATGTAAATGTTGAATATGTTCCAGCTGCTCACAGCTCCAAGATCTTCTGGAATCCAGTCTTTCCGATTGTGAATTGTTTCGCGAAATCCACTTCTTGCTCTTCTTGAGCATCCACAGTGCTGTCATTAGTTCATCTATCCAAAGTTTCACTGAATCATCGATGGTATCTTGTTGTCTCATTTCGTTTGACCCAAACGCTTCCTGGGCCCCATGCAGTGTCAAAGCTAACACTTCCGCGCAGATTGCTTCTTTCTGATCAGATAAACCTGATTCCTTATTTGCACGCCTCGAATAGTGTTGGTGAACGTATTCACGTTTAGCTCATATCAGTGCTTTGTATTGTATTTCGGGTACGCCAAGTTTGGGTCAGTCGGACGATGTCGGCTACCATTTTTTACAGCGACTCTGTTATCTGTTGCTTTCTTGGTTTGAGCTGTATGCGATTGCGAGTCTGTATTCGGTTTTCACCATACCTCAGTTCTAAGGCTTCCATCAGCTTTTCGTAGCTCCACTCAGATACGGTCTGCAATATTTTCGCTCCTGGACCTCGCAATGCCAATATAAGCGCATTCATTAGTTTTTGGATATCCTACTTATGAGATTTTGAACTTTGTCCTGAAGGTCTGGAACGAGGCGGTTTCTTTGAAGGTGAATGGTTTCAATTTAGCTGGTTTGGCGGCTGCGATCGCCCATCCTTCATAGATAGAACTCAAGGAAGTATGGTTTAGCTATCTCTCTTCTGTTTATATTAAACTGGAACCGTGCCTATGTATCCTTTCCGTGGCCTCACATAGCAACTGTACCCGATTGCACCCAAATTTAAGTCATGTCGTGACCACCACCCCGGATATTTTTTATTTATTTGATTACCTACGTCACATTATATAAAGTGTCAACCTTTAATAATACAAGATTGTGAAAGACAGATTATGCATTTGTTATTTTTTAATTGCAATTTGAATCACGCTATATCTCCATACATATATATGAGTGCACTAGTACAACAACAATGTATGTAACATGTTCACATGTACAGTAGTGAACGAGCCATTTACCATGGAGATAATAATTTGGATTATTTCAAACGTGTTGCTGTTGGTTGGGTCGCAAAACAATGATCTACCTTATTTCGAGCTGCCCGATCGAATCGCCTGGGAATGTGCACAAAAAACACGTATACGAGTGGTCGATGCAATCGGCATCGAGGATGGAAAATTCGATGAGATGAATGAAAATGTTGAACAATTTGTATTGTGCTATTTCCGGCAAACAGGTGTGTACAATAAAACGGATGATTTTCAAAAGGATGTGGCCAGACAAACGTTTCGATTTTATGTCGGATGGCCACAGGTATATAGGTCGAATTATTTTAGTTCTGGTACTGGTTTCATTTAACATTTATGTATTTTGTGTTCCAGATCAATTCTAGGGTTTGTTTGTGCCAGTGTGAAGAAGATGTTAGTCCAGCGAAAAAGGCGGTCAAACTACTAATGTGCTTGCACGCGAATAGTGATGAGGCGGGGAATGTTCTATTCAGTAACCCTTATCACTCGATATTTTAATTCATGTTCTATAAACATTGTACTAATTAATGAGTTTATATCCGTTCTGTAACGTTAACTAGTTAATCAGTTAATAAATTACAATACATAGCCTTGTTTGAAATCATTCAAAGCTTAGTGCTATACTATACAGGGAGGTGGTTAAAGTAAACCCATTTTCTTAAGTTCTATTAGTAGTGATACGTGTTAGAGTTGAACAAATCTGGTGTCGGTCTAAACAGGAATTTATGGTGAAAACCTTTAGTTGAGAGTAGAGGGTAAGGAACGTGGAACGAGTTCTGTTACGTTATTAATTTTTAAACTAAGCTTCAAACGAATCTACATGGTAGAACTTTAACAGAATTTTCTATCTCTATAGACAGTGGTTAAAACTGTGGTAGTTGGAGTGGAAGGAACTGGGTTCGATTCTCGAAAGGTGGCAAAAGCTCTCTCGGTGTAAACAAAAGTTGATAAACTTCAGCAGTGTGAACCAGAAGAAGACGTGTGATGAATTACATTTATTTGGTACGAAAATCTATGAAACTCCTCGGGCTCGGACATTTGTAAATATAATGTATTCTTACGTCATTCGTTGTAAATTTACATACTTAATAGTTCTTTCAGAGAAGGAACCGTCGTGCCATTATATAATGCAACTGTGACAGACTAAAGCCACATATTTACAGATTGCCAGTAGTTCACCTATAGCTATAAGAAACCACATCAATAATGAGTGCATAAGTCCCTAAAAATGGGCCTCGAGAGTTAACTGAGGCTTAAAAGTCATCTAGCTCGAGTTTAACAATTCGATGTTTGGTTATACTGATCTTAAGGCATTTCGACCCATAAGTATATCCTGAAAGCTGAAAGGTCTTGTGAAACTGCACTGTATGAACTTGTTACTATAGGATCGACAGATCACTTAATTATAAAGAGTTTCTTATCGATATAGTTTAAAGATATCGGTGGAGCTTGATCGCATTTCTGAGTGCTGATTTTATTATAAGTGGTACTATATGGCGATGGGGTCGAATAAATAACCAACTTTACTGTATGGTGCCGCTGATAACAAAATTAGTACTCAGAAATGCTATCAAGCTCCATTTAGGAGGACATACTACTGACAGCTTCGGGTCTGCAGCTTCGAGTATTTTATACTTAAATCACAAATAACTATTATACAAATAAACAAACTACACTCCTGGACAAAATTAACGCATATTTTTTTTGTAATAAAAAAAAAATCCGCTGGACAATTTCAGTGGAACTGATATCAAATGATCCCAAATTTATCATTTTTTCTCAAAAGAGGCCCAAATGTGGCGTTATGGAATTATAGCGGCTATTTTTCATTGCAAAATGTTAAAATGTGTCGAACTATTTTTTTAAAAAATTTTCAAAGCGGTTTATAAACATTAAAACTAGCTTTATTACAATTTAATTTGATTAATTTAATAATGAGTATTTCCCCTCGTGCCCTTATTACAGCTTCCATCCTTCTGGGCATACTAAGTAGAATGCTTTGTATCGTTTCTTGCGGAATGAGAGGCCACTCTTCTTGCGCTGCAACTTTCAGCTCTGCTGTCGAATCTGGTGCAGGATTTCTAGCTTTAATACGGCGTTTTAGAATGTCCCACACGTGTTCAATCGGATTAAGATCCGGACTCATTGGTGGCTACTTAAGTGCACGAATGCCAATATATTGGAGGTATTGTCGTACCATTGCAGCAACGTGGACTGGAGCGTTATCATGCATTAACACAAAACTGTCATAACCTATGAAGCCCACATATGGCAAAACGTGATCGCCAAGAATGTTCCGAGCATACCAGTCTGCATTCATCCTCAAACCAATCTCCACCAGCTCCGTACGGCCCTCCCAACTGATTCCACCCCAAAACATTATTGAACCTCCTCCAAAGCTTACAGTTTGCACCATGTTACAAGGTGCGTATAGCGTTCTCCAACTCTTCTGAATACAAGATTACGTCCATCTGGTTTCCATAATTGGATTCTGGACTCATCTGAAAAGAGAACAGTGGCCCATTGATCAATTCCCCAATTTGCATGAGTATAAGCAAATTCTAAACGGCTGGATTTGTGGCGGAGAAGAAGCCGTGGAACTTTTACGGGCCGTTTTGAAGTTAGGTTCACTTCTTTAAATCTTCGTCTAACTGTTCTGACACTAATATTTACTTGACGCGCACTAGGTAACTCATTTTTGAGTTGAGTAGAAGTTCGCTTTCGATCTCGTAACAAATTCATTTTTAAAAATCGATCGTCATGCTCGGTTGTGCACCTTTTACGTCCTTGTCCGGGCTTTCTTTTATACTCTAAGGTCTCATGATACCGCTCAAGTATTCGTGAAACCGAAGACTGATTAATTCCTAATTTTCGTGCGATTTGTACTTGTGTATAATCTTCCTGATACAATTTGACCACTTTAACCGCCTCCAGCTCTTGAACGGGTGCCATATTACAATGGATTTTATATTAGGTGTTTGCTTTAGAACACATTTACAAGAACTAGTAGTACTGCAGTTAAAAATAATTGATATACAATGGAACAAAAACCGATCGTTGCGTTGGATTTCAAACACAATGCACTTTTGATTGAGCATTTTTGAAAAATTTAATTGATTGGCTTGCATTAAACTTTATTTAAGGTGGTTTCTGATAAAAATATAAATATGCTATCATTTGACACTAGTAGAATTAAAATTGACCAGCGGGGTTTTTTTTATTACAAAAAAAAATATGCGTTAATTTTGTCCGCGTGTGTATATGGAGAAATTATGTATACTAGAACTATGTATACTGAAATAAGTGGAAATAATTGTTCCCTGGGTGAAAAGGCTTTAATGAATTTATTATCTCTTTCATTCCTTTAGCATTGATATTACAATGAATAAAGTCTGATTTCCATCATGAAAAAAATTTTGTCAGTATTTTTTACTGAAAAAACCAAAGCGAGAAAAAAATCAAAAATGCCATTAGAGTGACAGAGATCGTTTTTTACTTTTTTCTTTTTTTTATAGTGGATGTATTTTGACAGATGTTTGTAACATAACCAATAAATTTATTATAATTTTTTTTTTGTTTTTGAAAAAAAGACAAAATCACTTTGAATCTTTTTTTGCATGAATTTAAAAAAAATAAACTTAACATAATTATTCATTATTTTAATTATTGCCACAATGAATTAAGACGAATGACACAAAACAAAATGTTAAAATTATCAATTGACCATAAAATAAGTACTATAAATTCTTCACAACGACGTTATACCAACGATTTCTCATCCATATACAGTTTTCCTATAAAATATTTCTCCAGTACTTAGTAAAAATATTTCTCTTGATAATTTTGTTATAATAATTTTTTCAGTAACCATAAAATTTATTCAGTACTGGATACATTTTTTATACTGGAAATGTTTTTTATTTCTCTCGCACTTTAAGAAAAAATATATTTTTATCCTACTTTGACTATTTTGTCAGTATATTTTTCATGATGAAAATCAGGCTTTAAATGGTTGTTCATAAATGTTGTATAAAATATTATTAAGGGGATGCAGTGGTTAAAGCTTCGGCAGTTGGAGCGGGAGGTACCGGGTACCGGGTTCGAATCCCGATAGGGGCAGGATGCAATAGGGGTTTTTCATCATACGATTGCAATCGGTGGTGTGAATGAATACATCTATGATCCCTGTTGGAGTGCAGAAATCATGGGCCAACCCATCTTCCATGTTAGTACCATAGGCTGTCATGGAGCTATGCAATGTGCAGATGGTTCTACGTAAATCGGACCTATAGCGGTATGTCCTCGATTTGAATGTAATGGCGTAAGGTGAGGACGTAAATAAGCGAACCACGAAAGAGTTGGAAGTGCCTAGAGCCCCAAAACAGATTGTATAGATAAAAAAAAAATGTAATTTTTATTCCAATATATAGAAATCTAATCGAGAAATAAAGAGTTCTTTGTAATGGGAAGACCAATGGGGTGGGTTTCCTAATAAGTGGTGCAGCTTAAAATTCAAATTTTTCGTGAGCGAGGCTTATGGTTTTCAGGTATATTCGTAGAATAACATTGCTCACAATGTCGACAAAAATGTAGAGTTTTACCAGAGCCGTCTCAAATATCTAGATGACCCTGGTTTTAGAGGAGGCTGTGTCGTTCAAAAAGTTTGGAGGTCGAACCATTGATGGTCTTTTACATGAGAATATATATGTATGCCTGATCTGATAAAGTATAGCTCCTGAAACAACTAAACTTCATCTAATGTATCAATGTGTCACTTTGATTCGAAACTGAAGGAGCCAAAAATAAATGAATTTAAGTGGTAAACATAAGTAATAAGGTTCGAGAATCACGGATCTTCTATTATTGTTGTTTCAGAGAATTTTATTTTCTACTAATCTCTACTTAAATCTAGATATCTCCCAAACGCGAAATGCACACTGTGCTGATTTTGGAGGTGACAGGCACAATTGGGCCTGTTAATTACACGATGTAATTTACACTGCTTGTACATGTAATAAACGTGTAATTTACATATTGTTTTTACGTTCTATATGTAAAAACTAATTTCATGTAAAAACTGACGCGCCATCTCTTATCAAATCGACTTGTAACTAAAGCACCATCTGTGTAAAAAATCTTTATACTATTTTTCGACTATATACTGTGACCTATATACTAATAACGTGAACTTGGGAACTAATCGTGGACTTAAACACTATTAACAGATGGCACTGCGAATGGTGTTTTTTTACATCTAATAGTTTTTTTACATATAAAATCCCAACTATATCTTTGTGTTGTTTGCAACAGTATATGATAGTGATCAAACCCGAGATGGATTATATTATCTACATGAACTTGTTACAAGAATTAATAAATAATAAAAAGTTAACTATTAACATTCATGGATCACTTTTGACAGTACTTCGTTTTCTTCTATCACTGAGCCGTGCACTAGTCATTGCGTTGCTATGACTTAACTGTATAGTTTTGTCAGTTTAATTGTTAAGGATTTTTAAGATTGCCCGCAGAGAGTTGTAATTTAACATCTCCTGTCGCTCTGGGTTATCAATAATTTGCTTGTTGCTTTTAAGAAATCTAACTATCTTGCTCAGTGTTATAACGAGAACGGTTTTGCTTCAGCCAAACACTTTAATATCTTGACTGGCATAACGCAGTGCACTCTATAAAAATTGTGCACAGTCATGGTGCAATAAGAAAGGTTTACATTAAACGAATTAACATTTGAATATGAAAGCGAAATATCTACCTCTTCTCTATTTGGGACGATTGTTACCTTAACCTTTATGTTTACAGATACATACCCGTGTAAGCCTTTTAGAGCACAGGTTACAGTTCGTTTATGTGTAATTTGACAAGTATATCATCACTTTCTTGTAGAACGGAGGACGAACTATCTAAAAGATGGCTGGATTCAAATCACAATAAGAAAATTTGGAGGTATAGAACGACGTCTTGATAGGTTAAAATCACGCATCACACTAGAAGCTATAGATTATAAGTGTTAAAAAAACTGTCGCAGGTTATGTTTCAACCACTTTCACATAATAGGTTGCAGCATAAATCTCTTACAACTCTTTCGTCCGGATATGTTTCCCTTTGTCCTGATGCGTTCATTCCGGTATTTATTTGTCCTTTTATTTGTCTACTCGAATCACACACTCACCACACTTTGATTCCATATCGGCCGCGTTTGAACGGGATATACATATTGTGTAAAGCGTGTAAAATTTGCCCCAGCTACGAAATCCTCTCGAAGATTTCTGTTTAGTATAAGCGAACTACGAATGTTGTCGTTATCAAATAAGAAGGTTAAATAGTAATCTTATATAGAGTTAACCTTGAAACTAATTTAAAAAGCCACTGCCATATTGACCTTTATACCTCAATGATTATTTCCAGATTGGATGGTTTTATCTTCTATTGTGTAGTGGCTATAGTTGTTATAGCTTTAGTAAAACTCAACAAACTGTCTTCAATTATGGAATCCAGAGGCGTCACCGGTGCCTCAACCCTATAATAAAAGCTCTATACGCATAATTTGGATCTTCCTCTCGCTTTGTCTTACGGTTAACTAATTTTGCTCACTTTCGGCTAAAGTATCTTGGAGCGTAAAATACTTTCAGTCTTATTGTGAGCTATAGGCTATCTACTCCAGAAGTTGATATGGGCATTGATCATATTTGGCTTCGTAAACATAAACCTTTTTAATCTTCGCATGATGCAAAGTTTCTAAAATCAGTTGTCACAGTAACTTTGGTGGAGCTGAAAACTCCAATTCACTTGCGATTGAATTTTTTTAAACTTGCTACCTCAAGTGAAATTATTGTACTGCGTAAAGTTGAAATTGTAATTCGTTATAAAATCCAGATACCACTTCCAAATAGTCAATGAATGATTGTAAACAATTTAGTGGTCTTCTCTGTAGCACACAAACTATGGCAATGAAAGAAGTAATATCACATTCACTTTGGGCTAAGCAGGTTGTCGATTGGATCTGATCAGAGCCAAAAACAACAGTTACAATGACATTGATTGTTATTCAATATCAATCCAAGAACATATGGCGTCCATCCTAATAAATGTACAGAGGAGACATTTTAGCTTCCATAACATGCATAACAATTTGAGACGTGTACATTTGTACACGCAAGCTGGTAGGAAACAGCTGAGGTATTAAACATCAACCACATGACAGTTGGAAATCATATTTTAAAATATGGTCAAGGGAACACAGATCTATATGATGATTCGGAACAAATTGCTGAAACTTGGTTGGGAAGTTTTGATGCATTGATCGGACAGTTTGAACTTCGAACGTTGCAACGTCTGACTACCATTGATGCCGGTCTCTAAAAAACTCTGTTGATGGTAAAAAATTGGCAGACTGAAGCGCCGCTGAGAACCACTTGCATGAGGAAGATGTAACTACGGCTGATCTGGATGGTTGTGGTGCTACTATTTCTTGCCTGAGTTTATAATATAGGATAAAAAAGTAAATTATCAGTACACATGTCCACAAATTTAAACTGATTGTTCGTTAATAGTTCTTCATTTGATTTGTTGCATGCAATGCCTTCTTCGTAGTGCTCAGTTTCTCTTTCAGTTAATTCTCAAAAAAATTTCCTAGTCCGAATCCAATAAGCGACCCTAATCTCTAAGAAGATGACAATTTCGCTCATTTTTCCAGCACTTTTATATTTGTAGATATCTCCAATTGGCTTCTCTGCTCTGGTTTAAGGTCGTGCAGCTTGCCAGAGGAGCACAGATCATATTAAATTAGGATAGAAGTCTCTTGCGATGCAATCAATGCAATGACTAGAGTTTGGTCTACACGGGGTATTATATTTGCAGATCTCTTACGGAAAGCCAATTGGATTCTCTGCTCTGGTTAGTGTTCTGACAGTTTACCAGACCTAGGGTTTGTCATAACTAGTTGAACCGTTTCGTGTTATATTTGTATCCGAGTACTCGTAACATGTTCTTTATATTGCCAAGATTTATCGGATACTGTGAAAAACATCTTAAGCACGAGCCGAGTTTTTGCGCGATAGCACCAATTCGCTTCAAACCATAAAATATAAGCACGAAGTAACTTTTTAACGACAAATTGAGATAAAATGGATTTATCATTCCGCAATATAAAAATAATTACACGTATTTACGTATCTCGTATCTTCTTCTTATCTTATTTTTTTTATATCAGAGATTTTTTTTATTTTAAATGATTTTGTTCAATTGCTAATTTAATAATAAAAATAAATCGTTTTCATTATGATTTAATTTCTTCGAGACTCGTGTTGTTGTCTTGATGAATAATACATTGTATACAGTAACAAGCGGCTGTTGACCTTTTTGTATAGTTACGACCCATCAATAATTCAAATGTATAGGACAGACGGTTTTGAATTTATTATTTAGCGAGATACTCACTCGAAAGATGTAGCTTCTTTCTAATCGTAACAGACTTATCCTAGAAAATTTACTGCCCAAATACGGCCAATTTATAGGTCCGAAGCGTGAAATTAACTGTCCAACGAACTGTTCTCGCAATAATTGGATTAATTGGCTGTATGTCAAGTGTGGCGCCTTCTTGTTGGAACCAAATGTCGAGATCACGGGTGCATCAATTTCAGGCAGCAAATAGGTAACGGTTTTAATAAAAATATGGACTGATGATTCCATCACTCCAAACCGTTGTTTTGTCTGGATGTAATTGTACCTCTTTAAACTCTTCGGGTTGCTCGTCAGGCCAAATACGACAATTTTTGTAAATAATCATGTACATTGGTATTCAATCTTTCGTACTCATCCGTCAAGGTCCAATTCTCACTAGTCTTTTGCAATACAGGTTCATTTTGGAATTCAGCTTTTTGTCTCACGTGATGTTTCCAGTTGAGCCTTGAATCTAAATGCAGACCAATGTATTTTGCCGAATCAGCCTGCGGCACTTGCGCTCCATTGAAGTATATAACCGTAGATTGTTTTTTTTGTGTCGAAGTGTAAATGTCACATGGGTTGGTTTAAGCTCATTAAGCACGATGTTCCAGTCAATTGTCCATTTACTAACGTTGTTCATTGCTCGTTGCAGATTTTCCACTGCATTTGATTGTAATTCGTTCACTGACATAATTACGGTGTCAACGGCAAACGTACCGATGAATGTTTTATTCTTTGTAGGTATGTCTGCAGTGTAGAGAAGGTAGAGGACATGTCCCAAAACACTTCCCTGCGGAACTCCCGCTAACGTTAGATAAAAGTCAGAACATGTTTCTTCATGCGGATGACACTGAATTGACGATCAGAGAGGGATGATTCAAGCAGCTGGCAAAAGTTGGGTGGTAGCATTTTGCTCATCTTGAATATCAATCCATCGTGCCAAACCCTATCAAAGGTCTGGGATACATCCAGAAATACGGTGGGGCAGTATTTCTTTTCTTCTAACGCTTGCTCTTTTACTGTAGTTATTCGATGGACTTGATCTATTGTAGAGTGGTTGTTCCTAAGCCCAAATTGCTTTGATAGGGTCAGAAGCAGTGAAATTGGTCTATATGATGTTACTTCTTCACCTGGTTTACCAGGTTTCTGAACTAAAAGAAGTCACCAGAAATTGATGAGATTCAGACTTTTGACAGCATAATTATTTGGGCCGTTTTGAAGCATTTGGGTTCATACTTCAATCTCGTATCGGCATTAATGTGATCATGATGATTGCTTTACATGGAAACTCCTTGAACAGACCCGGTGATATTTCATCAATTTCTGGTGACTTCTTTTGGTTCAGACTTTTGTTCTTTTGTTTAAAATCATAATTTGGTTGATAAGCAGGTGTTACGTCAATGTTGGATTGAATGTCATGGGGTTGAAACACTTTTGCTATGTGTTGTGCACAGAGTTCCACTTTTTCTTTCTCTTGTCGAACCCAACTGCCTTGAGCATTTCTTAAAGGTGGTATTCGAACTACAGGTCGTTTAAATTTTCTGGTTGCTTTCCATAACGTGTAGTCCTTATTTATTTCTGGACCTAGCCCGCTTAGGAAGTTGTCGAAACAATCCTGTTTGAAGCTTTTGATTAGTCTATTTATTTTGTTACTTACACTATTGAAAGTTGTCTTGTCACCGGGTTTTCTGGTCAGATGCCATATTCTCCTTACCTTTCTTCTTTCTTTGATTTGTTCTTTGATTCCAGTCGGATATTTGACTTCGATCTCAGCTTTATCCTTTATTTCTGGAGTAGTTAGACTGGCGGCCAATTGAATGTATTCAATGCAATTGTTTGATTGTTGTTCCAATTCCCAAAAGATCCCAATCCGTGCATCGATTAGTGAGGTTTTGCTTTTTCTTTTTCTTGATGACTATAGCGTTGGCCAATAAATTGGCCCCCCTGGAGAAAAATATTCGCAGTTGTTTTCATGAATGGTATTGAACAAAGCATTCCCTTTTCCAGGAGACAGTAGCCTGGATCCCGAAGCTGTATGTTTTATATTATAGTCCCCTCCAATAATAAACCTTGGACCGAGTTTATTGAAGGCATTGTTAAATTGTGACTTCGTTGGTGTATGCCTTGGAGGACAGTTTGCTGCCGCAATATTTAAATCACAGTGGATTGAGATTACAGTTACTTGCATATATCTTTTACGAATATCCTCTTGTTGATTATGTATGATATAATTTTTATGTAGTAGAGCTGAACCACCTCTGGCTTTTTCACTAGGATGGGTTGTCCAGTAGATACATCGCTTTATTCTGATAAAGGTTATGTTCGAGAATTGTGTTTATAAAATCAGCGCAATGTCTATGTTGTTTGTATGGAGGAATATTTCCAGTTCTTGAGCTCGTTGGATGAGCCCATTAGCGTTCGAAGTAACAATGCGTAGGAACGAGTTAATCATTAGTGTGTATGCTGACTTTTTTGCTTTCCAGCTTTGGTACTTTCTCTGCTAAGTGACCAAGTGTCTGTAGAATATGATTTAGCATTTTAATAATTTCATAGTTATACTAGGCTCTTTATTGCCTTCTATGTGTTTGTTGTTACGGTTTAAATCATCAGCAGATAATTTTGTGGCTTGCGCATAGGATAATCCAGCTGTGGATGGTTTAATTGTTTTTTGTGGCTTAGCAGCTTTGGTTTGTAATCGCTGTGCTACGCTTGTTCTATTATTTTGTTGGCTTTAATTTTGTTCTGATATACACAGCATCCTTTATAATTTGCAGTATGTCCTAGTTAGTGACAAAAAGCACATGAAGGAGCGATATCTGGTCGTTTATTGAATTTTGTCGTGTGACGATTTCCAGCACACTTAACGCATTTGGTATGTTCAAGTTGTTGACAATTCGTACATTGTGGGATGCATCTTGTCTTGTTAGGTGGCTCAATTTTAACTATACAGTACGCAAGTTTCTTGATATTGTATGCTTCTTTATTGTTGTCTTTTTGTTTTAAGTCGACGTAAAACAATGGAAAGTGTTTCTTGACTTTTCCACCATTACTTGTGATCATTTTGTATATGTTGGTAATACCTGCGAAATAGTGTCCCATTTTGTCTAAGTCTGCTTGAATTTTATCGTGGCTATAATGGAAGATGGTAAGCCTGTGATAACCACTCTATAAGCCTTTTCGCTCTTCAGCTGGTAAGTGTGATATTCGATATTTTCTAGTTTGTTGCTGGCTTCTTTTTTTAATTCTTGCAGTAATTTTTTGATTTTCAAAGGTAATTCTACTGTCACTATGTGAAAGCGCCTTAAACTTAGTTGATTCACTAGTGGTTTTAATTATTTTGTCGAAAAAATTCGAAATTATTGATATTGCTCACATTAATGGGTGGAGGCAGTGGTATTTTTGGGTTTTTCTGTGAAAATTGGTGATCTCAACATTTTCGTGCACTTCGGAAAGTTGTTCCCTCTATTTGGCAGTAGTTGTTTCTTCACAGGATCTATGGTACCGGCCTCCGAAGAATATTTTAAGCAGCCGGGTTGATTTGATGCTATTAAAGACGCATCCGTCTCGCTTTCAAAATTTTTTCCATTCATTATGATGCCTTTCATTATGTTGCCATTCATTATGTTGCCTTGTATCGAGGTGTGAGTTGGATTTTGACAAATGAGTACGAAAGATGGATTTGAAAGAAGTATTACGTGTGTGATATATGGCCCAAAACGCGATACTCATGATAGATCCACGGCTGAGAGATCGATCTGGCTATTCTAATTGTTAACAACAGTATGAAGAGCTAGCTCGTGATCGAAACCAATGTAGTCAGATTGTTGACACGGTACGGACCAATAATGTTCTGTTAAAACCGTAAAAAAGCATGTATAGTCGCATGGCAAAACGCAGGAAGAAGCTTCCTACAGTGGAACCTACTCAAACATAACATGCGGAATTAAATGAATAAAATCTGCCCAACAGCATAATTACCGAAAGCTTCTAGCTTGTATCGCGTCGCCCTTTGACATTTTAACCTGCTGTAGGTCAAATTATACAGTGACTTCATAATTTTACCTCGATCATCTGTTGTATTTTATACCCACATCCAGTTAATATTTATTCAGACGAGAAAAAAAATGTAAATTCATGTTTTGATCATCATCCTCCAGTTATGCTGGTGTAATAAAAATGATCAAAAAAGCTTTTATTGATCAATCAAATCGTTTTGTATGTGTATAGTCAATAATTTAATTAAAGATAATTTAAAATTCTTTGGTGGTCCCTTAAGTTCTTCATTTGTTTTTTTTCTCAATAAAATCTGCCATAATTTAGAAATTCATTGCTGTAGCGTGTTAATAATTCAAACCCATAATGCGCCATAAATCACTCAGCACGCGGTTTAATTGGAATGCAGCATGCACATCTATAGAGGTAGTACGGCAGGCGGGCATTATATAGAGGCCACGAGAACACTTTGCTAAACTATATACTCGTACAATTATAATCGCGTGCGAATTTATCAATTTAGCGCACATGTTGGTTTTCTAAACAAACCGCATCGATCGCGATAGCACTTAACAGTGTACAACAACAAAATGTGCATATCTAAGATGTTCCTCTATATACTCGTATACCAATAATAAATTTATTATTGATTAATGCAATTAAGATGTTCAAATAAAAAATCATGCAACAATTATAACAGTTGTTGGGCGTGTTTATGTTGTAAAATTTTTACTTTGGTTTAATTGAAGTGCAAGGTAAAAGTAGTTCCAGCGTCTCGATGATGTATAAACATACTTCTGCTGTTGAATTGAATTAAGATATAATCAGTTTTTATGTGCATGTACATTATAATAAAAGAGATTTATAGAGGTGGTAAAAAGACCCTGTCATCTTTTAATTTTTTTAATATTCGTTAATATAAGAACAAGAGGCGGCTGAAGATGTTAAAAACTGTAAAGTTTTCACTTTAATACCAAACAGATAAGTTTTTTTTTTGGTCGAATCGAGCAGTGCGCTAGATTCTTTTTTGAGATCTTATATTTTCGTTGAATTGGGATTTCAATTAATGCGATCATTTAAGAGTTAACGCAATTGCAATTATAATCAAGATGAAGAAGTAAACAGATTGGATTATATTTTCTTATTAATTTCCGTTGAGTATCTATCATTTGGTAAATCATGGAGCCTGCAACCCAGACGCGTGTACTGACTATACGTTTCGGTGATCAGACCCATAATCTCGTTTGTCAGTCGCTCGCCTCTAAAGGAACGACAATCCTCCTAGCCCTTTTGGACACTGTCAAATATCGAGGGAGGTGGGTACACCACTGCCCACATACCCTCAGACACTATGGTGACGAAGCATGTCTTTGGGAAATGATTTTGGGTAGTTATTACCAAAACCTACATACTATAATAGCGCATCCGTCTTCTGTCGGGTTATATATAAACCAAATCCTGAGGTCGAATTATCTATTTCTCTTGATAGGCACGCTACTATCTTTCAGGCGGAAATTGCTGCAATATTGAAGTAGCACTCTTTGCAAACGTGATGGTTTGCAGAGATTGTCGTATCTGCTTGGCTATCAGCAGGCTGCTTTAAAGGTATTTCTTTCCAATACTGTTTCATTAAATCTTGTGTTGGAGACGATAATTGCCTTAAATCGACTAGACACCCAGACACATGGGTATCAAAGGAAATGTATTCGCTGATAAATTGGCCCGTTTGGGAGAGGATTCCACTTGCGAGGGACTAGGGTCCGCTTAAGAAGTGAAGACATCATTTCTTAAACGAGTAACAATTGACTTTCACTTTGATGGTCTGTACCAGAAGAGATGAGATAGCCTCATTACTTGTCGAATACCCAAAACCTTCTTTGGATCAATAAACTCTCACGGGGTTTGTTCCCTGAAAAATCATACGCTTCGAATGAATATTCGAAACGTTATAAACAAGAACAGTACGGGGAAGTAGAAGATGAAACTTATGATCACTTCTTGTACTGCTGTTCTTTATAGTTTTTCCATAAACTGCACTGCTTCAGATCACAATTGTTATTTGAGGATCAACTTGATGATACCAGATATCGTGGCTTTCATTAGAAAAACAACCAGATTGAGACTGTACAGACTGTATACAGTTTAGAAAGACATGTCACAATAGGCCAATCGAGCCTTAGTGATTGGGGTAAAAATGAGGAACTCTGGTCGATTTTGACACAAATGAATAAAATGGATGTACCGACCAGTAAACTGGGTACTGGGTGCGAATCTCAAATTGGCCTAGGTACAAAAGAAGTTTATCGCCATCTGATTACGATCGGTGGTGTGTATGAACACATATACATGACCCTCTTGTTGCAGTGCAGAATTCATGGGCCAATCCATTTTCCTATAGGCTGGCATGAAAGCTATGCAATGTTCAGATTGTTCTACGTAAATCTGACTTATAGCCATACTTCGTTGATTGGACTATGTACTGGCATAAAATATTAGCATTGAACTCCAAAACAGATTTCAAAGACATCAACAGCGGAACAAACTAGAAGAATAGAATAAATGTTAATGTAAGCACATTTATAAGTAAGGTAGACATTACTGCTTGCACTACAACTATTAGATTGAAGAAGGCATCAAAAATCGTTAATTGTTAAGACTCCATCGATTTCGATCACGATCAAGATTTTCATAGAGTTGTCAACAGCCAGAAGCAACCAACAAGCTATATGCGCCACCATGCCACTGTCCCCGACAGCAATCTTTTTGACAATGGAAAAGAAGGATCATTTTAAAGATCGCTACCACCAATCACTCACAGAATGGGGCCAATCAAGAGCTCGTTTTAAATTCCTGATCTCGTTATATAGGAAAGAATCCGGATGGACATAGAGCTGTGCAATGCGCAGATGGTACTACGAAAAACTCGGACCTATAGCCGTACATAGAGTGGTATCACAACAGACCGATCGCCGGTCTAAGTGTGCGATAGCATAGCCTCAACAACCTAACAACCTTACCTATGTTCTCGGTATTCATTTCTAAAATAGAATTTCTCGTACTCATTCGTCATGTTCAAATTGCAACGGGTCTATTCAATACTCTATTGAATAAGTGGACGTAAAAATTAGATTGTTTATGGCAAGGCAGGTCTTAATACCCGTGCCACCATTATTACGATGTTCAATCTTGATACCTGCTCCCACCATTATTATCATGAGAATGGTAGATCCAAGAGACTTCAATCTCATTATTTCTTACATATTCAGTTTCCGAAAAGAGCATTGGAATCGCTCTCAATTGTTGCACTCTTTAAACCTTAACCTTCCATCATTCACGCTTTTATTTATAGAAGACGTACTGGTTGTGCTAATCGTTATCTATAACAACAAATTATGTTTGCAACCGGGAAACCGTAAATGCGGGAGGTTTAAATTATTTAAAGTGGCCGAAATGGACCATATAAGTCAACCGCAATGTTAGTGGCAGCAGATAAGCGTTATTGAAACCAAAAATTCTTGAACATATTACGTAGTGCCAAGTGACCGTTGGAGATGGATAATCCGCGACAGAAACTGTATCCTCAACGTACTAGCTATATAAAAATTTGATTAATTTATTGAGAGGGACGATATCGTGATTGTTATATTGACTATGATGGTTTAAGTTTGGCCGAATTTAACCGAGCATTCAAACGGTTGCTTATAATAAACCCGATTGATTGAAACTGAAGTTGATAATCGGGTGTACATAGTGAATGGTACTGATTGAGTTGAGTTACAAATCGGATAACACTTGAAAACGAAGTTTTTTCAGTCCATGGTTTTATGGAAAATGTAAGCCTCTCGTTATATATTCAAGAAGTATCTTTCTAAAAAACGTGGTTTCCCTGAAACGGTGGATGTTAGTATATGTATATATGTAGAATATGATAAATGATGCTGGGTGCTGTAATCGTGACAGCTAATGATAATGATGGGAGCCGAGCTTGAACTCCACAGAGTGGAACAATGAGAAGACGTTTGTCTTGAAATGTATGGCATCTTAGATGTGATCTGTAATATTCGTTCGGCTATGCGTCATCAGACATATGCGACCGGACTTGATCTATGTTGCATTTCGGTTCTATATATGTTGTGAGGCTATATTGCAACAGTTCTAGCGAATTACGGAATTTTGAATCGAAATCTTTTTTCGATTATTTTGTTTTTACTTCACTATTGTGGTGTGACTATTCGTCGTATTTGTGAATGCCACACATTCGAATCAGGAATAAAAGCTTCGTTCTGTATCTTAGGTTATGGTTTTTGTATAAATTGTTACATTCCGTTTAGGCATCATCATTCGAATTAGTGTAAATATATTTCGGTGGATATTGGATATTCAATCTCGATTAAGACAAAATGCAATATGAATCAGTCATATTCTGATTAGTGATGGGAATCAACACACGACCGATCCATCTGCCGTGTGTGTATATACTATCTTCTATATCTGCTGTACATTATGCAGACGGTCTGCCTAGATCGGATATCGAAAGGATTAAACTCCGCAGTGCCACAACGGAGTGTCAATGTAGATAGGAAAACAAGCTTAAAAAGACGTGGTACAAACAGCACGTATCCTCTGATCGACTAGCTGTTATTGCCTTCCAGATTGTGCTCAATGGATCTCGTGTTTGTTTATTCTCGTCCAAAAAGAAGCGATGTGGTAATCAAATTACACGAGATTTATTCTAGCGTTTGTGCTATGTATATGGGCAGTTGTGGCCTCTTAATATTTCGCAAGACATCTGTTGCATTCTGTATAAGAGTGAAATGAATGACTCTTGTTGGAGGTTTGTTGTCGGTGTTAATGATGAAATGCATAGCTTCGATATTCCCTATAATCATTGTAGTAGTGTTTCAGAACAACTCCATCCGATGTTTGATTTAATACGTTGTATTGTAGTTACGAGTTGCTTAAGTGCATAAATTCATTGAGAGGAATCAGATTACTTTTTATGGCTGAGCAAATCGTTTAACATACATGTGGAACGTCAAGCTCGACAGATCGTTCGAAAAGCGTTTCTAGGTGGAGTTCACACACTGCTCGTTTTGTAATACCACACGAATGTCGTGCGATATTACGTCTGATTCGGGTGATATCAAAGAGCTATTGACGGATTTCGGACTGATAAGACTGAATCTGGATTCTAAACTGTTATATTGGAAATCTTCTGTACAGGATGACATATATTGGAAGTACAAATAAGTTTTGAGCTTTTTTCTAAAACTTCGAAACAACTTGAACAAACGGTTTTTGGAAGGGGATCAATATCTGTTGAGTACAGAGGTAGAAGTAGAACTTTCCATTGCATCGCCTTCAACATGATGTTCAACATGATGAAAGATCTTTTTGTCATGTATTTTGGCTAATTGTGGTCGGATGAGCTTAAATGATCACCTTAATTGCATCACGTGGTTGATAACGTATACTACAGTAATGATTTCGATATCCTGGAAAAGCACATAAATCACTCTAAACCTATCCTACCAGATACGTTTGTCATGAATAGTCGGGTTGGCCGTTTAAGTTAAGCATGGCCGCGCTCAACTCATGATTTTCTTTGGGTTATCGTTGTGTAGATACGGAAAGTGTCCGCTGATCCAAGGCAAAAATCTATTCCGATGTGGTCAGTTAGAGCAGCTGTTCACACCTGATCGTCATCAAAACTTTTTCAACCTTAAAAACGTCGATCGTCGTCTCTTGGGTTGAGCTTATACTGTTTTTCAATTGTTTTTTGAGTCACTTCGAAAGTTTCAGCTAGATTCACCTTGAATTTCGCACGTATCTTGGTCGAAAACACCACCAACTCAATATCATCCAACTCTATTAGCCTCCTTGCACATTCTTTGCTATTGGTGCCAAAAACCCCGAAGCCACAACTTACTTGTAACACTTCATTGAACACCTTCTCATAAACAGGTAAGAAACTGACGGTTAGTTGTCTTACGCCCTATCGTGTTGACAGTACTTGTTCAGATACTAAATAATGCTTGATGTTGATGCTCCATCATGGAGTAACCGAAAGGTGATGCTAACAAATTGATCGACTATAAGTGAGCGCACTAACAGTTTTCTAATCATATTGTCACTTTGCTGGTATGATTACAGTGTAGGGAAGAGGTTTCACATTATACGAACACTCCAGATTGAAACACACAGATAAGAACTCTGACTGCACTATAGCGTGCTAATATACGTTAATGGTCCAGTTCCTATATTAATACGTCTTTCTAAAATTTCAGCATTCTATACGAGATGCATCGATAAAGCCCCATAAATCACCATATACACACTTGGGTGGTCTTTTTATAGAAATGACTACACATTATACATATATATTTGCACCACGAGTAGGTGACTCGTATCTTATTACCAATACTAATTTATTGATGAGCTCACTTACATAATTTAGCAATTAATTTCATTCCAACTTCCTATTATACTTGTATATATGCAACTTTCTTATCTTAATATTCGCGGACACTATAAATACCGTTCGTTATTATCTAGAAAAACATGATAAATTATCTATCGCGCGCATATTTGACATTTGGTTTTGTGATCGCACAACGATCGTCGATTGTTTTGAGACAAAAGTGACATGAAGACAAATTTTCATAATTTTTCAATAAAATTAATAAAAATTAAAATTTTGTTAGTTCATTAAATCCGGGTGGTCTCAATTATAAATATTGTCGTCTATTATATACGATTAAGAATCGAACCATAACAACAAAAGTCGGAGACAACACTCTCTTCTTCGATTTATAAAAAGACATTTCTTGTTTTTGTAATTTTTATTTCTTATAAATGCCGATGACGATCATCATCGCCGATCATCATTATCGTATTTGTATATATATACATCGAATATGTGTTTGTGTGTATTATGGATAGATGATCACCTGTAGATCCGATCGTAATTTGTGCGTTTACTTTAAGATCATTTTTATTTTATTTTTAAATTCCACTCGATCGTATTAATTTATTGATCTTTAAGCTCGTGGTTAAGTAAATAGAAATAAAAAGTAAATTAATACTTAAGGTTGCATGCTATTTACCTAAACTTGTTTAACGACCACAACCATGGTATATAAAGGGGTTTTTAATGAGAGGTTTCATTATTTTATTTATAAAACGAGGATTTTTGAAGAAATAGCTTCCATGATCAAGTCGCACATTTGTCGCTGTATGTCTTTGGTCAGGTTCGCATTGCGATATATGAGGTTGAGGATACTTTAATTTTAGTCAAGGCTTTCAGAGGATGCCCGCAGGGAGATCTGCTTTCACCCCTGTTGTGGCTTCTTGTAATTCTTCGTTTCAAGCAAGCACCTGAATGTCTTATCACATCTAACTCAATACGCTCTTCTCATTATAGAAAAGTGGTGTCTGGATAAGGGTTTACATGTGAACCCGTCAAAAAACGCAGCTTTTTGTGTACGATCACTTTTCGGATAACGGCTCTACGTCAAACACCTTGGTGTTTTTCCGGACAATAAACTTTCTTGGAAGTATCATCTGGATTTTAAACTGCAAAAAGCCACTGTAATTTTTTGGCAATGTCGTAGAGCTTTTGGTAGTTCCTGGGGATTATCCCCCAAAATACAATATTTTATTTACAAGCTTCTGGTTTTACGAATGCTAAGTTATGCATCTGTTGTTTGTTGGCCAGTGGTTAAAGTTAAATCTCCAATTGGCAAACTCAACTATTTGCAAAATATCATTTGTCGGGCTGTAACGGGAGCCATGTCTTCAACTCCGCTCCTGGCTATGGAGCTCATGCTCTACCTACCAATGTTACAATCCTTCATTTCAGGTACAGCTTGTTCGGCTGCCTTTCGCTTGGGGAATGCTAGGGCGTGGAATGCTTTTGGCACTTCTTCAGGTCATAGATCAATTCTTAATGATTTTAAACTTGCTATACCAAAAATCTACATGGTTACTGATTGGCTTTTGCCTGTTTTTCACAGATCATATGAGGTGGCTTATCCATCAAAGTATATGTGGTTCTCACCAGACTTGCCCAAACAGATATCCGAATCCCTTGTACTCTTTTCAGATGGCTCTGCCCCTGTTCAGGGTGCACGCTTTGGTTACTACTGTCCATCGCATGATTTGAGAATATCTGGCAGTTTGGAGTCCTACTGTACTATTCACCAAGTGAAATTAATTGCGGTTACTCACTGCGTGTTTTCAGCTGCCGACGACAAATAGGTCATATTTTGTACGGATAGTAAAACTGTCCTTAACTCATTGAACAATCCTCTTACCAGCTCTAAACTCGTAGAGGATTGTATTATAAAATATTGCTGAACCTCCTGGGTTGTAATAATAAGACAACGGTCATGTGAGTTCCCGCTCATTGTGCCATTGATGGCAAGAAAGTTGCAGACAGTTTGGCTTAAACTGGCTCTCGCTTATTTTTCGAAGGCGCTGAAGCAGCCCCTTATCTAT
This sequence comes from Tipula lateralis, assembly GCA_963932295.1. Taxonomy (NCBI): domain Eukaryota; kingdom Metazoa; phylum Arthropoda; class Insecta; order Diptera; family Tipulidae; genus Tipula; species Tipula lateralis. The sequence goes on from OZ010736.1 coordinate 115,444,375, forward strand.
TCACTTAGTGAAACAAACAATTAAAACCGTTGCTCTATCGAATCTTAAGCTGTCGTGGTCAACCACCCCTTTTTGCCGCAAGGCGAAAAACTTTATAAGGGGGCTAAATCCGAAGCTGACCAATTACATTCATTCAAAAGGACAACTTGAGAATATTGGTTTCTTTACATACTGGCCATGGCCGATTCAAAAGTCATCTTCATCGCATGGAACTTGCCAGTGATGATGCGACGACCGTTTTGAGGATGTTGATGACAGCTTGCACTTCACCAGCAGCTGTCCGGCTTTCGACCGCAGTAGATCCCTTATGTTCGACTCCAAGATAACTCCTGTAAATCAATTGTCGGCTCTGCACTGGTTCAAACTGTTCCAGTTTGCTAAGGTTGCAGAACACGCATGTGCACTTTGGTGAATCCTAGCTCCAAAGAAAACGTCTAAAGGTATTAAAACACAAGATCTCGGTGCCGTTTGTGATTACCTCGGCACGTAGTACCGACCTGCTCAAAATAAACGTCGTCCACATCGATATCTTCCGATTCCGGCCATCAAAAATTATTAATCATAGCTCGGTAGCGCATTCCATAAATCGTAACAGTTGGACCAGCCTCATTTTCAAAAAAGTAAGGCCTAATCACACCGCCAGCCCCAAAACCACACCAAAAAGTGACACGTTGACGATGGGAAGACTTTTCAACAATCATTCTTCGATTTCCTGAACCCAAACTCGACAATTCTGCTTATTAACGTAGCTTTTGAGATGAAAATGGGCCTCATCACTGTTGATGGTTTTTCGATGAAAATCCGGATCATTTGGATGCATTTGGAGGACCTAATCAGTGAAGATACGACGTTTATAATGATCGACCGGTTTAAGTTCATGTATTAACTGAACTTTAATGGCCTTGACACGTCTTTATGCAAAATACGGTGTATAATGTCGTTTGTGGAATATCTGATTCCAAAGATCGACGAGGAATCGGCAAATCTGAGGTTTCGTCGACATTACGCACTATCGCATCATCAAAATACATCATTAATTTTTCATTTTCGGACTCAGTTTCGTGTTGGGAGTACCTATATTATTACAGAAGTCGGTTTGACTTCTGCCAGCTCTAGCATTGTGGGCGGATGTTCACAGACAATTTACTGGTTCGCTAATCTCATGTGCAAGCGCAGCTTACACATAAGATTATCAAATTGGAAGTCCAACACATATTATTTTACCTGTGGCCCAATGAAAAATCAATGTATAGCCTTGGGACACATGGTCATCTCTTTTAGACCATCGAGTTTCTTGGAGTGCGACGAGTTTCAGCTGATACTCTTTCATACATGTGATGATGCCAAAAAACGCGTCAGGTTTTCTCAGTGACAGCACGTTCACATGCCGATCCGCAATCTCATTTAAAGGGTTCTTAAGTGGAGGTCATTCTTGTGGGTGGTTCTTTCTTAATTTTCAAAATTTGTTGTTTTTTACGTATGCGGATCATCAGTCCAGCGATCCAACCAAATTGAGTCGCCTCCTACGACAAGGATACTGTGGTGATATTCTATGGGTCTTATGTTTTGTTCGAAATATTTACGATACTTGAATGCCTCCATCCACATAGGGCTAAAGATGACAGCTTCAAAATAGACAGCTGCTCAAATATCAAACTATTCAAGATGATACCTCTTATTGAAAAACCCTTTATGTAGAAGCAAACGAATACCAATATTAAAGATTAAATCCGTTCACCTGTTTCGTCAGTGGTTCAAAGGATTAGTGTTCGCTCATTTTTGGTCGTACAAAATAACAGATTTGTTTAAATAAATCATCTTAAGTCAAAAGTCAAGCATCTTAATTGTATTTTGGTTTTTCTTTTTAAATTTATTTCGTCGTCTTAAGTCTGTTTTGTATATCGTGTATAGGTATATAACTTGTATAGTTATAAATTGTTGTTGTTCCTGTTTGATTCTTGGTACAAAATAGCTAATCCAGCGAAACTAATTTGTTTTGAACGAAAAATAATTGTATGTATGTACACATAAATAGTTTTGCTGGTGGAGAGTTCAATTTTGTGGTTTTTTGTTCGAGTCTTAAGAGATAATAAGACAACGAAGGCAAACAAAGTAAATATATAAAATGGGTGGTTTGTACTTACTTGCGAATAGATTAATTGGAACGTCTTATAAAATTCATGGATCAGATATACGAGTATTTTGTGTTTTTTGTCCATGTTATGTGACCAAAACGTTTATGTATGTTCCCACGAGAAGAAGCCAAATTAATCGACAACAATATTTGTAGATGATCAACAAAATTATTTATTTAAAGTTTTTTTTCTTAATTTTTTGAACAATTCCATATCAAAGACGTATCCAGCCGACAAAAACCGCGCGCGTCATTATGTATACGCGGTACATAATCAAAATCAATTTACTGTAAAATTTTGGTTTTTGTATAAGTGTGTATAAGGTCAATTCGAGTACAGCTTAATAAATGCATATACAGATAGTCCTCGTATGACACGATGTTTACGTGCCACTAAAACATCGTGTTAACCACAGTTGAAACAAAGACGAAACACAGATGGCAGTGCCATCTGTTTTAAAGTATCAAAAATCATATAATATGTCTCAAGGAATATGTAGAACAAGTATGGGCGAGTAATCTATACGTTTTTGACCTTGGAACGACAAATGAACGTAGACTGGGGACGTCGAAGGGATATGAACCATCATATCTCCAGAGCCTTACCTATCAACTTTTTGGTAACTGCATATTTACTTCAGTTCATGTAGGACGAGCATATAATCAGATTCTAGTGGTTCCATTTGACATTCCAAAAACAGTTGTTCGAGATTTTTTAAATGATATTTGCACTCAGGAGTGTAGTTAGGATTACAATTTTGTTTTATTATTTAGAATATTCTCTTTGCTATTTTTGTGTTTGTTCTGAATGTGTTCATCGGCATGGTGACAGTTCTCTTCAAACGTATCACTATTCGTATTTGTTCGGCGGTTAAATCTAAAGCGTGGTGTAAACAGGACGTTCAACACTCCCATAAAATTGTGTGGTGGATCGAAGAGCGATGTGTCAAACCTTATTGCTTCTCATGAAATGATTCTTTCCTCTTTTAGTCTTACTCATGACTATTTCTCTTGTGATCTTTATTTTAGAAACAGCATCATCTATTAGACAGAGGACAGATTGGCAGATCAAAAAGTCTATGAAATAATATGTGTCCAAAAATCATAAGGAACTGTACAATAGAAGTTTTGCGAACTAAAGAAACCACTATGTTAAGCTTCAGGAGATATTTGAGCCAAAATTATGTTGTGTTGAAGGAGAGATAAATAACTTCTATTTCCTGAATCAAATCTTTTCAATCCGTTATGGACCCTATATTAACGGCCGAACAGACATACATAAACTGATGGATGCTTTGAAGTTGGGTGATACCACAGGAAAATTTCTTGATACAGAGGAAAATACCACAGGATAATTCTTGGTTCATTATCAGTATAAATGACTCTAAACTTTTTCCAAATTCCAACCCTTTCTGGAATGCTTTAGAGTTAACATTTTAGTTGGCTCACTTAAATCTTCTTCTGGCTCTGAGTCATTTTCTTTACCGTTGTGATTGACCATCAGCTCTATTAGTTTATTTCTTTCAGTTCTTCATCCAAAAGCAGTTCCCCCAAATCATTGGGTGCCACATCCACGAATCCTTCTCTACCGGTGAAAGTGTCATTTCTAAATCTGATCTAGTTCATTTTGAATGGGTGGTATGTCATTTGCTTCGAGTACGACAGTGGACCATAAAGCTGTCCAGCACGCGTTTAGTGTAGAAAACTTCAACTCTTCCATTGAAAGCGCAATGATCTCCACACATTTCATAATGAAAATTCTTTCCAAGCATTTGGTAAATCATGGAGCCTAAGACCCAGACCCATAATCTCTTTTGGTGCACTTATTTGGTGGTCTAGAATAATGAGCAGGGTTGGACGGAGACATAAATCGTCATCAAAGAATTGTTTGTCTTGGTACTGTAGGAGCTATGCACAGCACTTCTACTGTAGTTCTTGAGATGGCAATGGGTCTGGTACCGCTTGATATAAATCGCCATCAAAGACTTGTTTGTCTTGGTACTGTAGGAGCTATGCACACCACTTCTACTACAGTTCTTGAGATGGCAATGGGTCTGGTACCGCTTGATCTTTAGATCAGAAGATGTGCAGAGTAAACAGCCGCTCGCCTTTGAGGCAAAGTCAATCTTCCTAGAACTTGGCCACTGTCCAATATGGAGTAAGGTGAGCCAACACACAACAGCCCACACTATGGCGTCGAAGCACTTCCTCTGCAAACTACTACCGGAAATGGGACTTTAATATATACAATCTTTACAATGGAGATGAACTGCAGAGGTCATCGTATCTGCATCTTTTCTGACAGCCAAGCTGCTCTAAACCCGTTTTTCTCTAATACTGTTGCATCGAAATTTGTTTTGTAGACGATAATTGTCTTAAAACGACTAAGCAGTCTGCATCAAGTAAGACTTCACTGAACACCCAGTCACATGGGTATCAAATAAAATGTATTGGTTGATAAATTGGCCCGTATGGGAGTGGTTTCACTTGTGTGGGACCTGGGCCCGCTTTAGGAGTGACGTCATTATTTCTTAAACGAGAAATGGACTATCACTTTGGTGATCTGCATCAAAAATGATGGGAAAGCCTCATCTCCTGTCGGCTATCCAAAATGTTCTTTGGATCAATCAATATTTGGATCAGCAAAGATCTCAGTCCTTTTTAAACTATGATAGATGAACTTTGAGGATCTTTCTGGCCACTCTCTCGGGGCATTACTCCCTGAATTATCATATGTTTCTAATGAAAATTCGGAACAACGCAAACTTCGAATAATGTGGGGGTGAAGTAAATGAAACTGTTGAGCATTTCAACAGGGAGGGAACAAAATACTTCGACCCCGACATATTCTAAGCAAATTCTATAGAATCCATAATGTGTTGAAAAGTATGTAAGACGAATGTAATAAGATTTAAATGTTGTAATAACACCTTGATCTTGTGTATGTATAATTGATGTTGTATCCAAAATTAACAAAATCTTGAAGATAAGATCTTTTCGTTTTATACTTGAAACTACTTGAGGCATGAAGCAGTTTTGGAACCCAGGCATTTTTATTGGCATGCCAAAGAACTAGTAAACTAGATTTGTCTTGGGTTTTCATGGCACGAGGATTCAATGCCCGATAAATAACCATTGGTTTGGTGAATCTTTGGCGACCTTACATTCAGAAGCAGACTTGGCATTTTTTTCACAATAATGCTATTTCATCAGCATTAAATACCTGATCAGACGTGTCTCCTTCAACAGCACTTCTGGAAATTTGGAAACAAAGCGCTTCTTAAAACTTTCAAACCAGTCCTTGCTAGTATTAAACTCCAAACTCGAAGACGGCTTTTGGTTTGAAGATTCACTAGAATCTTTCGAATGCTTAAAAATTTTAAGCGCTTTGTGTTTAATTTAATTACCATCTAAAGGCTAGTACTCAGATCAAAGTGAAATGAAATTTTACCGCGGTATCCAAAAATTTATTTAGAGACCCATTGGCCAGCTCCATTTATAGGTAATTTACTGAAATCGTCTTTGCACTGGTGTCCTTAATCCATTAAATCATGTGGTTTCGTTCTCTGCAATCGTCTGACTGCATATGAAGTATCCAATATACCACGAAGTTTTTTGTTTACGTGTTGATAAATACGTTATCCATGAATTATGGTAAGATTTTTTTATTTCTTCTTCAACCGTTTGGATATTTAGGTCCCTATGGAGGTCATCATTCCTAATGTACCACGGAGCGTTAACTATAACTCGTAGCACTTTGTTTTGAAAATGTTCAAACAGTTCAAATGTTTATGCGCGCCATCTTTGGTGCATTGAGATAACTATAGTTTTTGCGCTAATGAACTGAGTACTGCTTAGTGAAAACAGAAATGAAATTTTCCATTTCTGTTTTCACTAAGTACTTTGATAAAATCGTATGGAAGTTTTACGTGAAATCGATCTGAGTACTAGCTTTAACGGAATATGCTTGTTGGTACAATCTTCAATCCATATGTTCAGTGCCTTTTTCCAATTTTCCTTACAGTCACATATATATAGCCGTTAAGATCGTTCTCGTTAATGTTGAGCATGCTATTGTGAAACCGTGTAGTAGAGGTACCGTGTTATACGAGGGCTACCTACATAGATACACAAAACTATTGATCATATTAAGAACAACAACAAAATATCAACAAACCTCTCAACTATACATACGTACATATACAGCGCGCGCAATAACATACCAGAAAACCACCTTTCCAAACTGTCAGACATATCAATTATATTGTCTCTAAAATGTCATAATTATATGCGGCAATGGGTTCGTTTATTTACTTAACATTATTCTACATCTCAACGTAATGATTTTTGAGACACACTCAAGTTGATTTCATTCATGAATGACAATAAGAATTTAATTATTAAGAACATTTTTGTGTGATTAGAAGAATTTCTGTTGTAACACTTTAAGTGTGTCTTGTACAAATGAAGTGATGTTGCACTTGAGCTATAGTATATAAATCTTTTAAGAGGATTTTATGGTGTTGTGTGTCGGTATGTACATCTGTGTGCACACAGATAAGTTGAATGACATAAAATAACAATTTCTTAAGTTTTTTTTTTTTTGAAGAGATAAATCCGTTAAGGTATAACCGATATATAAAAGAAAATCATCTTATTATCAAATATCATGTTTCGGTGTATCTGTTGGTATATACGTTGTATAAACAACCCAACAAGTAAATTCGGGTCAGAAATAAGAAATTCAAATATTCCTTAATTTCACACATGATTGCGTGTTTTATTAAATAAATCTTATTCTTTAAATTAATTTATAATATAAATGAAACGAAATAAATTCTTAAAAATATAACGATTGTCTACGTCCACATAATATATATAAAAATCAGTGATTCGTAATCCATCATTCACGAAACACTATATGTTGTGCCAACACAATCTTGATCATTTTACTGAAAAAGTTAACCTGGTCTGTTGACGTACGTCTCAATTGAGGATTTATTCTTATAACGGGCTTTTTATTTTGGACGTCCCAATAGAGAAGCAATTCATAGTCTAGTGAAAATTTTATGTCTTATGTATTGTTTCTGTGTGAGTATGACAACGGGTTGCTCGAAGTGCCGGAAATCGTTAATGAAAATGACCGTCACCTTACATTCGATGTAGATCGGTACAGAGACAAGTTCCAATGTTATTTTATTGTTATATGACAGCTAGGTGGCGTCATTTAAGAAGCGCCAGTATTGAACAAGGGAGACCTGCCATTTTCGTCGAAATATGTCATCACATAATTGGAATAATTATAACTAAAAATTACACTGTTAAATTTGTTCAATATCCAATTGGAATTCAAACTCGTAGTTTGTATATCCAATTGGATTCTAATTGGAATCACATCGGATACTTATTGGATAACATGGCGAATGCAAAAATCTCATTCGATTCTTGTAAATCTAGCAAAATAAAGCTAAGTTTTGTCTAGATTTGGTCAAACCGCGTTGAAACATTATTCTTAAGCGGACAATAAGTGTCCGCCCAATGAGTTAAAGATTCTTGATATTTCCAAAAACCATTTGAACGGTTGATTGATGTGTACTGGAGGTTTACTTTAACAAAAACTATAATTTTCCGATTAAACTCCATTAGATACCTAGAGTTTCAATCACTGTCCCTCTAAGAATGTGAGATCATCGATAGAGAACGTATATGTGACTGCAGATTTTACGCCTCTTTACCGTATCAATACCGGTTAACACGTTTCCAACCTTAAATTCGTTTTTAACGAATTTGGCTGGCTTAAATCATTTTGTAGTAACAGTGCAAGGTGCAACGTGTCCCCAAACTTATCCCCGTCGAGATATTTATTGATTTATCGATACCTATACTTAGATATTAGTCGAGACAGGTGTTTAGTTCATCATGGCATGGTGAGCCATTTATTATTTAACTTTGTGGTGGGAAACTATATACATATATAGTTTCTTGGTGGCCTCCAGGTTGATAAACTTGCTAATAAATTATATATACAGGTCACTTAACTCCTGATGCGGGGTTTCAGTTTTATCATAATTGGCAGTTGCAACACAAATGGATCATCTAAATCCGATATAGAGGTTTTGCGTAAGATAGAATTCAAGTGATGACTTTTGCTAACTGACTGAAACTGATTGTATGGAAATCTTCTAAATCCCGAAACTGTTCAAATATTTTGCTATTTTCATAACGCTATGGGTCTCCATTAATAGAGGCATGGTATTTGAAATCATCCAGTTGAAGTTAATTTAAATGGAACTTGATCTTCCCTTAATATTTTACCACTGATAAAATCGCAGTTATACCAGCCTCCAATAAGATATCAATAGCAGCAGGACTATCGAAACTTGGATCAGTCAAAATGCCATTCCAAGATAATCACTGTAATTTTGACAACACAGTTTATGCGAATTGTGATTTGTGACAGCCTTCGTTTGTTCCATGGTATTTGTAAACTTGATAGACGAAGTGGATTTTGTTATGACCTGCTCATTGCTCTTGACGGATTCTGAGGGGAACTTGAAGACGTTGCTTTGAATATGTCCTTTTCAAAATCTTCCCATTTTTCTTTGCAAAATTGATAAGTAGACTATACAATATCCTTGGCAATCGTTGTGATATGGTTGGCTATGTTTCAATTCCTGATGACCTAATAGTTTCTGGCCTCTTAAGTAGTAAACTTTATATAATGATGCTACCGTTTGTTGATATTTATCAACTTGGGTTCGAGTCAGGGCTCTTCTGTTTCGGTGCATTTTGGTTAATTCCGCCAAAAAACTTTTGCGTCCTTCATTCTGGCTGATTATCAGAGTTTTCACTATTGGTATTTTCTACACTTGGACCACTTATAAATACACTGCAGTTAAATATTTATGATTTTGGCATCAACTGTCTCTTTAAGTTAATTAGACATAGACAGAAGATTTATTATTTTCCATCGGACTTGCTGTTAATCGGCAAAGCTCACATTCGATCTAACTTCTTGATGGTAGCAAAAGTTTTTGCTGCAGTTGTGTCTATGTTTCGAAATAGACAGCGCCTCTTATGTCTCATCTAATGTCAATCCACTTCCATTGACCATATAAATCTAGCAAAATATACTAAAGTCTCACCGCTAAGTTTTACAAAGATTTGTATTTACTGTTGACCTATTATCTTATCACGTATTCCAAAAAACTTGACATGTTATATTACACTTCCAATTCTATTGAGCAATTATTATTTAATGCTTACCATTCAATCATTTGCATGGACTGTGCATCCCATTTTAACTTATGATAAAATTACCAGATCTTTGAGCACATCTGATATAACACTATCAGTTTGAGTTGAAACAATTTTGTGGTTCAACCAAATCAAGATGTACATGGGTAAACCTCTCTGTTTTGGCATTCTATCGAATACATACATCAGAAACTGTTTTAAGGTAATCAAACGGACCACCGTCACTCAGGCTTAATTGGACCATTGTGCCATCCTCTAGCGTAGTTAGTGTTCTTTAATTTGCACCACCGATATCAGAAATTTGACTGAATACAATTCAGTGTATATGCTATCTCCGTGTGCATGTGAATGTGCTAGGAATCGCACGATTTTCAGAGCTGTGTTTCTTTCAAAAGAAAAAACCTTTAACCATTTTGTATATTCTACAACCACTACCTTCTATGAAAAATTAAAATTGAGAAACTATTTATCAAATACTTCAGAATACATTTGACTTTAATCTGAATCATTCGGTTTGTCATTTCAACATGCCCAGTTGTCGGAATATGATCGTGACAGTAAACACTTGAACTTAGAGTAAAAACATAAAGTGTCGTGACAGAAGAATTAGTTGATTTTACTATCATGATAGTGTTTGTTGACACTACCATCTTACCGGAAACTGGATATAGCAGTAAAACCAAGAACTTAGAGTGAAAACATAAAGTGTCGTGACAGTAGAATTAGTCGATTTTACTATCATGATAGTAAAGTATTCTTACTTTAAGTTCAATTTTTTATCGTCATTTCCATTTTCCGGCAACTGATTTTTTAGATGGTAGCCTAAACTAGAACTATCATGACAAAAGATTTAGTAGATTTTACTATCATGTTAGTAAAATGTTGAGTATTCTAGTTGAGGCTACCATTTTATAAACCAGTTGCCCGAAAATGGTTATGACTGTAAAAACTTGAACTAGTGTAAAAACTTTAACTAAGAGTAAAAACATAAAGTGAAGTTACAGAAGAATTAGTAGATTTTACTATCATGATAGTAAAATGATGATAGTGTTTGTTGACACTACCATCTTATGAACCAGTTGTCGGAAAATGAGTATGGCAGTAAATCCATGAACTTTAAAACAGTAAAAACATAAAGTGTCGTGACAGTAGAATTAGTAGATTTTACTATCATGATAGTAAAATATTCTTACTTTAATTTCAATTTTTTATCGTCATATCCATTTTCCAGCAACTGATTTATTACATTGTAGCCTCAACTAGAACTATCATGTCAGAAGAAATAGTAGATTTTACTATCATAATAGTAAAATGTTGAGTATTCTACTTGAGGCTGCCATTTAATAAACCAGTTGCCGGAAAATGGTTATGAATATAAAAACTTGAACTTAGAGTAAAAACTTGAACTAAGAGTAAAAACATAAAGTGTCGTTACAGAAGAATTAGTATTTTTTACTATCATGATAGTGAAATGATGATAGTGTTTGTTGGCACAACCATCTTATAAACCAGTTGTCGGAAAATGATTATGGCAGTAAAACCATTAACCTAGAGTAAAAACATAAAGTGTCGTGACAGTAGAATTAGTTGATTTTACTATCATGATAGTAAAATATTCTTACTTTAAGTTCAATTTTTTACCGTCATATCCATTTTCCGGCAGCTGATTTATTAGATGGTAGCCTCAACTAGAACTATCATGATAGAAGAAATGGTAGATTTTACTCTCATAATAGTAAAATGTTGAATATTCTAGTTGAGGCTACCATTTAATAAATCAGTGCTCGAAAATGGTTATGATTGTAGAAACTTGAACTTAGAGTAAAAACTTGAAGTAAGAGTAAAACCATAAAGTGTCCTTCTATGACCCCCTATTGGAGAGCAGAACTCATGAGCCGACCCATCTTCCATGTCAGTATTATAGGTTCGCATAGAGCGTAAAGTAGGGAGAAAATAAGCGAATCGCGATGGAGCTGGGAGAGCCTTGAGCCCCAAAACAGATTGTATAGTAAAAAATATAAAAAAAACAACATAATTTGTCGTTACGGGAGAATTAGTATATGTACTTATTACATGATAGTAAAATGATGATAGCTTTAGTTAAGTCGACCATCTTATAATCAGTTTCCGTTAAACGGCTATGTTGATAAAAATTTAAACTTAGTGTAAAACCATAAAGTGTCGTGACAGAATAATTAATAGATTTTACTATCGTGATAGTAAAACGATGATAGTGTTTGTTGACACTACCATCTTATAAACCAGTTATCAGAAAATGATTATGGCAGTAAAACCATGAACTTAGAGTAAAAACATAGAGTGTCGTGACAGTAGAATTAGTGGATTTTACTATCATGATAGTAAAATATTCTTACATTAAGTTCAATTTTTTATCGTCATATCCATTTTCCGGCAACTGATTTTTTAGATTGTAGCCTCAACTAGAACTATCATGACAGAAGACATAGTAGATTTTACTATCAAAATAGTAAAATATGTACCATTTAATAAATCAGTTGCTCGAAAATGGTTATGACTGTAAAAACTTGAACTTAGAGAAAAAACTTGAACTAAGAGTAAAAACATAAAGTGTCGTGACAGAAGAATTAGTAGATTTTACTATCATGATAGTAAAATGATGATAGTGTTTGTTGACACTACCATCTTATAAACCAGTTGACGGAAAATGAATATAACAGTAAAACCATGAACTTAGAGTAAAAACATAAAGTGTCGTGACAGTAGAATTAGTAGATTTTACTTTCATGATAGTAAAATATTCTTACTTGATGTTCAATTTTTCATCGTCATATCCATTTTCCGGCAACTGATTTATTAGATGGAAGCCTCAACTAGAACTATCGTGACAGAAGAAATAGTAGATTTTACTATCATAATAGTAAAATGTTGAGTATTCTAGTTGAGGCTACCATTTAATAAACCAGTTGCCGGAAAATGGTTATGACTGTAAAAACATGAACTTAGAGTAAAAATTTGAACTAAGAGTAAAAACGTAAAGTGTGGTTACAGAAGAATTAGTAGATTTTACTATCATGATAGTAAATAATAATAGTGTTTGTTGACACTACCATCTTATAAACCAGTTATCGGAAAATGGTTATGACAGTAACAACTTGAACTTAGAGTAAAAACATAAAGTGGCCTCAACTAGAACTATCATCATTTTACTATCGTGATAGTAAAATCTACTAGTTCTTCTGTCATAATACTTTATGTTTTTACTCTAAGTTCCAGTTTTTACTGTAATAACCATTTTCCGGCAATTGGTGATGTTGATGGTACAGTAAACACCTTTTTGTAAACTATAAGGAAAATCCAAACTGTTAATTAACTTTAATAAGCGTGGTGCCGTCGAAATGATTATGTTGCAAAAGAAAATTCAAATAAAAAAAAAATCTGATAAATATTTCAACTTTCTCACGTTCCTGGATTGATCCCATCAAAGAACCATATATACACAACATATGTATATAAACAACAAACGAACCAAATGGGATGTGAATTAAATAAAATATAATTATTGTTTGAATTTATTTATAACAAAACAAACGAAACATTTTCAATCTCTTATTGTTTTGGTAAGTCGATACATGATGATGGTCTTAAGAGTTGTTCCGCGATTTATTTTATTTCTTCGTTTTTAGTTGATTGACCCACAATTATAAAATAAAAGTATCATACACATGCACACACATCGTCAGACTCCGTCAGTTAAAATGTTAGCGATGGATACGATTATCCTTCGAAATTATATGGGAATTTGCAAAAATATTTTAATTTAGTTTGGTGTATAAAAGCGCTATACACTATGTATCGAACACTAAAATTACCTCGTGGGGGTGGATATTATCATGATTATAATAAAATGGTTTTATGTATTATACATGTATGTTGTGTGCCCATTTAAGTTAAGCTGAAGAAGTTTTCTTCAGTCTAAAATTCAATCTTAATTTTGTTTTAAAAAGATTTTGTTGTTTCAGCTCCAGTGCATACATATTTACACACAGCCTCGCAACATTAATATACATGTATTATGTTTTGTTGTTGTGCTTATACATTTAATGGTTTTTGATACGACGACGACGACGATGATGATGTTGATGTTGTCTTGAACATTATTGGAATTTGCAATAAATAACACAATCCACTTTCAATATATGTATTTATAACCATTGAGTATGCTATTATGTTCCATAAGATAATTACAATGTGAGTTGTTTCCTATTTGCGCTTCTATATAGACGATGCACAGTATAATGGATTTATTTTCTTCATTTTTGACAGCCCCGCGATTGTAGTGGGCGTGCAAGTTTCCTATACACTTTTTATGATATCCATGGAATTTTATAGATTTATACAACGTATGGAATACACCGAGACAAGCTCGAGTGCTTGTTAATCGAATGTCGAGACTGCTGCTGGTTTAATTAGATTGTAAAGTGATTTCCAATCAGAGGTTTCATTTTGATATTTAAAAAACAAAAATTTTTAAGAAAAATAACTGAATGTTTATTTCAATGTGAAGCGGAAGGTGTGCCACTAACATTTGAAAACGATATCAGCCAAATGGCCGTCACGCAGCAACGCTTGCAGCATCATATCATAGTCATCAAATTTTCATCGATAACTCGTCCTCGATAACTTCACAACTTCCACCTTAAGGGTCTTGAATCGATTGTGGAGCATTAGCATGGACCTTATCTCTCACGTGGCTGCAAAGAAAAAGGTCTAAAGGTGTTAAATCACAAGAAATAGGTGACCAATTGCGATTTTTCGTTGCTTGTGTGGCACAAAGCGCCGTTTTGCTGAAAATAAACGTCATTCACATCAATATATCTTCTAATTCCGGCCGTAAAAAATTATTAATCATAGGTCAGTAGCACAATCCATTCACTGCCTCATTTTCGAAAAACGAAAGTCCAGTCACACCTCTAGCCAAAAAAACCGCACCTAAACAGTGATAAGTTTAATATGAAGAGGTCTTTCCTCTTCTGAGTCCCAAATGCGACAATTCTGCTTATTAACGTAGCCGAGGTGAAAATGGTTCTCATGACTGGAGGTGATTTTTCAATGAAAATCTGGATCATTTTGATACATTTGAAGACCTAATCAACGTAGATATGATCGACCGGCTTGAGTTTTTTGTTAACTGAACTTAAAAAACCTTAAGACTTAAGTCTTTATGCGAAATACGGTGTGATGTATAGTCTAATTCCAAAGATCGATGAGAAATCGATTATTCTAGGTTTTTCTTCAACACTACGGGCTACAACAGCAATATTATCAGTTTCGATTCGTCCCATCACTAACTTGTCTCAACAGCTCAAATTTTTCTCTATTGGCAGCCGAGAACGTGCTTCACGACGACCAAAAAGTGCTTTAAGTTTGCGAATCAAATAACAGCTTGCTTGATTGTTTTCTAATTTGTCGTGATAGTTTTCTTTAATCGCACTCCTTTAAAACTGATTGCAGATTTATCAGTCAAAACAATCCAAAATTCATCTACTTCATTCGACTCAATCACCAACGTGTTCTTGCTCAAAGATGTTAGTTTCACTCAGAACATAATTAACGCTCATTGAACCCACTCATGCTCCTCATTTAAACGAACTTGGAGCATCAATTTGGCTAGACGAGCACAGACTCTGGCGACCAGGTTGCATCCAATCAATATATCGTGAGCTTTCGGATTTTTCCCTTTCCACAATTATATCTTGAGATTAAAAGTCAAATCTTTGATATTGTCGGGCAATATCACAACGTATGTGACTGTCGCCGGATGTAGCTTAATGGTTAAGAGAGTTTCTCATCACGTCGCGGTCTCGATTTCGATTCCCGCAGTTCACCAAAAAATTAAAATGCAACCGGTTGACATAAAACGCGTTTGTGTGTAAAAACATTCGTTTGGCTGACCACCTACAATGTGCACCAATCGTTAAAACTAGTTCGTAAGGTCTCAGTTGAGACGCGGTAAGGTCCGTTTACGGCCTCTAAGCCATAGATTTTTTTATGTGACAATTCGTCACCAGAAGAAGCTCAATCAGTGAAGTGCCATCGACACGATACTAGATTGTCACATCCATCATCGATGAGCCGAGTTTGGACTGCTACTTTGGGTCGGTACATCTACTTTGTACTTGAAACTTTTTTGATACTGTTACTCGTCAAATCCTGATGACTCTCGATCCATACCGGAAAAAAGTTGTATAAACTACTCGGGCTCGAGATTTCCACTGTATTTTTTTAAATATTTTTGCAAATCCACGAACATTTCGCGAACTATTAATGAACTAGAGGGGATATTGATCAGATAACAACGATAGTGAACAAATAAAGTTATTGTCACATTATGCCACATTAGGCTAGGAAGCCCAGTCGATGAAAGGTGTGTGAAGTTATTCCAGGATCTCATCCTAGAAAAAAATAAATGTTCATCAGGTAATACTAATTTCATCCCATCCCAGGATTTTTAAAATCATCCCAGACAATTAGTTTCTACTATAGGCCCATATGCCCAACTTGTTCATGCTATGTAATAAAGATTTTTATTGATGGTTCCCATGAATTACGACGTGTGTCGGGATCGATCTCATGTGATTCCGAATCGAGATCATGTTCACTTACTTTGAGCAAAACACCAAGATTAGCCGTATGTTGAGATTTGCGACATTGTTGGGCCATATACATATGGGTCTATAACGTAAATCTTAACATACAGCTGGTCTTGAAGTTTTGCTCATAGTTAGTGGACATGATATCGATTCGAAATCACATGAGATCGTTCATAGCTCTAATTGTTTTTGCGCAAGATTAACAACAATCACTTTTAGATATATTTAATTTGTTTCCAAAAAAATCTTTGATCTGGATTGTAAATCTCATTGATCATGCATTCTCAGGTTTTGTTTAAAGACAGTAGAAACTTGTTCGATCTTGCGCATGTATTTCCCAATTTCGATCTGGGATGATTTTTCAAATACTGAAGTGGGATGAAATTAGTATTACCTGATGAACATTTTATTTTTTCTGGGATGATATCCTGGGATAACTTCACATACCTGTCGATAAAGATGATCTTTTTGAAATGGCAATGACAAGTGCAACTAAGACCGTAACCAAACCTTTTATAACAATAACGCAAACTTTGGTCATCCACAGGATTTAGTTCACATTTGATTGGCAAAGTGATTGTTAGGTTTTTTGGTTTTAACCTAGCTCTGAAGTTGTCAGAAGACTTAAAATCATTACTTGGGCAAAATATTCCTAACCAAACACTCAGTTCGAGAGCGATAGCAAAAGACGACAATCGAATTCTTTAACTGTTCTTAGCAGTAACCCCAGCTAACCATGAATATTAAAATGCTCTTCGGAAGAGAGTAGAGTAGTTTAAAGGCGTAATGTAATGGTCCAGTTTTGGTGAGATGTTTTTCGAAACAAGAACCTTATCTGAGGTCTTAAGTTTTATAGTACTTAAAAAAAGAACAAAATGTACACTTAATCCCGGATAATTTCTCTACGGAAATCGCTTCCGATTTTTCTTCAAATATGATAAATTGGCCCCGTGATGCTTCCAGATCTTCAATTATTTTACAGGTGAAACCATCAATCTTCACTATGTGAGTTCTGTATTCCAGATCTGATCTAATCCAATCATCTGGAAGAAAATTACAATCTAAGCCAAGTCACATGTTGAAACGCTAGATCCAACACGTTGGCGTTACTATTTCTGACGGTACTTAGTATCTTATACGTCTACATCTTCCCATGATTTACCAAGTTGTTCCCGTCAGAAACCAATGTTCTCTTCCTTATCATCATTGGTCTATTTATTTTCCTTTTCTCTTGCAGGTTCAAGTATAGTAATGTTACCCTCCTAATATATCTAGGTGATTTCCTTAGCATATTTCCCAACCCATCACCACTATTGTCTTTTTATTGCGCTCTTTTTGCCTGACATTTATTTTTCTATGCAGAACAATGTTAGTTGTGGTATTATATCAGAAGCATTTCAGTATTCGTTGTAGGCACTTGTTAACAAACTCCAGTAGTTTCTTCCTCACTTTTTCGGTGTGTTTCCATATCTCATTTCCATACAGTAATACAGTACTACTGATTTCACACCACGATTTGAACATTCGTCTCTTAGTCTTGCGTGACAGAACAGAAGAATTCTAGACTTATATTATGAAGGTATGTCTGGCTTTATGTATGTGGGGAGTACTGTCTTCCCACCTGTTTCCAGTATCCCGATATATTTCTTGTATATGGGTTTATTTGTATCTAATCTGTCTTGTGTCTTGTGCTCAAAGCACTCCCTACTTGTTCGCGGTTCGCTTATTTACGTCCTTGCTTTTACACCATTACAGCCAATTCGATAATGTACGACTATAGGTCCATTTCCTAACCATCTGCACATTGCATAGCTCCATGCCAGCCTATAGTGCTGACATGGAAGATGGGTCGGCCCATGAACTCTACACTCCAACAGGGGGTCATAGTTGTGTTCATTCACATCACAGATCGTAATCTTATGCTGAAAATTCCTTTTGCATCGTGCCCCTATCGGGATTCAAACCCGGTACCTCCCGCTCCAACTGCTTTTACCACCACAGTTTTTACCACTGCGCCACCTGGGCGGTCTTGAATGGGTTCAGTCAATTTCTTTGGGATGCTTATTTCATAAATGTCTGCCATATTGCGGTTCCTATTTATCGTATCAAATTCGTGCCCCAAATCGATGAACAATGGCTACAGTGGTGAATTCTAAAAAATCGAAGCCAACTAGTTTGTTTCTTAATTTAATTGATCATTTGCATTGGTCGTATATGTGAGATTCTGTCAAGGATTGGTCGTATATGTGAGATTCTGTGGATCCGATTGATTTGGTCTAATGAATCCTGGTGGATAAGGCATAGTGTCGTGGAGGTTTCGTTCCATTAACCTTTTTTCTATTTTAGAAAAGGTTAATGGAATGGATTTAACCCAAACAATTGCTTCATATTAGTGACGAAGTTTTCATCCTACCTAACTGTGCCACTCACCCCCAATGCATAATATTTCTTAATTTTCTTTCAAAATTAACAGATATCCCATTTATAGAGACTTTGGAGGCATGTAGTCCGAATTATATGTGAATAGCTCGTATGGCAAAATTATTACCCTAAGTGAACGGCCCTTTGAATTGTTGATCGAAACAAGGTATCAACACATAATAACATTATATAAAGTGCGAGCCTGACCAATACTTTATATTGTATTTAATCAGTTCCTCATTATGGACATTTCTGCAGTCTGTTTTGTTGATATTCTGGTGTTACTTGGTATTTATATCAATAAATATACGAGCATGTGAAGTTAGCCCATTTTTTCATCCCAGAAAAAAATAGATATTTTCATCGGACAACACTATTCTATTCCATCCTTGGATTTAATAATAATATACAGATTAAACAAGAGTAAAAAAAATTCTCCAAAGAACTTCGAGGGTCGGAAAATTTGAAAAGTATTTCAAATAGAATACTATCATAGGCAATAAGAAACAATCTTAGAAGTACAAGTCAGTTCAGTTTTCTACAATTGGCCATAATTGACTCTGGGCCCATAGTAATACTATATAAAACATTTCAAAGTGGCTTATCCTCAAAGAACTTCAAGTGAAAATTTGAAAAGTGTTTCGGGAAAGGAATTTCTTCCGATCCTGACCCCTTATCCCGTTTGCCCTGAGACTTGAAGCTAGAAGATACCATCTGTCTTTCAGTCTGGCTCCCTGGAAAGGCCGTTGTTGTATCCGACCTGTTTCTTTTTCCAAAGGATAGGAGGTGTTTTGCCGTTAGAATAGCCAAATGATCGTTTCCGTCGCTGGCAACCCGAGCTCTTCTTCTTAATTGAAGAGCGTTTAATCACTTGCACCCCCAATGAATTTGCGTTAGTGTCTAAGTTTGTAGCTGGAGCATCATTGTTTCCTGTTGTTAAAGCTGCGGCATTTGGAGCGGGACGTAACGGGTTCGAATCCCGATAGGGATGCAAAAGGGATTTTTCACCATGAGATTACGATCTGTGGTGTGAAGGAACACAACTATGACGCCCTGTTGGAGTGCAGAACTCATGGGCCGACCCATCTTCCATGTCAGCACTATAGACTGGCATGGAGATCTGCAATGTGTAGATGGTTAGGACGTCTTTGAATTGGCTGTAATGTCGTAAAAGCAAGGACGTAAATAAGCGAACCGCAAACAAGTAGGGAGTGCCTTCAGTCCCGTGACAGATTAGAGATTATTTAATAAAAAAATAAAAATCTTATAAAATCCTGGGATAAGTAAACACTGGAATAGAACTGTGTTGTCCGATGAAAATTTCTATTTTTTCTGGGATGAAAAATGAGCTAACTTTACATGCTTTACATATACATGGTTTGGCACTGTGGAGCAACATATTGTTTTACATACTTAAGAATTAGTCACTATGCTGCTTGTATCACGATGCCTATTTAATTTTTGAGCCCTACCCTTGTCAAGATCATAAAATTTGAATATTATTGTATACGTAATTAAACGTCTGCCACGCTTTTCAGTACAGAACATTTAGCTAGCAGGGAGTACCTAGATAATTCAGTAGATGACTAGGTATATTCTGTGAACGATTGGCCTTAACAATTGCTATGTAAGATACAGTAGGGTGGTGTTCCTCCCAAAAGAGATGATATCACTAAAGTGTATGTTTGTTGAAGTACACTTCTAGTGCAGTATTGGGTCGAGATTGTCTTAATACAAGAGAATACATAATAAACTTGATTGGACCTTGACAGTCCCCAAGTTTTAGCTTCACAAAAACAGGCTTTCTGCTCCTGATACGTAATGGAGCCTGATTATTGATCAATTACAGGCTATTTGACACTGCAACATTGTTAACAATACACGATTTACCTCTCCAATTAAAATAAAATAAAAAAAAGGTGTGTGCGCGCATTTCTATATATGTACCATTTGATTTAGGCCGTGTGATCTTACGTTACTATATATGAAATTGAACACCGTCCAAACTATCCAACTAATTAATTAAATAGAAATAAATTTTGATCATTATTACTATATGGACAAACAATTAAATTAATCAACTGTCCAGTTTCTCGATGTCTCGCATCTTCAATTTATCTCTAGTAAATCACGTTCTGCGTTTTTGGACAGTCGCATCACAACCGTATAACAACTTCTAGATATATAGTTACAAAACAACTTAAGTTTAATGTCTAGTTTAAAATAATAAAAATAATTTAAATTGTTTAATCATAAAATCTACATCTTTATTCCTATTGTCTCGAAAAAAATTCTTTAGATTTGTACAAAAGATGAACGATATAGAAATCTTCTCTCTCGTCTTCTGGTTATTTTTATGTCTGACATTTTCTATGAAATAATAAAAATACGAAACGTTATCAATACTAAAGAATCGTTTTTATGTTGATTGTCATGAAATCTTACATGTATATGTAAATCAAATCGCGGAGATAAATCTTTTTATGATTCGAGTTATAGATGAAGACGGTTACACATGAGTAGTTTGAGCGCGCGCGGTGACTAACCGAAAGCTGGTCCCTGAGATTTTGTCATCTAATTAAAATAGTTTTCTACTCATACACAAACACACGCTCAATATTCGTCATCTGTAATGTTTGATCTTTATATAAATTTCATTCAAACTCAATCAAAAGTTGGACTGTTAGTTTTCAATAAAATAGTTTCTTGATTTTCATCAGCAATTCGTGAATACCTCCGAGGTAAGAATCTGTTAACAAAAAATTATAAAAAAAAATGATTTTATCCGTTTAAAAATCAAATGGTTTTGGGGCTCAGAGCTAATTATTAAAATGTTGATATTTTGAGGCCACCTTGACATAGTTTACGAATATGAACTGTTAAATGAATGCGATCGAAACAGTTTAACTGGAATAAAAAAGATCTCTGATCTCTATAATTTGTTATATCGCCAACCCATGGCGAGGGAGGATAGCTGACTATCGTAATTTGGTTCAGAACTGAATACTGCGGGAAGAACTTTGTCGAAAGTCGAACATCATTACAAAAAATGGGTGGAGTCATCTTCATCTTCCTGACAGTCGGTAGAGGTAAATTTTAATTCGACCATGACTAATAATAATGGACACAAAGACCCTCATTTACTGCTTTTTGAAAGATACTAAAGTAACTTCCAAGTTAAGTTCACTAACTGACTTTTTCGACTGAATTAAGGGCTGAAGAAAAGCTAACTAACATTTATTGCGTTAGATAATGCTGATCCATCATCATCTTCATGTCGATGGAAATGAACTTTATAAGGTGGCCATGACAGTAATAATAATGGAGTCCAAGACCACCAATAATGGATTTATGTTTCCAAATTGAGTTCACAACAAACATTTTTGACTGAATTATGGGACCGATAATATAGCTGACATTAATTGCTTTACAATTGAATACTGAAGGCTGAACGTTGTCAAAAGGCGGTCAACTGCAAACTAAGTGGATGGAGTCGTGATCATCTTCATGACAATCTTGAGCAGTCTACAAAAATGTACTAGAACTAATTATAATAGCCACCAAGACCCTAATTCAATCATTTTCAGAGACAGTACTAGGTTGAGTTCAGTAACAGATATTATTGACTTATGGCAGTTCAATCTGTCAGAGATATAGTTCTTTATTACTTTTTAAATCTAATTTAAAGATAAGGATACAGCGGATTCAGGATCAAACAGGTTTAATCGTGAACCAGCTTTAGCAAAAGAATCAATAACCTCACCAGAAAAGTTACCAGTTCATAAAAAATGTTGAAATAGTTACAGCCTTACTGTCAATGCACAGAAAATAATGTTTATCTACGACAACAAGATTTAAAGCTTCACTAACACTATGTGTCATAGCTATTAATTGTGTTTGAAAAGCTGGACAAAACTAGACTGCCAGATGAGATCTAACACAGAAAGTTCCAAAACATTACTAAGTGTAAAACGAGAGCTATCTGAAAATAAGACAACACACGCAAATTATTCTGCAGTCGTTCGGCTATATGTCCTACTTTTGTAGAACCTTTCTATAGTACTGACACATTATAGATCTATACAATGAAACTTGACTTCCGCAAGCGAAGAAGGTGCTCATTTATTACAAATAGCAAAACATATCTCCCTGACGATATACCAAAAATAATTCGAGGTCTATCTCAGAACGCGAGATTTATGAATAAACTCAATCCACTTGACAATAATTGGATCGATCCATTATCCTTCCTAGAGTCCAACTGCTCGTACCGTGTCAACAATCTGACCATCGGTTTCGATCACGAGCCAGCTCTTCAAACCGTTGTAGACAGTTCGAAGATGCCAGATCTTTCTCTACGCCGTGGAGCCATCGTCGCCGACAGCGACCTCTTCGCCTACCGAAAGGCGATTCTCCCTTAAAGGTTCGCTGTACCATTCGGTTCGGATCAGCACACAGAACGTGTCCGAGCCAGCGTACTCGCTGTCCTTTGATTTCATGCACGACGTACAGGATACAAAGCCCAATTGCCAGCGGCAAGGCGGACCTTGATATCCTCACCCCCACTATTATCGCGAATGATGAGAGATCCAAGATACTTGAATCACATCACTCCTTCAAACGTGTGGTTACCACTACTGAAATCAATTGCGTCTTGGTCTTTAAAACCAGAGACTAGATATTTGGTTTTTGCCTCGTTGATTTTGAGACCAACGGAAGCTGAACACTGTTTGAGTAGATCAAGTATCTCTTTCACTCCGTTGCCATTTAATCCAATCACACAGATATCATCTGCATATGCACGAAGTTGATTGGATTGTCGGAATAAGATGTTGTCTTGAGGTGTTGCACTTTTACGAAGGATGTTTTCCAACATGAGATTAAAAAGTATCAGGGACAGCGCATCTCCTTGTCGAACACCGGAATTGATTGCAAAAGTTCTCGATAGCCTGTTCTCAACTTTGACACAGCATTGTGACTGCGTTACTGTCATTTTACACAGATGTACGTTTTTGTTTGGCATTCCTTAATATTCAATCGCATACCATAGTCTCTCTCGGTTGATCGAGTCATAGGCTTGCTTGAAATCTATTTAGGAACACCTGGTGTATATCGCGAGATGTTTCATAGTACTTGGAAAGAATCATCCGTAGCGAAAAAACTTGATCAGTGACTGACCGATTTGGACGGAATCCTCCTTGGTAGTCACCGACAATTTCCTCCGCCAGGGGAGTAATTCTTCCCAAGATGATGTATGACAGTAACTTGTATGCTGTGCAAAGGAGAGCTATACCGCGATATTTCTCGCATTTCAAGCGATCACCCTTCTTGAATATTGGGCATAATGCGGCCACTTTCCATTCTTCGGGTATAACTTCATTTCGCCATACCAATCGAATAAGGTCGAAAAGACAGTTCCACATAGTTAGCCCTCCGAATATCAATAGCTCTGAATTAATGCAATCAACTACTGGTAAACGATTTTTCTTTAGTCTCTGCTTGGTCATTGTGAATTCCTCATAGGATGGATCTTGTGATACATGTGGAACATTAAGTAAATCAGAAAAATGTTCACGCCTTGTATCGAGTACCGTATCGACGTTAACACAGAGGTTTCCATCCTGGTCCCGAATGGCAGTTGACCGAGATCTTAAGGTATGGTGCAATTCGGTGATTCCTTTAAAGAAACCGCGCGAATTGTGCTCATTGCTGAGTTGTTGTACTCTTAAAACCTTAGTCTTCTACCATTTGCGCTTCTTCTGTCTACAAATGCGTTTAGCTGTCCTCCTAGCAAGAACTGCCTTGTTTTTCCTTGCAATTGTAAACCGAGTCTGCGCTTCATTGTGGGCTAGATTGCGTTGCTCAACAGCAAGACGACACTCCTCATCAAACCAATCATTTTTGGGCTTAGTTTTCACTACACCGAGAGTGTGCTGGGCGGCATCGACAACCGAGGTTTTCAATACTTCCCAGACACTGTTCACATCATCAGATTGGTAATTGGATCGTAAAATGCTATTGCTGACAAGATCTTGGTATTTTCGTTGCGTTTCTTCATTTATCAGACCTTCACAGGAGAATCGCGTTGTATATTCTCCTGTCCTCCTTGACTTGTACGAAAATTTCCATCGCAGCTTTGCAGCAACCATAAAATGGTCACTGCCTACGAATTTGGTTGACGACCGATACGATCTCACGTCTTGAACAACCCGCGCTCGGTCTTTTGAAATCAACACATGGTCAATTTGGCTTCGGGATGTTTTACGTGGATGTGTCCATGTTTCCAAATGGATGATTTTATGGGGAAAGAATGTACTTGCCACTTTGAGATCATGAGCGATCGCAAAGTACATCATTCTTTCGCCATTTTCAGGTATAGAGCCCATCAGATTATCCAAATTATTGTAAAATGAGTCTTTATCTTGGGGTTGGCTTACATCAGTGGGCGCATGTAAACAAACAATTGACAGGTTGTCTAATTTCATGTGCAAGCGAAGCTTACACATTCGATTATCGACTGCCTGGAAGTCCAAGACAGCCTTTTTTACCTGCGGCCCAATGAGAAAGCCAACTCCAAGATTTCCGAGGTCATCTCCACTGTGTAGCAACGTATAGCCTTGAGTTCCAGCCGATACTCCCTCATACATGTGATAAGGCCGTCAAACGCGCCAGGTTTTCTTAGTGACTGCACGTTCCACGTGTTGATCCTCATTCTCGTATCCGAGTACTTAAGCGGGGGGTCATTGTTATTTAGGCGGTATCCGATTTTTTTGGTTTTGTTGACATTTTTAACTGTAATTGGTTTTTACGGATGCGGGTTGTCAGCCCAGCGATCCAACCAGATATAGTCGCCTCCTACGACAAGCTCTGGATACTGTGTTGGTATTCTATGGATCTCATGTTTCGTTCGAAATATTTACAAGAATGTTTACCCCCAACCACAGAGCACAAATGAATAATATATGATATAGAATAATATCAGCTTTTAACTAAAGCCCTAAAATATTTGGTTTTCGATCCTTTTTGTTTCTTTATTCTAATAAACGAGCAAGAAGAGAGTACTCGGGAAGATTATCTATCGAGATATTTTGATTCGATAAACTAGTCTGCTCTGTCCTAGGACCAGAATCCAAAACTGTCTTTACATTTAGTTTTTAGAAAGTAAGTAATGGGCAAATGTTGGTTGTATTTAGTATATAGATGGGCATGACTACGAGCTTTACCAACAAGTTATTAAAAACATCTCCAATTTAAGGAAATAATCTGTATTTTGTTGATGAAATCTGGGCCATTTTTATTTTGTCACATGTTTCAGTTGGCTTCACCTCTCTTCTACTAGAGGAATTTGATAACTCGATGAGCTAGTCGCTAGAAATTGAGGCAGGTTATTATTTTTTTTAAATTATTTATTTATTTCTTGTGTAATTATCTGTTTTAAAATTTTACTAACTGAGTCGGCTTAAAATGAATCAAAATTCATCCCAACTAGTTGAATTTCCATCTTACGATTGTAGTTCTAACATTCAACACTAACCAAGACTGACTACTCGGGCTGCATTATATCTGACATACCATTCATTGTGATGTAAATATGACTCTCTCGATTCGTATCCAGATTATTGGCGATTAAGACACACAGCAGAAAAAAACAGAGTTTAGTGAAACTTTTCACTTTCTTTATGTCACACACTAAATTGTGAAAGATTTTCCGCTAGTAACTATGTCCCTAGTTTTCACTCCACTACTTAAACACTTTAACACATGACTGGTTAAAATAAAACTTCCGATACGATCATTTAGCAATGCTTACATACCAATTAGTAGGATTCTCGATCTTTCAATCTCGAATTAGTGGTAATAAGTTTGGTGACGTATATTTCGAGATATTTCCTTCAGAGAGAAAGAGAAAGAAAGAAAAAAAGAGATAGAGAGAGAGAGAGAAAGAGAGTGTATCACTGTGGGTAATCTGGCCGAATGATTATGAAAGATAATGCGTAAGCGAAAGAAATGATTACCAAATTGCAAGCTAGAACACTCTTGGGAAACATATTCGAC
The DNA here is from genome assembly GCA_963932295.1 of Tipula lateralis. Taxonomy (NCBI): domain Eukaryota; kingdom Metazoa; phylum Arthropoda; class Insecta; order Diptera; family Tipulidae; genus Tipula; species Tipula lateralis. The sequence continues at coordinate 115,470,874 of OZ010736.1, forward strand.
AAGATCCAAAAAGTGGTACCAAGTGGTTCTTCCTACAAATTTTGAGATATGTTTGAATTTTGGAGATACTACGAAAGCTTTAATGAGTGAGTCATCAGTTAAGAGACAATTTTACACGATGTAAATGAAGTACTTGTATTGGAATTTATCTTCCAGTACTGAAAAAAGAGAAAATGTTAAGAGTAAGTGATAGCATCGGTATAATGAATGCCGACTTGACTGGGATAATGGAAGGAATCAAGCTGATATTGACTGACGAGAAGAGTAGGATTCTTATACTACTCGACTCAAGTCAATGAAGTTAGCCCGAACTTTCAGTCTGAAAGTATTTGGTTTGTTTCATCGCTAAAATGTATGTCTATTCCGAAAAAGTGTAATTATTAAAAAAAAATAGCCTCATTCCGAATCGAATATAATACAGTAAAAATTTATTGCTCAAATCAGGTCCATTTTTATTTTGTCAAGGCAACGTGCTCCGATTGGCATTTCTTCTACTGCAGCAATTTGACAACTCGATTAGCTGGTCATAAGAATTTGAGCCAGGATCTCATTGACTGTCTGTCATATTAGCTTCTGATCATTTAGGTTACTATTTTTTTAAAATTATTTCTTGTGATGCGAAAGAATAATAACACGCCAAGTTTTTCTTTGAATTGATTTCTGATTCAAAATTAGACAGAGATCGATTATATCTCCGACTACTGGTTCTTCAGAGTATTTGACTTGAACGATTCGGTTCATTGTGATGTAAACACGACTCTCTCGGTTCGTATCCAAATTATTGACAGCTCAGATACAGATAAAAATTAAACAGAGTTTAGTGAAACTTTTCACTTTATTTATTTCACACACTAAATTGTAAAAGATTTACCGCTTGCCATTGGTGACACCAGTCTTCACTAATAAAACTTGTTCGATACAGCGATTTAGCAGAGCTCATCAGTGTGATTCACGATCTTTCTATTCTATTCCCAACTGGTTTCTATTACTCGCTGTATTCTCATAACGTGGATACGCTCCATGTTATCTTTTTCCTCAATTGATAAGCACTTCTCACGAAGAAATCAACTTTCAATATTGCTTGAGGCGTTAAAGTGATAACATCACTCGCTCTTCGAAATAAGCTCCATCATAAAAATGTTTCATTGTCTCCGGGGTTTGTTTCGAAAGCACCATTTATCTTGACTGCTAAAATTCTATAAAATTAACCGAACATGGTCGAAAATCGGAGCTCCGTAAGCGAGTAACATTTCACCAACTCTCTTGGCTTTTCGATCCCGACAAAGAATTGATGTACAAACATATAACGAGAATATTGAACATGTGACTTTGACTAGGATTTGGTGATCTGGATCAACGTCTAAGTTTTAAGGTACACATGGAGAAATTAACTGATAATAGTAAGAGTAGACTAAATGTTATCAAAAGGGCGAGTAAACCGAAATGGAGAGCTCATTCTGTTCATGTTACGGAGAGACACTTCCAAAATTGAATGAGTGATGAATACTGAGAATGCATTGGGGGCGCGATTGATTCAACTTCAATACATAATATATAGTTTGAAATGGGTGATTTACCTCTTAATTATAAGAGAAAGAAAGAAAGAGAGAGAGAGAGAAAAAAGAAAGAGAGAGAAAGAGAGAGAGAGAGAGCAAGAAACAGAGAGATAGAGAGAGAGAAAGAGAGTGAATCACTGTGTGCAAAACTAGCTGAATGATTATGAAAGATAATGCAAAAAGTAGCACTGGTTCTTCCTACAAATTTTGAGATATCTTTGAATTTTGGAGACAAAACGAAAGCTTTGATGAGTGAGTTACTTTGCTCATTGTTAAGTGCATACAGATGCTATAGTGTGAATGATCATCGTGTGGGTAATGGAATTTATATTCCAGCACTAAAAAAAAGAGAAAATGTTAAAAGTAAGTGATAGCATCGGTATAATGAATGCTGAGTTGATTGGGATTATGAGAGAAATCAAGTTGGCATTGACTGACGGGAGAAGTAGGGTTTTTATACTACTCGACTGTCTGACTGGTTAAGAACTAATAAGTATGTTGTTTTACTACCTTCAATCATGTCGAAATGAAGTTGCTCTTCAATGGATACTTTCACATCTACAGGTTATAAAGGGATTGAAAGGAACCTAAAAGGGGTTGCTTGAATGAGCATGTAAATGAATATAATTTTGTGGATGCTAGAGATGTTAAAATGAGAGTGTCAATTAAGTACTTTGAATGGTGCAGTGCCTCTTTAACAAAAGCTTTTTGTTAGGGAAATCAAAGCTTTGAACAATGGAACGAATGAAATTAAATTATGGAAATGGGAAGAAATGGCGATGCTCTCAAACACGGAGCTCGAGTTTTGTCCGAACTTAACTTCTAATATATTTTTCATAGCAACTGTCATGGTACAACATATACGTTGAATGTACCTGCACTTTTTAATTATTCCTGTAAAGTGTTATTTTGATGTATCATTTATTTTAACTGACATCGAGCAACGATCTATAGTCAATACTCAATGTCCGAACTTTCACAAATTGTTAAACCAAGATTGTATATATATGATGTACCCACATAGTCGTTGTTTCAGACATTCACCAGAAAACGAACTTTACCATCAAACCATTTTCAATTTTGCCATCATGCAACTATTAATCATATCGAGTATACGCACAACACATATGACAGCATAATTGCCTTTATGCCGAGAGTTTTCTTATAAAATACTCGGTACATATATAAACAACATTGATGCTGGCGGAGTCGCATATACGAGCACATATAATAACTTAAATCGTGCAAAAGCAATAAAACAAAGTCTCAATACATTATAATTTGACAACATAAATCGCTGCATATAATGATAACCTCGATGGGTTGATGTGGTGCATGCACTAAACATGTTCTCTTATTATTTACATATACATATGTACCCTTGACCTTTGCGTTGTTTGAGCGGTCTCTTATCAATTGTGCTCGTATACATAATAAACTTGTATGAATTGCCAATATATATGATTATCCCGAATCGAATTAAAATGAAACGAGCACATATATTGAGGTATTGCAAAAAAAATGTATTTTCACGATTTTTCTCGAATCGAGAACATAAAATCATGTACGAGATGCAAAACATAAACCATGTCAGTAAATCAAATGATCATTAGTAACTCTATATACATTATGTATTATGTTTATGGAATATATAAAGAGGTTTTGCATCATGAAATACCGATTAGTTTTCTGTGTGGTTTCGAGCGATCAAAATTCCATTCAACTTTTCCCGCGTTTTATGGCACACACACACACCCATACACACATGCAACCTGATTTGTGTACAAGACGAGTTAATGTAATCATATAGTTTTTTGTAGGCAAAGTGTGCTCGAATACCACCCACGTCGATACAGTAATATATGTTCAATTAATTTCACATTACCTAGCTGTTGGCGAACCGCACCGTCGAAGTCATAAAATTATTAAACAAACAACAACAAGTATAAACAATTAATTTAATAAGAATACAAATAAATTAATAAACTTATCTTAAAGTGTTTTTTAATTGACATGTTAACAACCCCGCAACAACACTGATATATAATTTAAGCAAGTTGACATTTAACACTGGTACTTTTGGGCATGCAGCGGGTAGTTTCGTTATATGACAGAGTAATTAAAATTGGATTTGATGGCTTTTGTGTGTAAGGTAGTTAATTTTTGAAGATGGCTATAAAAATTATTATTTAACGACCTTGTATATAAATACAAGTACGCAGACAGACAGACAGACGTTGTATATATATGTGGTTTACGATTTATATTTTAAGTTTCGATACAGCGAATAAATATGCGGTTTATTGCTTAATGGAAGTGTGAATTGTATTAATAACATCTAACTTTGTTTAATGAGAATGCGCGCCAATAAAAATCCACGTTAATGTGTTATTTTATGATGATTGGAAGATTTTGAGTTTATATATTGGTACGATAGTACTTTGTTCAATCGATATGCGCTGGGTGTCTATGGGGAAACGATATGATTCGGCACGTCTATAAAAGGTATTTTTTCTTAAGAGGTTCACAATTTTAAATTAAATTAGATTATTAGATAGATAAGTTTATGCCATTGATGCTACAATATAATTTGCACCATGTGGACGCGACTTGTACGTAGATGGCGCAGTATGTATGCCCATTTTTCACACTTTTTCGCAACAATTGCAGCCGTATCCAGTTAATAACTCGTTTTTATGAATGCTGTGAACATTGTAAAGAAAAACGTTACTAAAAACTCAAACTATTATAGAGTAACAACCAAAATCGGCCCTTGATAAGGTATATGGAATCAAAGCAATCCTTAATATGATAGTCAAAATTGAGAAATAAAAAAAGAACAGCAGTAGAATGTCACAACTGTCATGCATATGGAGCCTAGATGCGTAAAGTGCGCTAGGAAACATCCATCAAAAGAATGGAACAAAAGTAGAAGCGAACCAGCGAAATGTATACACTTTGGCAATCACCAGGTAGCCCAATAGCTGCCAAGAATGAGAAATAGTAAAAGAAGTTAAACAGAGAACATGAAAACTCTTAATTCTCAACCTAGGACGCCGTCCTATCCAAACTAAATCCCTTTCAATAGCATGAAAGTAAAAGAAGCCAAAAGGAAAATATGAAGAAAGCACCCAGTCAGAAAAATCATGTCCTGCAAAAAATACTGCTATAAATTCTCATCTGGCGGCGCAAGATCAAAGACTAGAATCTATGACTGAGCTACTAAAACAACAAAAACAACATTGGAAACTGGGAACATTGGAAAATACATCGATAAACCAAAATAAAAAATTACAGAAGCGACAAGTAAAACTAGAGATGCTATTGACTACCTTAAGTCTAATCCATACAAATTAAACCAGAAACAATAATGACAATAATTTGAGAATTGCTACCTGGAATTCAAATGATCTTGCGCAACGCATTTTAGAATTAGAAGAATTTTAAACACAAAAAAAGATGTTTTTATCACTCAACTAGAATCTCGTATTTCAAAATTCGTGCATACCACTGCTATCAAGCTCTTCACCCAGCAGAAAGAGCTAGAGGCGGGGTAGCAATCTTTAGCAAAGAAAATATTAAACATCAAAAAGAACTTAAAATAGAGGAAGAAGCTATGCAAGTAGCAACTGTTTCTATTGAAACCAAAACAGCAAGAGGTACACTATATCAGCAATCTACTGTCCACCCAGATATCACCCAAAAAAGGAAGACTACATCAAACTTTTTAAATTGCTTGCTATGAAATTGTTAATGGAAGCGACTTTAATGCAAAAAGCATATTTTGGGGATCAAATCTAATTACTCCTGAAGGAAAAGAGTTAAATGTGATTTCCACTCCAGTAGAAAGCCAACCTACTGGTCTATAAAATTCCTGACCTTCTATATATCAAGAAGTATCTCCGAAAATTACTTAGCAGTCGAGAATGAAGAAGGACTCTGCAGTATTAATGACAATATGTTCCACGGTAATAAGGAAAGTAAGCCCTCCAAGACTAATAAATAGCATAATAAACTAGAAATACTTTCGACAGCTAGTCTAAGAAAGCGTCAATCTACAGGTGGAAATCTAACGCCACTAATGAGTTCACTACATTAAGCAATGAAGTGTCAATAATCCATCACTTATCATAATCCTCCAATGGCAATACTTTCTTAGCAGTTGATTTGAATTTAGAAGTAAACCTCTAAAGAATCGAGGTTGACGAGGGTTTAGTGATTTGTATATTATTTTGTGCATCCGTTTGAGCTCCACGATTCACCATATTAATAGGCGTAATACTCTCATTGGGCAGCTATTAGTAAATCCGGTAAATGACATTATTTCGTCCTTAACTTCACACATTGCATCTCTTAATCTCATAGATTTTGAGTTAGATGAATCAAGCTTCGGCGGAATAATTGGTAGAATAGAAATCATATTTATTATCGAATTAAATCGTTTAAGCGAAGCTTTTGAAAAAATGATTTCTTTTGAGACCACTCAAATTCCTTTACTAGCAGCCCATCAGGAAACACTTTAGAGTTCACTGCTGCATCAAATGATTCACCAGGGATATTGATCTTATATGAAATATAGTTATATTTCAGACCAATTGGTGGCTTTGGAACTATTCGGTGGATATACACGTCTTCAGTACGTATAATTTTATACCGCACTAACTGCTTGAGTTCTATATTTGATACTGAGCAGTGAATTTGACTAATAAAAAGCCATCTTCTTGGTTGAGCTACTCGAATACTAATTTCATTAGTTGAGGTTTCAGTCGTAGTGTTCGAAATGATCTCGTTACTTTCTAAGACACTACTAACTTCCAATTTACTTCCGTCCATATCTTTATTTTCTTTAGTTATCACGTTGGGTTTTGGTTTGCTTAGAATTTTCACTAAATCAGTGCTATCAGTTGTGGATATTTTGGAGTGCAATATCTCTGGTATCCTCTTTGATCGCCTTAAAGTGGGGACTTCAACATTGTCCGCAGTTTTCTGTCCAATTGATTTACTATCAGAACATTGGCAATTACACAATGAGGGTTTCTTTTTTAGTTCCCCGATCTCGTTATTCAGTTCTTCTATTCTGGAACTGGCTAGTTCCATTTCTTGAGAGAATGTTGCCATTTGGTTAGACAATAAGTCCAGCCTCCCTGCCACAGCTATAATGTTTAAGTTGCAGCTGTTATCACAGTACCAACGAAGACATTTATGCGATATTATCGCCTGTGACACTGTCTGTGTTATGGATAAACATTTGGCGTGACACATCTCATTGAAAGTATACAGCATGGGGAAAGTACGCCCATCCAGCAAGATATATTACAGAAAAGTAGAACCTACCTAGTGGAAGTGAGAGTTTTGGTTAACGAAAAAAACGAACCCGCAAGACTTGGCAGAGAACTAGAACTCCAAAAGATAAAACAATCCTAAACAATTTGTGCAACAAGCTTAAACTGCTTATAAAAGAGATGACGAATGAGTCAGTAGTTAGCTTTCTAAGTAACCTGATACGGACTATTCGTTGTGGGAGGCCACTAAAGGTCTGAAAAGGCCTAAACTGCAAGTGCCACCCTTAACAATGTTTGATGGCACATGGGCTCACAGCGATAAACAAAAGGCTGATCTGTTTGCCGAATACCAAGAAATTACCTTCAAACTATCAACTGGGCGGGCAGAGATTAACTATTTAACACTGGCCCCAAAAAAGACGAGGTTCTTGTTCTACCAGTCACTGTGAAAGAAATCAAAGTCTTTAGACAATGTTATGTTCCGAGACAGTGGAAATTAGCGGAAATCATAATGATTTCAAAGCCTATAAACCGTTAAACGACAAAATATCATACAGGCCAGTCTCTTTATTAACAACCACATCAAAACTTATATCTAAAGATGGTTTCTCAAGAGAGTAAAGTCAATTATAGAGAATAGAAGACTTATACCACCACATCAATTTGGGTTTCTAGAAGGCCATTCAACAATAGAACAGGTACATAGGATCACTGATATACAATTGAAGAGGCGCTGGAGGAGAAGTTTTGGCACCATGGTCTTCGAAACAGAAATTCCAAGATCTACCAAACCAATATTTTGAATTAGTGAATACTATAGACATATATCTGGTTTCGTAACTACAGTTTCGAGTTAACCCATGATTTCGTTGTAATGTGTCACTGCTTATCATGATTTGCAACTTGGTTAAAACATGGTTTCAAAATTCATATTCGAGACTTCAAAGTGATCAGACAAAACAAAAATAAAAATAAAAAGATCAAAGCATCAAAGATAGATCAGCAAATTGGCTATGTGAATTATGCCGTGACACAGCTAGCCATTCTGTATTAGAACCTGAGATTTGCGATACAGATGTTGATGTTAGTTTGAGCGATATAATGAACGAACTAAAACAAATTAACCTGAAACTGTCGGCTGTGGAAGAACTGAAAGTAACTGTATCTACATTATAATCAGAAAACTCAAAACTAATGTCTAGAGTTAACATTTTGGAATCACAGTTGGAAGATAACAACTTAAAACTACATTTTTTGGAAGCTGAACTGGACAAACCGAATCAAAACACGAACTCTTCTCGCATCACTATCACCGGATTACCCATGAAACATGACGACCTCCAGGGTTTAATTGTTAACACAATCAGTAAAGTATTAAATTCTATCAAGGCAGAAGACATAATTTCAATAGAACAAGTTAACAGAATCGGTAAAAATCCAAGATCAAGTAAAACAAACACTAAATTTATATCCGATAATTTCTTTATTGTGACTTTAAAATCTGTAAAACATCAAAATGAAATTCTCTCACAAATGCGAAAGAAAAAGTTATTAGAGATTAATGATTTAAATGTTGCCTTACCACAAGAACATCCAGCGCAGCGTATCTTCATTATGCAACATCTCACCAAATTCCAGGCCCTGCTGTATCGTGAAGCTAAAAACATCAAAACAAAATTTCAGTGTAAATATTAATGGTGCAAATTAGGTCAAATCTACTTACGAAAATCAGCTGATTCCGTAGTACATCGTATTCATTCCATGAACGATATTTTTCGGCTTAAAAGTGATGACCATCCAATTGAAGACAGCTCAAGCCCTGATGTTTTTGTACAGAGTGTAAACTGCAATATTTGCACATTTTTAACACATATTAATGCGATTAATTTGGATTTTGATTTATTATTTTTAACTGAGACTTGGATCTCGAGTGGTGAAATATCTAATTATAGTTTAGACGGTTATTCATTCCATGCTAATTGTAATGACCATTATAGAGCTGGTGGTGTAGCTGTATTTGTTAGATCATCATTAATTTATGACGTTTTGTCAGAAAGTCTTACATCAGCTGATATCATGAAAATTTGTATTCAACTTGGAAATGTAAAAGTTTGTTTCATTTTAATTTTTGACACTTTTTTGGAACAATTAACGACTATCTTATATGATGATAAATCGAAACATAAAATCCTGCTTGGTGATATAAATTTAGATTTGTCGAAGGGTTCACGTACAAAAGATTATTGTTTATTATTATGTTCTTCGTCTGGGCTGGAATCCTTTCCTAACAGTGTAACTAGACCATGTGCAAATACTTGCGTTGATCATGTTTTTGCTGAAACCTTTTGTAAACAGTTTTCTATTGAAATTAAAAATTTGAATTTATTTGTAACTGATCATACTACGATTTATTAAACTTTAAAGTTAGCAAATAAAGCTGTAAGAGGTCGTAGGTATGAACCGATGCATCACACAATAATTAATTACGATGGTCTTTCTGAAGCTTTGTGCTCTAGTGATTGGAGTGAAGTTTTCACTGAGATAGATCCTAATTATCACGTATTCAAATTTTATTGATAAATTTATTTTTATTCTTAATAAATTTAAAACAATTGGTAAAATTAAAAGGAGTCAGTTTAAGCTAAACCTAAAGCCTTGGATGAGCGATTCGTTGTTAAATTTGATTAATCATCGAAATCGTTTATCTAAAAAACAATCAAAAAAAAAAAACATCGACTGAAAAAGCACTTATTTCATTTCTTACTCCGATATATCATCATTTAAATAACAATCTAAAAGCGTCTGCACTATTTATTGATATTACAAAAGCTTTTGATACAGTCAATCATGCAATATTGTTAGATAAGTTATCACATATAGGTATCAGAGGTTCGGCACTTTCTCTTTTTCAGCCCTATCTTCAAAACCGTGTTCAAACTGTTTGCATTAACAAAATACATAGCGATGAAAAAGTCACTAATTTTGGGGTTCCCCAAGGCCCTGTTTTAAGGCCATTACTATTTTTGATCTATTGTAATTCTATCTTTGATCTTAAACTACATGGTAATCTCGTTGCGTTTGCGGATGATATGGCGTTTCTTTATTCGAGCTCAGATATAAATTTATCAAAATGTGCCATTACAAATGACATGAGTTTGCTAAAGAAATGGTTCTACTTACATGATATGGTTCTTAGCTGTACATCCCAAAATATGCGTTTCAATGTTAATTGTGCCTTCCAAGACCCTAATCCAATATTTTTTCATTCACTGGCTAGCAATGAGTTTAATTGTAATGCTCTTTGTGTTCCTATTGAAAACGTTACATCATTCAAATATTTAGGTGTGACCTTGGATTCCCAACTGAACTTTAAAGAACATATAGCCAACTTAAAAATGAAACTTTAAGATGTCTCTATTATGCATTGTTTGATTCGCATCTTCAGTATGGTATTACGTGTTTGGGTGGTATTTACTTGTCCAATATCAAACCCTTAGTGACTATCCAAAAACGAGTGTTAAAAATTATAAATTACTCACCAAGGACCACGCCATCTTTTCCTATGTTTGTGCATTTAAAAATCTTACCTCTGCGCTACCTTTACGTTTTCAAGGTACTAAGAATGTACTATGTGATGAGCGGGCATCGTTTAGTTAATTTTCATATTTCTGAACCGTATATGTTCCGGAACAAAAACAGAATTAAAACTCCACAACCGAATATAGAACATTTTAAAAAAATTTAAAATCTCATACACTGCTCCGAAATTATATAGCTAAGTACCGACCGACATAGTGAACGCAAATACACTTAATACATTTAGTCAACTACTAAAAAATTGGTTATTTACAATTCGCAACATCGAAATTTTATTTGAAACATTAATTTAATTTAGTTTAAGAAGTTAATCGTGTATGTTTGAACTAACTTTATGGTCTCTATTTAGTACGCAAATGAGTTGTTTTGTAAAAAAAAATTATTTTTATTTTTTATTATTTATTATTAGTATTATTATTTTTTGTTTTTTATAAACTATGCTCGTATGTATATTAAATTTTATTTTTTATGGGCATTTTAGTGACGGCAGTGCCAATTAATAAACGTATCAGGTGGTCAAGCGACTAACTTATACGATCTATCCATCTGATCATTCAACGATAGTAGAAATACTCAACATTCTAAAGACAGAAGCTAGATAGTTACATTCTTTAAACAAGCATACTTAATAGGATAAATTTAGGAGGCTAGTCGAACCAAATTGGTCTTTAAATATTCAGCTTGGCACAAAATTTGTTTGAATGAGCTGTTTTGAGGAGATCAGCTGGACAAGCTATACCCGCTTAAGTCTTCTATTTAACTCGGGAATTTAAATTGGCAGCTACTTTACGATTAAGGAAGTCTGGTACCCCAATGGTGGCGGTCAAACTTGTTTTGTTAAAATGGTACAAACCATCAGTTTCAGTAATTATTAAGAAATATTAAATATCGATAGTAAATACACCCAAAATCGAGCGTACAATAGACGTTTGGCAAAACGAGTGAAGATATATTTTTGGTGTAACCCATCATTTACATAACATGTACGAAAAAATATATCGATATCGAATAATAAAAAAATAAAATAATTTTTTAAATAAATTTACCAAATTTAATTGTTGGGTTTTCAGCAAAAAATCACCGCTAAAACTTTCATGAGTATGAAATCCGCATTCAATTTAATGCGGATTTCAAATGACATAATTTACATGGATCGCGTTTCACTTGCGAATTCTATAATACCTATTGTACATGACCGTCATTTGTCCACTTTACAAACGACGTTTTCTATAATACGATGATCATCTTTACACTTTTCTACCCTTAACTTTTTTTACACCCTACACGTCTACACACATTTTATTTGTACCCAAAATTAGGTATCGTCGTTAAAAGTTCTGTACAAGTGAGAAACGAGGCAAAACTTTTTATTGAATAATTCTCTAATTTCTGATAAAAAAACACTGGTTCAGTCCGGTCGCATATGCCTGATGAGATGGATTTGATCTTTTCGATCACACAATGAGTCAATGACGTCATCAGATCGAAACCGGCCTAGCGAAACGAATATTACAGACTACATACAAGATGCCATACATTTTCAAAACAAACGTCTTCATCGGCTGGTTGATCCAGCGCCCTAGCTGTCAATCAATGCCACTCTGTGGAGTCGAAAGTTTAACTCCCGCCATTTATCACTAGCTGTCACGATTACAGCACCAAGCATCACATATTGCTATTTTTCTATAAGTAACTCGTGTATTCATGTGTTAGTGTGCGAGTGGTTTTTTACTTATTTTTTTATAACGGTATCACATTTTGTGGAACACGGCTTTATAAAATTGTAATTTGTGGGTTCCAGCCCATTGTGACATTGAAGGCAACGAAATTGCAGATTGCTTGGCTAAAACTGGTTCTCGCTTACATTTTGTGGGTCCTGAACCAGCTGCTCCTCTACCTCTTCACATAGTGAAGAATACAATTAAAACCGCTGCCATATCGAATCTAAAGCTTACGTGGTCAGCCACACCAACTTGTCGCAAGGCGAAATACTTTGTCAAAGGGCCTAATCCGAAGTTAACCAATTACGTTCTTTCATTGAATAAGGATAACCTGAGGATACTGGTTTCTATACTTACTGGCCATGGCCGATTCAAAAGCCACCTTCATCGCATGGAACTTGCCAGTGATGCCGTATGTGACGATTGTCTTGAAGATGTTGATGATAGCTTACAATTTTATCAGCAGCTGTCCGGCTTTCGATCGCATGAGATTTCTTGTGTTCAACTTCAGGAATATTCCTGTTAATTTACTGTCTTCTCTGCCCTGGTCCAAACTGCTCCAGTTTGCTAAGGTTGCAGAGCGCATCTGTGAGCTTTGATGGAATCCAAGGTTTGCACCATGGGCCCTCTGTGGCATTGAGTGCGGAACCTCTAAGGGTTCCAGCCATATTTAATAATAATAAAAAAAACACTGGTTCAGTCGCCCCTCTAACCTTCCACTGGACGGAACCAAAGCCTTTATATAACAGGATTCTATATTTTAACAGAAAGCCAAGCAAGTTTTCTTAAAAAAAAAATAAAATCCAATAAGTAAAATCCAACTCTCTAAAAAGCTTTATGATTACTCTAATGATCCGGGCTTCTCTTATCATCAACTGAGGCATGATAATCATGTTTCAGTTACTGACCCACGGGAATTGTCTATTTTATTCAACAATTATTTGAGTCAATCCAGTGATAATACATCCTATTCTGGTCTGGTTTACAATAATTCTACCTCAAATTCATTACTTTGTAAATTTTCTGCTGACAACTCTAATTACATTCCTCTGGAATTGATCTAATAAGCAATTTCATTGTCCAAAAGTTAATTTATATGAAGTCTGTCTTACTAAGAAATATAGGCGCAGTTGTTATATCAATTTATAAAAAAGGGCTTAAAACTGATATTTCAAAGTACACAGCAATCTCCTTCCTTCTTGTATTTTGTACAGTTATTAAGAAGCTCGTCCATTCGAGAGCCAACAACCAATTTTTAAAAGACTGTCAGAAAACCAAAAAGCACTGCTAAAATTTAATAAATTTTATAAGACGGTCTTGATCAGAGAAACTCGGTTGCCTCTATTTTTTGGAATTGACGAAGACCTTTATGTTAACCACTTCCAAAATCCCATTTTTTATATTGATTTAAATTTCCAGCTGATTGCTTTTTCAGATGATCTAGTGTTTATATATATATATAACCAATATCATCGCAGTAAAGCTCAAAAACAAAATTAAACTAAAAAATACAACAAAATGTCCTTGAGAATATTTCTATTTCATTTTTCTCTGTGGTAGGTTAGGTTGAGTGGCTGCTACAGCACACTAAGACCGGCGACGGTCCGTTGTGATACCACAGGATCTTACTCCCCTTTTACCCGTATGAGAAACAGTTTGAGCTGCTTACGTAGCGTAATAAGTCTCGCACATTACAGTTTTCTAGATCAGAAAGACAGTCCATTAAAAACTTACCCAAATATTCATGTCTTTTGTGTGCCAAAGCCGGGCATGAGCATAGGAAATGGACTATCGTCTCTTCCTTACAGCTTCTGCAAAAGTCATTGACTTCTAGACCCAGCCTCCTCGTATGTTCTCCAAGAAGGCAGTGTCCTGTGAGTATTCCCACGATCGTTTTAAGTTCACGTTTGCGTAGGAAGATAAGTGCCTTTGAGCGTTTCAAGTTCAGCTTTGGCCAGATTTGTCTTGAAACTCTACATGAGAGGATGTTCGTCCTCCTTTTGTTCGCTGAGGCTTCCGCCTCTTTTTTAAGCACAGTCTTGAGTGCGTTAATGAGTCTCTCCAACTTTACCCTTTCCGGTAGCAGTTGGAGAGTTGTACCGTGCCTCGCTAGTTCGTCCGCCCTGTAGTTTCCCATGACGTCTGAGTGGTCGGGGACCCAGACTACCTGGATGTTGAAATGTTCACTCATCTCATTTAGAGACGAGCGGCAACCCAACGCCTGTCTAGACGTTAGAGAAACAGAAAGCAGCGACTTGATTTCCGCCTGACAGTCCACATTAATTGCGATATTAGTCGAGGAACCACATTATGTCTCAACCAGTTCACAACCTCCGCAATCGCTATCACCTCTGCCTGGTACACACTGCAGTGATCAGGGAGGCAAACTGCTATATCTACCTCTAATTTATCACGGAAGACTCCAGCTCCTACTTAACTTTGTTGCTTGGAGCCATCCGTAAAGAACTGAAATGCTTCCGTTTCAGCTGCCAACCCGCTCGTCCAAAATTCCTTTGAGGGGCAGGTAGTTCTGAACGATATTTCCACTGAGATATGGCTGATAGTCGAGTGGCCGTAATCGCCGCCATCTGCTTACCATATATGTCCACTGAGAGAAGTTGAAACAAGACCTCTAAGGCACTTGTAGGTGTTGTCCTCAGTGACCCGCTTATAAGCATGCAGGCCGTTCTTTGCACCTTCTCAATCCTTTTCCTGTATGTTACTTTATCAAGAACTGGCCACCACACGCTCACCCTATGCATAAGTACAGGTCTTACTACGGAAGTGAATAGCCAGTGTACCAGCTCCGGCGTCAGGCCCCATCTCTTACCGATGGCGTTTCTACACGAGTACAATGCTATATTGGCCTTGTTTACTCTTTCCAGAATGTTGGGCTTCCAACTAAACTTACTAGTCTGTTGCCATTTAAAAGATGTGAATCTACTACAGGGATTTTATATTTCCTAGTAAACAGTACCAATTCAGTTTTAGACGCGCTAATTGCCAGTCCACATTTGATGGTGGGCCATCGTAATAATTAGGAGGGCATTTTAGACCACCGTGCTTATGTATTTCCCAGAGACAGCTAGCGCTACATCATCTGCATAAGCAATCACTCCGATCCCCTCTCTCTTGAGCTTTAATATCAGCTCATTGATTGCTATGTTCCAGAGGAAAGGGGGCAGGACACCTCCCTGTGGGGTTCCCCTAGTCACTCGTCTCCTGATGGTGGATTCCCCCAGCTTCGAGATAATCGTCCTGCACCCAAGCATGTGATTGATTAGCGCACTTATAGGGTAATCCATCCCTAGTAGTGACAATCCCTCCAGAATTGCCTCCTTCTTTACATTGTTAAAGGCGCCCTCAATGTCAAGAAACTCTTGCGAGAATAATGATTCTCAATTGTACTTACCAGCGCATGCAGAGCTGTGTCCACAGATTTCCCTATACAGTAAGCATGCTGAGTCTGAGCCCAGTTACTAGGCCTTATTTTTGAGCGTATGTAGATATCTATATCAGTCTTTCCAAGGTTTTCAATAGAAAGGATGATAGAGTTATTGGTCTGGTCTTTTGGGTAGCCCTGCGAGCATTTACCCGCTTTCGGAATAAAAATCACTCTGACCTTCATCCACTCCCGCGGAGTACAGACAAGTTTTAAACACCCTTTGGAGATTACCTTCAACCAGGGGGGCATAATTCTCGAGTTGTTCTGAAGCTCCACGGGAATAATTCGGTCAGGACCAGCCGATTTATAGGGTTTCAACCCTTCAATTGCCCATAGGATCCGTTCTTGTTTACGATATCTTATATGCGCAGTGAGTGTGCTTCTTGGTGAGTAAAGCTTCCTGGAAAGTGGGTTTCGATGAGAAGTTCTAAGGATTCATTACTAAAAGCAATCCAGGATCCATCTGGTTTAATTAAATAACTGATACTGGTAGGATTGGAAGACAAAATCTGCCTAAGACGAGAGGTCTCGGAGACTTCTTCCATTTTGTCGCAGAAGAGTCTCCATGATTTCCTCTGTGCCTTCTTTAATCCTTTTTTGTGGTAATCCTTGTAGGAGTTACAGTCCTGAGCCTCTCTCGTACTTTTGGCTCTATTAAATGCTGTCTTACATGTTTTCCGGTAGGTCCCCAGTTCCTTGGACCATCATGTCGGTTTTTGCTTACCCCTGGGCTTAACTATTGGCCAAACAGCGTTTAAGGACCGATTGCAGGTATTATTGCGAAAGTGTCTACTATGCCGTTCAGTACCTTCACTGTCGCTGGTGGCTCAGGGGTCTCTGGTAATAGTAAACCTATAAGCGTTTCCACATACTTGCTCCAGTTTGTCTCTCTGGGATTCCTGAAAGGTTTCCGGGTGGCAGGGGAAACGTTAAGACTAAATGTTATGCAACGATGGTCAGAGTGTTCCTTCGCCACTCTCCATTCCCTGACCATAGGGTACAGTTTTTCTGAGGCAAATGTTTCGTCTAGAACCTCCTGCCGATTTTTAGTAATAAAAGTTGGTGTTTTAGTCGTAATCTAATAAATCTTTGTGTTGGTGTGGAGACATTTTTTGAAGCTACGAAAATTTTGGTTGAAAAATGAATCCGTAAAAAAACCTATTTTGTAGGTAAAGGGGGTAAAACGAAGTAGTTACCGGATAAAAGTTACCGTAGAGTGAAGGTGTACATTAACCATCAACATCGATTTAAACTCCCGCCTCAGCAATCCGGCGAGTTGTGTCATCGACGTGAATAGATTATTGACTACTACTACGTATACTGCGTACTATAACCACTACACTATTGCCTACTATTACGTTTACTGTGTAGATATAGGCATATTCGTTACAAAATCTTCCAGCCTTCATTCATGAATCGTGTAATGTCGTAATCAGGAACTTAAACAATCAATCTCAATGATTAGTGATATAAGATGAATCACTAACTTCATGATGTCGAACTATACCATATATAGTAAAAAGCTTTAACCATATATACCTAAATTAACCGATCTATTGAAGAACATCAAACACGTTCAGTTTCTGCATGCACCTAATGTTAAATCAACATAATTTAATTATGCAATCTTATTTATACCATTAAACCACATCCATCTTCATAAAAACATCGGCTTAACTATTACTTTTATTGTTCCAGCAATAAATAGTTTTTGTGTTTTGTGCAAGAAGCAAAGAACTAATAAAAAAAAGAACGAGCTACAGTATATTAAATACTTCCACCGCGCGCACATCATATAATTTCACCTTCGTTTCAACCACAACACCAACAACAATGGTTGATGTCTTTTTAAAAAGATACTCGACTTACTGCACATCTGTATATGTATGTATGTATCAAAACGAAGAAACTTAATATGCAAATTATAAGTTACAGTATTACAGTGTTTTGAAGAATGACACGAGATAAAAGAAACAGTATACGTATAACTATAAGGAGGAAGACAAAATGGTCCCATCATCGCGTTTACCGATTATTTATATGTGAAATAGTCTAAATGACATATGTGTATGTTTAGTTGTGCACAACTTATCATTACTGTGCGCTGTATAATTTTTACATATGTAAAAAGCTCCAACCGTAGCTTTGTATAGAAATGTGGTTTTATCATATCACATGATGGAGGGTGTGCAGTCGTCATTAATTATAGATTTTAATAACGATTTGTTTCTTTTTATTTTCAGATGTACATTGGCTGATTCGACGTGAGAAGGTATGTACGAGTACTTATTATTATTACG
Organism: Tipula lateralis; assembly: GCA_963932295.1. NCBI lineage: Eukaryota > Metazoa > Arthropoda > Insecta > Diptera > Tipulidae > Tipula > Tipula lateralis. The sequence continues at coordinate 115,488,775 of OZ010736.1, forward strand.
ATTGTACGAAGTGTCTTTAATGTATTTCATTCATGTTGGCCATAATGCTCTCCCATTAAAGTTTAACCTATTTACTATCTATAGTGGTAGTCTGTATGCTACTGTGACTGCTTCTTAGTTTGATAAAATGTAAACTTACTTCCACTTCGTCTAAAAGTGTCTTATCACCCTGGTACTCACAAAAACGATGCTATATCGAAAGATATCCGTATTATTGGTTATGTAAAATTGCATTTCATCTTGAATTCTATTGTCGTGTGTGAAACATTCTGCACGTCACCAAAACCAAAGCCTGAATTTGGTCTTAATTTTTTTTTATTTATAGAATGAATATGAAATATGGCCGATTTCAGTTTTTCCGTTAACGAAAAAATCCCATCCGATCGAAAAATATAAATTCTTAAAATCGCGAACGTTTTGCATATAATGTCAATAGTCGTCGATTGTAGCTTGTTTGGGTTGATGGTCGCATTTGTGTCCCTCAATTTACACACATTTCTTGGTTCAATCTTCGGCAGGTTAATTTAATTTTATTTTATGCAAAATGATAGATGAATGGAAAAAATATGAGGTTTTTATTTGATCCAAATTTTAATGTGTTCGAGTCGAACGCTTATTTTGGAATGACCAAACTCGTTTTTACACGTAAGTCAACCAAATATTAAATACTAGCTGTGTTTTAATATTCGCGCTATCCAGAGCTTGCTATCTGGAGCTAGGGAAATTTCTATTCAAACCTTTTCTATTATCCACGAGTGTCACTGTTAATCAAAAATATTGTGTTACGTTTTACCCTAGTAGGGATTCAAACCACTCCACGGTTCGATCACTGGATTGTGAATAATTCAAACCACTTGCTTCTTGTTCACTATAACTTTATGCATCAAACACCACAATTCAATTTCACAGTACTTTTTTTACACTGTTACTTTTACTATTTCACTATTTCACTTCTTATTCCTTTTTCCCGATTTTAATTTATCGCTTTCCAAATTCAGACTGAAAGTCTATGCTTTCTACTCGCGTATTTATACTCATTTTGCTCGCTTCTCGGTCATAGTAGAATTTTCCATTTATTTATTATTTCGCCTGTATACTGCGATTCATGCTGGTTTCCAAATACGAGCTTAGTACTTCTATTCAATCATAGATGTCACTCGTGTCCGTAACACTACCCTCCGCCCAAACCTGTTCGTCCCGAACAGGATCCAATTCCCTTCCTCTATAGAGAGCCAACCTTTCCAAATGTACAACCTTCGGTTTTCCTCGGATACCCTTCTGAATTCGGTAGATTACATCATTGATTTTTGTAATCACCTTGTATGGTCCTTCCCAGCTAGGTTGCAGTTTTGGTGATAAGCCTCTCTTCCGTTGTAAGTTGTGAAGCCAGACTAACTGCCCTTCTTCGAATCCTCTATTATTTGCACGGATGTCATATCGTGCCTTCATCCTATCACTTGAAGTTTGTATCCTTTCTCTGACAAATCTGTGTATCTCGTCGATATCTTCCTTCAATTTATCGACGTACGCTTGTCCACACAAAGCTGTCGTAGGAATCGCCCCAAACTTCAAGTCTCCAGGTAATCTTAAATTATGTCCAAAAACGATGGTAGCTGGTGTTGTTCCCGTTGTATCATGTGTTGCTGACCGATATGCCATTAGGAACAGTGGTATATTTTTGTCCCAATTACGCTGGTTTCTATCTACGGTTTTCTTTAGAAATTCTTCCATGGTAGCATTAAATCGTTCAACCATGCCGTCTGACTAAGGATGGAAAGGTGTTGTTCTTGTTTTATTGATCCCCAATAATTGACACATTTCCTGGAACACCACTGACTCAAAATTGCGGCCTTGATCCGAATGCAGTTCCATAAGTACCCCGTATCGACAAATACAATTATTTACCACGGCGCTAGCGATTGTTGTTGTTTCTTGGTTCGTTATTGGATAGACTTCAGGCCATTTACTGAAATAATCCATTACCATTAAAACATACTTGTTTCCGCTTTCGCTGGTAGGAAATGGACCTGCAATATCCATGGCGATCCGCTCAAATGGTGCTCCGCTATTATACTGCTGCATTTTCCCATGGCTTCGTTTTGCAGGACCCTTAACTGCCATGCACTGATCACATTTTTGACACCATTCTGCGACCGATTGTCTGCATCCTGCCCAGTAAAATCTTTCGCGGACTTTTTGCCAGAGTCTTATTGATTCCTAGATGGCCACCACTTGTTCCCCCGTGATATTCGCTCAAAATTTCTGGAATTCGGATTCTCGGTACCACCACCAATGATTTCTATTTCTACCATCGGAACTTTCCCAAACTCGTTTTAAACAACCATCTTCGATTACCAGACTATCCCATTGAGCCCAATATGCCTTAACTATAGGGCTCTTATCAGCTATCTCCTTCCATAATGGTCTGTGCTGATCTTCCACGAATTTTAATATGATCGATAGATTGGGATTTTCGGATTGCTCCTTTCTGATTTCCTCGTTGGTCCACTCATCGGATGGTAACACTTGCATAAGTATTACGTCAATGACATGTTCCTTACTCTCCACTCGACCACAATGTTTGCAATCGACGGGACATGGTCGTCTTGACAGAGCATCTGCATTACCGTGAGCACTTCCTTTCCGATGTTGGATGGTATAATCGAAACAACCCAATCTCTCGATCCACCGGGCTATCTGTCCTTCCGGATTCTTAAACTGTAACAGCCATGTTAGAGAACCATGATCTGTCCTTATGAGAAATTACTGGCCATAAAGATACTTCCGGAAATGCTCTATACATTGTACTATGGCCAACAGCTCTCTCCTTGTTACACAATAATTTCGCTCCGGCTTTGATAAAACTTTCGAAAAATATGCTATAACCCGTTCTTGCCCATCTATTTCTTGAGACAAAACCCCTCCAATATCATTAGTACTTGCATCAGTATCCAAGATGAATCTTCGATTTGGTGTATGCAAGTATATTGGCGCTGTACACAACCGCTTCTTCAGCTCGTTGAACGCTTTTTCGTGCTGTTTATTCCATTGGAATGGCTTGTTCTTTTGCGTTAATTCATGTAAGCTTTTCGCTCGAACACTTCGCCCAGGTTTTGCAGATGTTCCTCGAAGTTTTTACCCATAACTATGATGTCATCTAGGAACACCAAGCACGTTTTCCAATATAACCCTTTCAGCACTCGGTCCATTAGCCTTTCAAACGTCGCAGGAGCGTTACATAATCCAAACGGCATAACGTTAAATTGCCATAATCCGTTACTCACACTGAACGCCGTTTTCTCTTTATCTTCTTCTGCGACTTCCACCTGCCAATATCCACTTTGTAGATCCAAAGTGGAAAATAATCGTGCACCCGCCAACGTATCCAATGTATCATCAATTCTCGGTAACGGATAACTGTCCTTCTTAGTAATCGAATTGAGTTTTCTATAATCGACGCAAAATCTCATGCTGCCATCTTTCTTCTGCACCAATACCACAGGTGAACTCCATGGACTAGTCGATTGCTCAATCACCCCTGCCGTTTGCATATCCGTTCCCATGCATCCACTTCCGATTGTTTTGCCAATGGTAATCTTCTTGGAGCTTGTCGAATTGGCATTGCTGTCTCGGTGTCGATCCGGTGTTTAACTAAGTTCGTTCTACCATTATCTTCGGGAGCACCACAGAAAATGGACGTGTATTTTTCCAACAACACTTTTGCAGCTAGTTTTTGTTCTGGACTTAGTTGTTCTGTCCACTTCTGTGTCAATTCTTCCACGATTTTCTGCTGCCGTTGAACTTTAGCCTTTACACTCGGATTCGTTTCTTCACATTTGACTATAGTGGATATTTCTTCGCATTTACCGATAATAGTCCCCTTTTTGATGGTTTTAGTCTTGTCCGATAAGTTGAGAATCCTCAATGGTACTCTATTGTCATAATCCGGTTTTATCAATGCTTTCCCAAGCATTATTTCTCGTACTTGTTGGTCTTCGTCACTGGCTTCTACAACCCACAACTTTCGTGTCCCAGGATCTCCATCCAATTTACCCCAAATTACTGTTTCTGAGCGTGGTGGCAGCTTTGTTCGATGGTCCAACATAACTCGCCTGACGATTGGGTCCTTGCTATCCAATTGTATCGGCAGCTCACCATTACCAAAACTTAGTGTTTCTTTTCCCACATCCAACACGAATTGGTTCTTCTTCATGAAGTCCATACCCAAAATAACTTCATCTACAATATCGGCCACCAAAACTTCGTGACAGAAGTTTCTGTTTCCAATTCGTATGGTCACTTCCTTTTTTCCTTTGATCTTTGCACATTCGCCGGTTGAAATCGTCCGCGTTGCCACCGTATCTAACGTTATCACACTAGATCTGCCATCAATTTCTCCACGTATTGTCAAACTATCTCCACCCCTCGCCAATCGGGAAACAGGGATGAAGATCATGGAGCATTCGGTTGTGGGAGTCAGCTTTCGCTCCTTAAAGCTGACTCTTACTCGTTTAACGCCTGCGATTTTGCAGGACTCGCCTTCTCTTCTATTCTTTTGTTGTCCTCATTGGACTTTCAATACATAGGCGACGGTGTTCTTGCTCGCCTACGTCGAATTTCCCAGCAATCTCGTGATATATGACCTAGTTTATCGCAGGCCCAACATCTTATCTTATGGCTGCTATCCCGGAACCTCGTTGATGCCTCATTTACTGCTCGTTCCTCATTATATTTCGAGCTATAGTTCTCTGGTTCTACTTCGACTCGTCGCATTTTAACTGCTGGTTTGATTATGTTAAAGGCAGTTTCGTTTGTTAAGGCACAAGCGATGGTCTCGGCAAATGTTGTTTTTGGTGCTAACACTACCGCTCGTCTGGTATCTACGTCACGAATTCCATCAGTAAACGCATCAATTTTAATTCTTTCCGTGTATTCGGAAGCCATATTAAAGTGGGTGAGGTGCACCAATCGCTCAATGTCTGCTGCAAACTCCTGTAGCGTTTCACCAATTCTTTGAAAACGACCCTTGAGCTCCATCCTATATAACTCTCGTTTATGGTCAGCACCATATTTTCGTTCCAAGGCTAGCATGATTCGATCATAGTCCCCGCGTTCGGTTTATGGAACGATCTGCAACATATCTGCCGCACCGCCTTTTAACGCCACTATGAAAGCTGCAATTTGGTCTTCCTTACACCAATTATTTCTTACTGCTGCCGTTTCAAATTGCAATTTGAAAATGTTGAACGACGTTGTTCCGTCGAATGTCGGAGGCTTTAATTTAATTCCGCTGACTGGTTTCTGGATTTGAGAAGCACCGCCATTGTTTTTAATATCTATAATCTCTTTTTCCAGTTTCAAAAACCTTTCATCAGTCGCTTCGAATTTTTGCTCCATTTGACATTTTACTGTATCCACCTTGGCATTAAACGAGATGGACATTTCGCGGAACTTTTCACTCACTTCGGAAATAAAATGTCGTTGAATATTTTCTTGTTCTTCCAATCGTTCTAGCACAGTTTCTTGGCCGGTTCTCATTTCGGTTTTCTAATTTTCTTGGCCGGTTCTCATTTCAGTCTGCAAATTTTCTTGGCCGGTTCTCATTTCAGTTTTCAAATTTTGTTCTAAACCGCTCATCATTTGTTGCATCGCCGCCATTAACTGCCCCATATCGAAATTTGTAGTCTTATTTATTGCTGCTGGAGCTATGGTTGCGCCGACATTTGTTGCCCCTTCCATTGGATCCTCAGCATTAGGTACTTCAGTATTGAATTCGTACTGGTCTGGATCGATGTTCTGTTCCAGCAAAACGTTTTGTAACCTCTCTTGTAATTCCGCTTTGCTTCCCGCTGTAGGAAAACCCCGTGCGTTCAGCTATTTCTTCAACTCCGAAACTTTCAACTCCAATAGCTTCATGTCTCCTTATTCACAATCCCACCGCTGTCACCAATTGTTACGTTTTACCAGAGATTTTATTATATTAATATAATAAAATCTCTGGTTTTACCCTAGTAGGGATTCAAACCACTCCACGGTTCGATCACTGGATTGCACTGGTAACAATTGTTACGGACACTGGTGACGTCTATGATTGAATAGAAGTACTAAGCTCGTATTTGGAAACCAGCATGAATCGCAGTATACAGGCGAAATAATAAATAAATGGAAAATTCTACTATGACCGAGAAGCGAGCAAAATGAGTATAAATACGCGAGTAGAAAGCATAGACATTCAGTCTGAAATTGGAAAGCGATAAATTAAAATCGGGAAAAAGGAATAAGAAGTGAAATAGTGAAGTAGTAAAAGTAACAGTGTAAAAAAAGTACTGTGAAATTGAATTGTGGTGTTTGATGCATAAAGTTATAGTGAACAAGAAGCAAGTGGTTTGAATTATTCACAATCCAGTGATCGAACCGGTGAGTGGTTTGAATCTCTACTAGGGTAAAACGTAACAATTGGTGACAGCGGCGGGATTGTGAATAAGAAGACATGAAGTTACTTGAGTTGAAAGTGTCGGAGCTGAAGACCGAGCTGAATGCAAGGGGTTTTCTTACAACGAGTAGCAAAGCAGAATTACAGGAGAGACTACTACAAGCTTTGCTGGAACAGAACATCGATCCAGACCAGTATGAATTTAATACTGGAGTACCTAATGCCGAGGATCTTATGGAAGGGGCAGCACATGCCGGAGTAACCATCGCTCCAGCAACAATAAATAAACCTACCCCAGCACCTACAAATTTTGATATGGGGCAGTTAATGGCAGCGATGCAACAAATGCTGGTTGGCCAAGAAAATTTGAAAACGGAAATGCTGACCAGCCAAGAAATTTTGAAAAGTGAAATATTGATGGGCCAAGAAAATTAGAAAACCGAAATGAGAACCGGCCAAGAAACTGTGCTAGAACGATTGGAAGAACAAGAAAATATTCAACGGCATTTTATATCCGAAGTCAGTGAAAAGTTCCGCGAAATGTCCATTTCCTTAGATGCCAAAGTGGATACAGTAAAATGTCAAATGGAACAACAATTTGAAGCGGCTGATGAAAGGTTTTTGAAACTGGAAAAAGAGATTATAGATATTAAAAATAATGGCGGTGCTTCTCAAATCCAGAAACCAGTCAGCGGAATTAAATTAAAGCCTCCGACATTCGACGGAACAACGTCGTTCAACATTTTCAAATTGCAATTTGAAACGGCAGCAGTAAGAAATAATTGGTGTAAGGAAGACCAGGTCGCAGCTCTCATAGTGGCGTTAAAAGGCGGTGCGGCAGATATGTTGCAGATCGTTCCATAAACCGAACGCGGGGACTATGATCGAATCATGCTAGCCGTGGAACGAAAATATGGTGCTGACCATAAACGAGAGTTATATAGGATGGAGCTCAAGGGTCGTTTTCAAAGAATTGGTGAAACGCTACAGGAGTTTGCAGCAGACATTGAGCGATTGGTGCACCTCACCCACTTTAATATGGCTTCCGAATACACGGAAAGAATTAAAATTGATGCGTTTACTGATGGTATTCGTGACGTAGAAACCAGACGAGCGGTAGTGTTAGCATCGAAAACAACATTTGAGGAGACCATCGCTTGTGCATTAACGATTGAGACTGTTAATAAGATGATAATACCAGATGTAAAAATACGACGAGTCGGATTAGAATCAGGAAATTATAACTCGAGGAATTATAACAAACCAGGAAATGATTGGCTACCAATAAAGTTTCGGTCTGGAAAAGGTGGAATTAGATGTTGGATATGTGACAAACCTGGTCCTATTTAAAGGGATTGTTGGGAAATTAAACGTAAGCGGGCGATGATATCATCATCATTGTATTGGAGGAAAAGGGAAGATTGCAAGGGATCAAAACTGCAAACAGCAACCGGCGAACGTGCAGAGATCAATGGAAAGAAAGAAGTGGCCATACGAATTGGTAACAGGGACTTCTGTCATGAAGTTTTGGTGGCTGATATTGTCAATGAGGTGATTTTAGGAGTGGACTTCATGAAGAAGAACAAATTCGTTTTGGACATAGGACGTGCTACGTTAAACTGTGGAGATTTTAAGCTACAACTACAGTTAAATAACGGTGAGCCAATCGTAAGAAGAATTATAGTGAGACATTCAACGGAAATTAGTGGTGAATTGGAAGATAAGATTATTACAGAGACGATGGGAGTTGTGAAACTCAGTAAGGAAGAGCAGCCAGTACAAAAGATACGACTGCCAAGAAACAGAGTGAAGCCTCGATATAAAATCCGAGGCTTGAGACCTAACAAAGAGCAGTCAGCCTGGCTTCACAACTTACAATGGAAGAGAGGCTTATCACCAAAACTGCAACCTAGCTGGGAAGGACCATACAAAGTGATTAAAAAAATAAGTGATGTAATCTACCGAATTCAGAAGGGCATCCGAGGAAAACCAAAGGTTGTACATTTGGAAAGGTTGGCTCTCTATAGAGGAAGGAAGGGAATTGGATCCTGTTCGGGACGAACAGGTTTGGGCGGAGGGTAGTGTTACGGACACGGGTGACATCTATGATTGAATAGAAGTACTAATTGCTCATATTTGGAAACCAGCATGAATCGCAGTATACAGGCGAAATAATAAATAAATGGAAAATTCTACTATGACCGAGAAGCGGGCAAAATGAGTATAAAAACGCGAGTAGAAAGCATAGACTTTCAGTCTAAATTGGGAAAGCGATAAATTAAAATCGGGAAAAACTAATAAGAAGTGAAATAGTGAAATAGTAAAAGTAACAGTAAAATAAAAATGTAATGTGAAAGTGAATTGTGGTAATTGTCAATAAAAGTTAAAGTGAAAAACCAGCAAGTAGTTTTAATTATTCACAATTCAGTGATCGGACCGTGGAGTGGTTTGAATCTCTACTCTGGGAAAACGTAACAATGTATATATATATTTTAATTAATTCCATCGACATCTACCACCAGAGCAAAGTTGAACTATTATATGGTTAGTGGGAAACATAATATAGTTGATTAAATTTTATTCCGGATTTTCTGAACATCTCGGCCACCTTGAACCTCGTAAGGTTCAACTGGAAGTAAGGCTAATTTGTAGATTGGTCGAACAAATTCTCCACCTGCAGTTTTAATGGTAACCACTCGAATTAATCCATTATTTCCAGGATGAAGATTTACTATTCGGCCTACGGTTGGTTGAAGTATTAGTTAATTCCGGTTCAGGTATTATGGTTGATTGATGCCCAATCAAAAAATGGGATGGTGTCAGTATGTCCCGTTGATCTGCTGCCAATTGACACATTGGTCGTGCATTGAGGATGCCCTCCAAAGTGAGTGGAATTTGGTGGGATGAAATACCAGTTGATTTTAAATTCTCTAAAAATAAACGAAGACATTAAACGTATGTTTTCTTGAAAGAATTCGTTTAGTTCGTGTAATTGGTTTTTGCCCCCTTAAGTTGGAAGTGTTATCGGAGAAAATTTCGCAGCATACTCCTCTCCGTGCCATGAACCGTTTGAGTGCTCCCAGAAAGGAGTCGGTGGTTAAATTATGTACCAATTGATATCGATGGTCTTGATCGATAAACACACAAATATTCACCTTTATTGGACTCGCAAAATCTAATTCTACTCTTTGAAAAGGTCTTGCAATCTGAACACGCTCGGCTGGTAGTTCGCCCATTTGTTGCGTCAAAAGTTTCGGCTGTCGCTTGACGCAATCTGATGGATTTGACCATCTTGGAAGCTCCAATGATCCAGTATTGTGTGCGAAAAAGGCTGATTAAATGTGATTGTGCATCGAATATGTAATTGGAGTACAAGCTTCTGGGCGGTCTCAGAATTTCCAGGAAGAATAATCGGATATTTGGTGATGTAAGGGGCTGGTGAACTCCCAATTCGGCCTTCAACTCGAAGTAATTTATCTCCAGAGGTATCCATGAAAGGAGCATCAGCTTACTGTTCGTTGGTAATGGATGGTTATCGGAGATGGCCTTCATCTCAGCTCTGAAATGCTTTGCTTGGATTTTCAGAAAAATTTCATTTCTTGCCTCATAAGCCACACCGAAGTCCATCAAGAATTTGAGTGGTTTGTCGTTTGGATCGACAGTTTTTGATGAAGCGTTGAATAGAGGCGAGCACCATGCATATTTCGACGAACTCGGAATACCGTTCGCACAGTTCATCAATTAAATTGGTATCAGGTACCGTAATGGTTAACGCCTGCAGATATCGGTTTCGGATTTCTATAAAGTGGTGAGAGGTAATGTTTGCTTGAATATCGGCCGGTACCCCATAAATGATGATTTTTCAGTTCCGTTGGTGTTAGTCTCCTCGTGGCACAATCTGTCGGATTCGGTTTAGTTGAGACATGCTGCCATTTATGCCTGGTTAACTGAATCTGAATTTGAGGGGTCCTGTTATTGATAAAACATTCTATAATGGTAAAGAGGGTCACGCCGCAGTCTCGAGTGCGATTCTCTTGCCGTTGACCAAAAATTAACAGCCGGATGACATAAGATCTGATTGTATATAAAAGTATTCGTTAGATTAACCACCTTTCCAATTCGTACCAATTCGTATTTAATGGTTCGTAAAGTCACAGTTGAGAGAGTCTTTAAGAAATAGATAACTTTTTATTATGAAAAGTCAAAATAAGCATCAACCGAAAAGAAAATGCTTCAACTCAATAGCAGTCGGATTTTGTCTTCTGCGTACGGAAAACTCCGATTGAATTTTCTGTTAACGGAAAAATCCGACACCGATATATTTTATAATAGACCCCAAGAATTCCACAAATAGCATTTTACCTATCCTAGGAATTTAATAAACTGTTGCTTACTTTCAAGTTTCCCGATTTTCCTTTTTCTGACAAATAACTTTAACCATATCTATGTCCTCCCGTTCTCGTCTCGAGCTTACTTAAGTTTCATATAGAGGTTTCGAAAATTTTTCTTTTGACCTTGAACTCTTTTTTTTACTATAACATGCAGGTCGACTAGCAAATTTTTAAATGTTGCTTTCCACAAAGTCGTAGTTCTGTTTCAACATTTCTATCCATCTTGCTTTCTCCTTGTGTAAGTATCTGAGCTAGAGCAACAATTTTAACGCCGCACAAATATTAATGTTAATATTTGAGTGACGATTTTAGTTAGTCGATTCTTTCTATTAGGCATTAGTTTCTGTCCGGCCTCCGCAGGGTTATTTCATATAAGATTATGTACCATATACGCATTCCATTAGACTCAAGACGGTGCGTTAAACATAAAACCTGAATACCAATACGTTGATTTACCATAGCCCTATCGACTGGGATAAATATTTTTGCTTTTGATTCTCTGGATCTTGTTACGAATCAATGCTCTGTATTTCGGCTGGAAACGTTCGGCTAACTTAAACAGCATCATTTAAGTATCAACTTAAGAAATGTTTATGGTAAATTATTTTCTTCGATCAGTAAAATGATTAAAGTAAAGTCATTCAAGATAGCGATGAGAGATGTGTTGATAACCAATTATAATAGGTCGGCACGATAGGTAATTGATGTTTTTATGAATAAAGGTTTATTTTCCTTGTTGAGTATTATTTTAAATTAATGCGGTCTAGTACTGAGTTTGTACAGTAGTTAGAACACCCACGGCCATTCTTAAGTCTAGCTAGATAAAACCGACCGTCTAATAGTCACTACAACTAAATTATTTGATCTGTGAAATTGCAGTCGATGTGAAATGGTTTGTTTGGTTTCCCCATTATGAAACGTGGAAGATCACATTGTGATCCGAAACAATCTTTACCAGAAGCCATTCCTTAAATCTGATGTGAATAATTTTTCTTTTTAAACTTTACTCGTGGCAATGGATACCTACCTTGAATGACACGATTTTATGTTGTTAAAGTAGCAGTATTTGACAGTTATAAAATCTGTATTGTTTATTTTATGACGAACAATTATCGATTGTGACTCAATTTCGTTAAAGCTCTCTAATAAACTTTCTGTATTCTGCTCACTACAATCTGCTTTCGGAAATAATGCAACATCGAGACTTTATGTCAATGTTGTCGTACTCCTCATCATGTTACTCTATTTCCTGACAAATGATTATTGTGGCATTTGGGTTCTGCCTCCCTATTTCTGATTTATTAAATTTTTCACTGACACTGTTCCATTTCATACTACTACAGGGTGGTACAAAAGTCTCACTTCTATTTTGATTGCCTATAACTTTGTTCAAAGAAAAGAAGGTTTGATTTTCATAAATAGATTATTTGGTCGAAGGTGACCGCGATTCGCTATGCAACTTTTGGCTCTTTCTAAGGCTATTTTAATGACATCCTGCAACATCTCAGGCTCAATTTCTTCGATTTCGTGACGAATATTGTCTTTAAGATGTTGAATCGTTTGGGGCTTATTCACATAAACGTTTAATTTTAAAAAAACTCCATAAGAAAAAGTCTGGTGCTGTTAAATCCGGAGATCTGACTGGCCATGCTCAATCACCATTTTGCAAAATTAGTCTTCGTGGAAAACCCACATGGGGCTGGGTGTGCAGTGGCCCCATCTTGCTTAAACCACATGTCCTCTAGTCCTTGTTCTTCCATTTCAGGCACAAGAAAATTTCGAAATCATGTCTTGGTACCGTTCGGCAGTAACAGTAACTTCAACACTTTGGCCATTTAAAAAAAAATAGGGACCTATGATGAATACCAAACCATACAGTTGTTTTAGGTGGATGCAATTATGTTTGAAGAATTAATTGAGGATTCTGTGTTCCCCAAGACCGACTGTTCTGTTTATTGACGTAGCCACTGAAATGAAAATGGGCTTCACCGTTGATCAGGATCACTCGGTAGTAATTTTTGGACTACTTGAATTTTGTATGGGAACATTTTCAAACCAGTTTCAAAATTCGTCTTAAAATGGGTGCAGAAATGTGTAACTGGGAACCAAGTCTCTGAATTGATGTTTCTGGATACTCTGCAACACTATCGCGCACCAGAGCCACATTTTTAGCGTTACGAGACGTCTGCTGTCTTGCAGAAATTCGCATGTAAACGATAAATTTCGGTTTTGTGAGGCACTGGATGGTTAGGATATTTTTGAAATTTCTTTGTGATAGCTACCTATTACCTTGGCTCCCTCTATTTTTATGTATTTAAGATGGAAAAAATGACAGTTGTCATCTGCTGTTATTAAGATTATTGAAAAATATATACAAAATAATGCAAGAATATGTTATTGTTAATAAATTATGTGGACCAGTCCGTGGAATGTTTGGTTTTCACGGTGGACCAACTGAAAAAATTTTAAATGTCAGTGAGAGTTTGGATGAGAATCCAAAAACACGAATCGTTCTGAACAATTAGCAGAAGCAGTTTGCTTCGAATTCTCACCAAGGATTTCACCTCCACTCTAATAAACTTCAACTTGGGAGCTTAAGAGGACCACTTACAACGGAAATAATTCGCTTATTAGGTGAAAAAAAACAAATGGTGAATAAATTTTGTTTTGGTGCAGTGAAAATCCTCATGCTATTCAAGAAAAAGCGAAACACCCACAATGAGTCACTGTTTGTTGCTGATTATGGGCTAGAGACGTAATTGAACCATTTTTTTTAGAAGAAGCTGTACTAGTAGCTGGAATGCTTAATCGTGTCATGATCATCTATTTCCTATATAGCTACTTTTATATGCAAAAATTCAAGGATTTGGATCTTTACTATACAAAGATCAATCACTCACCATTCCTTCTTAAAGGCGCTGTTCAGATTATCAACGAATCGAACCATTTTGGTTAATTTTTATACTGAATTAAATATTTTTCAAAATGTCAACGGAATTAGGGTGATTGATTTAATTCTCACTTAGTCAAACATTCATAAACTGTTCGTTAAGTTTCGGCCGGTTTGTTCGAAGGGTTTGGGGTATTCTCAATGCTAAAACTGGTGTAAAAATTCCAACTCTTGCAGTTAGTTGGCATAAAATACTTGTGGACATAATGAATTTAAATGGTCCGAATGGCAGAGTCACGATTCAGATTCGCATTCCTTCGTCCAACAAAGTCACTTGTGCATCGCACCCAATTAAACAGTCAGTGTAAAAACCTCGATGGACACATAAGACAGAATTGAGTCGGGCATGATATCAGATCTTAAAAAAATTACGAACGGTAAATGATTTCGGCACACCCTTTACGATTCAATTTAAATGTCAAGTCTAATTTATACATTTCAGCCGCAAACGATCCAATTTAAATAAATATATCCACGTATCATTTGTCAAACTATATAATAATCCCATAAATTGATTTGAAATCTATGTATCGTGCGAATTTTGTGTTTGAGATACGCACAAACATCTTGCTGTTTATTTAAAAGCTCTATTAAAAATTCAATGACCTTGAAAAATAATAAATCGGTACCAATTCGTATCAAAGATTAATAATAAAGTTATTAAGAATAATTTGTTTTCTTACATTTTGATTTTACAAAGAGAAGAACCGAAAGCACACCACAAACTTTTTACTTTTTTTTTGGTCGCGGTTCTTGTGTAGCAAAAACCGATTATGTACTGAGTTTTTTGTCTTATTTTTTTTTTGTACAGTGTTTTGAATCGTAATGATCGTGGATTATGATCACGATTTTTTTCCGCGTATGAGATACGCTAACGGGTGATGGGTACATACAAACGAGGGAACAGATTACAAGAAAATGATATGTTGGATGTGATGTATATATGGTTAATTGTGTTTGGATAGCGGTTTGTAGGGTACATTTCTTGTATCGCGATTCATGTTAAGATTGATAAATTGGTTTGGTCATTTCATTGTACAATGAGCAATCGATGTCTGTTTCTGTTATATCAGTGTTATTCGGGAATACGATTATGTCTCGTAAACTTCGCAACCAAAAATTCTGAGACTGTCAATTGTAAAGTGGTGAGGCGTGTGCTTATAAACCTTTAATTCTGATAAAACTACCTGTTTAATTAATACGAACCATTTCAGTATTGGAATATTTAGTGTATATAAGTATAGCTATACAGAATCATATCTATTCAAAACTGAACCTCTATAGTACGCTAATTCCTTCAGGGAGTCAATGTTATCATGATTTGTACAAAAACAACATCAGCAACGGGTGTGTTCTGGTTGAACACTAATTGATCAATATTCTTCCCAAACAATAGTATAGCATTATCAAGAACAATAAGCTGACATAATAATGTCAAACAAGAAAGGTTAGAGCTGTTGCCAAAATAATGAAGCTGTGGAATGGAAAAACAGATAAATCGATATCGGAAAGCGTTTGAGTTGAGATTATTTACGCGGAACTCCATCGAATATGTCGGATTTAATATTGAAATTTTTATTAATTTATAAAGTAGACAAGTTGACATCAGTACAGAATACGATGTCGTCTAAATGGTGCACCCTGGCTCTTTTAATAAAATATTCGAGGATTTTATGCAAGACAGTTTTCTCAATTTCAGAAATAACGTTTTGCAATAACGCTGATTTCGGTTCACGAATTTTTTACTGTTTGTTAGCAGATACTTTAGACTTTACATAATCAATAAATTGGAAAAATTTGCCGCTTGCCACTTGTGAAGACTATGTCACTTATAGTCTTTACTTCAATACTTAAAAACTTTAACCCTTCACTGGTTAAAATCGGAGAACATATTGTGGGTGGTCAACCCAATGAATGATTTTTTACACACAATCGCTTTTTATGTCATCCGGTGCATGTTTTTTTGGCCAATGGCGAGAATCGAACTTGAATCCGCGACGTGAGGAGAAACTGCATCTTAATCATTAAGATACAACCGGTGACACTACTTTCATCTTTATCCGTTGTGTATCTCGTTCATTTTCGTCCTTATAGTTGGTTCACGTATTCTGTCTGGCTACATTGTTGATTTCCGGATACACCGAACTCCAAATCGCAAGGTATTTGTATTTTTCTTCCGAACATCACAATTGCTGGTGTCTCTCGCGTGTTATCGTATTCTATACGCCCTCAAAAACAATGAAAGTCAGTCATTCCAGTTTTGTTAATCGGAATCCACCATTCACTTTCGGTTGAACCTCTCCACCATGCCATCCAACTGCGGGCTCATATGAGTCGTTCGAGTTTTTATAATGTAGAGTGTCCTGCACCAGGTCGGCGATTAGTTATGACTCATAGTTTCTTCCTTGGTCCGTGTGTAGCACCAATGGCACTCTGGTCCGGCTACTATCCGTTCTTTCAGTGCTTCCACGGCGTATTGCTGCATCTCTACTCACGTTCCGATCCTTGGTCCCTTACATGCTGCACAGATATCACAGCGTCGACACCATTATTAGATCCGATATCTCTCCCAATAAAACCTTTGCCTGACTTTGACACGTTTCGTATTAGCTTTTAGGTGACCTCCTGAACTTCTACCATGCAGTTCGCCAGTAATTCAGCTACTCTGCTCTTCAGTAGCACTTGACCTCCATACTTAACGACGGTACTTTCTTCCATGCTGGTTTTTGATCTTTCTCCTTCCAACTAATAAACGAAACTATGTCTGGATCTCTTAGTTTTTTGTTCATATTGTCATCATGGTTTAATTCCTTTCCGACGTTTCTCGTTCCTCTACCTTGCAGCAACACTGGACAAACACACACATCACCCAAGGTCATCTCGATATCCGCATTGGTCTTTCCTTTACGATGCTCCATTGTGAAGTGATAGTGCTACAACACCTCAATCCACCTTGTCTTTTGTTCTTCGGGATATCTGAACTGGAGCAACCATTCTCATGCAGTGTTTTATCAGGAATGGCTGGCTACACAAATATTTATAAAAATTATTTAACTGTCTTGATAGCCAATAGATCTCTTCTGGTAACATAGTAGTTTCTCTCCAGTTTCGACCGCAGTTTACTGATGTACGCCACAACTCTCTCATCTTCCCCGTGGCAATAGAACATCTCCAATCCCCACAGTGCTAGCATCGGTATCCAGAACTGTATCCAGAATAACTGTCTTGGAATGTTATAACTATCCCGTAGTAAGTGCACAATCCTAAGAAACTTCGTCCTTAAGCTTGTCCGGATTTTAATACTTTACTCTGGTGAACTCCACGGAGTTTCGATGGTATAATAACTCCTTCTTTTTCCATCTTGGTCAAAATCTCCTGGACTTCCTTTAAACCTTCTCAGTATAGTTGCTTGATGGGGAGAGTTTGTCGGTGTTGATTTTATGTCGCACGTCATTCGTTCTTCCTACATCTTCATCTTCTTTCAAGAAAACGTTCCTTATCTTCGTCAGAACTCGTTTGATCTCTCTGAATTCCGTGGGTTTCAATCTGTTTTTGAAATCTTGTAAAATTTGTTCGACTGCTAAATAGTCGGTATCTCTGCTTTGATTCAGTCCATCCTGACAACTGATAATCTCGCCCACCAGCTAGCACTCAGCTTTTGTTCACCATTGCTGATTATGATATTGTCGTCCGCTGTTGTTATAAGCAGGCTCAATTAACATCGATGATTTCGCTGCTTTTTGTTTCGTTGAGCACTCGAACTGCCAAACTATCCTTGGTACATGTATGCAGAATAATCGGTTTGGTCCGAGATACTGCACAAACTGATTCTGTTTCATAAAATCGAGACTAATTATACACTCGTCTTCTATGTCTGCAACCACGAACCGATGTTGGAGACACGCGAATGCGACTGTATATAAATCGTAGGTTTGGCCCACTGAGCCACACACACTATACAGAATACTTAACATATTAACACCCAAATACAAATTTGTGCCCGGATTTCGGTCATGGACGCAGCCCCTATAATTTAATTGACCGCAGCATCTCACATTTTATATCTTTATCGAATCTATCTTGCAAATTACGTGCAATTCCATTTCCATGTTGGACATTAATTTTTAATATTCCACACGTCATCCGTTTTCTCAGTTTGTGTAATTGCATAATAAAATATATTTTCCGATGACGGTTTGAAGATTTCGCGAATAAGAAAACCAAAAAAGAAAAAAATTCCCTATCGCCATAAAAATAATTGTGATCGTCCACAACTCTATTGAGAAGCAAAAGACATGTGTTAACACATAACATTAATTAACAGCACAAACCATGTACAAATCAAGTTTATTGATTATGGATTTTATGCAACGTTTGGCAACAATCACTTCCCAAATGAGGGCTGTGCTACTTGAAAGGCCAACACTTTGATGTAAGATTATGGGTATGCGTAGACATATGTAAGATGTGAGATGAATATCACGTTTATCACTTTGATCGGCTTATCTATTATTTGTCAACCTTTTTGTTGTGCTGCTGAAAAGAAAATAGAAAATTACATGACATATATGTGTGTGTGTACACTCTCAGTTTGACCATTTAAAATATTTTTACAATGAACTGAGTTTTCTTGTTCATTTCATCTCACGTCTTTCGTTTTGTTTTGTTTTTGTTTTCAAATAGGAAATAACAAAGTGACTGTTATATGTTCAACATGCAATGTTATATGTTGTCAGACATGGTTATTTTGTTATTGGTGAAAATGTTGACACATGTGAATAATGTGTTCGCAAATCATTTTGTAAGTTAAGAATTATGTGAGACGAAAACCACTTTGTATGTGATACTGTGTGCAGAAGGGGAAAGTGTTCAATAAAATTTGTATTATGATCTGCCCTGCATCTTTTGATCTGGATCTTGTCTCAACCTGTTTCCTCAATTCATATACAAAGGATGATCAATAGGAGGTACTTTTTTCCGATTAAGATACTCATTGGAATTTATGAGTGGATGACTGGATGACTGTATTCACTATTCATTGACATTTCACCATGAATAGACTTACGTGAGAGCAAAGTTTACAAATTGTGGAAATTAATTTCCAAAATCAGTGAAATTTTTTTTCGTGCACTTCGGTCATTTAAATCGATTATGTCCATAAACCATAATCGAGCCACTGTTTCATTATTTGATATTCATCCTCCGACTAGGATGAGTACTAGTCGATCTAAAGTAGATATTGTTGCTGTACCTGAAAGCCATTGTGGCGTATTTTGAAGAGAGATCTTGGTTTGAAGGCATTCAAAATACGCTTGTTCAGGAATTGAAGCCGGTTAACGTTCCTTTGCGTAATCGATTTAGGTTTATGTGCGTTGGAACAGCTCCAAATTGATCCGTTTTTTATTGAAAAATGGTGATTAGCGATTAAGCTCATTTTTGGCTGAATGGATACGTTAACAAATGAAATTGTCGTGTTTGGGCTGATAAACAGCCAGGAAAGATTCAAAAGCTTCGAATGCATACTGTATGGTGCGATATATATGGACAGGACTGTATCATCGGACTGTATTTCTTTAAAAATGCGGAACGATGGCGTCTAAACGTCAATGGCGCCAACTACACAGCAATGATCAATGATTTTTTTTTGTAAAACATTCAAGATATTGGTGTAGCTGCCTTGTTGCTTATACAAGATGGTACAACGTCGTACACATCCAAAACATCGATTTATTGAAAGAAACTTTTTATGAAAAAACATCATACCAAGAAATGGACCCGTGAATAATAAAAGGTGATCCAAAATTTACATTTGTGACGTAAATTCGATTTATAGCATTTAATGTTTGGGTTCCGCTAATTATGCGTGTTATGTTCGCATTATTAGCTAACATAACACGCGTAATTATCGGAACCCAAACATTAAATGCCATAAATTAATCACCCAGATGGCACAGTGGTTAAAGCTGCGGTTGTTGGAGCGGAAGGTACCGGGTTTGAATCCCGATAGGGGCAAGAGGGATTTTTTACCACTTGATTACGATAGGCGGTGTGAATGAACACAATTATAACCCCCTGTTGGAGTGCAGAATCAATAAGCCGACTCATCTTCCATGTCAGTACCATATAGGCTGGCATGGAGCTATGCAATGTGCAGATGATTCTTCGCAAATCTGGCATATAGCCGTACGTCCTCGATTTGGCTGCAAAGCGTAAGGTAAGGACGTAAATAAGCGAACCGTGAAAGAGTTGGGAGCGCCTTGTGCCCCAAAACAGATTGCATAGTAATAAAAAAAAATTAACAATAAAAATGTCATTTATGGATCACCCTTTATTATAAGAATAATCTACCTTTATTGATCTGATCCAGAAAAGTCGTCATAATCTTATCTGATCTCGTCCATCCAAACTCTATTCCTTTAGACCACTTTTGGGCGTGTAATTATACGATGGCTTTGTTCTTTGAAAGATAAACTTGTGACGTGGGTTCAACATAATTCTCAGAACTATTAACGACATATACAACTTGTGTGTACTTTGCGAATGATTAACCATGGAATACTTATGCCATTAACTACTAACATTGCTTCTATACAATATCTACACCAGATTCGTGTTGTTAAACTAACTACCACCCAGGTGGCGCAGTCGTTAAAGCTGCGGCAGATGGAGCGGGAGGTAACGAGTTCGAATCCCGATAGGGGCAGAATGCAAAAGAGATTTTTCAACGACTTACCATTCATTTTATAATATATTCTGCCTCATAGAGACATTATCTCTGCGCAGAATTTGTTGGTCATTCCTATTGCGGTGAGACTTATGTTTGGGATAGAATGTTCGATCTGTGATATATTTTATTTAATTCAACAATATAGATTCTATCATATTTTGGGGTAAGCTAATATTTTAGCATGGGTTAGAAACCAGTTCCGCCTGATTATTCAGTGTTTTTCTATTTCTGGCTAGAAGTCGTTAGACATCGCATGATTGTATTTTGAAAGACACCAATTTGAATCAACTTTGAAAGAAGATATTATGGATTTCTGATAAAAAAGTGTTTCATTGGTTAAACGTGTCAGCAGAATTTCTACTTTCTAATTGTTGTATGTTTATGCCTAACATCTAGCCGAAATTTAAATTTCACCTGTATGGCTACAGAAATGATTTGCGTAAATCATCTGCTAATTGCATTGGTATAGATCGATCCATTAGTTCTGCACCCCAACAGGGGGTCATAGATATGATTATCTACATAATCACTGGTCATAATTGTCTTTCAAAAATGTTTATTTCGATTCCACTCCTGCCGTAATATGGATACCTTCTATTACAATTGACGCCGTTTAATAGCTTCATCACTTGGCTAATGACTTTTCATAGCGGTTTGATGATTAAGGTTTGCTAGAGATTTCCAGTTACAAAAATATTCATTGGAACCGATATTGAACGTGTGATATTGACACAAAGATTTCCATTTGGCTTCCGAATGACAGTGAACCGATGTTTTATGTTGTGGTGTATTCCGGTATCTCCTTCGTAAAAACCTTTAACATTTTGAACATTCTCTTATGGTTATAGGTTTCGGGTCATCCGAAAGGCGGTTTAAATAACTAAGCTGAGACAATCTGGAGCTTCTGGATGCTTTCGTTTCGATTCCAGGAGTTGGTATAATAAGGTGACCAAACCGGCGATGCATACGCAAGTGTCACTCAAGCTACTTCAAAGTCAAAATTTAACTAATCTTTATAATAGAGATGTAAACCAGTTATACCCTGTGGTGAAGCATTGATAATCAACGTAACTCAAAGCAATAAATTAGATCGGTACTAAGCAATGAATAAAGTAGTAACACAAAATGACTATCCTGTGGAACTTTTCCTCCTGAAGTAGCCTGATGTAGTTGGCTCAAACATTGCATAGCTCCATGTCAGCCTATAGACTGATAAGGACGATGGGTTGGCCCATAGATTCTTAACACGACAGGAGATCCAGATATGTTCATTTTACACCACCCAAACGATCGTAGGTGAAAAACCCATTATGCATCTTGCTCCGAAACGGGATTCGAACCCTGTACCTTCCGCTCCATCTACCACAGCTTTAACCACTGCGCCACCTCTGCGAAAATCGTTACAAGGTAAAAATTTAAAAGGATCATAAAAAACAAACCATGGGACTTTATCGTCAACTATTATTACCTGTTCATCCGCATGTAGCATGAGAAACTCATACAATCCTATTGTAATCTTTTAGATAATGATCTAGTATACATCCGCTTGGAACATGGACATTTTCCGACCATCCCATTTTTCTCTACTTCAAGCAAAGGAATCACCCTAGGTATGCTGTAACGATGCTATATATAAATTTTCGAGTTTATCTTACACACCCAAACAGGCAAGTGTTAAACGACGTTGTTAAATATTCCTTGGTATCCAAAAAGGTAGCTAGAATTCCTTGTGTTCAAGAGATTTCTTAATATAGGTCCTATACGAGAGAATGAAGAGCAGCTTATAGACGTAACATAATACTCGTGTTGGGATTTCGATAGCTTCTCATACTAATTCAAGCCCCTGATACGAGCTTCTGTCGGTGTTTCTAAGGATTTCAAAAACTAGGAAGATGCTCATGGGTTTAAGTTTCTTGAGATTTTAATGGGAGCGTTTTTCCGCCTTAGTAAGTAAGAGTTTTTTATGACGGATTTTTTGTAGTTCTAAGTTATCAAATTCTTGTGATGAACTGTTTAGGAACCAAACACGGTACCAAATTATCGGTACAAAGCTCTTTAGTTAGACCAGTCGATTGTTTAGGGTTTTTGACCGGTTTCGTTTAATGGTTCTATATACGCTCGATGAAAGAATCTTACCCGTTTCTTACGTATGCAATAGTCTGTAATTTGGTGTCTTATTACCAGGATAACCCTGGCTCAGATAAACTTTTATCTCCTCCTCTGCCTCAATTTTGATCAGAAGGACAGCTGAGGCACACTTCAATATCACTCTATGTAATCGATTGATGTATAGACAACAGTATTTTCTGGATTTTTAAGAGCCGAACACTACATAAATTCTGACCAATTGATGTTTCTACGAGAAGGTTAGTTTGTAGACTATCGTTTTATGTACCAAAATTATTATCGCACTTGTCAATCATTGAAGTCACCATTTAATAACATATTACCTATCCGTTCCCATGTAGCAACGTTTAGTCAGAATTCTAGTATAACCTTCTAGTCTAGATAATGATTAAGTTTAGATCCGCTGAGAACATGGACAATATCCCACTTTGCGTTGTACCTCTACTGGAAGCAGAGACACCCATCTATGCTGACATGCTGTGTACCGATGTTATATGTTAGCTCTCGAGTAAAGTATATACTTCAAAACATAGAGCTGTTTAACGACGTTGTTAAATACTCCTCTATATTCAGAGAGGTTACGAGTAGTCCTTGTTATTCTTGAGATTTTGATAACTTCTGTCTATGTCTTTCTAACGATTTCGAAAGCTAGGAAGATCTAAACAACTCTTGTGCTGAAACAGGCTGTTTAGAACAAACCCCGATAGCGATTATCGTTCCTCTGCCTCAATATCTGTTCCTCTGCCTCAATTTTGAACAGTAGGACAGCTGAGGTTCGCTTACAGTTATGTACATTTATCTCACGACAATACACCACTATATCACACTTCACGAGGTGAAGTGTGTTTTGTCCTCATTTATCAAGCAATGTACTCTTTGCAAATGCGCAATCTCTCGGCAATAGTAGTTTTGGGATTTTAAAAGAGAGCCGAACTCAACATTATTAAATTCTGAGAGAACCATTGGTGCTAACGAAGAAAAGAATTAGCAATACACAAATAGAACTAGTTGTTCTAGATGGCACCAGCTATCCGGATACTTCATTTGGGTACACCAACTAAATATAATGGTCTAGTTGCTTGGATATATATAAATATATATATATATATATATATATATATATATATATATATATATATATATATATATATATATATATATATATATATTATAATCTTTTAATAAATATAAGTTATGTAGTTGTACCTCGTCGATAAGACGATAATAAATGTAAATTTTAACGATAATTACTAATGGCCATATTATTTACCAACTGTTGTAGCATTCGTATTGAACAAACATGTCCATTAATCGTATGTTGTGTATACAAGACAACAAGAAACCTATCGAGATAAAATACCAGTCGTTCTACATCACAACCCCGCGACCACTATGTGTATCGTAAGATTTTTAAAACAAAACAAAAATCATGTAACAATATCTTACCACAACAATCATCATGCAACACACATCAAAACTACATCTTAGATACATCAATCATTAAATCAAACACAGATCGAATTGTTAGTTTATGCGTTTATATATCTGGTTGTTCGGTATAATATGTGTATGTGGTTAAACTAGATTAAGATATGCAATCAATTTATAAGATCATGTCGCCAACTAAAGACAAAATAACAACCACAACATGTACATGCGAGTACGTACAATGATTATTGTTGAATTTGGAAAGCGAAACGATGTAATCGCACACCAACCGTTTGCGAAAGTTTCAATTTTTGGTCACCATACAGTATTTGTCTTAAATGTAAAGAACTTGTTCTTCTTCTATATGAATGCACGTTTAACGATTGGATATACATAAATAAAATTTAAATAACGATTCTTCATAAGAGATAGTGTGTGCCTATATAGATAGGTTAGATTCTGTATATGAGCGCATCTATATAAATAATCTTTAGTTTTGGTATATGAAGAACGTTTAATACCTTCTTTAATTTGAATAAAATTATGTAAATCGACCTTTAATGGGATGTAAAGATGTGTCTATAATTGGATGTAAGATAAACGATTCCCAAAGATGGTTAGTATATTATGTTTGATTGGTCGTCTAGTATCATTATTTATTCGAATCTACATACACCACAAATAATAACTTTGGTATACAGTAAGAAAGAGTAACGTTCGATGGAACTGGCTCCTGAAATTCGCATTGAATTCTTGATCTCGTGAGTGAAAGGAACTCATTATGTGCCTTCACGTCGCTTTTTGAGCTATATATCACTCTAATGATTCTTCTCTCGAATGTTAGAAGCCATCTTTCGTACTCATCCGTCAATGTCCAACTCTTACATAAATACATGACAACGGGTCTGATCAACACTCTGTACAATTACAGCTTACCCGTATTTGCAAGATATTTAAATTTTAAAAGTGGACGTAGAGGACATAAGGCCCGATTGCCAGTGGCAAGGAGAACCTTGATATACTCTCCCACACTAGTATCGTGAGTGATGAGAGACCAAAGATACTTGAATCTCATCACTCCTTGAAACGCGTGGCTACCACTTCTGAAATCAATTGCTTCTTGGTCTCGAAAACCAGAGATAAAGAACGAGTTTGCCTTTAACTTAGAATCTCAACAGGTATCATGCAGTATGGTTTTGACTAAACTGCGACTGTTGTCCACTGTCCTAAATCGGCTGATCTTAGTAATTGGCTTCTTGAGCAATCCTCCTATGCTGGTTTTAACCAAATGCATACCACTAAATGGACTGCATAAATTCTTCCAAGATGCTTATTTCACAAAGGCAGCTCACCCTCTTTAATCAGTACAAGCCCTTCTTTTGCTATATTCGTTTTTATTCCCTTTAGTTCGCATCTGTAACAGTAGTACGTATTCGGTAAGCCAGATCTGTTTAATGTTTGATCTTTTGATTTAAGATGGGTTGGTTCTGATACCATTCTTCTATAAGAAAATATTCCGGTATTAGTGTTGATATAAATTATTGGGGTCTCATGATTGTGGAAGAAGTGGTCGTGAATTTAGACATGTTTCTATTTGTCAATGCATTGCTGGCATTTCTTCAAATGTTATATTTTGTTCTCCAATTGTCATGCTAAGATGGTACTTTACGGACTTAACTCCGCTTTTCATAGTACACCCATTTGTAATGCTTTGGTGGTATATAAAGCCAATGTGTGCAATAATCAAAGCTATTTCGCCATGTTTTCGAGTAGTTGTTTCAATGCATCAGATCGTCCTTCATATGTTTTAAAGGCCCTGAAAGTTGGAACATAGAGATCCGAACAATGACCTCGACGAACTGTGAAGCGTTATAACGCCGCTAAAATGTCTTAGATTACTAGATCCTGGCGAATATCGCAGGTGAAAAGATCCGGAGTAATCCAATCCTGTATATGTGACTGTCTAGTTGGAGTAACTTGTGATGCTGGAAGGTCCTCCGTTAATTTTTTCATAGGCTGTGCTTATTGTTTATAAAGCAAATTACACATTTATTGATGAAAGCTCTTACTACTAAGGGACCCTTTATTATCCAATATCTTTGGCGGATGAAAACTACCGTAAGGGATTTGCTTCCATGAAATGTCATTTTATTCGCGCAGTCTATAGTGTTGTAAAATAACACTTTTATAGGGAATAATTATTGGATTTTGAATGACTCGACTATAACTCTGGCGTTAGATAGCCTTCCGCCTATACTCACAGTCACAGTAATCCGTCGTTGCTTTTGGAATTAAGGATTCGAAGTATTGATTCGCTTTGTTTCAAGCTGTTTGTCGAATGCTCCAAAGTAAAACTTTTAAGGCCAACTTCAAACTGCGGTTATAATATAAATTGAAGATGACGTAAATGCACCGCTCAATCAATTTCAGTATGACTTTCTCATCTTCGCTAAGCGATTGAGCATACTTCAATTCTTGACACTTCAGTGGTTTTTTCAATTTATGGCTGTTGAACATATTCCCTGGTTCAATAGTTAATTCCATCAGAGAGTGCAAACTCTGAAGTCGTTAAGGTTCAAACCTTTTGATGGAACTTTAGGATTCAAACTTCTCAAACCATAGGATTTTCTTCGGATTGTACATAACCCTATTGTAATGGCGGTAATTCGGATTGGATTTCAACAATCCAGTTTGAGACAAATATCTGTTGGGCTTACCAACGTTAGCTTATGCTAACGTTATCATTGAATCTGGCCATGTAACTATTTTAATATTTGGTTCTTTTATCTTTTTATTAGTTTCCTGATTAATTTTGATAGTAGCGCTGCTGCACATAGTTCCAGTCAATCTAGTGATGGTTAATTTGTATTTAAATGGTTCGACCTTTGTTTTATCGATAACATAGGTTAGCAGTAGATTACTGTTGCATATGTGACTACTGATGCATCGCAAAACCCGTATAGTTTGGCTGTATTTTCTGTGTTGTGGCTTAACCATCTAATAGTACTTTTTCCAATATCTTGGTTAGTATAGCAAATCAATTTGTATTTTCAATTCAGTATGTAGTTGTGTGCCTTAATCTAGTCCTATAGTTATGTGTCCTAACGTCCATAATTGTCAACAATCCTATATGGTGCCAAACAGTTTTGAAGTTATGGACAGCACTTTTTTCTCTATTATAGGAGCTTCGATATTTAGTGGTTTGATTTTAAACTGGAAAATGTTTTCATTAAGATTCCGTAAAATAATAGAGAGAGCTTATGTGCTAACGAAGCCGATTGTGCAGGCCATTTACTCCATATTCTTCTTCAAAACCACGGAGGTGTATATTTTATAAATCAATCACACTTTTAATAAAAATCTATGTTTTCCATCAAAACTAGTTCTTGCATAAGTTTTGAGACACTCTTTAGTAACTGCGGCCCAGGTTGCGCGGTGGTTAAAAAGCTGCGGCGTGGAGCGGGAATCTTGATAGGAGCAGGATGCGAAAAGGGATTTTCACCATTGATCGTTTGTGCAGTGCGATCGGTGGTGCAAATGAACTCATCTGGGGACCAAGTTGAGGTTAGCTTCAAACTACACAACTAACAACAACAGCTTGTGATTGAAATGTTTCCCAATATAAGAGAGTAACACTGAACTTCGCCAAGAAGAAAGAAACATTAAAACTGATATAAGACGTCGTCAGCTTAAAAATGTTTTCTCTCTGACTGTTTCGTCTAAACGGTGTAATAGTTTCACTACTGATGTTTTCGATAAATGTGTGATCCATACACAAGTGTCTCCAAAAGTTGTCGGGATTAGTATGTTCGTGGCACCATTTTAAATGAAGAATTTCTTGATAAAGTTGACGAATTCGGGTATAGCGAATTGAAGTCCCCGTAGAGCAAAACCATTCCCTTATATAAGTTGAGAGGGAATGGTGTATCCGAAGTAAGTGCTGATATATTATATCGCAGAGACCGATGGAAAACCGATGTAATGATGTAAGTTCAAGAGTGATGGCTATAAGGGACCCAATGCCTATATGTTCTATTTCCTGAAAAGCAGAAACAACTACTCTAGAAACATCAATACTTTTATAAAGTATAGAAGCCTTAACATTTATTTTACTGAACAAGAAAAACGTTGTTGTTGTGAAACACGTAGCAAACGAGTATACTACCATGAAGCAAATATGGAGCAAATCAATTCTTGTAACCAGCGAACTTTACTGAGAGAAACTAATTTTGATTATTTGTAATCACTATTGAATATCGTTCACATGAATACCGCTCTACTTGCGTGTATTTATAATTGTTTAAGATAGTGAAAAAAGTAAAAAACAAAGTTGATATACCCATTTTCACTATGAGTGTCGCTGCGTAGCGTTGGCTCCTTCGCCTACAGCAAATGACAATGTATGGATAATTATTTTGTAAGGCACCGGTCTAAACCAGAGTTCTTATCCGCGCGTCAGTGAAAACGGGTTATATAGACGACCATTATCATCGAGATGGTTTGCGACTACCACTGTTGCCCAAGTGCACAGACCAATCAAGGAACTCACCGTTCAACTACGCTTGTACTTCATTATCAAGCCAACTCTCTGAAATCACGCACAAATTATTATAACAAAATATGAATGTAACACTGCTGAATATGTAGAAATACAATAACCAGCTAAGTAACTCTTGTGCACAGTTATATATCACATGCATGCATCTTCACTAGAATGAAGCCTCAAGTTTACTCTTATATTCATACATGACAATGACCTTGTTATACAGACATCCTCTTCCACATACATATTTAAGTTAATTGTGTTTCTTTACTCTCAACCGAGTAGTACCCGTTTGCGAAATTCTAAGTATTAGTTGTGTTCGTCTACAAAAGCTGAAACTGTTAAACTATAGGCCTCAAAACTATAAGGGTATCAACCACATATTATCTAAAATGTAAGGATTTCACTGAACTTTCAGTATGTGGTTGTAAATAATTCGATGTCGGTCACATAGTAGTTGTTAAAAAACAATGTAGAATCCAACCGGAGACTATCCCAATATATTATGTTGAAGTAGAATTTCGGATAGCGAGCGATGTTATTGTCATCGACGCCTCAAAGGAACATGATAGTCTTTTCAGCTTAATGAACTATACACTGAAATGTTTGCACTACTATATACATTGCCTCACCAATGACAAGCTAATTTATTGTAAGAGGTAAATATCGTTGAGACTATATAACTAAATTCTGGTGTTTAGGTCCAGAAGGGATATTCTCGGTTCTCCTACAGGAAGGACTGAAAATAATCCTAGAACACCTTGAACATATCTTCAGAGCCAGTTTGGCTCTGTGGTACATTCCAAGATTTTGGAGGGTAGTGTTCATCCCAAAGGATGGGAAGCCTAGAAATGATCAGGCAAAAAGTGTTTGGCCTATCAGCCTGTCCTCTTTTCTACTTAACTGCTTAGATCGATTGGTTGACAAGCATTCAAGGGATAATGCACTATTGGCAAATCCCATACACTCCAAACAACACGCATACCAGAAAGGCCGATCTGTTGAAACAGCACTCCATGAAGTCGTTGGATGGATTCAAAGATCACTGGACAACAAAGAATTTGCCTTGGGAGCGTTTCTGGACATTGAAGGCGCTTTTGATAATGCGCCCTTCAATGCAATTATCTCTGCAGCAGAAAGACATGGCATAGAGACCCCACTTGTTCGGTGGTTTAGCGTTATGCTTAGGTCAAGGATAATTACTGCAGACTCCTAATCCAACTGAACTTGTTTGTCTTGGTATAGTAGGAACTATGTACACCATTCCTAATGCAGCTCTTGAGATAGCTGTGGGTCTGCTGCCGCTTGATATTTGGATCAGAAGGTGTGCAGCGCACCTAAATACAAAGACAATCTATTTGGCCCTTCGGGGCACTGTCAAATATGGAGAAAGGTGGGCCAGCACACAACTGCCCACATACCCTCAGACATTATGGTGACGAAGCACGTCTTCAGGAAATTATTTCATGTAAATATTACTGGAAATCACATATGGGACAGCCCATCCTACCCTTCCGGCAACGATATTTTAATCTTAACTGATGGATCAGTATGTCGTTATCTAGCTGGTGCTGGGTTAAACACACTAAATCCTGAGGTTGAATTATCTATCCCGCTTGGTAGGTACGCTACTGTTTTTCAGGCAGAAATTGCTGCAATTTTGAAAGCAGCATTCTTTGTAAAAGGGATAATAAATTGCAGAGATCGACGTATCTGCATTCTTTCTGACAGCCAGGCTGCCCTAAACGCGATTGGTTTCAATACTGTTTCATCGAAACTTGTTTTGGAGTCATATGTTCGAAACACCTCTTTCTGCGAACAGTGTGGGAACGGGGAGGAAAAAACTGTTGAGCACTTTTTGTGCTCCTGTTCTTCATATTCTTCCCACTGTTTCGGTTCACAATTCCTATTTGAGGACCAATTGACGACCTTGAGGATACCGGATATCTGGGACTTCATAAGAAGAACAAACAGATTCCGGGACTGAGAGTGTACGCGAAGGAGTGTCACAATGGACCAATTGAGCCTGAGTGACTGGAAAAAAAATGTTCTGGTGTTTTGAATTTTGATCTGCGTCTGAATCGTCAATAATCCGGATAAGAATCCGGAAAGAGTCGTGTTAATATTCTCAGATATTTTTGGTCCCTACTTCTAGACCATGAGCGTTAACTATAAGTATACATCATTCGTTCTTCATTTTCGGTCACAGTTTTATATCAGAAGATTGGACTTTTCTTATTACATAAATCTCGGGTACTGGACCCAACAAATACACTAAAACTTATCAATATTTTCCGATGGGATAATACACATATATATTACTAATAGGTTGGCTTATCTCATATGGACGCAAATTTGGTATTCTGTAGACATTTAGAAAATTACATCGAGTTCTGATCTTGGTCCTTAACTTTTTTCTATATGTACTTTAATGACCTATGAAACCACGAAATAGTGCCTAATCGTAAGTGGCATCCGTCATTGACAAATGGCGAATAAGTAATGGTAGTTCATCTTTCGATAATCCCTTTAGATACTGGAGGTTTTGCGCGCCAATGTGGTCTACGCTACTATTCCTTAACATTATGTGAAAACTTAAATCCACATTCCCATATGGTATTCATTGGGGACCACTAACACGACTCACTGATCTTCACTAATCAGATGACATTTGTGTAGCAGCTGTCAGATCACCCAAATCATAACAGTATAGTAAAACGTAACTAACGTCAATCGAAGAAATTTGTATACCACGGCTGTACTGTATCAAACACATACGACCCTGAAGAAGCAGCAATAAATCAACATGGTCAATGAAATACGTTCAACATGATTCAAAAGGCGTGGAATGTGTTCGAGAAAAACAAAACTAATTTGCAATGCGTGTGTGCGACATCATCTGTTGGATGGGTGTGAACATGGAAACAATACAGAAGATCACACAAAAACTACAGGTTTTTGTAAACAAATGTCTAAGAAAATTATAAAATTCTTTTGGCCAGATAAGATCAAAAATGAATAGCTATTCTTCGGCAAACAAATCAAACTCAGAACAGAAACGAAAGAACTCAGTAAAATATGAGGCTACGTCAAAACAATTATAGCCTCCACTAAAGTTAGATGGTTCAATCTACCTGACCCCATGATAACGCTTGACTTCCGTTGGTTTCAAAATCAACGAGTCCAAAACCAAATAACTGATCTTTGGTTTTAAAGACCAATACGCAATTTATTTCATGAGTGGTGACCATATACGTTTGAGAGAGTGATGACTGATGAGATTCAAGTATCTTGGATTTGGATCTCTCATTACACATAAGTGTCGGAGAGAGTTTATAGGTTTGCCTTGCCCCCAAAATATGTTGCACATGCGGATAAGGTGCAATTGTACAAATGGTTGATCAGACCCGTTATCATGTATTATGATGTCAGAGTTGGACCTGGACTGATGAGTACGACCAATCTTGCGTCTTCTAGTTGTTTGCAACAGTGTGAAGAGTTAGTTTGTAATCGAAACCGATGGAGTCAGATTATTGACACGATACGGACCACCAATGGCCTGTAAAAGCCATCAAAAAAAATCTCACAGTAGGAACAGAATGAACTAACTGTAGCATTCATTGGATTGGCTGATCAATCTGTAAATGTAATGTCATCTATATCTGACGTTTCAGCGCTGATCGATTATTCAACTGTAAGAAAATTCTAGAAGATGTTGATCTCTTTTCATTTACATTTAAAATTCCACGGGAAATCAACGGAAGTCGTTGGTAATGAAAGATTGAGCTAAAAATTATAATTGATCATAATCAAGCAATCAAGAAATATTTATTCTAGTCTTTTCTACGCGACATCTTATAAATCGAATCTATGTCAACATATACATACAACACATATACATACACAAATTATGTCATCATCCATTTTCATGAAACATAAAAGAAAGAATTTCCCGACTTCAATTATATTGTAATTAACTGTCAATTTATGTAAATATATTTATATGAAAATCCAGAATTTTTATCGACGATCATCCTTATCTGAGATGTCGATCACTTAATGTTTAAGGTCACTTAATAATGATTTATAGTTTTTGATGGTTTTGTATAATGTCTGATATAAAAGCATATAGTTTGACATGATCGTATTAAACCTGTGTGTATGTGTGTGCGTGTGTTTTTATATCGATCGAACATATATACATATTTGTAGTTGAAGACACCAACGGCAGCACAGCAGGTGCTTTATCAATTTCAAAGGTATTTTTCTCTTGTGTTTTACTATTTTCATTTAAATTATGGCAAATTGTTCATTAAATTGATCAATTAATAAATCATTTTTGTTGTAAATATGCTTTTAGTATTTTAATATGCTTTTAGTTCGAAAACCTTAGTTTTATTTAAGGTTTTCCAAAAAGAGGTGCCATTTTGACATTTAAAAAAAAGATTAACATTTGACAACAAGATCAGCCAAATGGCCGTGGTAGCTACGCTTGCAGCACTATATCGGTTTCATGAAATTTTCTAAAGATGTAATCATGGTGGTCAATTGTGATCACCGCTTTGCGAAATAACACGGTTTCTTGCAAAATTGCGATTGTTTCGTTGCTCGAATGGCACGTAGTTTTGTTATAAATAAACGCCGTCACATCAATATCTTCCAATTCCAGCCATAAAAAATAATCATAGCTCGACAGCGCAACCCATGCGCCGTTACAGTTGCACAAGCCTCATTTTAGAAAAAGTAAGGATAAATTACACCGTCAGTTCAAAACCCGAACCAAATAGTGAAACGTTGAGGATGGAGAGGCTTTTTAAGAATTATTCTTGGATCTTCTGGGGCACAAATACGGCATAGACATAGCTCGTCAAAATGTAGCGGTCAAAATGGGAATCATCACTGAAGATGATTGTTCGATGAAAATCCGGATCATTTTGATGCATTTGAAGGATCGCACCATTCTTAGTAATGGCGTAGTTTTTACTTGTCAAACGTCAAAAGATGACAGCTTCAAAATTGAGAGCTACCCAAATGGCAGACTATTCAAAATGAAACCTCTTACTGGAAAACCCGTTACACATATATATGTTCAATTTCGAACATGTTCAAATACCTGGAGATGATTTATTGGAGCGTGACTCGTGTGGTTTAAATTAATTATGGTATTTAGTTTTGTGGGAATATCTTGAGTATTTTCAAGATCATAAAAATTATATTTTTTTATTGACTTCGGCGTTTATGATATAAAATAGATTACTCTCCCATTAATCCGCACATCACGATAATTTTGCACAGCTATCAAACAACCTTTAGATATCCCGATATTTAACAGTAAAAAGTTCAATAAAACATAATTCTTAAAGCATCGCTCGAGGTAGAACTCGTATCAAATTACAGCAGTACTACATATGTGCATATATCTTTGTAACAGGAACTGAGCCAAGAACCAAAATCACAAAGAAAGGGTAGAAGCACTAGCTTATGCCTATTCGATTACAAGTCGAAGAATAATATCAACCCAATAAATAGTTGAATTCTAAGCTCAAAGTTTTATCAATATTCCTTTTTCAAGTCGATTGGTCCATTGTGACATCCCTTCCCAGACGCACACTCTCAGTCCCAAAATCTATTTGTTCTTCTAATAAAGTCCAAATATCTGGCATAAGTCCAAAATATCTGTTCAAGGTCATCAGTTGATTCTCAACTATAGGAATTGTGCTCAAAAGCAATCCAGTCTATGAGAATACTATAACGAACAGGAGCACAAAAAGCGCTCAAAAATTTCTTCTTCTCCTCCCTCGCACTGTTCGCAGTTGCAATGTTCAAAATTTACATTCGCATCATGTGATTATTCAAAGAACAATACCCTGTTAGAATGCCCAGCCAGATCCTCAAAGTGCGTATATCATAATTCCAAAAGAACTGGACTCTTTGCTGATTTATTGATCCAAAGAAGATTTTGGATTATGAGTTCCATCAGGTTTCTGCATGTTTCTACAATGAACTCTTCCAAGTTTGGCGGTTGCCGTAATCTCTTTGTGGAGATCTGTACAAGTCCCAATCTTCCATTATACCGGTTTTCAGGCTTTGCTTAGAAGTTTTATTCTGTGTTTCCTTAGTCTGCCCAGTTCCATGGCATGGTTTCCCAGCTCTTTGCGACTTTCTTATAGACAACTCTTTTCATAGGCGCTTATTAGTGTTTCTTCAAACTTGTCAGCTGCCTTTTCCACTCCCCCGCATTTTCTGATTTTCATTACTAAACATAGAAGTGACTGGTAAAGAAGGAGCCTAGATAGTCCCCAATCGCAGTGTTTCTTGGGTTCCTTAATTCTCTTATTTCAGGTTTATCGTTTGAGTCATCGATGGTAGCTTAATGATTAAGAGAGTTTATCGTCCCACCGCGGTCTCGAGTTCGATTTTCACCGTTGACCAAAACTTAACATGCCACCGGATGACATAAAATGCGGTTGTGAGTAAAAACATTCTTTGGGCTATCAGATAGAGTAATGTCATCTATAAGACTATCCGAGATGAGACTTTCCCACTTAAACTCTATAAGTCAAGCGAAATATCAATTATTTCTTGTCTTTACTAGTTCAAAAAGCCCACATTCGAGATGACTAGGTCAGATGCAAATAAGTATTTTAATTGGGAAATGTCTCTAGGATTTAAATCAGAGCTACATACGTGATGTGAGTTTGCATCACATCCTGTCTATGTTTGGTATGTCATTATGGTTTGATTAACTCTTATAAACCGATATTACTAGAATCTCAGGTGGAATGATCTGTTTTGTGATTTGGAATCCATATTTAATGATGGTGTAGAAAATGAAAGAGACAACAAGTAGGAGAGGTGGGGTGACAGTTTTATTAAAGATGTGTAAATTCTGCCAACTGTCGGCGGACTGTTAAGCTATTTAGCTCAACCAGATTTATCTCCAGCATCGTTATCAAGATGCATTCTATATTACATCGCTATTTTGATAGATGCCCAGGATAAAAGACCCAGGGTAACTTACCGAGTATTTCTATAAAAGTAGTCTTCTCGATCCCACTACATATTTGATCTCATTATTGCACACGTCAAAATAGCATATTAATCCAGATAAGCTATTTGATCGAGCTTCAGGCTATATTGTATATGCGATGGTAGTTGGGACGACTGGATTTGGCTATGGTTATAGTAATTTCATTATTTAGACTATGCCAAGCTTAGCAACTTTTTGGGATATGGTAGGATAACATTTGTTTGTGATCTATTCAAAATACGTCTTTTGTGTGGAGGGCTTAACTGGCTAAATTGTGATAAGTAGGTTATAAACTTCTTTGTAATCTTTCTCACATCATTGCAACCAACATACAAAAATGCGCGAACTTTATAATATTTTTTTATATGAATTTCCTGACTACGATAATTAAGAAGTTGATTTAGGTTCAACAATGAGGCAAGAATGATTGGTACGTATGCCTTGATATTTAAGGAGCTTGATATTTGTTGCTTATAAGTATCATTACCTCTGGGAGAAATGACTCAAAACTTGTCAAAAGTACTCAAAAGTATACTCTGGAAGAAATGACTCAAAACTCATCAACTCAATTCAAATGGGCCACCAACAAAAGTATAATTCTAAGACGTGAGCTTCATCTGTTTCAAAATGTTTAAATTATCCAATTAAATAAATATCCCAATCAGACACTTTTAACATTATAAGCCTAACCTATATAGGCATCTATAGTATTTGTTTAATAGCAATTTAGAATCGCTACAACCAGCCAATTCACTAAAAACTATCTTAAGTAAGATAGATTTGGCTGTTGAGAGTTTTTCCTCATCACCCAGGTTCGATTGATCCATTGTGATGTTCCCTTCCAGACTTTCACTCGGTCCCGAAATATATTTGTTCTTTAAATGAAGATCACAACATTCCCAAGACATCAGAGTTGTCAGTTGGACCTCAAATATAGAAGTAACTGTTAAGCACGTCTTGTGAAGAGAGCACAACAAGTGCTCAACAGTATCTTTTTCTGAATTGAGTATCATCTATCACTATCAAAGTTCACAGACTCATTCGTTAATAACATGAATTCAAACATGGCAAATGAACGGGTGTCACATTCTGTACTATTCAAGCCAATTCGTAGTTATACCCGAAGAGGCAACGATTGTGATTGCCTATAAGGCAAAGTGCACTTTCATATCCTTTCCCATTGCTCACTATATTCTCTTGAATAATCGAAACCTGAATTTTTTACCGCACTTCTCAAACCGATTGCTTGGTCTCTTTTTTGAGGTCAGGTTGAACACATCTTTAAACATCTTTTAATCTATTTCTCATAATTTAACAAACCTTCAAGACCTGTTTCTATGATTCATACGAAAAGTAACCTTGAAATTACGAAAAAATGATCACAACAGTATATGTTATCCCGCGAACAACTCGAGGTTACACATTTTATATGTATCAGTGGCCAATTTGGTTAAAATTGACAATTTGATTTTTGTACAAAGATTTGCTAAATGCAATTTTAAGGTCCTCATTTTCAGTCTTGCAGTTTCATGCATCTGTACTTTTTGTTTATGTTACTAAACAATTTTCAATACATATAAATCCAATTTACGTGGAACCATCTGCACACTGCATAGCTTCATGCCAGCCTATAGTACTGAGACAGAAGTTGGGTTGGCCCATGATATCTTGCTAATGGTCCTATGAATTGCTTTCAAATGCTTTCCATGCTTTCTCATTTTGAAAGCATGAGAGGTATTATCTCTTCGACCATCAATGAAACAACGAACAAATCACAGTACAGTCCTGTCCGGACTATACGGAATTTCATTGACGGGAAGTATTTCCTAAAACAAAAAAAAAAAATTTAGGAACATTTTTAGGATATACTTCACGTATGTGCGTAGGAATGAGAATATTTTCCTAATCCTAATTAAATACGAATGTGTTAGTGTAAATAGTATTTAAAATCCATATAATAGATGAAGTCGCCTTTTTCGAATTTTCCTGTTATTCTTAAACGACGGACATTCTGAGGAAAAACATCATTTTGAGAAGAACCATTTGTTAAGGAATATAATTAATACATCTTAGTATTGAAATACTCGTATAAGTAAATAATTTTCCTAATTTGGGATGTATGTCAGTAAATATATACAGTGTCGAATTACATTATGCCGTGTCTATTCCTTTGGGGATTCTGATAGAGTGGCAGTGACAAATTGCAATTATGCGACTCTCTATCTCACCATCGCTCTTTAGCTATCATACCGACAAATGAACTTTAAATACAGCATGTGGTCCTTCATTTATCTCGATTCATAACTCGACATTACAAGTATATACGAAGGTATAGTTCGACTTCGTCACGCAAACGCAGTCGGGATCTTCCTGTATGACGTACAGCGGCTAGAAGCCATTCAGAAGAAGTTCCAAAATATTTCCATTTGAGACAAAACTCGGTCAATTCCTAATCGATTATGATGGGACTATAGGCATGTTGGATAGAAGTTGAAATTTAAAATGTTTTTTCAAAAAAGCTCTAGAATATGACCACCTGGGATTGAACTCGACCATTTCTTAATCGATTATAATAGAAGTGGGTATGTTGGATGGAAATTGGATTATAAAATGATATTTGAAAAAGTTCTGGAATAACGCCATCTGGGACGGAACTCGGCCATTTCTTAACCGATTTTGATAGAATTGAATATGTTTGATGGAAATGAGATTGGAAAATGTTTTTTGGGCAAAGTTCTGAAATATGGCCACCTCGGACAGAATTCGAATATTTTTTAGCCGATTATGATGGAATTGAGTATGTTGGATGGAAATAGGATATAATAAAATGATTTTTGGAAGAAGTTCCAGAGTTTGGCTACTTGAGACGAAACTCGGCTATTTCTTAACCGATTATAATAGAATTGTGTATGTTAGGTGGAAATGGGATTCCAAAATGATTTTTGGAAGAAGTTCTGGTATATGATCACATGGGATACTCGGAAAACCCGATGTCTCTTTAAATATATGGTAATATCTTCAAATATCCTTAATCCTAACTACCAGAAGCCCTACTGCCTAACCTTTCCGTTTGCATAGGTCTAGACATACTCAAAAATGTTTGTCGCTATAGTTCCCGCCGTTTAGTATAATCAGAAAACTCGGAAAACCCATTTTTTTAAACACATGTTTTTTTGTTAAAATATTATTATTCCGTTATCTTTATAAATTGTGATAATTTTTCCAATGGGTAGTTCATTATTGTTTTTGATTTTAGGAATAACTTTTTTTTTTAGGAAATACTTCACAACCGTGGAATTTCTGAGTATATATATATATATATATATATATATATATATATATATATATATATATATATATATATATATATATATATATATATATATATATATATATATATATATATATACATACATATATATATATATATATATATATATATATATATATATATATATATATATAAAATATATATATATATATATATATATTCATATATATGAGTTATCATTTTTGCTGAACATCTTTAAACCGCCACTAGATCAACTTTGTGTGAAACAGTAAACAGTTACCTGAAGAATGACTTATGTCGTATCAACAGATATGCTGCATTTTATTAAATAATTGATTTAGATTGATTGGTTTGGACTGAATACCAATAAATCCAACACTATTCTGCACAAATATATAGTGTGTTGTGTATATAGTTAAGTTATATGTCAATAAGTCAGCGCAGTAAAAACCACCATAAATATTATATGACTGTGCCATTTTCTTTGATATACGCTGTCATAAATCAAAACGAGATTTGTGTCTTATCTATAAGTTATTCATTGTGATTAGTATTGTTGGAATTCATGTTTACGATAAATAAAACTCCACCTATCGTGTTTGATTGTTTGACTAAAATTGTATATATTCATAAGCGGGTAGAAGTGACAAAAATCTCATTAAATTTAAGAAAAGTGTTGATCATAAAAAATAATTAAGAAACTACAGTAGAAAATTGAATTTATTTCCAATTAGAATGAAAAAATTAAATTTTATCTATTTTCCTATTGTTGTTGTTGTATTTATTTATCTATTAATTTATTTTAATTTATAATAAAAAGAAAAACTATTCATGAACGTACACATATGTACACACATGCACATATACAAAAAACCACATGCAGAGTAATTCTGGATTGTTTGTGTGTTGACCTCTTGTTTGTGATTCTTAAACAATTTTTTTTTATTGTTACAAAACATTTAAGATTCTATGTGTTTTGATTAATTTCTTGGCTTCTTATAACAACATAAAAATGTTATTTTTGTTATAAATGAATTTCGGAAGTTATATAAACAAAAAATAAAATTATATTTTGTTAGTTTATAATTGGATGAGAAACTGTTGGTGGTTAAGGTTATTAATCAATAATTTTGAATTGTTTTATAATTGTTTCTTTTATTAACTAATTAAACCACGATCTGTCTTATATACATAAAAAATGTTGGCAGGTAACCCTAAATCTTAAGATTGTTGAGTAATCTATAAATCATTCTAATTATTGGAATGACACACACGAAGGTCATAATCCAATATTTGTACGAAAAGTGCAAAACTATTTGGGCAATCCATCTTTGATTCTGGAACATCGATTAGTTTACTATATAAAGCGGTCAGATTGCAGTTTATATTTGAAAAGCTTA
This sequence comes from Tipula lateralis, assembly GCA_963932295.1. Lineage (NCBI taxonomy): Eukaryota > Metazoa > Arthropoda > Insecta > Diptera > Tipulidae > Tipula > Tipula lateralis. Next base: position 115,529,096 of record OZ010736.1, read on the forward strand.
AACGCAGATAAAATAAAGTTTACCAATTATTAAGGCTCCACGATGACCGCCCAAATTGCACAGTGATTAAAGCAGCGGCAGTTAGAGAGAGAGAGAGAGGTACCGGCTTCGAATCTCGATAAGGACAGACTGAAAAATGTATTCCAAATTTTTCAGCCTGCCCTTGAAGAGATTACACCGAGGAAGAGGTACCGGGTTTGAATCCCGATAAGGACAGGCTGAAAAAGGATTTTTCACCATCTGATTAAGATCAGTGGTGAGAATGAACAATCTAGACACCCTGTTGAGTTTAGATAGAATCTATAGGCCGACTCTCTTTCATATAAAAAAGTCTATAAAAAAAGTCTTCACGATCTTATACATGGTTGTTGTGTTTTTATTCTCATTCCAACTATCTAACGAAACATTTGTTATGGCTTTCCAATAAGGATTTGCAATAAAAGTTTTCAATTCAAAAAGCCTACTATTTGGGCAGCTGTCAATTGTGAAGCTCTCATTTTTTTGAAATTTGACAAGTTAAAATTACACCTATACTAAAAATGGTACGACACGCTTCAACAACGCATCAATAATTGCTAAAATTTACTACGAAAATGGTGAAAATTGTCACAGTTCACAAAACTAAGTCGTGAAGCCCATTCTCAGCTGGCAATAGTGGAACTGCTAGCAAAATTTGAGCTGTTGGACGTGACGAATTAAAACCGTGAAGAACAACTGAGAATATTGCTGCTGTAGTCCGTAGTGGTGAAAAAAGCCCAGGATTGTTGGTTACTCGTCGATCATTTGAAATAAGACGTTCTACAAACGACATATAACATCGTATTTTGCATAAAGATTAAGGTCTTAAAACATGATTTTTCATCTTCAGGTATGAGGGCCATTTTCACCTCACAGTCTATGTTAATAAGCAGAATAGTCGCATTTGGAGCTCGGCTTTGAAAATCCAAGGATGATTGGTGAAAAGCCTCTCTATCCTCAACGTGTCCCTTTTTGTTACGGTTTGTGAACTGTCTGTGTGATTGGACCTTACTTTTTCGAAAATGATGCTGGTGGAACTGTTACGGTGAATGGATTGCGCTACCGAGCTATGATTAATGTTTTATAATGGTCGGAATTGGAAGATATTGATGTGGATGACGATTATTTTCAGCAAGACGGTGCTACGTGCCACACAAACAACGAAACAATCGCAATATACCAAGAAAAGTTTCCTGAACGTGTTATTCCTCGAAGAGGTGATCACAATAGGCAACCGATATCTTGTGACTGAATACCTTTAGACTTATTTTGACGCCACCTAAAAGGGGATATACAGTCACAAACGTTCGAGTTGGTCATGGAAACATGCATGAAGAGGATATGGTGCTGCAATCGTAGCCGTGGCGGCCATTTGGCTGATATCACTTTCAAATGTTAATGGCATTCCTGCCTCTTTACAATGAAATATTCATTGATTTCACTAAAAAAAATTTTTTTATTTAAATATCAAAATGAAACATCTTATTGGAAAACTCTTTAAGTGCTTACGAGGTAACTTTAAGAAACAGTTTCAAAGCTGACTAATCAAATTAATTTTATTCAGAAATGTTAGAAGACGCATAACCGCCCATCTATAATCAAGTAGTAAAAATAATATTATAATATCTACAATGAATATCACACAGGGGAGAAAAACTCGAGAGAGAAAAAGGAATTGAATCCCAGTGGACACTTTAACAAAACTACTCAAAGCCACACCACACTTAACATGGAAGTTTCAAGACAAACCCAGAAAGAAAAGGAAAGCAGAATCAACATCGAAGATGTTGAGAGATTAACCACTTAATAAAGAAAAAGGAACCTCCTCCAATAAATATATAGTTGGAGTTAAGAGCTATCTCTCTGTTAATGTTCTGATAACATCAATTACGGACAACCACTTAACGCCAGAAATGCGAAGTAACGACGTCTGAAAAATAAATAATCCAGATTCAAACACGTATAGAATCATCGCTATAAAGCTCAAAGTTCAGTGGAAACATATTAAAAAAATTAAAGGTCGACATTCAGGAGATTGCACACATCATTAAGAAAGAGACAACGACAACTGATAAAGACAACAGTGCCCTCACTAAACATGTCATATTGTTGTTCATGCTAACATTGCTGATACTCAAAGATACTATGGATGATGTGTGCTAGGTATAAGTAGGAGCTTACGAGCACATCACATTTTACATCACATCTTACGAGCTTGTCACGGATCTGAGTCCGATTTTCGCCTTGTAACGTTAACCAACCAACCAATAAGCCGAGGATCATACAACTTGAGAGAGAAAAAATTTTATGCGTAAGAGACCCAAAGTAATGTGGGAGAAACAAAAGACTCAAAACGGCTCAAAACAAAAAACTTGAGGAACAATTTGAGATAAACAACCGAATCTTCTAGCATGTGAAAAACCAGTCATATTGTCGAACGTCACAAATGATTACAGGTGGAGAGCAAATGTGATGCGAGCAAGAGAAAATAACTACCGGGCAAGAAAAATGGATAACCAAAGAATTGTAACTGAATCCTGTTCATAACCGGATAGGGGCACATTATAGAGTGATTAATGCAAATATAGGATTATGAAGAAATTTTTAGCAAAATTGGTGAATTACGGTTCCAAAATCACTACACCAAAAAGGAGAGAGTGGTGTGCGGCTGGAACTACTTCATTTTTGTGCGACTTTCAATCTGGTACCTAACAAACTTACTTGCCACAGACGTATGTAAATTATATTTGAACCTGATTTGTATTATAATGAGTAGCTTGAACCAACCAAAGGTACCAATCTTTAAACCAAAACCAGGAGAATTTATTTCATTTGTTATTTGATTTGACAAAAAATAAAATTTTCAATCCCTAAAAATGCCTAAAATCTCTAAAAAAAAGACTAAAAATTTTCCACCAAATTGTGTACAAATCTTCCATTATCAAATTAATTCCACAGTTCTTTATCAATCAACCCAAGGACTTCTTCTGGAGCTGTTGCATTGTCATTTCAAATAATTACATCAGTTTTTTGTGGATATATGAATTCCTGTTAACGTAAGTTAACCTAAATTCTACTCAGAATTTAGAGCACTTGGCTTTACAATATCCTTCTGGATTAGTGGGGTCCCATATAAACCATATTTATCATAACAAAAGAGACCCGGAACGTATTGGACATCATAAACAGTCAATTTTCAATCCTGGTGCATACAATAATCTCCAGTTTTGCTGCTGTCAGTTTTTTAGTCGAAAATGTATTCAAATTTGAAACGATTTGCTTGGAAATATCACGGGTTCCAAAATTAGTCCAATTTATATGTATAATGTTGAGAGGTTCTTCTTACAGTTTCCTCTTTTTATCTTGCCAATAAAAAGAAGGAAAACTAGAAATGTTGTCGAAACATTGGAATTTGGATTCAAGTGCAAGATCGCGAATCTACTCATGCATACCTCTTCACCATACTACGTTATACAACAACGGATAAAATCGGAAAATGCGAGAGATCATGGAGGAATTTCTGGCCGGTATCGAGCTGTTTGTGCATCTCGCTTACTACAACATGACAAGTGATCTCGAGACTTGCGGTAGTGTTCTCAGTAGAACAAACGTTTGAGGAGATTATCGCATTTGCAATAATAAATGAGATTGCAAAAAACATCATCAAGCCAGATAAATGGCGAGCGACAAGATTCCGGGACGGAAATAATAAGATGAGAGGTTTTGTGATAAACTGTAAGCAGTATAGATTCCAATGAATAGCAGAATTAAAATGTTCATTTGGTAAAAGGGCAATGGTTCGGAGGTAGAATCGATATTAATTAATTAATGAGGTCATGAAGTACTGGAGGCGGATATACTGGATCATGCTTAATACCGATACATAAGAAAAAAGGGTTCTTACTGCTTTTTCGACTAAGAATGTTATGTTTTGATTACATCGAGCTGACACTTAAATGGAACTGGAGAAAACCAATCGATTACGGAGGATCATATTGGAACATCGTCTGAAGTTGTCATCCTACTCGGATAATTTTGTGAAAGCTAGCATGAGAAATCATGCAGGCGATAAAGGAGAAATTAATGAATGGACAAGATCTGGATGTGATACTAAAGAAGTTTGTAAAAACAAGGCACCGACATTCAAGAAGAAAACTCGTCGATAAGAGTCCAACAGTAAAGGCGTACTAAATATGACTAACACTTGTAAGAGATATGGCAAAGCTACCATGATAAGTGATGGTACCAAAGGATAAAGTTGCAAGTGGGGTCCAGACCATGAAAAGTTCTCGTGGTTGGATGTTGAAATGCAACGGTATCGAAATATCACCAATGTAGCACTAAACATAACTGCAGAGCCGAAGTATCGTGGAAATAGCATAACATTAAGGGGTCATCGGAGCAGTTACAGAAGCCAAGCAATAACGACTTAACGTACAGTTGGGACGAAAATGGCAGTTTATTCAAAGGGTATGGACAAAAACTAAGGATCGGAAAAACACTACAGGACGATGAAAAGATTTGGATATGTTCGGCACGAGCATAATTCGGAGAGTTGTGTGACGAATCGCAATTAAACAATTAAAATAAAGTACAAATATATGGCAAACGATGAATAGCGGGTTCGCAAAATGTAAATACGGGAATTTTTAAATGGATTGACATCGGTATATAAAGATGTAGACATCTGAGTTATCCATATACAGTCCATTTTTTTTTACGGCTTTCATAGGTCATTGGCCGGTATACCGTGTCGACAATCTGACTCCATCGGTTTCGATTACCAACCAGCTCTTCATACTGTTGTAAACAATAAAAAGAAGCCGAACCGCTTTCTACGCCGTGGAGCCATCGTCGCCTAAAGTGACCTCTTCGCCCACCGAAAGGTGGTTCTTCTTTCAAAGATCGATGTATCATTTGGCCTTGATCAGCACGCATAACGTGACCGAGCCAGCGTACTCGCTACATTAAATTCCTCATCTCACGATTGAATAGAACTCGGTATGAGCCATCAACGTTGCGTTTTGTGTCATATATCACACGCATGATTCTTCTCTCGAAGATTAGAAGCCATCTTTTGTACTAATCCGTCCAGGTCCAACTCTCACATCCATGCATGACAACGGGTCGGTTCAACACTCTGTACAGTTTCAACTTATCCGGTTTTGCAAGATATTTTGATTTCAGATGTGGCCGTAGAGTACCGCATCGACGTTAACACAGAGGTTTCCATTCTGGTCCCGAATGACAGGTAACGGAGATCTTAGGGGTTTGGTGCAATTCGGTGATCCCTTTAAAAAAACGTTGCAACTGGCGCTCATTGATGAGTTGTTATACTCTTAAGACTTAGCCTTCCACCATTCGCTCTTCTTCTGTCTACAAATGCGTTAAGCTCTCCTCCTAGCAGGAACTACTTTATTTCTGCTTTCACTTGTAAATCGAGTCTGCGCTTCACTGTGGGCAAATTTTCGTCGCTTAACAGCATTACCTTAACAGCATCATTTTTGTACTCACTATATGAAGAATGTGCTAGGGAGCATCGACAACCGAGGTTTTCTTCTTGGTATTTCATTGAGTTTCTTCATTTATCAGACCTTTATCTCGTATCCAGTTACTTAAGCTGAGGTGGGTCATTTTTGTTTTGGCGGTATCAGATTTTTTAATATTTGTTGTTTTTTACCGATGTGGGTCGTCAGCTCTGGATACTGTGCTGGTATTGTCGCATGAAGTACAAAACAATAGGACCAAGATCGTTTTCTTTTATTTTCTTAACCATGGATACGATCTTCTTTTATTTTAATCGTATGAATTTTTAATGACCACGCCTCTAACAAGTATTTTTACATCTCAATTTAAAACACAAACAATGATCATTAAAACAATTGCGCGGAAGTAATTAATTGCAGTTTTAGTTGCTCGCTACTTATATCTTATGCTAGCCAATATATGTATGTACTTATTCATATGCTCAACCACACCAGGGTGTATCGTTAAAATGACCATTTTGTTACATTAATTCTATCTCGTTAAATTTTATGATCACAATTTGAATCTTAATTCGATTGCTTTCTAATTTATGTAATGTTTAGCTGTTCGATGAACTGTACACCGGTTCTTAATATATGCTGACTTGGACTGTTACTGAAACATTTATGTACGCAGGATTTGCGTCCTAAACAAATATAGGTCACCCACACATGATCATAGATCGTGGCAATTCATTCTTGATTAAACATCTGCTTACCATGATCTAAGAAAGTATATGTGTGCCAGCAACACCTATTTCAAACTTTTAGATAATAAAAGTTAATTAACGGCTTGGGTATGTGTAGAAATATGTATACAGACAGACATTAAATTATGATTATGAGATAAAAATTAAGATGAGGATCATATTGTTAAATCTCTTAGTTATGGGAATAACTAGTGTTTCCACTTATTGGCTATATACGAATATCGACTGCTATTGTGTTTGATTTGTATTTGAAAGTTATAACAGTTTGTCATAAATCTTCGATTCCAATACGTGTTTCTTAAGAAAGAAAGTACTTCTATTTGCCGTTACAAGCAAAACAATAATAATTGCAAAGAGACAGTAATAGTTATTAATAATTTATATGATTTTCCTATATATGTGCATACCTTTGAAAAGATATACCTTTCAACAGCACATTTTATGATATAATATGCTGAAGGTCTTAACCTTTCGCTGACATGTTTTATTTGAACAGAGTTTGCAATTCGGAATAATTTAGAATTTTTGTTGAATTATAAAATACGTAAAATGCTTACGTTTTGTTGAATTATAAAATACGTAAAATACGTAAAATGTCCACATGAACACAAGATATCAGAACGATTGATTTGAGGTGACGAGGTTTCACTAATACTGATAAATTGTAAAATACTGAAACGGAAAAACTAAATTACGCAAAGAGCATGCTCATAGCCATGAAAAGGAGGAAACTGATAATTTAAACACCCGAACACTATACACCATTCTGAATTTGAAACGTTGAACATCGCTAGCGTCAACAAAACGATATCACTTGTCCGGATTTTGATCTATCCAGGTTTGGCCAGATATTTATCGCTTGTATGTCTTCTGACGAATAAGCTCGTCTGTCTTCTACTAACAAAAAGCTGGTTGTTCGTTGTTCTGATCTGCCATATTGTATACATGTGAGAGACAATACTGTAAAAAGTATGGCTGAAGCGTGTTTATTTAAGCTTGATTCTCCGTAAAAATGCTAACTATAGCGGATACAACATTATACCTTGTGGCGCTTAGAAAAGAAACCCATAGATAATTCGCAAATACAGTTATCATCACGCCACAATCAATCAATAAATAAAAATCGTTATTACGACAGTACGAACATCAAGTCCGGTAGCTTGATGAGATGGATATGATCTTTTCGATCACAGTCATTCAATGACGTCATCATCAGATCGAAACCGATCTAGCGAGTTACAATACAAAAGCAACAAATCTCGAATATACATTCATATACATATACAAAAAATCATAAAGCTTACACGCTTTATAACCTCAACCACCAGTTCGAAGCTTTCCTTACTGGGATGTTATGAAGTGGATGAGGTATAATGTTAATATCCTCCTCCACACGATTCTTCGCCCCATCCTACTTATAAAAAGTTAAAAGGTTTAGAATCTCTCGATTTTATGAATCACTTTACACCAGTCCTCTTTATAAGAAAAAATATGCCAGTAAAAAAACGTCCTCATAAATTCGATGTTACTAGAGAAGGGTACTCCTAGTAGTATAAGACAAGATGACTGAAGCGTAGTATATAACCAGTTTTCTTACCATTTTCAACAGGGAGGAATGATCTTATGAAATTTATATTTCTCAGAGAAGAAGATCAACTCATTTTATGAGGATTAAGATTTAAAAGGCGCTTCGGATAGAAGGTTAAAAACACTCCTTCTCTATATCCAAAACGCTTAGCATTGAATATTCCTCATACTAAAGAAATTCCTCAATAGTAGCGATAATAGACTGGAGAGCAGTTTTCACACTATTTCATATCAGAAGTTGGCCACCATACCCAGCTAATTTATATGGTTCAAAACTGTTTATTGCCTAAGACGGGATGTCTCCTATTAGTTATTTAACATGCATCACCGGCGGAGTCACATGCATCACCTCACTTGGCATTCCTTAATTCGCATTTATGCGTTTTACTAGCCCAGCTTTGTGCTATTTTTAAAGTACTCCTGTATTTTTTGTTGGATACTTTAGACTTCTCTTGACTACTAAAGTGGCCGAAACATTTCCTAAAGACCTGTTTTCATGGTTAAATCCAACCCATGTTTATTTTCCAATAACTTCCAGATTATGATATAGGTGGTTTAAGAATCGGTTCCGTCAATCCCCCAGAAAAGTTCTAAAATTGCCCCAGTCGTTATTTCAAGACTGCTTTGTAATTAATGTACACTGGAGATAACAGTGAAGAGGAATGAATGGTACACAATGCTTAATAAAATTTGAGAGAAGTGATACGTTTAATACTTGTCGGTTTCTAGGCTAGACAAATCATTGAACATCCAGACATTCTTGTGTCCTTTTATAACACTAAATCGGTATAGCATAAGAAATGTACAGGTATTTCTAAAAAATCCTTTACGAACATTCAGAACTGCACATTAAAACCAATGTTTAAACCAAAGTAAGCGCAGAAGAAATTGCAGATGGTTTAATCATCCTTCGAGAAAGATGCAACATCGAAATAAAAGGAGTAACGGTCAAAAGAGTTTATCGCTACAATATATACTGGTACTCTGGTACTAAGTTTACTTCGGGGTAAACTTTAAAGTTATTGAGCTATGTATTGAGATATGAAACCGACGAATTTCCACAGGATTTCTACTCTTAAAAGTACTTTCACTTATTCACTTTACTTGTTTGTGATGGTACGCTCGTATATTGTTGATTCAACTTTGTTTTCGTATAATCCTATCTACTGGCAGATATGGCTTACACTAAACTATAACTTAAAATGTGAAACTAGACCATCATAACTTCGAAACCAGCCATAACCTTTAAAAATTAGCTCAAAACTGTTTTCAGTCTCCAGTCTCTCAGCACTCCAACAAACCTTTTTTTTAATTAAAACTCTTTCTTCACAAAACCTTTCATCAATTATCTACAATCACGTCCAATGTTAAAGTTAAAAAGTGTTTCGTCATAGATCTCTTATAATATAAACTTATTTTTGTATCAGGGATTGGGATTAAGAAAATTTTTTATAAACAACCCCACGTTGGGCGCCACAATTAAGATACATTATAGTTTGAAAACTTTATCTGTTTGACCAAAATGTGTATCATACAGCACAAAAATTTAATGTAACATCATTATTGGTGAATTTACTGAGGGGAAGGTCCGCACCCATTAATATGTCTCTTAAGACCGGGCATTACTTCTTCAATCCTAAATTTAATAAGCATGAGTAAGTTTTAAATGGGGGTGGTCTGTTAGAATGATCAATGTTAAAGTTTAGAAATGATACGCCATCGATCTCTTATAATCTTCTCTTATTTATGTATCAGGGAATGATATTAAGAAAAATATTTATAAATAACCCCACGTTGGGCGCCAAAATTGAAAACCGTTTTAGTTACAAAATTGGGTCTGTAATGTTTGTCCAGTATTTACATCACTCAGCACAAACAATTCAATGTCACATCGTTATTGGTGAATTTACTGAGGGGAACGTCCACACCCATTAATAAGTCTCTATAAGCCGGGCATTACTTCTTCGATTACATATTTAATTTCTTTTAGAATGAAAACCGTCTATAATTATTTTAACATGAATGTGCTAGTATAATTTATTCTAATTGTTGTGAACTTTGATTAAATAGATAAAAATTTACCTCCTACAGACATTTGAAAAGAATGTTACAAAAATCTAATTCTATATCCAATTTCTAATTTCAGAATACTAGCAAAGATTCCCACAAATATTTTTAAACATTCACCCACAAACACATTTGAAATTTTGCAATGGTGATATGTTGCTACCGGATCAAACATATGAACAGGACGCGTTTCGAAATGGTGAAATTAAATTCGATAAAATTTCACTATACAATAAAATTAAACGAATCGCAGCCAAAACGGCAACACCAAATGTTGCCGCAAAACAAAAAATTATCGTATCGAAGGAGCCAAAGAAAAAATGTGCCGACAACAAAACACCTGTCAACGAGGAGCAACGCATGGTGGACAATAAAACAACAAACTACGATAGTTATAGTGATAGCGAAAGTGATACAAATTTATCAACATCATCGGCTTCGTCGTCGGCCTCGTCGGCAATTACAAACGACACGTTCAACGAAAATATTATTACACATTTTAGCGAATTCAATAATAAAACGTACGATTGTACCGAACTACCTGAAAACTATCATCGGACTGTTGATTTTTTTAATAATATCCCCGAATTCAAGGGCGAACCATTTGGCCCATTTAGCTTGACAGTAAATAATGAAAATAATAAAAGTTCGGAGAAAAATCCGGAAATTCTTAAGGAATGCGAAACATTTTTGGGTAAATATCGTATACGACCGGAATTTTTTTGCCGATATCGCAAAGCCAAAGAGTAAGTTTTATTTCTTCGATACCGATACAACTTATATATAATCTTTATATAATTGACAGCGCTAATTCATCTCCATCGCCATCGTGGCCTCTACCAAAAGAACGTATCGTCCAATCGGAAGAACACAAACCTCAAAGTGCATCGCCGCCCACACAACAACGACTATCGTCGAAAATGAAACGTTTCAAGAAGTGTAGTGCAATTTATACGCTACCAATACGGAACAAACGTCGCCGCAGTATTCCATCATCAACAGGTAAGTGATTTAAATAATAACAAACGAAATTAAGAATAAGAAGACCCACAGTATGTAGAGACTTAAGAGAATGTCGCTAATTACGTCTTAATGCAAAGATGGTATTTCAAGATTTCGAGAATCAATGGAATTCGGTTGCATTCTTTATGTTGATGTTAAGTCTACGTATGTATAAATTCTTGAACGAATAAACCAACATCTATTATATTCAATTACTAATTCATTAATTCAAATTCTAACCTATAATTATGTGTAAATTAGAAAACAAACTTTAAAATTCAATCAATCATTTTACGGTTTATGGTTTTTTTTTGTGTATACGTCTTACGTACAACATACACACACATGTGTGTGTATATGTGTGTGTATATGGTGAAGACGACCTTTTGAATTTATTACAAATTAACTCTAGTTTTATGCTTGTCTTATTAATAGTTTTGTTATAAACATGTAAATGCATTGTTCGGCATTGACCCGAGTTGGGTGGTCGTTGATCTAATCCAGTGATTTTTAAACTATATTAATCCGTGGAACGAGGTGGTATATGCCGAGCATTCTACTCGCTAGTCCAAATTCTGTGCTAAAGAGTGGCGTTCAGTAAGTCCCAAATAATTTACTCGTACAATTAACGCCACAATAAAAAATAGAGCGAACATTTCGTGTTAACTTCTTATAATTCGCTAGTACTATGTTGTGTTTAATCGTTATGCGACACGATTAAACACTACATATACGAACTGCACAGATGCACTCATCAAGTCCGATAGCATATACCTAATGAGATGGATTTTGGTATTTTTAATCACACAATCATTCAATTACGTCACCATCAGATGATAGCTCCGGCCTAGTAAAATACAACAACAACATATATATGCACAACTAACCATCTGCGCATTGCATAGCTCCATATCAGGCCTATAGTACTGACATGAAAGATGGGTCGGCCCAAGGATTCTAAACACGACAGAGGATCCAGATATGTTTATTTTTCACCACCGATCGCACCGCCCAAACGATCGAAAGTGAAAAACCCATTTTTGCATCCTGCCTCGAATCGGATTCGAACCCGGTACCCCCCGCTCCAACTGCCGCAGCTTTAACCACTGCGCCACCTGGGTGGTTTACTCGTACCTATAAAAAGAAAGAATCCAGGATGAGAATAACTTAATGGATCGGACTTAAACTGTAAAATTTTAATTTCACCATAGATTCATAAGGTTATCAAGCTTAAGATAGCTAGAATAAGCGCTTCGATCCCAGAATATCACAACCATTCCATTTATTTTGGAAATCGCATGAAAAAATTAGTATCCTGTACAAATTGATATCGAAAACCTAGATGGGACCTAAACACACTTGATCATCGGGCCTGGTGTCACCTTGTTATGGAACGTACAGTTTGGCAATGATTAAATAATTTCTTGAGATGTGCCATCAGTGAAGTGGAATAGGATGGATTTAAGAATTATAATCGTTACATACAAAGAACAGACACTTTTCCATTTGTTATTATAAGACTCCAGTTTCAAGGACCAGTTTTAGCTGACCCCTTGGTGTTATCATCCTGATTATCTGCTATAGAGATTTCCTTCCTTCTATCAATCCACAGCTCCACTCCAGGCTAAACCTCATCTCTAATACCTCTATCGCTATTTTATAAAAATTTACCAATCTATAAGCCGGAACGCAGTCATTTGTATTTAAGACCTGGATTATTTTTCAACCCCTTTTGAAAACTAGGTCTAGTGCACCACACACCACCTATAATCCTGTTAGCATTTTTGCTCGCGTACTGCCAATAGCTGCCAATAACTTCTTCCTGATTCATTTGTTTTTCTGACCTATGTCCTAGAATCTGCCAGCTCCTTGGCCAACAGCTCATCAACCACGTAATATAATAAGCACCAATTTATCAAGCAGCTTCTGTGGTGAGCATCTATCTCGGTAAAGTGATTGTTACTTTGCTATTCAATAATTTCGCCCTTCCAGAATAAGTATCAATACAGGATTATTTCTGCCTACACATTTCTGACCAGACACTTGAACTCAACCATTTACCATCACCAAGTCCCTTGCTTATTTACCCGATTATTTGGAGGCATAAATCCTACAATCCTTGAAAGCCTGGATAACTAAATATTTGATCGACACCTACATTTGGTGGGCTTTCTCTTTTTTGCTTATAACGGTGATTTTGCAATTACAAAATCGCTGGACAAAGAATTTGCCTTGGGAACGTTTCTGGACTACGAAGGTGCGTTTGACAACGCTTCCTTCAGTGCAGTGAACTCTGCTGCTGATGGAGATCACACTTGTTCAGTAGTTTCGCACCAATGTTTAGGTCAAGGCGAATTACTGCAGAGCTAGGTGATGACGATTTCCCCACAAAGGGAGGGGCCTCTGGTTGGGGTCCTTACTCCACTCTTGTGGTGTCTTGTTGTCAACTCACTCCTAGTTCAACTAAACGAAAACGGATTTTTAGAGAAGGATAAAACCGATGACATAATACTGATAGGAAAATTTTCGGGATCGCATACAAATAGCATTTCACATAGTTGTAGCCTGGCGTAGTGCCCAGGGTCTATCAGTCAACTTCAGGAAAGGTGAGATGCTTCTTTTCACTAAACGCCTACAAGCCAGAGACACGCTACTTGGACCTTCTATTCAAATATGGAGGGAGGTGGGTCTTCGAGACATTATTTCACGTAACTATTAACGAAAATATACTCCTTAGGTGACGATATGATGATCTTGAAGTAGCTTGCTGTAAATTTTGAATGTGCGTTGTACTTCGGAGTTTTTGCTCGTATTTTGTAATCCACTAGACCGGTTTCGATCTGATGATGATGACGTCATTGAAAGAATGTGTGATCGAAAAGAGCACATCAGGCATATGCTACCGGTGACGCGACAGTACTAGTGAATTATAAGAACTTAACTCGAAATATCGATTTTATTAATTGCGTGTGGCGTGAGCTAATTCGCGATTTATTTAAGTTGCTCTGGACGCCACATTAATTCCCCGAAAGCGAATTCCCCCTCCGTTTTTTTTTGAGAAGGCAGAAATTCCATTGTGGGAAGTTAAATTTTTCCGTTAGGCAGGAGGGTTTTGGGAGGTTGTGTCAGAAGGTACTGACGTGTTGTGTTCCCTAAACAGGGCCGTTGGGGTCACCACTTAAACGTGTATGTGCTGTTAATTTTTAATGTGCGTTGTACTTCGGATTGTTGCTTGTATCTTGTAATCTACTAGGCCGGTTTCGATTACGCAGTCATTCAATGACGGCATCATCAGATATCAGATTGTAATCTGGCCTAGTGGATTACAAGATACAAGCAAACAACTCCAAAGTACAACGCGCATTCAATTTTACAGTAAGCAACACGCTTCAATCTTTATATTTACGGATCAGTTATCTGGCCGGTAACGAGTTATACTTACAAAATTCTAATTATATATACACCTTCGTATAGGTACGCTACTGTCTTTCAGGTGGAATTGTGTTATGTAATCTATTCTGCTCCAGAATAGATTGCATAACTTTATGAGAGACATAAATTGAGATCTTGGTTGGACATTCCCACGCTGCATTGCTCCCTGAATAATGACATTTCCGACTGAAAATTGGGAACATCGCAAACTGCGAACTGTGTTGGGGTGGAGAAGAAAAAACTGTTAAGAACTTCTTGACCTGTTCTTCATACTATTCCTATAGACTGCACTGCTTTGGATCACAATTTCTATCTGAGGATCAACTGACGACCTTGAGGATTCCAACCAATGGGCCAATCGGTCCTGAGTGACTAAGCGAAAAATATAACGTTGAATTGGTGATCCTGTTGGTGTTGAATATTTCCTGAGTGTTTCTACCATAAACTCGGTGTTTATGGTGAATACTGTATGAAATTTCCTCGAAGTAGGGATTTATCGACCATCTGACAAATTACTGAGAAGCTTAAATTTTGGCGATTATTAATTTGATTGTCACAAACTAAGTATTACACTTATCACCACAATATTTCAGTATTATCACCACGACATTCAGTTGCCAAGCTTAGCACCGTTTATTGGGGTCAACTTATAGCATAGAAACGATTGCATATTGCATAACACCGTGCCAACCGATATATTACTGACATGAAAAATGGGTCGGCCCATGAATTCTCACCCGTAATTAGAAGAAAATAAATCACGGCATTCAAAACCGGTATCTCTCGCTCCAACTTCAGCCACTGCGGCAGTTGGAGCGGGAGATATGAATTTGAATTCCAAGTATTATTTTATAAGCCTTATGCTGTCCTTGAGCTTTATATGGTAATTTCCAACAATACCTTGACCATAGCCAAAATTTGGCTGCAGAGCAACATATGATCTCACTTCTTCAATAATCTAAGTCTTGTCATTTCGAATCAATTGCAGTCTCAACATTCGCATCTACGAGTATGTTTATAAATTTACATTCTTCTTAAAGACAATTGTTCTAAACTGCTTCCACAATTAAGAAAGTTGATAAGTCGATCACACCATGCTACATTATCACCATGCACAAACTGTGTCAAATTGTTAACATAAATAATAAGTACTTCAATAGAGTACGAATGGCGTTTCTAATCATCATTAGCCCCTCGTTCAAATACAATTATGGGAATAACAGTGATCTGTCAAAAAATCAACAACATTAAAATCATTCAATTGAATGTGTGAAAAATTTACAGCTTTAAGACGAACGTGTTGTGTGTACCCCAAACATTACTTAATTGTTTATTTATTAGCTGTTGTGCTGCTGCTTTTCTTTCATTTACCCACATCACAAAAGACATTGTGTGTATATACCATTCACCTTATTTGTAATTGTTATAAGAATTCGAAAGAACACAACAGGTATAAACAAATAATCATCATCATAACCTGAGAACATGTTTTTCGTTCATCCATCAGCGTATATATAGCAGATAGAGTGATCGGCAGCAGCAGCAACCGAAACCGTCTATATTGTACTCTAATTTTGGGTTGTGACATTTTATATCTGGATAAACAACAACAACAACAAAAAGACAAAATTTGGTTCGATCGAGACGAGCTTAACACACAATTATAATTTCTTATGGTTGTTAAACAATCGTTAAGATTTTGTGTAAAATCATTTTTGTTGATGAGTCGGAATGATTTGGAATTTTTGGTACGTACGAGCGAGGGGGTACGATCGAGTAAACAATACAATGGATCAACTCAAAATTTTAAATATTTATTTCTTGTATTGTGTTATCTGTGTGCGCACAGTTTCCAGAAACAATGTTAAGAATACGAACTTGAGAATTCAATCAGCATATACAAAAGTTATTTTCAGATGAGAAATACACTCACATACAATCACACATGGCACAAGACAATGAAATGATTTTCTGTTTGACGTGTCTTGTTCTCCAAAAAATTTGTGAAACTGGTTCGATTTTTTTGGTATATATACATGGAATTCCTTATCGTACATATGAGTTGGTGTGTACAAAGATGCGCGATTTGTCGTTAAGGGCATAATGATTTAAGTTCATTGTCGTGGGTCACGTGTAGACACAGCGGCTAATTCGAACAACAAAAAATGGTTTTCGAACTACGTTCCCTGTACAGGGACGCATTGAAGAAAACACAAATCTATCAATTCGTCGCCGTTCTCAGCAACTGGGGTTGTGTCCTTCTACTTTATGTACGATTTTACGAAATGATCTTAGCTTAAAAGCTTTCAAAATTCAACTTGTGTAGGAATTAAAGCCAAGTAACCATCGTATGCATGAATTTCCATTCAAAATTTTGTTCTCGGATGAAGCTCATATTTTTGGTTGGATGGGTACGTAAATAAGCAAAATTGTCGCATTTGAAGTGATGATAATTCACAGAAACTTACTGTTTGGTGCGCTTTATGGACTGGCAGAGCCATTGGTCCATATGTCTGGAAAAACGATGATGGTCAGCATGTTTCTGTCAATGGTGAGCGGTATAGTGACATGATTAGACATTTTTTTTGTACTTCGATTAGCTGGCATCAATCTTGCTGACATGTGGTTCCAACAGGACAGAGCCACATGCCACGAAGCGCGCGTCACAATTGATTTCCTTAAACAAACTTTTGATGAAAGAATAATTTCGCGTAATGGTCCACCAAGAACGTGTGATTTGAACACAATGGATTATTTTCTTTGGGGTTATGTAAAATCACTTGTCTACATCGATTAACCAGAGAGAATTGAACACCTGGAAATTAACATTCAAAGAGTTATTTGAGAAATACGGCCGCAAATTCGTGTGAAATTTTTTGTTCCAGATTGCGCCTTCCTAGTACGCGCCAGCCGTGGCGGCCAGGTGGTTGAAATCTTAAACCAAGTTGCTCAGTGATAAGCTTTATTATCATGTTTAGTGATAACTGTTGATGTCCTCAAAATAGCCATCTATCGTCGGCTCAACCTTTTTACTGTGGGTAATTGTTTTACTACGAAGCCATCTTTTAACATATGGAGTGCATGCGGTAACAATTCGAACTTTAACTTTTTGATTTTATGAATCCCTCAACACTAAGGTACTTTTTCCGCCAAATACCAAATTTTCTGATAATGGAAGAATTAAAGAACAGTTGAAGAAGCACTGATTAGCGCTTATGAGAAGAGCTGTCTTCTAAGTGAGCCACCATGGTGCACTAGGGATCTGGGTACTCCCAAGAGAAAACTTCTAAACAAAGCCATGAAAACCCGTGCAACGGAAGATTGGACCTTGTACAAATTTCCACAAAGAGAGTACAAGAAATGTATTCGAAGTGAAAAATCATCGAAAAGTTCTCTGTGGTAACATGAAGGTCACTATCGGAACTCTAGAGAATACTGATGAAACTCAAACGAGTACAAATCAGGAAGCTTTAGATGTTCTAATGAAAAGTGATTTTCCTGAAAGTGAGATCATGGAAAGTAAGAATTTTAATGTAGTAGATGGAAATCAACTCCCACACCAACTTCTAACTTCCAGAGGTTTGGAACTTGTTGGTGAAGGTGGTGACACTAGATCGAATTCGATGGAGCATCAGGTTTTGCTCAAAATTTAGGACTAGAAATTATCCCAGACCACGTAGAACATATCTTTAAAGACAGTTTTTCCTCCACGACCGAGTAGTGTTCATCCCCAAGGATGCAAAGTCAAGATATGACCAAAAATTTGACCTACCAGCTCGTCTTTTTTCTATTTAAATGCTTAGAGTGATTGGTTGATAGACACTTTAGGGATAATGCGCTATTAGCAAATCCCTTACATTCTAAACAACATACGCATACCAGAAAGGCAGATCTGTGGAAACCGCACTCCATGAAGTCGTTGGACAGATTGAAAAATCGCTGGACAACAAGGCAACTGTTTAATCGAAGCTTGTTTTGCAGACGATTATTGCCTTAAATTGACTTGGCAGTCTGAATGAAGTTAAACTTCACTGAACACCCAGTCACATGGATCATTAAAGGAAATGTATTGATCAATTTCTATTCGAGGGATTGTCCTTGAGGATACAAGATATCTTGGACTTAATTAGAAGAACAAACAGATTTCAGGACTGAGAGTATACGTCTGGGAAGGCATGTCACAATGGACCAATCGAGCCTGAGTGACTGGGAAACAAAACGAAAGAAAATAAGTCGCATAATACTTGCAGTAAGCAGATTTTCTATTGGACTTAATCATTTAAAATGAACCAACATCATCTCTGAAACTGATACAATACCTTTGCCAGAAAATGAAACTTCTTTCGTATTCCGTATAGATTATTCTCCAGTTTAAGTCCATTGTGAAGACTGTTTCTTCGTCTTTGAAAAGTAACACGGCCAAACATTTGATAATAACATCCTGACGGCACGATACTGGTTTAGGTTCATTATATACAAACGCTGCACACTACCATGGCTGCTAACTCATCACCAAGGTTTGCTTGATGAAATTTCTTCATTATTTCTGGCGTGGTTACCATATTTGATCGACCAACGCATTTTTCGTATTGACAGCTCGGTACGACCTCGATTAAAATTTGCCACTCATTAGTTCAATGAGATAGCTTTCACTATTGATAACGTATTTATAAATCACATGATTTCTTTCAACCGACTGCCATCTATATGCCAAATAGAATACTCGACGTGAACCATATACAATGTGATTTCTTTTTAAAAGGTTACACCTTAAGCTTATGTGCCGATATTTATTTTTGACTTCATTGATTTTGAGACCAGTTTAAATTTAATATTGTTCCTTTATGCGTCATAGATCACTTTTAACTCACTGTCACTTAATCCAATCGCAACAAAATATTATCAGTTGTCTTGTGGGGTTTCACTATAACAAAAACCACGTTCCAAATTGAGAGCAAAATATATTGGACAACAGCGATCTCCTTGTCGAACATCAGCATCAAGATTCAATTGATGAACATTCATCAGTTACAATTGATGACAGAATAGTGTACACTCCAATTTAGCACATTAGATCACATGGACGAATTGGTCAATAAATTTGTCTTGCAGAAAATATTTTAGAGTGATTCATCTCAACAGACTCACTC
The DNA here is from genome assembly GCA_963932295.1 of Tipula lateralis. Classification (NCBI taxonomy): domain Eukaryota; kingdom Metazoa; phylum Arthropoda; class Insecta; order Diptera; family Tipulidae; genus Tipula; species Tipula lateralis. The sequence continues at coordinate 115,548,587 of OZ010736.1, forward strand.
TACCGGGTATATTTATGAGACAGTTATTACTAAGCTGTAGAAATAGCTCGGGCACTTCCCTATAGAATGAGACATAGGATCCATTTGCCATATCAATTAAATGAAGGCGTAAATTAGGCTAATAAAGTTGCTCCTAAGCCATAGAATTAATGGAATCAACACCAGCTGTATACTATGTTTCTTATGTCTCGACATTGGCTTTGTATACCTTATGGAAATATAAACCAAGTTACACAATTTTATTTTGAATTTCTTCGAGAGTCCCGTACGCTAATCGATGCACCTTCCAAATGTGATATGGACATTATCACCCCGATTCCCTCAGTCGTGTCACTTCATTCGCCACGACAGTTATCGTGTCACTTCATCTATAAATTTATATTCTGCTAGTCGATTGAAGTGACCTTTTGCAACAAACGTCAATCACTGAATTAATCGGGGGGTTCTAATAAGTTCCACTATGAATACCATATGTCGACTGAAATTTTCACGCGCCTATAAATATCGTTCCAAGGACAAGAAAACGACTACTAGAATATAAAGTTTGTCGCTACAAGTGATAAGTGACACGAGTAAGTGAATTGGAGTGTAAGTGAATTAGGTTTCAATCTAACTGCGCACCTTGATTATCAATCATGAGAGTGTGTCTTTAACATTTCCTATATACGAAGTCCTGGCTATTGTGGTATACAAGCCCAACAATTGTCGAATACGTGTAATTTGAAGTGACTCGACTATAGAGTCGTTTCACGTCGTATCATGGAAAATCGTCACATCGAATCGTCGCATGAATGTAGTATGAATTGATAGCTGTCGCTTAAAATGACTATAGGCGTAAGAAACGATTATGATAATATCAAATATAAAGTGACGTGACTATAGTCGTCTAAAATGACGTGAGACGACTATGACAATTGGGGTGTAGATTAATGGTAGCACCTCCTCTAGCATCATTTTATGAGAAGAACCCTAACCAACAAATGATAAAAACATTTCCAAAATCAAGGATTTCGAGTAACTCCACAGTTTATGTTAAGGTTTAGCAATTGATCACTTCAATCAAATTTTAAGAACTAAACCACTGAGTACTCTTTTTGAGTGATGATGGATCTGCTTAGGTGTTCTATATAAAAGTAAAAGATGGCGAGGATTCAAGTTTTTTGAACAAATAATCGAGATCAAATCAGTCCAAATAATTTAATTCAAACCCTTCTTGTTGTATCTGTCTGTAATTCATGTTGGTCAGTCTACACTTTTTAACAGTTGTGATAGTAAAATTAGTGAATTGGATGGAAGTGTACTGCCTGCACGTCTTAATCTATCTACCTCTATGTATAGTCGACGTTTCGACAGGGGATGTGCTGACTGAATTTAAAACGATTTGCATAGCAATTGTCACCTTAAAGGTGTTCATCACCTTTACGAGGTGTATAACAACATCAACCGATAGTTCCTGATCAGTACTTTGCAAACGGTTCACTTAACTCTGATTAAAATGGTATTTTTGACTAGCACCTTGTGTTACGATCACATTACCGCAAATACAAGTTATATAGTTGTAATAACCTAACTTTTCAAGCTGCCCACATATTCATAATTTGTCTGCCTTAAAAAATTCATAAATTCCGTACAGTAATAAACGGTTTTGTTGTCTTTATAATGATAATTTAGCGATTATCGATATAGGCTTAGTTCAAAATCAAAACTATAATTTATTGGAACAAATTTATAAACAGACTTATACGAAGGTGATTCAATATATTCGTAGCATAATCTACTCATTTATATATCGAGTTCATCACTTACACTAGCCGCTTTCTGTTTACACCACTCCAGTTCACACACTCAATAATTTATTTAGCTCGATTTGGAACATATAAGGGGCTATATTCTAAAAATTCCTGATTAATTATGGCCTCATGTTAACTGGTATTTTCGCTTACCTGGCCTGATTCGTGACTGCAATCGAAATGAGCCTCACAATTGAATACTACATGATAGTCTAAGGTATCATTTTGTATACTTCAAGACCTGGCAGGGTGGCTATGGCCACATGGCTTTGGTTGTTATTTGTTATATTTCGCCTAAATGTATGTAGAAAATTAAGTCCGGAAGCTTACCTAGACTTATCTTGCGCTCTTTTGTATATTAGTAGTCTTTGACCATATACATGTAAGACATGGCACCCCTCGTATTCAATTAGCTGGCGATTCTACAATATTAGTTATAATTCTTGGTTTTCAATTTAGGTTCAAAAGCAGTACAATATTTTACTATCTCTGAATTAGATCCTGCCCATAGCTTCCGTTACATAGGCGTATAGTAGAAAATGAGATGCAAATTTTTTGGCTTTTCAAATGTTCGTATCGGTGTAACGCACTAGAATTGGATCCCAAGAATATCTTGAACGTGTCTCATAAATACAGTCCAAAAAGATCACACACATTGAACAATAATAATAAATGTTATCGAATCACTTAGTTATTTCCAATAAGCTCACATCTAAGGTATCAACGATTATACGTAAGAACTATCAAAATTATCATAATTTTATAATAAATTTTCGTAGTCCAATAATTTATTGGTCCGATCGCAATCATAATATTTTGATATACACTAATGATCGTTTTAATTAGTCGCTGATGGGTTTTGTTTGATCTATTTGGAAAAACGCCGATAGAGGTGAGCCAACCGTTAACATATACACACGCACGTGATATATTGGTGTTAATGATCGTTTAATTTGGGTGGTTAAGCGTTTTGACGATCATTGTCGAAAATATATAAAACATTCGGGCGTTATTTATATTGCTTACTTCTATGATCGTATGGTGCCTCTGCGTATATAAAAGCTTTTATGTTGTCGATCTTCTTTATCATTGTGCATTAGTTAATCTATTCGACAATAGATGGCAATTTATAATTTTTTTTATTTGTTTGTAGATCAATGTTCAAAAGCTCTATGCAGATTTATGGTTTGGAGATTGTATACTAGAAAACAGGTTTAAGTTAAAAGTTTAAAGCCCACTCTTTAGTGAGTAAATTATAACGGCCATTAAGTGGTTGATGTACCGTGATAATTTTCAATTTGAATGTATATTATTGTATGGTAAGAAAACAAACAATAAGAATAAACATATTTTCTTATTGTATTCAACGAAAAATGTGAACAAAGTCGCTTAAAAAGTATATTTAGATAGAAATAAGATAAATTCCGACCACCATACATAAAAGGTAATTTTCTTTTACAGTCATCTTTCCATTCACACATTCGAGTTCAGAATAGTAACCAAACTATATTATTATTGGTATTGTGATGTTGAAATATTATTCCAAACACAAATACTGTATAAAATGTACATTAATCTCCCGGAGGTAAGTTATAGTTTATAGAAACTATAAGATTGTTGTTATTATTGTTATTGTGTACTAGAGAATGGAATAGGTTGGATTATGTATATATTTGTACAAAGACACACACACACATATCGTGAAAGAGTTTGTGTTTGCCATTGCGATGACATTTGCCATTCATCATAACTATATACAAGAGTAATTATGATTAATGAATGGTGGCTTATAGTCTATTTTTATACAGAAGCGACAGATATACGAATAATAAGTCTCGGCAACCAATTTTGTGTAGTTGGAAGACATCATCTTGCCATCCACCTCCGTTAATTTCATTAAGTCAACCATATATCTATGATTCACATATTGTCCATCATTGTCCATTTATTATCTGCAGTTCCTGTATGGCATGACGGGGTTTTCAAATAGTAGTATAAAGGGGGTTTTTCTTCAGACTCATCTCTACTTAATACTTAAGTTCATTATTGGGTCCCCTCAAATACTCATAGATTACTCATACCAATTGTCTGTCTATCTGTCTGTTTTTATCTTTGCAATCTGTTTTGGCGCGCAAGGCTCTCCCAACTCTCAGGATCTCCGATTTACGTAGAACCCATCTACACATTGCATAGCTCCATGCCAGCATATAGTACTAACATGGAAGGTGGATTGGCCCATGAATTCTGCCATCCAACAAGGGGACATAGTGTTCATTCACACCACCGATCGGAATCAGATATTAAAGAATTCCTTTTGCATCCTGCCATTATCGGGATTCGAACCCAGTACCTCTCACTCCATTTACCGTACTTTGACCCACTGCGCCATTTGCCATAATAATAATCTGCAATGGATTAACGAGAAAATAAATGGTAATATCCCTGGACGAGACAGGAATAGTAATATCCCTGATCTAATGCCCAAACCGATAGTAATACATTGACCTTAACGGTTTATCGAGTAATCATCATTTCCTGGTGGTTCCATGTCTGTAAATCAGGATGGTTTTAATTTGGATACTTTTAAAATCAACAACTATGTCTCTACTTTTCCAAAAGCTTTTGGCCAAATCAAGCCTATTTTACTTATATGGAAGCTTTAACATCTTTTGTATTGTGTTTTCTCTTCATCAAACACTTCAGATCAATAACATTTTATATAAAAGTCAGGATCGGTCGAGGTTGCTCAATGTAGCTCGATTTCGTTTGTTTTATTGAAAGATGATGAAAAGATGAGCTCTCTCTTTTAGGCGGCTGCAGAAAAATCAATGCACCCAAATGAAACCGATCTCCTTCTTAGTTACATTCTAATTGGTATTCGATGTGAACAAGCTCTCTCTCTCTCTCAGTATCTCTCAGTCTCTCTCTCTCTCTCTCAACCCGTAAATAGCTAAACCCGTAATTACTGAGTTCTAGCAGCTCCTTGGTCTTAAAATTGCAATTTGACATTTTGCTGTATGAAAGAAATATTATTTACGATGTACTCTTGTAACCCGACAAAACGGTCCCGGTTATAACTTACTGTGTTGGTGAAACAACTTTATCCACTAGTTATAGGCTTTTGGTAAAATCAGTTTTTACACAGAATATCGCATGCATTTCAGCTCGAAATATAATGTATCCCCAGAGTTTTAGGTAGTGACCAAGGCATGACCAAAGATTCCTACACCTGTTTATCCGTCCTGTATGACCCGTGCGTATGATATACTATAGACCTCTGTTCCCTCTGAATCCCTATATAGATAATAGTCCAACGGAGTCAAAAAACTTCTTGGGGGCAAACTAGATAGCTGACATTATCATTCCGTTTAGTGTTTTAAGATGGTCAATTTTCTTCAATTCTTGAACCAATTTTGTTACTATCATACCGCGCACTTTGTGATTAATTCTTCGCAAAGTCATATTGCTGATGTTTTACTCTTGTGATCGATGGGGGGTTGTGGTGCTCATCTGGAACGTCAATGTACGCAATTTACCGAATTTTGTACGCAATTATCGGTAAGTGTCAGTAGTTGACTCACTATACTTTGACAAAAAGTTTTCAATAGTTCCCTACGTCCATCAAGCTTATATCGACTCATTTCGTTGACTGGCAGAATGAGTTTATGTCAATTGACTGATGATAATAGCGGCAAAGTAATCACTATCTTAAATCCACCTGAATTAGCAATTCTTGCCAGAAAATAGATTTTGCGAGCTCTTTTCTGACGATAAGAGTAAACAACTTCACTTTCAGTTGATTGCATTAACTCAAATCTCTTGAAATAACCGAGACATCATAAGAAGTACTACCCAATAGCATTATTTTTTGAAATTTACTCTTCTGACGAACGAGTTGTTCCTAGATTTCAGACAACGAGTACGCAGGCTCGATCAAGTTCTTTATTTAATGAGCCACCTTTCTACACAAGCAATGACTTCCAGACACAGATCCAGGAAGATCAACCTGGTTAGTTCAAATCAACTGTCCACTTATCCAAGACGATAATTGCTTTTAATTTATTTCCATGTAATATCATAGGTAAATTACCAAAGCTGTTCATAAAATCTACTACTAGTATTCGGACATCAAGTTTGACGATTGCAATTCGCGTCAAAGAGAGCAAAACTATCATTCATATAATTTATTGAATGAAATTCAAGCACCATCCTTAAAATTCTTTGAATTGACCAATAAATCGAAAATTTCAAAAACAACGTCAACAAAAGCGTTTTGTTAGCAACAAAAGCCAAAATTTAAATAAAAATAATAATAATATACAATATTTAAATACTTTGGAATGTTAAAAACAATTATATACAAAACCTTATAATCAATTCGTTGCAACAATGTTTTTCAACTGCGATATTATTTCTTTATAAACGGTTACACTTATACCTCGAATAACGTTTCCTCGTCCACCCAAGTTTGGACAAGAGCGATGGGACAACCTTGACTTCCAAAATATTTACTGAAACAATATACCTGGAAAGATTCCCGTTCTTCTTGATCTATTATAGACGTTACCTCCTGCATATGCAACAATATATACTGGGAGGAGCAGTGTTTAAAGCTACGGCAGTTGGAGCGGGATGTACCGGATTCGAATCCCGATCCGTCGCAAGATGCAAAAAGGAATTTTTACCATCGATCGTTTGGGCAGTGCGATTGGTGGTGTGAATGAACACATCTGGATCCCCTGTCGAGTTTAGAATACATGGGTCGTGCTATCGTCCATGTCAGTACTATAGGCTGACATGGAACTATGTAATGTGCAGATGGTTCTACAAAAATCGGACCTTAATAGCCGTACATATAAGTGGTATCACAACGGACCACGCCGGTCTATGTGTGCGGTAGAAGCCACCCAACAAAAAAACAACTACCGAGCACATTATGTGTTCGTGTCTTGCATATTTTCTTAACGATTGCTTTACTTTAGTTCACGGTACCGGTTTGAGAATCAACTATAACGACCTGTAAGATACCAGATATCTTCAGAGGACAAACGAATTCGGCACTGAGAGCGTTCGTTTGTGAATGGATGTTGCAATGGGCCATTCAAGCCAGAGTGATGGAGGAATAAACAAATATAATAGTAAAAAAAATTGTTTTAGAGAACCATTACGGTTTTTAAAAGTGATGGTCGTTTCGATAAAATGCTAAAATCAGAATTTCAAGAAATTATTTATTCATTATTAAATAAATCAGATTGAGGTCGTAACTTGCCAATCTGCATAACCCACGTTAATATCTAGTAACAATATATCAAAAACCATTTTTGAGATTGTAGTCAAGAATCATCGTATATTAGCAAATCGCACTGCCAATGTCCCAGCTGCTATCAATCCGCTATTATAAAGCAGAATTCATAGACAAACCTACCTTTCGTTTCATATAATGCAATGCAATGTGCAAATTTCACTTTACTAGGAAAAGTTATATCTCGAAATGGTAAATTTGAAGACGACGTCGAAATGACGGATCCTACAAAAGATTGCAAATACATATTGCAGATTCTTCCCAAAACAAAACGGGAATGGTTCCGAACATTTTTTTTTCTGTAATACTCCCACTATACAGCAACATCTCATGGGCGTAGTGGTATAATATATAAAATTGCATGTGAATTGATTAAGGCAGTTCGACCAGACGTGGAAGAAAGTGGTGATAATAATTCAGTATCCCGATGAATTCCTGAATGGTGCCTAGTGTGATTTATATATATACTGACATGAAGATTATACTCCACCTTTAGAAAAGTTGTGACTAAAGAATTGAGGCACTTGAAGTGATTTACACTTCTCTAGTATTGGTCATATTTGAAATAAGGATTCGAATACCTCCCTATATCTCTGAAAATCGACAGTGTCTGATCACTAGGCATTGTTGACTGATTTCAAAACAATTAATTTAATAATCGCCAAAAAAACCATAGGTATATCCAACATTTTTAGCATCAAAAAATGGCAGTTCCTTAAGTTGACATAAATAAATTAAGACCATGGGCTTTTCAACAAGCTTTGTGACACCTAATCCCTAAGGTATTTTTCTGTAAAGGTCACACGGAACTGGAACTAACTCCATAAGTTACAACGTCATGTAATTATGACGTCAAATTATGACGTCTCTTCCAATGCTGGTTTAAGCTTAGATATATATAGTTACATTTGTTCAAACAGTTTCAAGATGGTTGGAGACCGAGGTTTATATCATTGTTATATAGGATATATTTCTGAAGATTACATTAATCAGTCTACCCAATCTCGTTCACAACTCATAAAAGTTTCTTTTCGGTATCATCAAAAGCAATGGCATTTCGTCGCTCGTACAATTTGTAGATTTCAGTAAATGACATTTTTAAGCTCTGGATGGTAGATTTGACTCGCCCAGCGGGAATGTGTAGAGTAAAATATTTCACGTACTATTCTGAAGAAATACACTTCTTACAATACACTGTTTCCAGTCAAAATAACGATGTTGTTTCTTCGAGTTTAATCTTCTTTCTTGCTCGTTTGATATTGTGCTTCACCCACTTTATGTCCGGCTCTCATAACCCACCGAAATATAGAGCGGTTGCGTGATTAAAATTTAATTCTGAAATAGAAAATTTAGCCCCCGATTCCGATGCACAACCGCCGACTAAAAACTAAGACTGATTTTCAATCACTGTCCTATGACTGTATGTGTGGTTATTTTGTTGTTGTATTATTCATTTATTGGATCCATTGTCGCCGAAAATATTATTCAGGTGGAACCGACGTGCTGCAAATTTGGTAACGCAGCTTAACAGGCTTCAGTGTTAAGGATGTTCACTACTTTGAGATGAACACCCTGTTCCTTTTGAAATACAATCTCCTGGATTTTACTTATTCCCTTTCACTGTTATTTTAAGATGATGGCCAAGATAGATAATTTTACAAAATTCTTGGGTACTCTTTCTACACTTCAATCGAACCTCTCTCGAGAGGATATTATAAAACTATAACAGACCAGAAAAAAACGGAAAAGCATTGTTTGACTGCTATCGAACCAGGTTATAGAAGCAGCTGCAGTTGCTAAAACTAGCTGCCGATTTGCTAAAAAGCAATTGAACACTGTTTAAGTGATATCATAAACAACAGTCACTGCTGTCTTATTTTTTATCTATCCAAGGTTGCTAATCACAACAATTTCGAGTTTTTTTTATCTCTTTGCAATTTGTTTAGGGGCTCAGGGCACTTCCCACTCTTTGACGGTACGCTTATTTACGGCCTTACTTTAACGCCATTACAGCCAATTTGAGGACGTACGGCTATAGGTCCGATTTTCTTAACCATCTGCATAGTTCCATGCCAGCCTATAGTGCTGCCATGGAAGATCGGTCGGCCCATGAATTCTGGACTTCAACAGGGGATCATAGTTGTGTTCATTTACACCACCGACCGAAATCGTATGGTGAAATATTCCTCGGGATTCATATCGGGATTCGAACCCGGTACCTCCAATTCCAACTGCCGCAACTTTAACCGCTACGCCACCTGGACGATAGATTTTTAGTTTTGATGGGTCCCTCAATTAACTTTATTACTCTTAAGAATAGCTTACTTTGATTTGTTATGAATTTTGTTTATGACAAAAGGTGGTAATGATTCATTTGTCTAAAATTCTATCTCGACCATTTAGGATCGAGGATGGTATCGTTTAAACCACACTCTGAATCTGAGTTCACGTCAAGAACCACATTTTCATCCACTTCAGTATTATTAAATGGCCAACTAACTGACAGTAAACTGAATTCAACTATAACCAAAATTGACTTGGATGAATTGATGTTCTTCAACTATATTGTGTTGCCGCAAGACTTATAAGATGTTAATGTTGTATGAGATGGAATATGTACGGCGTAGATGAAAATTGATTATTTTTATGATAATTTGATCTGTCCATTCGCTATTGTTGTAAAGATGGCTATCATTACTCCACCATCAGGCTTCTTTGTGATTATTTGCAGTGAGCAATCATTTACCTGGTCAGATGAGCAATTCAGTGACATTTCTTTGTTGAAATAGATGTTTCCAATTTCATCTGTTGAATATCGATGACTTAAAATAACGCTAACGGTTTTCTATGCACTCAAAGAAAAACCTGGGTCAAAAACACCAGAAAACTAGGCCAATTTAACCAAAAACTTAGTAGTTTTCAACCAACCAAATGCCATAGTAAAATAAATAAATGGTTAAAATAATTTTTAATTTCAAATAACCAACCTTTGGTTATTAACATAAAACATTTAGTTATTTTAACCAAAAGTAATTGGTTATTTTTAAAATATAAAAAAATAATTGTTTTTAATAAACAAATACAAAAGTTAAATTAACCAAAAAAAAGTCAATTTCACATACGACTTGGTAAGTTTTATTAATATTATTTAGTCAATATTTAAGATTATTTGGTTTTACCAAAGTTTAGTAAATTTTTATTAATTTATCCACCGACGTGCTAGCCAACCTTTCGCCGTTGGAGCTTAATTCAACCACCGAAACAGCGTTTTCGTATGATAGTCATTCTCGGCTAATGTAAATGTGAGTGTATAGTTTGGTTTCTAAAATTAAATTATACTGGAATTGTTATTGACTATTTATGGTCGTAACTCACAACTGATGATGCAGAAAGTTTGAGTGGTGAATTCGTTGATAAAGTATTTGGGCCAGATGTTTTGCATTTAAGGCTGCCCGCTTTGAACTGGTGGCCCTATTGGTACCATTTTGCGTAAATAAATGATTTCTGTCCAGCGACAATTGAACAATATTATCAAAATGTGAGTAAAGCCCAATCTTATTGAAACTAAAAACTAAAACGTTGCTTACCAAATAAATCCAGATGCAACTCATAGTTTTTTGATTCATTATAAAATTGGTTGTTCATATTTGGAGTCCAAAATTGAGAAGCACAAACGTGTTTTGACAGAAGAAAAACGGCACAATCTGACATGTTAAATTGCATTTCTAATAAAATCGCGTTTTCTAGTAACCAAGAATTTTGTTGATGTGAACTAAATATTTGGTTAAAACAAACAATTGTTGGTGAAAAACATACTTTTACTTTAATCTAGGTAAATTTTACCAAAATTGTTTTAAATATTTTCTGACCAATAATTATTGCTTGGTCAATGTTACTAAAACCTTAGTTTACACTGTTAAATTGTTTGATAAAAACTACTAATTACTGTTTAACTACTAATTACTGTATAAAAACTATTGTTTAACTATTTTTTTAGATAATTTAACCAAATTTTTACGTACCAATAGTTTGGTTAGCTCAATTATTGCTTTAACCAACTAAGAAAATGTTTATTTTTTAAATTAAATTAAACTTGTGTTAAGTAACCAAATTGTATTACTAAGACTTTGGTCATAATATTTTTTCTGAGTGTGGACTGTAACGGATTATCGATATAATAGTACGTGGTTTTGGTCACCAACGCGATAAACAATTTGCGATAGTTTTTTAACAGTGCTAGTTAATATCTGTGGCCCGCTGTTGGAGGGTATAATTCGTTTACCGACCCATCATAATATGGAATCAGTACTATACAGCCTGCCATGGTGTTATGTGATGTTGAGATGGTTCTACTTAAATCGGACCTATTGCTTGCTAGCGATACGTCTTCAATCCATTATGGCGTTATATAAGATGTAAATATAAGCGAATTACGAAAGAGTTGCAAGTGACTTCGGCCCCAAAAATATTACAAACATTATAGAAACAAATAAAACAAAAACTTTTTAAAACAACTTTAGCTCAAATCTAACTTGACCAATGTTTCACTATCGAACCCCAAAAGATGACTAGCTCAGAGCTCTTTAAAATAACACTGGGTATACAAAAACCTTAATAAAAGATGGAAGAGTAAAACGCTAAATGTCCATGCAAAATGGATAATCTCGACTGAGTGTGAAGTTTGTGCTAAAAATAATAACAAAAAATTACACTGTTAAATTTATTTTTTTCCAATAAGAATTGAAAAATATACCAAAAGTTAAAATTAAGCGATGATTAAAAACCTAAAGTTTGGATAGTTTGAGTGAAGGCTCAAACTTGTCTAGTAGGTTTTCAAATTGCCAAATCATTAAACGTGGTATATGTTGTAACATATAACTAATTTTGAAGACCATAATTATGTTCTACGATGTTATAAAAATCAGCAAATAAATTGAAACAAAAAAGTCTGTACTGCCGATCCTAGGGATGTCCAAGGTTTTCGACCTATATTTTCAAATACCTTAAGTAATTTTCATTTCATGAGAGAACGGACATTAAATTATGACCAGATTTGCTATGGATTTCGGAACTTTAATATTTTGTCAATTTTATTGCATCACAACTTTGTATCGTTGATCCTAGAGATGTCTAGAGGGTCTGGTTCTTGTTTTCATGTGATTTGGCATAATACCATCATATCGAGGTAAGATCATCTTATTATGATGAGAACTACTCAATTTTTCGAATAATTCAAAAATTCGAAAATTTCGGTTATATTTTAAAATTGTATATCTCTGATTCTAGAGATGTCCAAGGATAGTTTGTCAGCACGACCCAATTTCATATACTTCCGTTACAGAATTGATTGTTTATATCAATATTAGTTTCCTTTTAAAAGGATTTCAACATACATCCATCTATCATGTTTTGCATGCCTACGACAGCTAAAAACGAGACATGCAACTTATGACACACATCATGGTTACATTCTACTTCTTGCCTTCGTACAGTTTTTTGAAAAAATTTATACTCTCGGATGGTTGTAGTTTAAGCCTTCGATACGATGTCATATCATGTATCCTAAACATATTTCATTAACATAATCCTCGGTGTCTGAAACAATTCCTTTATATAGATTGGCTGACAATTGATTTCCACTCTGTTGGGCCACTTATGTGTCTCTGTAGGGCAATAGATTTATATTAATTGTAATAATATGTGTGGCGCTCACAACAAAATTACTAAATTAATCATTATTCACAAATGCGAAGAACAGCCAAGCCCCAATAGTAAAATTATCGAAAAAATATTTCGATCAAAATATCTATAATTCGCTAGCACTGTTGCAACAAAAATCACAACATATATACAAACAAAATTCAACATTCATCAAGCCCGATCGCATATGCCTGATGAAATGGAATTGATATTTTCGATCACATTACCAATCAATGACGTCATCAGATCGAAACCAGCCTAGTGAAACCAACATTACAGATAACATATGAGATTTCACTACAAAAAGACAAAAAGTCTTGAACGGCTGGTTGATTCAGCGTTTATAGTTGTCAATCAATATCCCAATTTGGAGTTCCAGTATAACTCACATCAGCTGTCACGCTCTCAGGCATCTTAGCATCATTATCATATTCTAAAAAGTACAAATGGCGCCAACGTCTTACGAATGACACCTGTACTCAGCATTGTTCGTATTATGAAAACCAATGGAAATTTAAAAGTTTCTGTTGCAAATTCAAATCATTGTTACGTTCTAGTATCAAAAGAGAATATGTTTGTTGCTATTTAATCAAACTATTTCCAGTTTTATTTTTGTATATGTGTGTAACTCATTTGAAATGATTTGGTTTCTTGGAATTTATGTCGTGTACAAATAGTACTAACCTAAATTGATGTATCATAATTATATGTATCTGTATAGCCGCAGAAAAATCTTAAAAATATGCTACAAGACAATTACAATTTCTTATACCATTTGAAATATTAATTTTTTAAGTGTACTTCACCATCTAACGTGCCTTTGGAAACACACACATATATATAATTAAAAATGTCGCGTCTCTCGATATATATATATAGTTTGGTCCATTTTCGAGTTTTGTTTGTTCCTTTGAAGTATACATATATACATAAGCATAGGGTCCACAAGATCCATGATATGTATACGTCGAGAACTTGATGAACCATTTAAATACAATTTTTGAAAGTTGAACAACGTAAACTCGTTTTTATACTCGATCACGACGGTTCTACTTATATTTACATTTTAGCCAATTATAAACGATGCCGATTTACATAATTCTAAGAAAAGATTTCATAAATATTCGGAATTCTAAAATCTTGACTCAGTACGACACACACTCAGGTGTTTATATATAAACGCTATATATAGACATGTTTCTTTTGATATAAATTTTTTAAATCGACGCTCTTGAACTCATTCAACGACCTATTAATGATTTTTAATTTTGGATATACGAGTAACTTATTGCTTTTTCCTCAATTTCACTTGTCTTTTCAAATAATTTCTTAAATTTCATCTCAATTCTTAAAGGTATATTATATACATGTATAAATACACAATAAAAGAAAATACACAAAAGACATCATTAATAAGCGACGAACCCATGAAATCTTATCACATTTTTTATTTGTCGTCTTTTCAAATTCTAAAACTGTAAATCGATAGAAGATACAAAACAAATTTTTAACTTAAAACCGAAACCCAATCTATTATTGGTCTAATCACATTAATTTGTTTAAACAGGTGCTATTTATATATACACAAATGGTTTGGTTCGTCTGAATAGTCTTATGTAATCAGAGAGGGATCCTATAAATAGTTTTTTGTTATATTTTATTATTTATTTCCTTTTGTGTGCTATGTAAGAGATACATTAAGATCGTGTCGTGCGATCATATTTGTTAAGCTGTAATAGCTCTCTTCGGTTGGTATCCAGACGAGGGTTAAAATAAAAACGACTAGAGTTCAGTTAAAGCTATTCCCGATCAAATGGGAAAGATTAACCGTTTGCCACTGATGGATGCTAGAGGACAGTAGTCTTCATTTAAAACTTTTGAATTGCCACTAATGGGGTGGACTTATATGACACTAGTCCCAGGTTTTGATTCACTCACTGCATTCTCAAGATATAGTGTTATCTCTTTTTATTTCATTATACTCATTTTACTGAACGGAAGCGACTATCATTATTTGTTATGGCATCAAAGATGTAGTATCTCTTGCTCTCCAATACTGAACTGAAACATAAGTTCGGTTGGGTTTGAACCAGCTATTAGTTTAAACACAACTTATACATATACAACGTACTATAATCACTAAACCATTGACTCTCTCTTAATCCTCTTCTTAATTTGTCACAAAAACAGGAATATACCTTGGTTTCGGTGCTTACTTTTGAATACGCACTATACTGTTATCTTTTCTCGTGGATATTTCCAATCCGATTGTAGCTTCGGTGACTTTTCTTTCATATTCTTCGGGTTGTAAAACCACACCAGGTTTGTTGGCACCTTTCAGCACTTTAGCGTTGATATAATGGCGCGCCTCGATTTGGTGCGGCTTATCTTGATGCGATCGAAGACATGTGGTTGAGGATATATCACAATACCGTAGTCTACCTTGATGCGTATTGCTTATTTTCAGGTACTCCAAACTTCTGAATTTTACATTGGCTGGCGGTTCTTCTGTTGTATCGTGTTCTGCACTACGATACGCCATCAAGTGGTAGTTGTTTCAGTTTCATGAATCGGAATCCACCACCTATGCCAAATGTTTCTCTCGGATTTAAAGGACTCGTCCGGACTTCTTGATGTTGAATGTTCTACACAGATTAGCGATTAGTTTTGATTCGAAGTTTCTTTTTTGATCCGTGTATAGCTCCTATGGAACTCCGTTTCGGGTACCAACTCGTTTAACAATACACTTGCTACGATTTTTTGGTTTGCTAGTGCGAAGATTTCCGGCCACTTCGTCAAGTAGTTCATTACGGCTATCTGGGAACGATCCCCCACGTTATATTGCTGCATTCCTTCTCGTGCTCTGGTCCTCGGTCCTTACATGCTGTTCTTATATCATAGCGTCCACACCCTTGTTCCACGTCGATCTGATGTCTCACCCAATAAAAATTTTCTCTGAATTTGGTAGGTATCGTTTTAACGCCCAGGTGACTTCCTCAACTTCCTCCATACAAGTATTTCAGTACTTCAAGCTTAGTTATTTAGCTAAATTAGTTATTTATTTTCAATTAAGTTATTTGATAGGAATATACAGGACCATTTGGAGCTATATCAGCTCATTCATAATGACAGAACGTTATCCTTGTTGATTTTAAATTATTCGTCACAAAACTGCGCATGTTGAGTTTGGAGGTATCAGAAATCTAATTCTCGAAAGAATCTCTTTGGTAGTACTCCAACTCCGTCTTTCCCACTGTGCCACGTATGCTTAACATCTGTTTTTAGAGGTGCTTCTTCCTTCCACCTATAATAATAATACCCATAGCTGAATCTTTATGCGCTTTACGTGTTGGATCTCTTCATGGTTCCAAATTTCAGTAATATTGTAGTTTATTTTCCTTGCTTCCACTATTCCCTAAACTATTCACCTAATCCGAATAACTGGTATTCCTCCTGGTAGACATTTCCACCTTTCAATCCAAACATGGACGTTATCAAACTCTTTGGGCCCTTCAAAGCTCATTAATGTTGCTTTCACCGTTCCATTTCCGTTGACGTTGTCAAAAGATAGAACATTCTGTACTTCCACCTTGAAGGTACTTCCAAGAACTTTATAGGTACTTCCACCTTTCCGTTAATCGGGCTATCTCACTTCACTCCTGCATCGTTCTCAATCAATCGTGGCTTGCTTAAGACCTCCTTTCTGCTGTCTGCGAAAGTCACAAGTGGTTCATAATTTCACTGCAGATGTATCTGCTTTTCCCATCTCAATCATTTGGTTTTCACAGCAAGATCACCTAAAAATTCTTTCATTATTGAGTGTTTTAAATAAAGGGATATCTCTAGTGACATTCTGGTTAGATCACTATACAGGTGACTTTCTCTGTGTGATTCTTAAACCATTTCCTCGTTTACTCTCCAATTTAATCTTTCGTGTGGTAACAGGTGAAAAATGCTTTATTTGTTTAGAAACACCTTTCGTCTAACAGATGATTTTCGTAGAATTCTGTGAGTGCTCCTTGTTTTGTGATGTATCCATGTTTCACGAAGGTTCACATGATTTTAACCGGCAACCAACAAAACGAAAAAAACTTTAAATAATCATTTTAGTCTTCAGCGCATTGGGCTTACTAACAAATATTTTGATTTGTGGAAAAATTGTCACACCAAAAATATGGGAAAGTAACGTAAAATTGAGCATGGGTGAGTGGATTTGGATTTGAACTACTTGGGCCATGTTTATACCTAAATAAACATGGCTCAACTTGCTGAAACCCCAATTTCTCCAATTCTCGAATTAAATAAATTTGGAAAATATTGTGGCATTCGAGAGATCTGGGTATTACTTTCATAGAAAAGCGTAAGACAAAACAGAGTGCTTTGAAGCCTAATGAAGTCGCAAAAATTGAAAAATTCTTGTTTCGACAAGCTGAACTATTATACTATAGACACATATCTGGTTTCGTAATCACAGTTTCGAGTTAACCATGATTTCTTTGTAATGTGTCACTGCTAGCCATGGTTTGCAACTTGGTCTAAATATGGTTTCGGAATGAGCTATTTTTTCTCATCCCATGGCATTTTATTGACGTAAGTGCCAAGTTATACAGTAAGGAATAGCGAAAACTATAAATATTGGTTTTTTCATGTATTTGTTTATTTTTTTTATACAAATTGTAGTTTCAAAAAAAATTAATTAATACAGAATTCGATAAATTAACGAAAAATAAAACTAAAAATAGAAGTGGGAAAATTTGGGTGGAGGGCGAAACAATAATATTTTTTAAACCACACAGTAACGTAAGAATTTTAAAGAATTATGATAAACTGTCAAATGAAATGAGAACTCATTTCGAAAATCGTAAGCCGTGTTTTAATATTCGCGCTACCCAGAGCTCGCTATACGGAGCAAGGGAAATTTTATTCTATTATCCGCGAGAGTCACTGTTAGTAAAAAATAATGTTACGGTTTAGCCGAGTGTTTATTCAAATAATTTATCCGGTTCGTTCACTGGATTGTGAATATTAAGCAAACTTTAATTTTTACAATAAATTTATTTCCCAATAAATTCCACAAATATTTCACAAATAATTATTACAATACTAATTTTCCATAATAATTATCACTGCAATTATTTTAACACTTCACTCTCACTTTATATCACTTCCCGATATTAACACTTTGAAATCCAAAATTGAACTTTTTCGTAACTCAAATGTCTACACCCTATTTATACGACGTAAATTCTTGTGGAACATTCCATTACCGTTTGCATTTCTACACTTCGTGAATATTCTTTTCGTCGTATTTAGTTCGCTCCGCCTGTTTCATTAATTATTTTTATTCTGTTCGTATGTGTAAACATTTGTTTACAGGGTAACCCCTACTGTTATAATTTACAACTCTTTTTAGTTATCACTGGTGACATCTGTGATTCGTCACAATAAATACATATAAAACTTAAATTTTGACATTACATACAATGACATTTTTCGTTTTCAGGGATCAACATTAAAAAACCCATATTTTTCATAAATGTTTCATCAAATAATAGCTGCGTTGGATAGCGGCTCCGTTTAGTGCTTTATAAAAATAGGTATATGGAGCTCAATATTTATTTTTACAAATTTAGATATCTAATTGAATGAAATATAATAGTTTGCTGTTAAATAAATTGTGTTTACCTATAAATAGCGCATTCAAATGGATTTTAAATAAAGAAAACTGATTTCTCTGCATCGCTATCCGGATCCGCTATCCAGAGCGAATATTAAAACACGGCTATAGTTTCATAATCATGGTTACGAAACTAGATATGTGTCTATGGTATTATATCGATCGTCTGAAATGTTCGTTTAACCAATGCGGACATTAAAGGCAACAATTAGATTCATAATTGTGGACGCATGTAATTCCATTAGAAACAGTCTTAGTGTTATTTTCTCTTATACGAAATAATAGTAGTGTGTTCCTGTATTTTAGGTTTTGTGTTTATAAAAATATCCTTTCATGATTTAACTGACATCTATTATCAAAATCAACTTTTTAATGTCCACTGAACATAATCTAAACGCTATTTGTAATTTTTTTCTCAAACAAGTTCGGGATTCCCCTTATGTTAACTGTCAGTTTAAATTTTTATGTTCGAAATAAAAGTAGTCTCTTATTGATTATTGTTTAAAAAAGAGGTGATCAGGAATAGCGGTTCGGTAATAGTAAGATAAATAAAATTATAAAAATTTGATACAAAAAATAATTATTTAAATAATAATGGACCGGGGAAAGCATTGTTCCGAAGAGCGAAGAGATTTAAATAAAAATTTAATCAAAGAAAGAAAAACATATAAATTTATCCAGCAAATATTGGGATGTTCACCAACCGTTATATCCAATATCCGTACAAAGAAAAACCAGAAACACGAGGAAGAAAACGAAAAACTTCGAATCATACTAATCGAAGGTGCCCTTTTTAAATAAGCGAAAACTGAAGGCGCGTATAAGTTATGCCAAAAATCATCAAAATTGGCCCCTTGAAAAATGGTGTAATATTTTTTTACGGACGAGTCCAAAAAAGTTCTCTTTGGCGGTAGTATCCTTCAGTATGTCCAAAGACCACCGATGACTAAACTCAGACCGCAATACAGGTCAAAAACCGTTAAACATGGAGGGGGAAATCTAATGGTTTGGGGTTGTTTTTCGTGGGTCGGCGTTGGTCCGATATATTGGATTAAGGAAATTATGAAAGCGGTTAAATATGTTGAAATACTGGAAACCGTTATGCTACTTTATGCAGAATACGAAATGCCGCTTAAATGGGCCATGCAACAAGACAATGATCCGAAACACACCTCTAAAAAGGCGAAGGAATGGTTCTTGCGAAATAAAATTTAATGTTATGGAGTGGCCTGCTCAATCACCTGATCTCAATCCAATTATCTCATATATGAATTAAAAATTTCATAATATAGCGAAATTAGTCGATCACGACTATTATTTCGCACACGACTGTATATTGTGACATCAACAGCGCACTTTCAAATTGCACACGACTTTTACAAATTTTCAGTCAATAGGAATTGACTTCCACACAACGTCTCAAACTTCAGAAAAAGAAAATAACTAACAAATTGTAATCATGGTGAGATACAACGAACTTTAACCGTGGAAAATTGTCATTCGTATTTAAATCCGCTAGTTGCACAGCATCTATGTGCGTAGGACCGACTTATACGTAAAGCTAAGCAACATTTACAATGATGCAACAAAAATATCCCCATGAGTATGTTCTCAAAACAGTATTCCATGAAATACATCGTTGTCTTCTGTCGATTCTAAACCATTGATACCAAAGAATATTTTACCGCCCAGGTGGCGCAGTGGTTAAAGCTGCGGCAGTTGAAGCGGGATTCAAAAGGAATTTTTCATCATTCGATTTCGGTCGGTGGTGTAAAAGGAACACATCTATCAACACCCTGTTGGAGTGGGCCAACCCATCTTCTATGTCAGTACTATAGGCTGTCATGGAGCTATGCAATGTGCAGATGGTTCTACGTAAATCGGACCTATAGCCGTACGTCCTCGATTTGGATGTAATGGCGTAAGGTAAGGACGTAAATAAGCGAACCACGAAAAAGTTGGAAGTGCCTCGAGCTCCGAAACAGATTGCAGAGATAGAAAAGAAAAAGAATATGTTATGATTTTTGATATGCCAGCCTACAATTTGATCAGACATGCAATGAAGATTTGAAAATTTTAAACCGTCAATGGAAATTGGAAACCCAACTCAACAATTAATTAGAAAATTTTGGAAAATATGGTTTAGAGGATATTTATCGCACATTTTCATTTCAAACAAATAAGTCACCAAAATTGGGATGGGAGATCCAAAAAAAAAAAAAAAAAAAAAAAAAGTACCAAAACTAGTTAAATATGATGTTTCACGGGAGTAATTCAAACTATCTAAATGACTTAACAGGAGGGAATATAGATTCACTCTGCTTTATTCCTTGTACAACAATTCGTTGTATTTTAAACTATAACATTTTGAATTACCTCAGGTGTTCCCCGGGGTATATAACGAACTAGTTCATTATAAGGTGTGCATACTCATTTCGACTTTTAATTTATTTGAATATTTTAGATTAGATCACAGTGACACATGTTTTGTAGTTCAACATGGTATTCATCATGTTCGACTGGCAACTGTATCGATTTCACATTTCTCATCACTACTGTATTGCCTGACCATACACAGACATACCATTTCTTACACTTCGTTTTATATTGTTATTCTCGTACATTTTCTTATAAATGTACAAACGATGCCAAACACAACAACAACAGCACCACGAGACAAGACAAAAAATCACGTAAAAGATGGTAATAAAATATACGATTCATTCTCGGCCGATGTACAAAAGTATATTCAACAGTTAAAGAAAATCAAAATCGCGAATGTTTTTCTTTTAAAAAAAACTAAGTAGATTCGCGCGCCATTAGCAACGCGTTTATAACATCTAATAACAACAAACCAAGAGTTCAAGAGTGTGCGCGGGATAGAAGTCGTGTGTTAAGAATGCACAGCACGAGAGTAACTGAAAGTAACTCAATAATTATACAATACGTTCCGCGGACGTTACTCGGTCGTCTGTAGCTCTGCATGCGTTATAATGCATATGGGATGCGGTTAGTGCAATGCATCATCTTGAACTTGATTTACATTTTTTTTTTCGTCAAAATAATTACTCACAAAAATGTTATACAAAAAATCTGTTTAAGATGCTGATGACGATGGTGATGGATAAGATCAAACATACAACAAAAAATTATTTAAATAACACACGGGGAAATTAATTTTGGTTTTTTGTGGTATTTCCGTTTCATATTTATTAAGAATAAGAAACAACATTAACTATATAAATTGGATTTATTACAATAATCAACCTTGATGGTTTGTAATTATCATCACATTAATGATATGGTTTTCTTACAATTGTGTACAAATGTATGTGCACGATCAATGCGGACTCTATAAATTGATTTGTTTTGTCGATGCTACGGTTCTTTTGTTAATTAAATTAATTAAATTATATTAAATTTTTAAATGAACGAATGATTTTTTTTATTAGTGTTGCAGAAATAAAATAAAAATTTGGTCCAGAATTGTATAAGTCGATCTTACAATACAATCATGGGAAAAAGTCTAAAACTGAGTGTTCAGCATTCGAAAACGATCGCGGTGAAAGTTTAGTTAAAATCTATAGACAGGTATTTATCCCAACTTCCATGGTATGTCCACAGATTGTATGTAAATATCCTCACATATAGACCACAAAGATGTTCAATGAGGATACATATACTGTGAATTCTCGACCAGGCAGAGATTAAATACCATTCACCTGGAATTGAAGGCATTGATTCAAAGCTCTTGATATTCGGAGAGGTTAAACTGTCTTTTCGATTTCATTCTCGATTAGTATGGCGAAATGAAGGTATGCCCGAAAGATAGAACGTCACTGCGTTATAACCAATCTTCAAAAAGTGTGATCCCTTAAAACTCGAGAAATGTTGTTTTATTGCTCTACTTTGTACAGCATACAAGTTTTTTTTCTCTAATCGGTTTTGGGGCTCAAGACACTTCCTATTTGTTCGTGGTTCGGTTATTTACTTCCTTACTTTTACGTCATTATAGCCAATTCGAGGACGTGCAGCTATAGGTCCGACTCTCTCAACCAGCTGCACATTGCATAGCTACATGCCATCCTATAGTGCTGCCATAGAAGATGGGTCGGCCGATGAATTATGCACTCTAACAAGGGGTCATAATTGTGTTCATTTACACCACAGATCGTAATCTCATGGTGAAAAATCCCTTTTGCATCCTGCCCCTATCGGGATTCGAACCCGGTACCTCCCACTCCAACTGCCGCATCTTTAACCACTGGGCCACAGCATTTACATACGTAAATTATCTTGGTAATAATTCCCCTCCTTCGGCAGAAATTATCGGTGACTGCATCAAAGTAGATTCCGTCAAATGATTCTTTCAAGGAAAATATCAAGATTTCAAGAAATCCTATGAATCAATCCATCAAGTCGCAATTAATTCTGATTGTCGACAAGGAGATGCGTAGTTCACGATACATTTTAGTTGTATATAAGAATACACCCTTTGTATAAATTAAATACATCAAGATTCCATCTTATTCCGAAAATCCAATCAACTTTTTGCATATGCAGATGAAATCTGTGTGATTGGACTAAATGGCTTCCGTTTGTTTCAAAACCAACTAGTTCAAAACGATATACCTTATAAGCTGAAATTATGCAGAGTGTTGATCAGACCCGTTGTCATTTAAGAATGTGAGGGTTGGAACTTGACGGATTAGTAAAAGAGATGACCTATAACATCTGAGAGAAGAAGAATACGGATCACATATTTTCCAAATCGCTCCTTGATCTTCACTTCGAACTCGACCTTAGTTGTCCCCGACGGAGTTACGATTTCGTCAATTCCGTATTGTGGTTCCAAACTGAATCCTATCAACATCTCGGAAGAAATTGTCTTCAGTAACCTGAAGACAATGGACATAAATAAGGCCACCGGAACTGACGGAATTCCTGTTCGAATATTGAAGGACTTTGCCAGTGACTTGGCTCCAATATTAACTAAAAATTTACTTCAGTCTTATAAGCAAGGTAAATACCCGAACTCCTGGAAGAGCACGATGGTGCAACCGGTGGTTGTGATAAAACTGACCCCTCAAATTACCGGCCGATATCAATTGTGTCAGCCGTGGCTAAAGTTTTTCAGAAATGCACTAACCAACAACTGGTGAATTATCTTAAGATTAATAAAATAATTTCAGATAAACAATATGGCTTCCGCGAAAGCTGCTCCACAACCGATCTCTTGACGTATGTTGTAAAGCACCACGGAGAAGCCTTTGCAATCGGTTTAGATGTTTCCAAGGTGCATACGGCTTCCACAGTTTTGCTGATGATGCAACATTGCACTCTTTTTTCGTTCGAGGTCGAGCCTTCTCCTTCACAATTAAACGGTAAACGGCTGGAAGTTGTCACTTCGCTTAATTCCGATTTGAGTACAATATTTGAGTGGGCAGTACAAAATCAGGTCAAATTTAACGAGAAAAAAGAACACAAATATGCACGTTCTCGCGTAAAAGAAGTCACAACGAATACCCTTTGTATGTTATCGCGTGTTGGGTGCAGGAGCTCTGACAATTATAACGAGCTAGGACAGTCTAAAAGTCCACCTTGCACCCAATTAAAGCTAGATTTAAAACAAAAATCACACGATTGGGATCAATCACGTCCTTCGTGCGCTAGTCCGGAGCGAATGATAATACAGCGATCCATAAAGGGAAAGTCGTGCTTTTCGGTGCTATTTGGCATCTCCTTATTGTTCACAACAGTATATGAAGAGCTTCTGATCGAAAGCGATGGTAGAAAGTTGTTAACACAATACAAGCCAACAATGCCCTTTAAACACCGATAAAAATGTATCTCTATTGGTGACTGAACCATTTTGTGACACAGTTCAAGATGGTTATGGTGTACCAGTAATCAAAAATTGAAAGACATTTTACTATCTTTGGACAATATCAGGTGATATAATTTCAGACCAATTTTGGTCTCATATCGAATAATGCATCAATATTAATAATTAGGGTAAGAAACCCAGGTTTCGTATATTTTCAGATTTCTGAGTTCAGCGATTTCAGCACTAGACTAAAACTTACTCTCAGTGGCGGTAGCAATCGACATTTTTAACACTCCCCAAATTAGATTTTGCCAGATTTTCTATTTTATCAGCACTTTCCTTGCTCTACTTGACTTGTACAAAAATTTTCATGGCAGCTTTGCATTTACGATTTCGTAACGTATTGCGACAACCCTATACCATATCTCACATACGATCGGTTGACATTTTCAGAATCACTAATATAGATGAACTAACTGTTGTACATGTGGCATTGTTGATCTCATATATTTAAACAGTGTGATAAACTCTGTCTCTGAATTGGATATTGGCTTTGGTTAGTATACTTTGGACGGATAGTAAAACTGCCTTAACTCCTTGAACAATACTTTAACCAGCCCTATTAGTAGGGATTGTAAGAGATTTCTGAACCTGGTTGTACCAAGGTAACGGTTATGTGGGTTCCTGCCCATTGTAACATTGAGAGCTTATATTTCGTACGTTTCAGCTTGCCCTTTACCTCTTGACATAGTAAAAAAACAGTTAAAATCGTTGCCCTATCGAATATAAAGCTGACTTGGTCAACTAACATTACAAGTTGTAAGGCGAAGGCTTTTTATCAGAGAGCTTAATCCGATGCTGATCAATTACGTTTTTTCATTGAAAAAGGACAACTTAATGTTATATAGCCATGGCCGTTTCAAAAGTCATGTTCATCGCATGTGACTTGCCAGTGATGATAGCTTACACTTCATCAGAAGTTGCCCGACTTTTGAAATATGATAAATCTTTCATGATTTGAAGGTTCTTATTATTATTAAGAGGTCTTTAGCAAAATATATGATGGGATAGAATATTACCATTGTTTTGTTGAAGACTATATATCTATACCGGTACTGCTGTTGAGACTGTAACTGATGAATTGATAATTTTCATTACTAGGTTGGTGATAATTTACTGATGGTGGTGATGATAATTTACTGATGGTGCTGTTGCCGATTATGAACATAAATATTTGAAATAATGATAATATGCTGCGACCATCACGTCAAGGTCAACTTTAATTTATTCAAATACATCAAAATGGTCGGCTGTTTATTAAAGGTGCAACTGCGCTAAAGACCATTGCTAGATCCCACGATAAGTTTTGTTGTGCGAATGGAATAAAACCTTAGATCAACCAACGACCATTCTTCCTACTATCGTCCGAGGCAGAACACATTGTAATTCACCATGTTTAAACAAACGGCCGTTTACCTTCCATATTCCATACAGCATTCACGAAATTCGAACCTATATATATATATTTCAAATGGGTGATGTTTTGCGTTATCATTGCCTCCTCAATGGTCCGGAAGATAAATCAAAAAGACCATTAAAGGACTATTAGGTTCTTACTTCCGTTACCAAAACATTTTTTTTTCACTTGATCTCGTAAAATCTTATCACTGTTTCATTAGCCATTCGTCGATGAATCAGTGATTTGTATAAACAAACGGTCAATTATTACCACATCTTCATCTCAAAATTAACCGCATTACCGCGCTATTTCTCTGACAGATTTTAACAGTAGTCTTTGATCTAGAGATTTTTTTTATTTATTTTATTTTTTTTTTATTATTATATTATTGAAACTAGTCTTTCCAGACTAACCATCAATTTACATCTGAATTCTTACAAACTAAAATATAATGTGGTCACTGTAGATCCAGCGATGTACAGTGCCTGTTCGTTGGTAGGTAGCTGCTCACATACTAACGAGCTCGAAGGGTTTGGTTCTTTTAAGTCTCCTAACCAAATGTTCATTATCCAGTAGCCGAGAGGCTTCCGCATTGACATGTTCCATTAGTCTTGATTCATGCTTCGATGCAAATCGTTTTATTTCGAGTTTTATATCTGGAATCTCCAAATCACGATGCAAATCACTATTACGAATGTACCAGGGTGCATTGACTATACTCCGAAGTACCTTATTCTGGAAGTTTTGTATAAGTTTAATGTTAGTATTTTTAGTACAGCCCCAAAGCTGAATGCCATATAGCCAAATCGGCTTAAGAACCTGATTGTAAATCAGTATTTTGTTGCATATGCTTAATTTTGACCTTCGCCCAATTAGCCAGTACAATTGTCTATATTTAAGATCAAGCTCTTTTCTTTTCTTCTTCACATGCTCTTTCCATTTAAGTTTAACATCCAGAGTCATACCCAAGTATTTAGCAGAGTTCACGTTCGGCACCATCACATCGTTTAAGCTGATTGTCGGCGGATTAACCAATGATTTATTCGTAAAGTTGACATGGGCAGATTTTAATTCATTAAGTTTGATTTTCCATCGCTTGGTCCACTGGCGAATTTCATCACTTGCACATTGAAGTTTATTCGCCGCTTCTTCCACAGTTTGCTCTGTTGATACTATCGCGGTGTCGTCAGCAAACGTTGCTATGCTTACGTGGTCGGGCTGTGGTATATCACTTGTATATAGTAGGTAAAGGACTGGACCTAGAACGCTGCCTTGTGGAACACCTGCCCTTATCTCTCTCAGTTCAGAATACTCATCTTCTTGTCTTACTCTAAAAAGCCTTTCAGATAAATATGATCTCAAAAGATCAATATATGGCCCCAGAAGCATAGCATTAAGTTTATGTATTAAACCCTCGTGCCATACCTTATCGAAAGCTGCTGCCACATCCAGAAATAAGGTCGAACAAATTTGTTTTTCTTCTAACGCCTTTTCTATAATGTCTGTTATTCTGTGATCCTGATCAATTGTAGAATGTTTGCATCTAAACCCAAATTGGTGACCCGGTATTAGGTCTCTACTTTCTATTATTGGCTTCATTCTCTTCAAGAGTAGTCTCTCCATTAGCTTTGAAATGATAGGGAGCAGTGATATCGGACGATACGATTTAGCTTCATTAGGCGGTTTACCTGGTCTCGGTAACATAATAACTTCCGCAACTTTCCAGGCCGAAGGAACATGTCTTAATCTAATAACAGCATTAAACAAGTAAGTTAGTTTAGCGATAGCTTTCTTTGGTAGTTGCTTTAAAATTTCTCCCGTTATAAGGTCATATCCAGGTGCCTTTGCTGACTTCAGATTGAATTGTATTTCACTGGTAACTTCTTTTTGGGTTGTTAGAGGAATTCCACCCTCATAATTGCTGCTTTCATTTTCGATTATAATATCCGATTCAATCTCATTCGGTTTGAAAATATCAGCCAAATGGTTAGCAAATTCTTCAGCTTTTGCTTTGTTATCCCTAGCCCACGAGCCATCATTTCTCTTAATAGGAGGGATTTGCGTAATTGGGGTTTTTATACTTTTAGTTGCCTTCCATAGTGAGTAGTTCGTATCTTCATCAGCGGTCAATTTTCCCAGATACAAAGAAAACGATTTTTCATTTAGCTTCTGAATTTCTCGCTTAAGCTGTTGTGATTTATTATTTAGAACCGTCTTATCAGATGGACTCCTTGTTTGTTGCCATTTTCTCCTAGCTTCTCTTTTTTCTAAGACAAGATTCCGAATTTCTCTTGGGTACTTTTACCAATGGTTTTGGATACTGTTCCATTAGTATTATTCCAAGCGGTAATCTGAATGATATCGGTGAAATTTTCTACCTCTTCTTCTAGTTCCTGGATAGTTTTTAGTCGTGTTTGTAAGTTAATCTTGTTTTCTACTTCAGATCTGAAGCTTGCCCAATCAGTTGTTTTATTGGCAAGAGTTGGTCTCGTTTCCTTTCTAATTATCTTGTCGCTTAAGGAAAGTATCACTGCAGAGTGATCAGAGTCCATATCTGAATTATCCTCTACTTCAATAAAATTTGATGAAACTTGTTTTGATATAAAGAAATCCAGTAGATCAGGAGTTTTACCTGCATCCGTGGGCCAATATGTTGGCTTGCCAGTAGAATGGACGTTACATCCCATTTCTACTATTGCATTTTTAAGTTCGTTACCTTTGGTTGTTGTAAGCCTAGATCCAAAATCAACATGCTTTGCATTAAAATCACCCCCTAGTATAAATCTACCATCGAACTGTTGTAGGATATTCAAATAGTTCGGTTTCTTCAGGTTATATCTAGGTGGACAATACACTGATCCTATCTGAAATTTCTACTATGGGGTTTCGGGTAATTGATAATGCTGGCATTCACGGTGTTTAATATAGTTTTTTATTATAACAGCAGTTCCACCTCTTGCTTGGTTATCCGGATGAATTGTTTCATAAAGTAGTTAATCGTAAATTTTAAGGTAAGATTGCCTGGTGGAGTGGGTCTCAGATATCAGACACACATCGATATTTTGCATTTTTAAAAACGCTTCTAGTTCATGCTTTTTATTTTTAATACCGTTAGCATTCCAAGTAGCAATTCTCAGGTTTTCTTGGTATATCATTTTGAGAAAGTTGATTAGTATAATAAAGCAGAATTTCTCTGCTCCAATCTTTGTAGCCTTTCAGAAAGGTTGTTTATGGCATTCATAACATTTTGCATCATTTCCATCATAGTATTCGAATGGGTAGGGTTCAAATTTGGTCCTGAACTGACCTTTCCTGTCTCAGCTACTTGCGCATATGATAAACCACCTCTTACATGATGACTAAACGATTCTGATGGTTGACTTTTTTGTAAATTCGTTGGTTTACTTAGATTATTTCTTCTTTTTTGAAGTTCTCTCGCTACCAGGCATCCTCGGTAATTTGCAGGATGGGCTTGTGCACAGTTTGAACACTTTGCTGCAGTATTCTTGGGTTTCTCACAAGAAATAGTTAAATGTTTCTCAGCACATTTAACACATCTAGGTTCGTGTTGGCAGAACTTCTGAGTATGGCCATATCGCTGACAACGTTTACATTGCGGAATTGTACGGTTACTTCTAACCGCTTCAATTTTTACACCCATATGGCACATATGTTTTATTTCATAAATTTTCTAAATATCTTCTTTGTTATTGAAGGTCAGCATAAATAACGGAAGTGGAATTCTTAGTTCTTCATCCCCTTGCTTAGTCTTTTTAATTTTGATGACGACATCAAGGATTTGAAAACCTCTTTCACTCAACTCTCTCTTAATATCTTCTGGGTCGCATGATTGGTGCAAATTTCTAACCATAACCCTTATCGGTCGTGTATGTTTATTTTCCTAAGAATGCCACTGTTGCTGCGAACCGTTTAGGTAATCTGTTAGATTTCTATAATCTGTCTCGGTGACTACATTTATTTTCAGTTGCTTGTTGTTCATCAATTTGGCTTGGAAATTGATGCTGTTATCCTGTAATGACTTGTTAATGTCGGAGTAATTTGTCACATTGCTAAGAACTACAGGAGGCGGAATTTGTTTACCTTTTCTAGGTTCTTTAATCTTTTGGAATTGTACATACTTTGCTGATGAGATATTTTTTTCGGGCTGAGTTTTGGTATTTTGAGTTGGATCTTTTTCAGTTTTGTCTGATGAAGTACCAGTTTGATTACATTTTTCTGATATTCGCTTCCTCTTTTTGGATTTTGGTAGTAACCATACTGTTTCGTGTGCTACTATTTCCTCTTCTTCGCTCGAATCAGGTATAGTAAAATCATTTGTTTGTGGGTGACTTTGATCTATCATTAGTTTTAATCGATGGATTTCATTTCGTGCTTCCCTTAATTCAGCTTGTAATGATATTATTATTTTCTCATTTAAATCATTCCCTGATATTTGTTGGGAACTGCTGTTACTCTGCTCAGGTTTTTTTGTGTTGGCTAAGTTTTCTACAGAGAAACTTCGTGGCCTTATAGTAGATCTCATGATTAGTTTACCTATTTTAAATGGATTGTCGCTTGTGCTCATAAAGTTGCCCGAGCCGACGGCGTTAGCATTTGTGTGTTGTAATGATGGACCCTTCACCGAATCCATGGGGTCAAACATCGATGAGGGTGAATTTTCCTGCATGGCCAGACTTTAAGTACTGCCGACCGATTTGGTGCAGACGCAGACCAAGTATAATGACCCAAGTTCTAGGTCATTATCATTAAATGTTGACACTTCACTATAAAACTTATATGCACAATAGTTTTTTTACGAACACTGCACTTTTAGTTAAAGTAAAACAAAACAAAAAAAAACTTTGTCGAGTTATTTGAAATGGTTAATGACTACACTTTTTGTAATTATAATTATTTAAAAAAAACAAATTATAGCTATCAAAAATACGTCTGTTCACTTTGACGATATATCCACATATTGCAATTTATTTAGAAATAAAACAGTTCAAGTATTTTGTAGAAGCCTATTATTGTATCTATTTATTATATACCGTCTATTTATAAGGCCATCAGAAACTCCTTACTACAACAGTAGCCTCGGTGAATGTTAAGAGTCCACAGCTCGGTAATTAGACACTATAGTCCAGTTAACAAAAGACTTTCAACGTAAAGCAGCCAAGCACAACGCGATAGCTTAAACTATATCACAGTCATGTCACCATATTGATAACATCGACAGCTTTTCCAAGCTAAATTTGACTTCATTATGAGTAGTGAAGTTAGACGAGAGCCCATCATCCAAATTAAATTTGTACTGGAAAATAACAAAAAGTCGACCTTCAATGCCACAGACACAACTTTAGTTTAGTCAGCGCACTACTAATGTTTTTATCATACCCAAACATTCTTGTAAATTTGGAAGAACACTTCAGACTTTTCAGAATAAAGAAACACCACTTGGTAAATCACGTGAGAATGCAATCTGAACAAATGGGTTTGTTGGCTGAACAGAATAATATACAAGGAGTATGCATAGAAATAATATTATATCGTATATCACATTGGTGAATTGTCAAACTTAACGCTATATGTCAGTGTACGGCTGGTTAAAACTATTGCTTCACATTGTTCAGTTACTCGAGACAGCTTGTATTCAATTGTTCGATTAGACAATCAATATATTGAGTGATTGAAGCAATCAATCTGCTAGGATGATTAAATGACTATTTAAACCGACAGCATGCGCCTACATCACGTTAATGATTATTCGTCTAACGTGAAAAGATTTTTGAGCAAGTTTTGTTCCCTTGGGCGTATAAACAATATGCCGTAGAAACCATTAGACGTTTCGACAATACTCGGCACCACCCCATAAAGCTCATGAAACCAGCTTCGTTTCTTCAAAACAATGACGAATATGGTCTACTATACGGATCAAATATCGTCAGTCCGGATTAGTCGGCCTGGGTTCTGGTTCGATCTTCTGTCTCTTAACTAAGATCTAAAACTGAATAGTTTGGAAAGAGATATCTACAAAAACAACCTTAACCTTAATTGTCAGAGTTAAAACTGTCAAGGTGGTGAAATAAATAAGAAATTTAACCTGAAGGATGTCCAAATCCTTCAGGTTAAAATTCGGAAAATAATTTCATTCAAATGGTAGCCGCGGCAATGGTTGCATCAATATTGGGTTTAAAATGCTCAATTATATGTGAATTGTCCATCTAACCCTTATCGTTCACGACACCCCACAAATAAAAATCCAAAGACGTCTAATCACCGGCCAATTCGTTTCATCTTTTTGACTGATAATGCGGCCATCGAATTTTTGGCGCAGTTTGTAACGCTCAATGTGTGGCATGACACACCATCTTGCTGGAATCAAAGGTCGTCCAAACCAATATTTTCAAAATATGGCAACAAAATGTTAACATGTGGCGATAGTTGATTGCGTTGGCCGTAATGGACGCGGCAGTCTCATCTTAAAAGAAATACTTTCTCAATAATGACGCCTAGCCACAAGCTGATTTAAACAATTACACGCAATAGAAGAATTTTTCCAATATGGATGGTCACGAGGCCTTAACCCAAAATTCGTTGCATGGAATATCAGCTGTTTCATTACCGATGAACGATGACAAATTGATCTTCTCGTTGCCCATTGGCACACATTTTCGGCCACAGCAGTGATATTTTCGGCTGAATTGTTTACTAGGTAGCCCGTATCACGCACTGTATGCGTTGTACGACATGTTCTTGCGATTTCAAATCAATGGTTCGTCAACTAAAATTATATACTGAGTTTCTGTCTCAGAAAGAATGACATTAGTGTTGCCAGAGCCAAAATAACCAATATGTAAGATCTGAATCGGTTCTTGGGCACCCTTTAAGTGGACTTTGGGAACTTATTCACCCTCGATGGTTCTGTCGTCATTCATTCGCTCGCCACTGTAAATTCAATATTATTATTGTTATTATTGGTTTAAAAACGATCTTAAAACGAAATAAGAAACACAACAACCATCAACGAAAGAGAACATAAAAGGTAAATATGTATAAGAAAAAAATCTTAAGAAGTTAAAAACAAAATAATGAATGAATGAATGAGACAAACAGTACCCATTTTTAACTTACCTGGCATTCATGTTTTTTTTTTCTTCTGCGTTTCTTTCATCTTCTTTTGTTTTCTTATTGTATATACTGTTTATTGTAAGCGCTTCAGTTTTTGAGTTAAATTTGTTGAGAACGGATCGCCTAAGTACTTCTCAAAGTGATTTATTAAGATTTTTGTTTTTGGTTTTTACTGTTCAAAATCAACTAAATACCTGTACCTTAATCTTATTAATTATAATTATTTTGTTCATTAATTTAATTTTGTTTGTGCACATTCTTAATCCGCAACACTGTTTTGCTGCTTAAGATTAAGATGATAAAATTTAAGATGATTGATAAACGTCTATATTCGATTAATCAAACGGATATATTAATTAATGATTTTGCAGTGAATTAATCAAAGTAATTAAATTAAAAAATTTATGTTTTTGGAGGTTCTCGTGTATAGATGTGTGTGCTTGCAAAATATTATACAAAGTGAAAATTTTTGGTTGGTTTATACGAAAGAAAAGTGTTTTGTGAATCAATATATAATATTTGTATAGTGAAAATAGTGGTGGCCTAGCATCAACTTGTATACTTGTATAAAATACCTATTTGGATAACTTTGTTGATTATATACAGGCATACATAAATACATACATACACATACATATATACAATACAAGAAGAAAAACGAAAAATTTATAGTACACAAATTGATATAGGAAAATCGAAATGGCCACGTTGGGTCTGTCAAAAGTGTTCATATTGGACAAATATTTTACAGAGTTACAAAAATTTTGGGAAACAGAAAAAAAATTACAAGGTAAGATCATCATCATCTTCATCTACATATTATACGTATATAAAGGAAAGTTTACGAGAAATTTTTCTAAACAATAATGTTCAGGTCATGGCCGTCCAAAATAAAATTTGAGACGAATAAATACATAAATATATATATATATATATATATATATATATATATATATATATATATATATATATATATACATATATATATATATATATATATATATATATATATATATATATATATATATATATGTATATATATATATATATATATATATATATATATATATATATATATATATATATATATACGTCTTATGTAGTCTTCTCTTCTTATTTTGGATATTTTTCTTATTAATAAAAGATTTTTGGTTGGTTGGTTGATTTTTGTTTTCGGTTTGTTCGTTATGTTACAGAAATTATTTCTGATTTTCGTCTTATATTCAATATATATACATATATGATTATTTCTTACGTTGCGTACATGTATTGGTTGGCCCGTGAAATCAACGAAGAAGAAACCAAAATATTCTTATAACAATTTCATAACGTTTTTTATTTTTCACTTGATCTGTTCTCATCTTTCGAGTTTCTCGATTCTGTGTTGTAGGTTTTTTTTTCAATATCATGGTACCTTTACTTCTTCATTACCAACAAACTTTACATAATATATGTACACACACACATATTTGTAATTATGCTCAACTATGTGTATGTTACATGCACGATTAAAAAAATATTAGCACATTGTGTATCATCTGCACGCACTATGCTATTGTATCTCTAATCACCGGAAAATGTTCTCAATATATATGTACGCATATAAAGTACGTTTCTTGCTATTTCTTTATCAATGAATTACAAAAACAATTACAACAAAAAACATTAAGAAAAAGAAAGTAATTCCGCGAATTTTTTATGGCTTGTTGAACATGAATGAAAAATGGTCGTGATGTTGCATAGTGATATTGTTATAAAATTGATTGATTGAGTTGTAATATTATATATATATATATATATATATATATATATATATATATATATATATATATATATATATATATATATATATATATATATATATATATATATATATATATATATATATATATATAATATATAAAGGGTGTTTTTCGTAGAGGTTCGAATGTTGTGTCTCTTGCTTATCAGCTTGATAATTGACTAAACATATCCCCATTAGATGACACGATCTCGGTGACCAACTAATAGAAATTAGTCGTGACCATTACATGAAATCAGTTTTTCATCGAATGGTTTTCAGTAAATTAATTGTATCTCGCGCTGTGTGATACGCGGTGTTGGAACGACATATCAGTAAGATTATAGAAATTATTTCTACCGTTTACTGTTGACTGTGTACCATTCCGGCCTATAAAGCGCACCAAACAGTTATTTTCTCTGAATGTAGGGGTTTTTCAGCAAGGGCTTGTAGATTATCTTCACTCCAAAAAATTCCGTTTATTAGCAAACTCCCCATTCAACCAAAATTTTGTTTAGAAAATCTCCATAAATTTGTGCTTCAGCCCATTACTTTAATTTCTGCACATTATTTTGTAAGCACGTAAACCAAAATTCTTAGATAAAATCTTCCATAAAAAGGATGGGCTCATCTCCAGGTTGAGAGCGACGTCGAATTAATTAATTTTGGCCTTCCACAATGGTATATGCTGTACAGCGTCTATCGCTTGTTCAGTTCGACATTTTACTTAATTTAGTGGTAAAAAATGAACCATAGTTAACAGAATTAACCCCTGATGAACGATTATGACAACCATTGGACCTAGTACACGATGAGTTCAGCGAACAGAACTATGTTTTAATTAAATCAATAATTTGCAAGCATTGGTCTGGTGTGAGCCTATATTCATTATGAAACGGCAAATCAAAATTATGATTCGATGATTATATATATATATATATATATATATATATATATATATATATATATATATATATATATATATATATAAATATATATATATATATATATATATATATATATATATATATATATATATATATATATATATATATATATATATATATATATAAATATATATATATATATATATATATATATATATATATATATATATATATCACGCTTGCCAGATTTTCAAAACTTGTTTACACTTTTTGAAAAACAACAACAAGCTGTTTAGACAAAAATTGGAACTGTCTGATTCGGTGCAAAACTGGCATCTGAAACAAAAGCGCAGGATGATCCAACATACAGTTGATACCAACTTTTAAAATAAATCTACCCACAACGGGTCACTGTATGGTTTATGAATTGATGGTGTCGTTAAACCCTACATATTTAAAAATTATCGTGATATCATACCAAACTACTTTTTTAAAATATGGGGTTTCAGAAGACGGATGTGCCTTGACACATCGCGCGATACAATATACGAATTCCCTAGAACGTTGATATCTCTTGATTTAAACTCCCTGAACAACGTGGAAAGTATATAATAATCTATCGGTTTAAAAACTGTAAACGACCCTAAACGCGTCTCAACTGACACCTTACGAACCAAAAAGGTCTTCTTGGCCAGTTTCGCACCTAAGGCGAATCACCGAAAATTAACACACAAAAAAAATGACTAGCCGTCCGCACCGAATTAATAAGCTTTCTTATATAATCAGATGGATTCTTGAAATTTACATTCAACTCGCAACAGTCAATGTATAGTGGTTCATAAATTTCAGTGTAGCAAATTTCGACATGTTTCCCCTATATAAGACACTGTAGTAATATATGCAACTGGTTCGATTCAATCGATTCATTCACATAATGTTGATTCGCTCGTTGTACAATGTTTTCTCTTTCTTCATGTCGTTACTACTACTCAAATTGGATTCACCTATCATAACCGATTGAGGCGTGGAAGAGACCTCACACGCTAAAATTTATGTTACAACATTAATGTAAGCTATATACATAATCACATTATCGTTAATCTTTAACGTAACCTCATATGTCCAAAGGAATGGTATGTTAAACTCATGGAATGTTTTCTGAAGCTTCCGGTATAGTGTGAAGCGTATCTGCTAAACGTTTAATACCTCTTCCAAAGTGTCGACGATCTGGATGACGTGCAGCATATAATCTAATCGCCATCTGGCAATTTTGTTGGCAATCACCGTATAGATTATTATTATCTTTTCGTTGTTATTGTACAACATGACAAAACAAACGTAATCTTATCACAATTGAAAATCAAGGCTAACAAATGCATTTATTATTTTATTATCAAACCTCCTCATTTGTATCCCAGAGTTTGTTCTTAAATTAAAATTCACAAACCCCAAAGCTCATAAATTGCTATATTCTTTTTTTCAACTGCTTATCCATAAACCCTACTACTTATTATACTAAGACAACTAAGTAAGCCAAATATTAATGACGAGTCCACTAGAGACTGACCAATTATATATCCTATCGTGCATCTTCACACTACGGTAACTTTTATCCGGTAACTACTTCGTTTTGCTCCCTTTACCTACAATATAGGTTTTTTTGCGGATTCATTTTTCAACCAAAATATTTGTAGTTTCAAATAATTGTAACATACCAATACAAAGAAATATGAAATAGAAATATTCTCAAGGACATTTTGTTGTATATTTTTAGTTTAATTTTGTTTTTGAGCTTAACTTGTGTTGGTAGAAAATTATAAAAATTACCGGGTACAAATAAAATGTGTGTGGACGTGAAGGGTGTAAAAAAAAAGTTACGGATAGAAAAGTTACCTAAGTGTAAAGATGCTCATTTAAATTCTCGGTAACTTATTAATGGACATAGAAAACAGTACAGAACCGTGAGAAAATAAGTGGAACAAAACAATTGATAAGCTTCTCAAAAGAAATGTTATAGAATCAAATTCCTTTGAAAAATCTTACAAAGTGCAAAAAGTCTGTGCCCTTCTTTCCATAGCACCTCAGACATCATTGATTAAAATAACACAATTGTCGTATCATGTAACTTTCTAACCAAAGATATTGAGTAAACCATATGAGACTAAATCTGAATTTAACAACTATTGGAAGTGGCCCTTAAAACACTAACAGGTCTAAAATAAATGCTAGGAAAAAATAAATATTTGTAGTGTAACTCTAACAATACCAAAAGATTCCGACTTGACTTTTCAAATAGCAAATAGTAACTCGTCAACAGGTAATATTAATATATAACATTACATCGTGTAATTTACACGGTATTTTACATGTAAAAAAACGTGTTTTTTACGCATAAGGTTATTTTTTACATTCTGCATGTAAAAAACGTAAAAACGATTTTATGTAAAAAAAAATTGACACGCCATCTCTTATTAAATCTAATTGAAATTAAAGCACCATCTGTTAAAAAATCTTCTTACTATTTTATGTATATAATTTGTGAAACAACTAACAGTGTAGATTTTTTTTCGACAACTAACTGAATGTCACAATCATTTTTGATTTAGATTAACATTATTAATAGGTCAATTGCATTAAAAATTATTTTAACTGGCTCGGGTAAAGTTGAAGAAAATCACTTTCCAACTTATAACACGGACGGACTTGAAAACTAACAACTTTTGCAAATACCCATTTATCAATGATAATTAATAATGAGCAAAGCGAACGTTGGTAAATTTTTGAAATTTTAAAATATAGATGGCACTGCGAATGATATTGTCTTCGTTTTTTACATGTATAATTTACGTTTTATTTAATTTACGCTTGTTTTTTACATAGTTTACATAAAAAATGTAAAAAACGTTTTTTACATGTAAAATCACAACAGTGACTAGCATTCATATCAACAGCTTTGAAATCCTTAATACCATTATTCCTATACGTCCGCTGATGATCCACATTGGGAACACTCGTTGATACAAAAGAATTCAACAGTAAACAACGAACCCGATTAAAATCACATATAAACCATAATTGTAACAACGCATGGTAATTCTCAGCGATCGGAGTCTCTTAGTCGAAGCTGTATGCGATGGTTAAGAGAGGTTCTCATTACACCGCGGTCTCGATAGTTCCAACTACATTGGTCTGACCAAAGAAACATTTCCTTGGTTTTTGCTCCAAATTTATCTTAATCAGATTGTTAACCTATTGAGATTCATCAGACTGGAAGAAAGATCTGCATTGTGACGATGAAATGAGCAATCATGCGTGATTACAGCTGAAGTGATCATGTTTTTTAAATTTGTTTTTTTAAAGAATCTGGAAATGCTTTGAGTAGTTCCAAGCGCTAAGGACGTATGGCTTTTTCTACCGTTATTAAACTCCATACTTTTAAATTTACAGGATCTGTTTGATTTTTTCATGACGTCTCATGATGTCATGAACTCGACTCTTCACAATTAATAATTTTAATAATTTTAAAAAATTAAAATTTTAAAAAATTATCACTGTCAAAAAAGGTGTCAAATAGATATTTTAACACCTTCATGCTGTTGAAAATTCAGTTTTTTCGATCAATAAAAAATACTGCACGTTTATCCAGCATAATGTGTGCTACTTAGTACTTAGGTGACAATTTGGCACCGAATTAAATTTGATTCCTATCTCCGTCATAAACTACTGTTTAAAAAGTTTTGTTAAAGAAAATTCTGTCATCCACAAATTGTATCGAAATGATATGATAAAAATCGTAGGTTGAGGTTGCAAATAAGGGTTTTCCAATAAAAATCTCAAAAATTTTGTTATTGGCTTGAAGTACAATCAAACATTTATGTATGGAATCCACCACGAGCACATTTGCCGGTGTCGATTCGGTGAACCCAATTTTCTATGACTCGCAGCCACACATTTCGACGGAAACGGCCGCTATACCGATATCTATCGTAATATTGGCTATGAGCTCCATTAATATAGTCGGCTGATAGGCCTATAAACGTAGCCCTATAAAAAAGTCTAGAGGTGTTAAATCACACGATCTAACGATCTAGGCGCCGCATCAGGACAAGCTTGTTGAAATCACATATCATTAATGTCTAGCAATTGACCAAAAAAATAGCGATTTCCATTGACTGTAACGTGACCACACAACAGTTTTTTTTGCACTGATTATGATTTTGTGATGAAATTGGTCATCTTCTTCCAACATTTCCAAAACCCAACATACTTTGTTTTATGATTGAATGGCACTAGTTCGTGCAAGCCAAGATCTTTTCACAAAATTCGCCGAAGTTTGGTCTAAACGATTTCCAATTTTTAGAAAGGACTATATTCTGTTCGTATCAGACAGGCGCTTAAACGGCAGCAAAAATTAAGAATTTTTTTCAATAGACTATGAATTCCTGGTCTACTGGGACTAGAGATGATCACAAAATGGGAATTAGCGCTCTTCAAGTTCCAGTCATTGACTCGGAATTTTTGTTGTAAATTTTAATTATTTGTAAACGTTGTTCGTTTCTGTACTTCGCAAATGAGGTATTTACTGAATGTTTTTATACACTGACAGATTTTGTTCGGTTATTTGTTTAAGCGTGCGTGCACAGTAAGAGTTCCAAGTTATCAAATCCCAAATAAAAAATCTGTTATATAAACTGGACATGGCTTTGTTCTAAAACATTTAGGTGTACAATGTACATTCTTTTGATTACATATAAACCCTCTACTGACCACTTCATCAACTTGCAAACTATCTGTGTAAAAGTTTAGAAATAAATCAAGAATTTTTCATAAGCCACATTGTTCGTGTAAGCAATCAGATTAAGCATTTGATCAAGCTAGATTTCAAAAGATTTGCCCAAAACCAAGATAGACAAAGTCTAAGATAACTTTTACGACCGATGGAATATATATGTTCTCCTCCCTGCAAAAAACAGGAAACGTAAGCTAGTGGACTTAATTGCTATGAATGATTGCTACGACTGGAATGAATTCGTTTCGCAAGATGTCATTGATGACTCGACCACACATTTTGCGGTGAAATTGGTCATCTTCTTCCAACATTTTCACAACCCAACATATTTTGCTTCATACGAATGAGTGGCTTTAGTTCTTGTGTTTACTGGATCTTTTAATCATGCAAGCCAAGATCCTTTCGTAAACTTCGCGAAAGTGTGGTATGAACGATGTCCTATTCTTGAGAATGGATATATTAAGAATTTTTATCACTAGACTATGAGTACCTGGTCTACTGGGACTATAGTGATGACCAAAAATGGGACTTAACGCTTCAGTCATCGACTCGGAATATTTGTAGTAAATTTTAATTATTTGTAAACGATGGGAATATCCATCCAACAACCAAAAACCGAGTGTTAGTTGAATTGCATGTCATTGTCGGCGAAATATTAAACCGCCATTGTCTATAGCAAGGTATTCAACTCCTGTAGGTAATTTAGTATAAAAATAGATTCACAGACTGTCTTTATATATACACACATATAATTTTAAAAAATCTTATTTATTGTCTATACACAAAACAAAAGACATAAAAATAGAACTAAGCGGCGAACCCGATTTAACAAAAACATTTTTTTTTATTTTATTGATTCAAATCTTATATTTCGATATCTTGAGGTGATCAACCATGTATTAGTTTCATCATAAAATTCTTTAACATTAACAAAATGTTCTTTATGCGATAATGATGAATGAAGGAGTTTATGTATATGATGTATAAAACCTATAACATTTTAACAACTTCCGTCAGTGAAATCACGTGCGCGCATTTTATATATACATGTTTTATGCTTTCGAACGAAATAATATTTTATGTTTCGTAATTTATGTCGTAAATAATATATTGTGTTATGTTTTGAATTATAAAATATGTATAATTATGTTTTTATTTTATGTATAAGGACTACCCCTCATCCCCCGCGTATATATAGGTTATTACCACCCATTTAATTAGTATAATAAAACTCTATATTATATACATTGACGGTTGTATATATCTACATGTCTTAAACATATATTATGTCTTATATAGACAACTTTCTATACGATTTTGTATTTTAATTTATTTTATTTTGTGTACAAATCAAAACTCTATATATAATAACTCTTGAAACCTCTAGACCATATATACAACTTTCTAAATCACAAAAAACTACACAAATCTGAATGTTTCTAATTTATATGTATGTATATATGTAATTCTGTTGTCTTAAGACATTTATAAGTATCTTGTTA
The DNA here is from genome assembly GCA_963932295.1 of Tipula lateralis. Taxonomy (NCBI): domain Eukaryota; kingdom Metazoa; phylum Arthropoda; class Insecta; order Diptera; family Tipulidae; genus Tipula; species Tipula lateralis. The sequence goes on from OZ010736.1 coordinate 115,590,431, forward strand.
TTATATTATTATTTGGTGTCGGTTTGGTTTGTTTATAAAATGTATTTGTTGTATATTCAACATCGAGACCACAAAATAAAATTGCGTTACTCACAATTCCAGACCAGTGTTATGAAATTATTACGATTGTACCACAGTTCGTAAGATTCAGAAACACTGTGCAAACAATCCCATATGTTGTGTATGTACGTATATGCAAATCAATTTCGCATCCTAACGTGAAATCAAATAATAATTCATTTTCCAATTAAAATGAATCATCGTGTAAAGGGTTTTCTAATAAGAGGTTTCATTATATCATTAAAATGGCCGCCACCGCTACCCTTGCAGCGCTATATCCATTTCAGGAAATATTACGCATGACCAATTCGCAAAATTGCGGTTGTATGTCCTTGATAACTTCACGAATTTCGGGCCAAAAATAAAAAGTCTGATGGTGTTCAATCACAAGATGTCGGTGGCCAATTGTGATCACTCATAAGAGAAATAATACGGTCAGGAAAAGTTTCTTGCATAGTCTTGCTAGTCACGTATATAGTCTTGCTGAAAATGAACGTCATCCACATCAATATCTTCGTTACGGCTATAAAAAACATTAATTATGGCTCGGTAGCGCAATTCATTCACCGTAACAGTTACACCAGCGTCATTTTCGAGAAAGTTAGGTCCAAGCACTTTTCAACAATCATTCTTTGATTTTTAGAGCTACAAATGTGACTTTTGCCTCCGAGGTGAAAAAGTCCTCTCACTGAAGATGATTTTTCGATGAATGTTCGGATCATATTGATGCATTTAAAGAACCCAATCAGCGAAGATACGACGTATATGGTGATCGACCGGGTTGAGTTCTTGAGTTAACTGCACTTCAAAAGTTTTTATGCAAAATACGATGTAATGTCGTTTGTGGAATGTCTAATTCCAAAGTTCAACGAGGGATCGATATACATGTTTTCTTCAACACTACGGGCTACCGCGCAAGGTCTTAACAGTTCTATCACTAACTAGCCCCAACAGCTCAAATTTTTCCACTATCCCGCCGACAAGGTGCTTCAAGACTGGCAAAAAAAGCTTTAGTTTTGCAAACTGTTACAATGACGTAGTTTTTACTTGTCAATAGATGACATAGTAAATACCAGATTATTCCAAATGAAACCTCTTATTTGAAAACCCTCTATATATACTGTATAGTGGTACATTACAATTATCTAAATGTTATATACAAACTCTTGAAAGAAATATCTTTAAATTTCTTCTTCGCGTATTCATCTTCGATTTTTTTTTAATAATATAAATTTATAATTCTATACACAAGTAATTTATATATTAAAGAAAAGTTCGAAGAAAAGAATTACCGTAGAAAATCAATTCACGACTTTGACATGCGGGGTTACCTACACATATACATACATATATACAGTATATATACACCATAAAAACATAAATGGTAATTAAAGAAAATGAACATAAGAAAATAACAAGACACTATGTACCGCGGTTGATCAATCGCTCAGCCAAGAGTAACAAACACTCGCGGTTACATAAACTTTTATAATTTTTTTCGTTTGTAACGTTAACTTACAACTGCTGTGTACTTATACAAGTCGGTTACGTTCGATTGTTTTACTTTTTTCTTATTAACATTATTTTTGCAAACTCCTAACGATCGAGTTTGGAGTTTGAACAAAATTATAAGAGTCAAAACTGGTTTATGTTAGAAGCCATCTCTCGTATTCATCCTGGGTAACGAGAGATTCTGGTCATCACGTTTTGGTCTCTTAATCCAGAGATTGTTTTGAGGGGTTCCACTTTTACGAAAGAACAAAAAATAAAAAGTATCGATGACAGCGCACCGCTTTGTAGAACACCAACACTTCTGGAATAGATTTTAGAGTTCAGCACCATATGTCTCAACTCAAGTACAATGACAATCTATTTGGCCCTTCGGGGCACTGTCAAATATGGAGAGAGGTAGGCCGGCACATAACTGCCCACGTGCCCTCAGACATTATGTATCAGTATTCCGTTATCTAGCTGGTGCTGGGTTGAATGATCTATCCCGCTTGGTAGGTACGCTAGTGTTTTTCAGGCAGAAATTGTTGCAATTTTGAAAGCAGCACTCTTTCATCGAAACTTGTTTTGGAAACGATAAGTGCCTTAAATCGACTAGGAAGGCTGAATAAAGTTAGACACCAATGGATACCCAGTCACATGGATATCAAATGGAATATATTGGCCGATAAATTGGCCCGATTAGGTACGACTTCCACCTTTGTGGGACCTGAGCCCACTCTAGGAGTGACATCACTATCTTTTAAAAAAGAAATTGATAGTCACTTTGCAGATCTGCACCAAAAGAGATGGGATAAGCCCATCTCCTGTTGTTTATCCAAAATCTTCTTTGGATACATGCACTTTAAGGATCTTGCTGGGCATTCTCACGGGACACTGCTCCCTGAATAGTCATATGTTTCGAATGAAAATTCAAAACACCTATTTCTGTGAACAGTGTGGGGGCGGGGAGGAAGAAACTGTTGAACACTTTTTGTGCTCCTGTTCTTCATACTCTTCCCATATATTGCACTGTTTCGGCTCGCAATTCCTGTTTGAGGACCAATTGACGACCTTGAGGATACCGGATATCTTGGACTTTATTAGAAGAAAAAACAGGGGGGAGGGGATGTCATGGGAAGGGATGTCACAATAGGCCAACTGAGCCTAAGTGACTGGGAAAAAAATATGTCTCAAGGCTCAATGCAAATTTGCTATTAGTGTTTGCATAAACACTTCTATGAGTATAATGAGTATCTATGTCTAAGGGCTGCCTCGTACACTGAGAAAAATTGTACCTTAAAAACAAAGGATTCTTCTTTAACTTAAAGAATTTTTGCCTATAGATTTTGCGCAAAACTTTTTTAGTTTTAACTTAAACAAATCGAAAAGTTTAAATCAAAGTTTTTTTTATCATTTGGAATAAACTATTGAGAAGTAATAATAAAGGACTTTTTCTTTTCTTCAGAAGGTTATTGAAAACATAAATTATTTAATTCAAAGAATGGTCATATTTTGGTTTAATGCACAGAAGATTTTGATTTAAAGATTATCGAACTTTTATTTAAAACATTTTGAACTTTTCTTTGAAAAATATATCTCTTTTAACTCAAAGACAGAAAACTTACAGATTTCGGGATTTAGAGTGTACGCCTGGGAAGGGATGCCACAATGGGCCAATTGAGCCCGAGTGACTGGGAAAAAAATATGTTTCAAGGCTCAATGCAAATTTGCTATTAGTGTTTGCAGAAACTCTTCTATGAGTCAGCATAATGAGTCTATCTATGTCGTTCTAACAGTATATAAAGGCTGCCTCGTAGAACCAATTTTGTGAACTTGGATTGTTAAATGAAATTGAGGCACTACAATCATTTTAATCCGGCTCAATTATGTATAAAAAATATTTTTCACTTTGAGTCAAGAAATTGAGTTAATCGAAATGATGTTCAGAACTCATGGTTAGATTACTGAGAACAACAATTTTCTTCCATAACCACCTACTTCACCAGATCTAAATGTAATAGAGAACGTTTGAGGGAACAGATGGTCCCAATAAAAAGTGTATATCTGATCTATTTGCTAGATTCACATGTATGTGTCTGTTTTACGGTATGTCAGTATGAGGATGTTACAAATCCAGCTTCTGGCCATTTCTCATCATTTAACCAAAATAATATGAATAACTTTAGATAAGACGTTTCCTCTCTTTATTTGATCATTTCAAATCTAATGCGAGTACCCGTTTCTAGCAAAATTATGAAATAGTTATAATCAGTTGTGTTGTAACAATGTCATTCAATAGTACCATTCAGGTTATTCCTCATCAGGGTGTCTCTTATCCATCTCTTATTGTATTGGGCAAAAAGCTTATTTTTTGACCGAATCGTGTCTTTCGGTTTGAAACCGATGACAATGCAATTTAATGCTGAGGCATCTAGGTCGAACGGATTCAGCCAACTTTTATATAAGTAGTGAGAGGAACAGGGCTGATGATTAGACAAATCTATATGTTTTATTTTTGAAATTGAGAATCTACGAAAGAAAGTCTATATAGGGGTAACCGGAGAAAATAATTTAAACTACCAACTTTTACAAAATAGTTGGTAAATACTTATTCTAATAGATTCAAGAATATTTTCATCATGCGATCAATTTTTCCCATCTGCAATTGTATGCATTAGTCGTATAGATTCGGACGATATCCCTCAGATAGCTTATACCGGTATTGTAGTTTTGTTTCGATACTGCTCATGCGCAGTCACTGCTATTTATCTCTCGCTATTGCTCAAAAATGAAAGAGAGACATGTGTAAAGTGTTGATCGGCTGCTAAATGTGCCGACAATCTGTTTTCTCAAATACTAACAGGCTATTTAGAAGATTTTGATGACCAAATAATTGCATTACTGTGGAAATAAGTTCGGTTTAACATCAATGTGAATGATCGGATAACTATCCAAATGTGAATGATCGGATAACTCGGCACCGGTAAAACTATTACTATGTCCTACAACTTCCCACAGTCCTCTAAAATAGAGAGCGCTTGGCGGATTCTGAGTTGTTTGTGCTCTTTAAATATCCGTACTAAATGAAACCCATATCTTGAGACAACTGCGGTTTTGAAGCGGTCTGTTAGCTCTATATTAACATATATAGACTAAAGTATCTAATTCTGTTGTCAAATACATTGTATTCAAGTAAGGCATATTATCAGTAATAAAAAGACAGAATTGTGTCTGAATTCTGTTAAAGTGTTCAACCGCGAGAACCAGAGCGTGCATATAAATCTCGAATAATAGTGTAAAACATGCCTCATTGAGGAGTTCGGTTGATAGTGCAGCTGCAGGTTTTACTCTGCGAATTCTCAGACTGAAGTCATTTGTGCCTCAGTGTGTTTTTTCCTGACGATTCCTGATGAATTTACATACCTTATTGTAATTTTAGGAAGGTGATTTACATCTGTTTATGCATTTAATATTTATCTTAACACTGCTTAAACCTTACAACTGAGCAACATTCTATTTTGAGCTTGTTTGCTTACTCGATTCACCTATATGAGGGTAAAAAACACACTTATTCAGTATTATGGTAGTTTCAGGTAAACTTCCAGAAGACTGAAGAATAAAGCCGGAAGATCTTCAGTCTGATTGGAATAGCTTCCTATAGCTGTTCAAAAGGTATATACAAAAAAGGATTAAGAACATCACAGAGATCCTCTTGGTTTATCTTTTGTGAAAAAATTAATAGCTTACCGGTTGTAGTTAGACTTTAGTCGCTGAGCAGGAATAATAACCGTAGACTTGAATCACTTCATGTACCCAATGGTAAGCTTAATTGCTCTAAACAGAACGTAGGTGAACTATTTCCCACTACTTATTTCCCAGCTGGAATACCATTGCAACCGATAATATTGGTGTATAGTCATCAATTTGAATGAAATTGGGTCTAAGCCTGTATTAATAATAAGGCCCTACGTTGGAGTTTGATCTCTTTCGAACTCTTCAAATCTGCCAGTCCTGATGGTATATTTCTTGCTGTTTCAAACATGTAAAGCTTTTAGTTTTGTTCCACAAGTTTAGAGCAGAAGTCAAGTTATTTTTATTCCAAAAGTATTGGCAAGTATAGGACTATACCGACCTCAAATTGTTTCAGCATATATGTCGGTCTTCAACTTTTCTGAAACCTTCTGAAGCGTATATGTCGGTCTTCAACTTTTCTGAAACCTTCACTTAGTAACATGCAACAAGCTTACGGGCAATCCTGTGAATTGAGAGATCTATATACAGCAGCAACAAGTTTCTTGTGGACACTTTTCTGGATATTTCACGAGCCTTTGATAATACAACATTCGTCTCGATTACGAACGCATGTACTAAATTAGGTATCCACATCATCAGGTGGATTGCTTTTACCCTTGTTGTATAGCTTCTGGTCATATAGTGACGAACTTCTCTGACGATCTGGTTCTGACACTGAAGAACTGGTGTCTTGATAAAAGTTTACATGTGGAACCGTGTAAAACCGATTTGGTTACAGGGCTTAGGAACACTGCAGCTTATACCATCTCTTTTAGGATGTATGATTAAAAGCTCAGCCTACCTTAAAGACCTTGGTGTTTTTCTGGATAATAAACTTTCTTGGAAGTATTATCTAGATTTTTGATTACAAAGAGCCACTGTTTTTTTCAACAATGCCGTACAGCTTTGATAATTCTTCGGAGTTGCCCGCAAAAATGCTAGCTTTCATTTACAACTCACTAAATCTACCAATGCTTACTTATGCGTCTGTTCTTTGGTGGCCAGTGGTTAAAGTCAACTCTTCAATTGCAAAATATCCCGTGTCGGCCTGTTACTGGAGCCATATCTTCAACTTTGCCTTTAGCTATATGGAGCTCATTCTCACCTTACCCCAGTTGACGGGTTTCGTCACTACTTCAGACCAATGAATTCTTAATTAATTTAAAAGGAGCTTCGTTAGAAATCGACATGGTTAATGATGGGCTTCTGCCTTTTTTTAATTTTCACAGATTATGTGAGGTTTGGTTTATCTAGTAATGGATATGTGGTTCTCATCAGAATTGCTCAATCAGTTATCTGAAACGCTGGTTTTCTTTTCAGGTGTCTCCCAGACCATGGAGCTGGATTTGATCTCTAGCAATTTTGGATTTCTACGAAACTTTTTAAATATTGTTTCTGGTTTACGTCTCATGTCTTATAGGTACATTCTGCATTATTAGCCTTCCAGATATTTCGAGTATTCCCTCGCGGTTTTGATGTCTTCTCTTAAATATTGTTGTTTAAAATGAAGTTTTATCTTGTATAACTAGTTAGATGCCACTTCTGGGACATTTTTCAGCAAGCTACCCATAAATTTGTTTAGGAAAGTTATTTACCTTTACGTCATGTTTTGAATTTAGGAGTGACCTTTCATAAAGCATGTTGTATTGTATTATAATTGTTTTTTCAAGTTCATTGTTTCCAGTGACAATTTTGTGACATTTTGTCAGCTCAGTTATAAACAAGTAAATCAAACCAGGACTCTTGTCAAGTCCTAAAGGCCTAAGTTGTCTGCCTAAGTTCGCTTCATATTTGTATTTTTGTGTATTTTGGCACTATGAACACTACAGTGACTGTCTGATGTCGTGCAAAGCAAATGGTATGGAGTGGGAGCTACATATGTAATGCGCAGAAGGTGGCAATGCGCAATAATGGCAAAAATTGGTCACGTTAAAAAATCTTAATTTTCTTGTAAAGTGAATTTTAGTGATCAGTTGGTGTTCGTTCAGACCTTTCATTCAACAGCAAGAAATAACTAGCCTAATTGTTAGTCATTTTTATTTTCTGGAGCTTTTAGATTGCACCAATTTTAGTTAAGACTCGATCCTTTACTATTTCATTTCTTTTGTAAATTCATTAGATTCAGTTGGTTACGCCAAAGCATCCTAAATATAGAAGCAGCAAGCATCGAAAAAGAACTTAAAAAGTTCATACCCCATATTTACTAACACATCAATAAGTTGTGACGTCAATAAAAAAATAATAAAATCGCCCTACAGTTTAAATTTATTACTAAAAAATTTTGGACAGTGTACAGCAAAAAAAACATAAAAAAATATTTTTTATTTTTGTTTTTCTTTGCTGTCAAAAATTGTTTACAAAATTTTTATAGGTTATACCCTACGACAATAATAAATTATTTAATATAATAGAACGTTTATATTATAATTATTAATTAATATTGTATCTAAATAAATGAATTTTAATATATAAAAATTTAAATACTTAAAATTGTTTTAAAAATTCACACTGTTAAAAATCGTAACGACTTTCATGATGCCATCTTGTATCGAGTATAACAATTGAATGGAAATCAAAAAAATTTAAATTATTTTTGAAGTATTCACTTTCATTAACATGTTTGGGTATTTTAATTGTGTACTTCGTATTATCGCATTAACAATATGCTTTAAAATATTAATAAATACGATTTATATTATTAAAGTTATTAAGTGCCATCTCTCATCCAATATTTAAGTATATGTTTCTTTTTCGTAGTTCATACGTCATTGATCTCATATACATGTACATATACATGTATAAAAATTGAATAAATCAAACCGTTTTTATTCTTATCATAACTATTAAAATAATTCGTATTTTCATTTGGTTTCCATATATGTTATATGAAAATGTTTTATTTAAATATTGATATAAAAATAATTTTCGTTTTCAGTATTTTTCATTCATGAAAATTGAGCCAAAAATCTTCAATTTTACATTGGTTCTTATGGAGTGTATGAAAAGGTAGACTCCTAAATAAGCTCGATAAATTTAAAGAGTCACGCATTTCTGCTTGTATATTTAGGATGCTATGGTTACACTCATGTTAGCTGTATCCCTTCCGATCCCTATAGAAAGCGTTTTGTCCTTCACCAAGTAGGTTTATAATATTATAGCATAAATGCGTCACCTTTCAGGCTAATGAAGTCATGCTAACCAATTCACACACTGATTACTCGCATTATTGTTTAACATCATAAGTCTTGTTGTGTCTGCGGGATACACTTTATTTCTCTCCTGTCATCGGTTGTTATACCCGTAGCAAATTGACAAACGGGTTATTTTGAATAGAGTGAAACCAAAATTTTCATTCAAGAGTTGCAGGACAAATTATGGCTGGGTAACCTTCTCAAAGAAAGTACACATATATATGGTATACACCAATCGAGTCGATTTTGATCTTTGAGCTTATTGTGTACAGCTATTATTTGTTGTTGTTGGTGTCTTACGTTTAAGATTATATATATGCAAGTACATTATGTATTGTATTATTTCTTTTGTACCTATAGGAACATTTGAATAACAAGAAGAATTTATTTTTCTTTACTTCATCTTTGTGTACCTTTCAAGCACACACACACAAAAGCGGCGCAGAAATTGAAGAAAATCGTGACGATTGATTTTTTGTTTTTGTTTTCGTTCGTACCATAAAGTTGTGTATTGTGCTTACGAAATAGAATGGCGCATAACACCGTGTGTTGGATAATTGTATTGGCAAAAATTTTCAACTTGTATTCTGTGTATGCATAATATACAACAATATTCGTTATGCTGCTTGCAGAGATGATAAATAAGATTTCTTAATGAAAAACAAAACAAAACATAAGACTATATGCAGCATTACAATAGGTACTTTCAGAAAGGTAGATTTACACAAATAAATAAATAATAATTTATTTATTGTTATTGTGGAACAAAAAACTCACGATGAGATTGATAAAGATGTTCATGAGAATTTTATGCAGAATTGCCAATTTGCCCTATTATGTATATATACTGACAGGTTTAGAGGACTATCGCTACAAGGGCTCGCCGATTCTCTTATATATACAACTTTCACCACATAACTTATAATCTACCAGTCCTTATAATTTTCTTCAATATCATCATCATTCGTAACACCAAAAAAATGTTGTTAGTTTCTTAGAATTGACCAACAAAAGAAATCATCTTAATACCAAAACTACATTAAGGAACTGGTTCAGAACTGATTTTGTCTGTTTAATATTTTCTCTTGATGTACATTCGTATACACATACAATTGGGTATATGAATAAGACGACGACGACGGATACCCATTGGTTATATATCATTAAGAAATGAAGAAAATATTTAAAAGAAAAACCAAAACTAAAGGTTTCAGTTTCGTTGAAGAGATGTCGAAGAACAATATAAGGCAACAATAACTAAATTCAACAGAATTAGAAGGTCTACCTTATATACCACTTTATGTCTGTATATACCTATAAATAACCTTTAAGTATATGCGCGCAAGGAGAAATGATACACTCGTATATAAGATGCTTTGTTTTCGTTTGCACAAGTATATATACTGTGCGGTATAGTTGAGTGTTTTTTTTTCATCAATTCTTGGAAATTAAAGTATCGCGGTTTTCTACGACTGAAGGACAAATTTATAAAATAATTTTCGATTTATATAAAAGTGGTAGATAGAATTTCTCACAGTTATTTTTAGTTCGATATTCATCATCTTACATATATGTAGCAGCCCACACTATACCAACAATAAATTGCATCACAACATTTTACTGGTATTAAAAGGTAGGAACTGATTGCAGCATATTTCTGTTACGCATATTGTGGCCAATTGAATTTTATCTGTACACAAACTACACTCCATGTTGGTTTTAGAAAAAGGTTGAATCTCTGAGATCGACAGGGCAGGAGAATTTATTTATGCGTTTGTTTATGTCTTCCTCTATCCCAACTGTTTTTTCTATTTCCAACCAAGATATTCAAATTCATACATCTTCAATTTGATGTACATTATTGACGTGCATCGGTGGGGCTATATATGTTTTGAGTGTTTGTGTGTGAGCGAGCATCAATTTTCAATTTTCGCATTACATTATAAAAAAGGACCAAGAACATCAGTGGTGAGAGTACACATCCTTGCCTTACTCTTCTAGTTTTATAGTATTTTTCACTTTGTTTGCCTTTCTATTGAACTTGGTTTTTAGCATCCTGATACATTTCTTGTATTAGTTCTACCAATTTCTTTGGAATACCCATCTCACAAAGTGTCTGCCATATTTTGTTCATATTTTGTTGTATCAAATACGTGTTTGAAATCGACGAAGATTTCAGTGATTTTGTCCATAACCATTGCCAGTATTTTTATTATTGTGTTGAGGTGAAAGATACCACGCCAATTTTTGCATTCTCATAATTCACCTTTCTTATGGGGATTATAATTGTCAAGCCTTCTTTCCATTTTCATTGTAGTCTGCCACACTTCGTGTTAGTATTTTAAATTATACGTGTTAGGAGGTAATACTGTCCGGTCTAGCAGCCTTATTGCTTTTCAATGGTAATTTCCTCTCTCTTTAACTGAGCCTTATCCGTTGTTAATACTTGACCAGTATCTTTAATACTTGACCTGCCGATGACTTTCCTTACATACTGGTGTAGTACTCACATTTTTTGGATTGCCGCTGCCTCTTGAGCAGACTTCAGATTTTTTTGCATATTTGCTTCGATATTTCTTTACCATCTTCTTTACTTGATGTGCTGTTTCTTTCTATCTGCGTTTGACTTCTACCGTATTTTGTTGGTACATTTATAGCTTAAGTTACTTTCCATGTATTATCCTAATCGAAGGTTTCCGTTTATATTCTTGGGAGTTGCTTTTAGTATTTCATATCTGCAGGCTTGATTTGAATTTTTGCTATTATAAGTTGGCGATTTTTCTGACATCTGTTAGTGATGTGAGGAATTTTTTGGTGACCATTACGTGGTCCATTTCATTTTTAGTTCTGTCATCCGGTGATGTTCATGCATGCTGTTTTGATGGATCTTTTTACGCCACACATGATAATATAAGACTGGAAAGATATAAATTCCCTCAGTAATTTTATTGTATTGGAAGAACCCAATTTTATTTGATCCCAAAAAAAGAAACTATATAGTTTCTACAGTATATATAGATGATACATATACAATCGACTTTATCATGTTCCATTACAGTTTTCCATTAAACTGTACACATTCCACAAAATTTAACTGACCAAGTTGGTCAATATTATCCGTAACCAGCTTCTATCATTATTGTTCAATTAGACTGTTTTAATTCACAGTTGGGAAAGGTGTTGGTTATTATTGGTAGAGATGATATAGTACCGATTCATAAAAACTCAATCTTTAATAAAATATATATTCTTGTCAAAAAGCGCTTATCCTTGATGATTGGGGTCGTACCGATTAAACAAAAACTTCTCACAATCGGTTATATTGAACAAAGTTAGACATTAACCTTTTCTTGATTCCTTTCTTCCACATGCTAAATGCATATTCTTGCTCAAGAGATCACGGAAGGCTCGGGACAGTACTCCTATTCCCCTTTTCTCTATATGGCGCTGAAAATATCATTCTTTCATGAAAATACCATTCTAATTTTTTGAAAATATAATCATTCACCACAAGTACTTTGTCAGTAACCACCACAAGTATAGGTCTTGTGGCGTTCACAAATACGACGAATAGTCACGCCACAATAGTGAAGTAGTAACAAAATAATCGCAAAAAGATTTCGATTTAAATTCTGTAATTCGCTAGAACTGTTGCAACACAGCCTCACAATATAACTTTATAGAAACGAAATGCAACATATACATCAATTCCGGTCGCATATATGCCTAATGAGATTGATTTGATCTTTTCGATCACACAACAAGTCAATGACGTCATCAGATCGAAACCGGCTTAGCGAACGAATATTACAGTTCACAGGCAAGATGCCATACATTTTCATAAGACAAACGTATTCATCGGCTGGTTGATTCAGCACCCTAGCTGTCAATCAATGCCACTCTGTGGAGTTCAAGTTCAACTCCCACCATTCATCATTAGCTGTCACGATTACAGCTCCTCAGCATCATTTATCACTATTCGACAATCTCACCGTATAGTTGAATTATTTTGTATGAAATTTTGTGGCACTATTTCAATTATTTTGTAAAAATAAAACCCTCATACCACACCTTATCGAAAGCTTGGTATATACATCTAGATATGCGGCAGGATAATATTTCTTCTCTTCATATGCTTCTTCTATCTTTGTATTGTAGTTAGGCAATGAACTTGATCAACTGTAGAATGTCATAGATTTTCTCAAATAGTGACTGTTCTCTTTGATAACTCCTTAAACAATCTTGGTGAAATTTCATAAATTCCAGGTGACGGTTTGTAATTCAAAATCTATTTCTTGTGCAATTTCTAGAGGGGTGGCCCTTCTGAAATTTGATGGGGATCATATATAGACTGGTTTAGGATCAATTGTATAGATTGGATGTCGTGTGGTTGAAACACTGATGCCAGATTTTGTGCAAACAGTTCTGCTTTTTCATCATTATACGTCGCACCCATTCTCCATTTATGTTCCGTTTGTATCTTTTAGTAGCTTTCCAAAGAGAATAATTTTGGTCAGCTTCAGAACCCAGATGTTACTCTTTGAGACTACTCCTTTCGATATATAAAAGTCTCAAATCAGGAATCTTGTTGATGACTGTTGGCCTATCTCCTGATGGCGAGATCTCCGCGCAGTATGTTTAATGTTGTAGTCACCTCCTATAATAAACCTTCGTCCAAGTTTATTAAAAATGTTGTACTGATTTCTTACGATAGTATATCTTGGTGGACAGTAAATCGTCCCTATAAACTTAGTTCAGAACCACCATGATTAATGGTTATTACGGTGGCTCGCATCAACGTCTCAATAATTTCTTCTTGTTGAAAATGTATAGGATATTGTTTTTGATTAATATTGCTGATCCCTCTCGGGCACGACAACTGGGGTGCAATGTCCAAGATCTATATCCCGTAATTTTGATTTAAACTCTGTAAAGTGTGTCTTTGATAATTAAGCTACATCTATGTTGGGGATTCTTAGAAATACATCTAATTATTGGGCTCTTGCATTAAGCCCATTAGTATTCCAGGCAATTATACGTAAGAACGTTGCAGTCATTTACTACCTTTTTATGTGTTAGCGGTTGGTTTGGTGCTTTAGAATTATCTTCCAGTTTATCCTTCCTATTAGTAAGCTGGACGAAATAATGTGTCATTGCGTGGATTTTGACATTGGTTTATTTGATGGCTGTATGTACATTTGCCACATTTGGCTTCCCTTTTGCAGAAGTTCTTTGTGTGTCCTAACTGTTGGCAATTTATACACTGACCTTGCAATATAGCAGGTTCTTAATTTCTTATTGTTCCCCCCCTCTGCAACAGGTGTACATAAAATAATTGGAAATGTCTTATAATTTTTCTCATTATTAACTGTCAACTTTTTATGAATAATGTTACTTTATGACCATGATCCTCGATCGCCGACTTGATCTCTTTGCGATCGGTGGACAATGATAAACCTTGTAACTCTGTACCATCTATCTCTTTTAATCTGATAAGTATGGCATTCCATATTAGAGAGTGTACTATCCTTGTTATTGAATTGGGCTCTAATTTGAATACTCGATATCGAATAATCGAACGACGTTATCGAACAATCGGTATTTTTGAATTCGATAACGTACAAAATGAAACCGAACAACAAAGCAATCACGGAATAACATAAAATGACTGAGAAGATCCCATTTTTGGCAATTCGTTTACGGGCATTATTTGCTCGATCATGATCGAATATGCATTTGTTCGTTGTTAGTTTTGTTAACGAACCCGAATAAAGAGTTGAACGAACCGATGCTTTATCTTTTACGCAGTTATAGTAAATATAACTAACCGCTTCAGTCACTAAGGCTCTGCATACGCCGATGTCTGCGTGCCTTAGGAGATGTTTAGTCTCTAGTATAACCACTCCGAATTAGAGGACGTTTTTGAGTTACAAAAGAAAATGGCACCAAACAAACAAACTTAGAGTGCATTAAGTATTTCTCAGACAGCAGCATTAGGTATTGCCACGCAGACAGAAGGGCAGGCTAGTATATCCAGCCAAATTTCGGATATATATCCTGCGGAATTAGGTGAGGGAAAAGTTGAGATGTTGAAGAGATCAATTAGGACAAGAAGATTGCCGATATACTATACCTTGCTTTTATTAGAAGCCTTAAGTGGACGAAAATAAAGCAGCGGAGATGGAACAAACGGAGCTCGTAGGAATGATCAAGCAGACTGAAAAGAAAGCCACTAATTTAAGTGTGCTGATTAAGATCTAATTCCCAAAAATCATATCAAACTCAGTATCAAGAGTGCGGATGGTGGTTTACATATTAACCAATTATTATGGTTGGTTAGCAGGTGATGATGATGAATAGTGGGGTACAGCAATTTGCCAAGTTTGTACCATTTATGGAAACACATTCAGAATTCTCAACAGTACAATACGACCGTAGTGGAATCGGCAAACAACTCAATAGCCATGGACCACTCCTTAAGATAGCTGGAAGAAAGTGTGGACCGATTTGAAATATAATATTAAATAAAAAGTAAAAAAAAAAAAGAATTCATGTTCGAATCGAAATAATGATACAAATCGAATAGCATTACGAATCGAATTCCCAAATAGACTTGCAGGTTTTTCTGTCACTGACAATACTTTAACTCTGAGTATATAACAATTTTTTGTACTTTTATTGTGCATCATAACATCTTGGTATTTATTACACTGTAATTTATATTTCTGGCTTTTATCTTTAGTTCATTATTCTGGCGCTCAAGCAAGACTAGTTTTGATGCCATTCCATGATGCCTTTTGAATCTGACGGTGTCTTTGACCTAATATTGGAGAGTTTTTATTGGGATTGTTATTGAGTAAAAAATTGTGCGTTATTTTCCAATTAGAGATTAAGCTCAGATTAAGATTTACTCCAGAAATCGAACAACTGTAATTATTTACAGTACTACCAGCAAACTATATATGTACATTCACTTTGCGAAATCATAATATACAGAATTCGCGATTATGTTCAATAATGTATCTATAATTTCCTGTTCATTAATCTTAATTAAAATTCACTTCTTTATTATAGCCACTCAACTAATACACATACATATACAACATATATGAATCGTAACATTTTCCAATCCATCATCAAAATTTTGAACGTCCATCCACATGAATATAATTAATATTATATAATCAATTAAAATGTTTAAATAAATAAATAGTTTTTAATTAAAATTATAAAATATAAATAAATTGGCGGCGGTTTTTATTAATCGTGCATCGATATATGGTAATTCGATACTTTTGAATGGTGTGTATATACGCGAGTATGCGTGTGCGCGCGGTTATATCATCACTTATGAATAATATATATTTAAGTGTGTCGTGTGCTGCAGGAATTCTGAAAAGCGGAAATCTAACAAAATGACTTTCGGTTATGTATGTATATATCAAATTCGCCAATTCTTAAGTCCCGACTTATACTTAAGCCAAGATTATACTTTAGTTTTAAAATATGTAAGTCAAGGCTGTTCAATATTGGTATTGCTACATACTATGAATTTTAAATGGTTTTTATTACCGACAGAATAATTTTTTATTTTTTTATTTGTTTGTTATGCTTTGCTTAAGTCGTTAAATCGTATCGATATGTCTTACATATATACAAAACTATAAATTATGTTCAGCTGTGTCTCTCTAATATCGCGATACAAGACACAAAAAAAAAATAAACGTATATACAGTAATTTAAACTGATTGAGCGTAAATATACAAAATCTATACATAAGACATATAATACAGTTGATTGTGTTACAATGGGTAGATATACGAATGGGTGTCGAAATAATTTGAATGCATTTCAAAACACACCGCATACACAATATATAAGCTGTTGCAATAAGAATTTGTTTATTGATTCAAGTCATGTTGAACATAGAGGCTTAGTGTATATAAGGATTTAGTTTTAATGAGGCGCCCAATAAAGTCTGAATGCACTCACGTATATCTCGTACAACGTGTTTAATGACGGATTAGTTTGATGGAACATTAAACGAGAACGTGTAAATGTGTCTGGTTTCCTTTTGTTGATAGGTCGGCTAATAGAGAGTGATTTTCGTGATTACAAAAAGTACTTTTGATAACTTAAAGCATCTCAGGATGAGTTTGGAAAGCCAGTCATTTTCGATCTTCACGTATTAGGCTTCTGTTCCTTAAGAACTTCGTCTAGAATATCTGAATGGGCACCACAAACTCAAAAATATGTGTGGATGTAATCCAATATAGTTCGCAACAATTGATTGACAATGAAACCAGTTTTATATTTGGCCATGCTTGTTCTGGATCTATACTATCTCGTCAGGAAACAGACCGCGTGATGCGCAATCTACTAAATTGGGAGTCGATAATACATGGTCCCATTGCTTACGGTTTCAGAATAGTCCGAAAAGACATGAAGCTCCAATTCTTGATCTTCTTTATGTATAGCCATATATCTGTATTTTCTCTAATTTGTGCAACGATTTCTGAGTGTGAAAAGAATCCAAAAGACTAAATGGACCATCACGTAGTGGTGGATGCGGTGATGATCCATGGTTATTGATTCATCTAATTGTTGAGTTTTTATGTCTTGCTCCAGTTGCGTATAGTATCGGGTGTGGTAATGATGAAGTTAAATTGATGAGCAGATGTCAAGTGGTGTTCCCTAGATACAAACGGCGTAAATGCTGAAATGTTGAACGCAGGGAGGTAAGAGCCCCTTCTCTTGCTGCTGGTGCTGCTGACGGCGTAGAGAAGAACGTTATTTGCTCTAAGAATGTAACCTGGGTGAAGTTATATCAGTCCATAATGTTCAATTGCGGTGGATTGTATTCTGGAGTTGCAAATTACATCCACAGACATTATCCAAAAATCTATTGATTTGTAGCTTGTAGTTTGATAAAATAGTTCGCTGCCTTCATGGCCTTCATACTGAAACTTTGATGTCGTACTGATGCTTTGAAAAATATGGATATTTCACATTGATTCTGCTCACTTTGTCGAGTAATACCGTAGCTACGTCATATACTAATACCTCATTTGGCAGTTCCTTGCACTTAGTTAGTTCCTTGGTCGTGATGGCTGCAAAACGCTCACGGTAGGGATCAACCAGTATGTATACCTTGTGCTGGGGCATATTTTTATTTGTGAATTGTTGAGAAAAATTGGGACGGGAATGGCATCGCAGAGCTCATAGTCCCATGATTGAACCAAAGGTATTTATATCGCCTTTATAGCATTACCTTTTGTTATTCTTGTTTTTACTATCATTAGACGATACAAGTTGTGTTACTCTAAGAGTCCATGTACTGGGATCGTGCAGGTTTTTCCGGTAGATGCTCTAGTAGACATCTCTTATTCTAGTTGCAACGGAGATAATAACAATGGATGAATTATCTGATGTTTTGCTCCTGTAAGTACGTCCAATAGTCTCTTCTGTGTATCTTCAAGGTGTTTGATCACCAGACCCAATTGCATGGATAACAGGATGATTGCTAGTGCTTTATCATGATGGGTTCGGTACTCATTGAGGAATTTTAACTCGTCGTCGAATTGTGTTGTGCCTCCATTAATTGTTTTAACTGTTGGGAGGCAATGTTAATATTGTATAGTTACGTTGATTGTCGACAATCGAGGTTTGATTTTTCAGGAGTCTTAGAGTGTATACTATTTATTTTGCTTTAACTGGTCGAACTGCTGTTCGTACTGTTCTGCCTCTCTTTGTGACAACATCACAAACATCACATACTTGCCGTCTCGTCCTACGTGGGTTAATGCAATTCTGAGTTAGCAACTCATTATCTTGATTAATTTTGCTAAATTGCCATCGCAGCTGTTGTATGATAAGATCACATTTGATTGGTTGTACATCTTGGCAAGCTCTTTTTAGTAAGGCCAAACCCTTCTCCACGTTATGCATTTCTTGCCAATAAATAGACAGATTGTATCGAATGAATAGATCCCATTTAGTCGACAGAAGTTCTACTTTGGCAATATTGTCATAGTACATGGCCAAGTTGTTCCATGTGGTGACCGTGAGTGATGGATTCAACAATTCTGATTCTTTAGGCCATTGGTTTCCATACTAAGCTGATACTCAGTAAAAGGCTACTGAGTCAGAGCTTCAGTGTCCCTGTATCTACTTTTTTCATTATAATGTGCGCAATTAGTGTATCGAATGGATTTTCTAGATGCAGCATTTTGATGTTATGTAGCATTTCGACTGTAGTATTGTGTAACGATCCCTGTTGCATTCAATACTTTTGCTGCCTCTGGATATTCGGTGTGGTTGTAGTACATCTCGTCGGTCTTTTTCCATAACATCTTTTTTGGAAGTCGCTATCCTTTTGTCATTAACCAAATTTGGCGAAACATTTTCTCGTTGTCAGAAGAGAAGACAATTGGATGATCCCAAAATCATCAATCGCTGTTATGATAGGTTAAAATGAAAAAATCCTAGTCCTCAGTTCATGAATAGCAATAAATCAAAATGGATTGCATTGTCAACAGCTAGATCATAAATTCTATCTCATCAACAATGCTCATTTTATTCCAAACGTTCAACAATCCAATTAGTCCACCGAATACGGTATGGATGTCCCTACACTAATTGAACGATGGCGATTTGATTTTGGTGCGTGCTCATACTCATTCTTACCTATACAGCTATATAACTTGTTGAGACGTGGTTATTGAATTTTCACCGTAAAATTCTTACAATTTAGGTAGAAACATTCACCTCTTTGAAAGTAAGTTTCCAATATTTCCAAATTTTGTTCAAGCATAACCCATTTCGTAAATGTTAAAACTTTAAACTAATTTTCTGTCATAACACGAATGACATAAGTCTTGCCACACCAGTAGTTGAAATTAGAAATGCTAATTGGTCCACCCATTATAAGCCATAGGCAAAGCTCACTAGACTTTATCTTCGTCAATGTTTCCTACTTTGCTTGTTATTTGAACATCTGCTTCATTTTATTGATACTTCGTCTTCCTCTTCGTCTGATGATGAAGACGCCCCTACGTAGTAAAGTTTCGTATTTTCCGCAGATGTTGATGTATTGTTTGGACCTTCACCCGGTGATAATTTTTGAACATCGTAACGGTCGTTCCGCTTTACTTTTCCTATTTCGTAAGGCTCGACATATTTCGCTCCTAATTTACACCCACTGGTGAATTGCGTGCGTTTTATTAAAACGTAATCACCAACTTCATATTTGGTTGTGACTTTTCTCTTTTTGTCATAAGTGCGATAATTCTCTCCCTGCATACTTCTATAATGGATTCTTTAGCCTTCGCTCGTTATTCATTCCGTTCCTCCTCAGTAATTCTAATGGATTCTTCTTTTACAACTTCTGCGATTTTAGCGTATTCTGGGCTACGCTTTTTACACCCGATAACGCTGGGATTATTATTCGAAAAACTCTTTCCATTTGTCCATTACCGGCTGGTTCACTTGCCGTTATGTATGAAATATTAATCTCTTCTTGTGGACAATATTTCTGAAACTCTGCAGGTCTGAACGAACCACCTCTGTCCGCAATTTTATACTTTGGCTTTCCAAAATTTCTGTATGACTTCTCTAGTGCTCGTAGTTTTTGTTGGATAAAGCCAAATGAATTTAGAAAATGCGTTTATTATACGCCAAAAATATACTTATATATTGTTTCGTATAGTTGAAGCTAACGTGCTTTAGTGATCGATGTGGTAGGTTACTAATGGAAGATCGCCTTTTGGAATAGGATTCAAAAATCCCTCTTGCTTGCCCATTTTCCTCTCGAACATTAGACATTCAACACAGTTTTTTAAGTAGTTCTTCACTTTTTTTTCACTTTTTATATTTTCAGAATGAAAAATTGGCGTGTGATGAGTTCCACAGTCTTTCTTTTACCGAAATGGCCTTGGTTGTGACACATTTTTATTATTTCACCTTGCATTTTCTTGGGTACCACCAATAACAGACTACTGTCTAGATTCTTAAATAAAACACCAGAGCTATTAACGAATTCTTCAAACGTGTCTTTACTGCCAGCACCATACCATTGATGTATTATTCAATAATAGCCGCGTCTTTCAAATTTATCAAGTTCCCTCATAACAATTAGGTATTTAGTAAACGATTCATATTCTTTCTTTCCACATTCAATCAGGCATTTATTAATTAAAGCTGAACTATGTTGTATCCATTATACATTTCTTCCTTAAAAATCAAAATAAATAAATTTTCCCAATTATCGATTCCACTAGTCATTCCCAAGCTTTCTTTGGCAGTCCGGATTAAGAGACGCTACGAATACACCATTTTTTGATTATCATTCCAGCCTAAACATGCTGAATTGCCTAAACATGCTGAATTTCATTGACCTCCGTAATTCACTTTTAAATGGTATATTCATCATCAACGCTAAACTTGTTAAGCGATTCTATGATATCCCTGAAATTGAGCAATTGAGACTGATTCCTATATTTGTAGTACTATCGGTTCCATTATTTTGCATAAACTCATTTTCCCTTTTAAGCAGCTCTATTTCTTTATATTTTAATTCAATCTCTATCTTCCTAATTTCTTCTGGAAGAACAAACTGTTAATTAGCTGTAGCTGCTGTGCTGGTTCTCTGAATATCATTCATTGTACTGTTAGCTCCTAAACCGTTACTCACACTGCTTACAATATCGTCGAGAGCACGCTTGAACATATTCATGACCTTTGTACAAAAATATCGGCACTTGTATCGTTAACCGTCTGGTCGTCCATACTATTTTACCGAGTACGATTTCTTCTACCCATATGATAAGAATTGAATGGTTATTTGCAGTTACAACTCTTTTGTCAAAGAAAATAATAATATCTCGCTTCATCGTTTAAAACCACGTCTTATCGATTTTAACGCCACACGGTTGCGTCGTATATTTATACTGTTTATATACTCTTATTATGATTGCATGCGAAGCCGTCCCTTATATTTTATGAAACCACAATGCAATCAATATAATCTTGTAAGCTATATTTTCATCGTAGGGTCTTGACTGTATAAAAATCACACACCTTATAGATATTTACCGCCGCGCCAAATGATCGCCTTATAGTACCGCCATATATAACTTATCCGAGATGACGGTCAATATCAAAAATCGGTTATGTATATAGGTTTTGAGTTAAGTTGTCAGTTGCTCCGAAATCTGTTTGTTCTTCTAATGAAGTCCAAGATATCCGGTATCGTCAATGTCACCAGTTGATCCTTAAATAAAAAATATGATCCAGACTGTGCAATCTATATGGGAAGAGTTAAGAGTATGAAGAACAAGAGTACATGAAGTGCTCAATAGTTTGATGTTCTCCTGCCCTACACTGTTCGCAGTTTGCGATGTTCCGAAATTTCATTCGAAACATATAATTATTCAGGGAACAATGTCCCGTAAGAATGCCCAGCAAGATCCTTAAAGTGCGTCTATCATAATTTTAATAGGACTGGGATCTATGCCGATTTATTGATCCAAAGAAGAGTTTTGATATTCAATACGAGACTAGGCTATCCCATCTCTTTTGGTGCAGATCACCAAAATGATAGTTAATTTCTCGTTTAAGAGATAGTAACGTCACTCATAAAGTCGGTCTAGATCTCATAAAAGTGAAAGCCGCATCCAAACGGGTCAATTTATCTCTTTTGATACCCATGTGACTGGGTATCCATAGTGAAGTCTAACTTCATTCGGACTGCCTAGTTCATTTAAGGCAATTATCGACTCCAAAACAAGTTTTGATGAAACAGTATTGGAACCAATCGCAGGATCAAGATACGACGATCTCTCTAATTTATATCCTTTCAAAAGAGTGCTGATTTTAAAATTGGAGCAATTTCCGCCTGAAAGACAGTAGCGTACCTACCAAGGAGATAGATAATTCGAACTCAGGATTTTGTCACCGATTATTTAAGAAAGAGTAAATAATATTAAAACCTGTGACTGGTACTCATAAAAAACGCGATAAGAATGAGATGGGGTTTAAAACCAGTTATACAACCGGATAATACCTTTGTTTATGTAAATGGATTAGCGTATGGTATCCAGTTGATGATAAATTAGCTACGATCTACGAAGGAACGGCTCCCGCGTCTAAAAATTCAGGCTGCGAAGAACCGTCTAAACGTTTCGGAGAGGGGCACTGACAACGAATACTTGCGCTTTGGAAGTTAACAAAGTGATCTTGACTATACTTTATCTGTTTCGGAAAGTAAGCCGAGGTTATTTAATTTTTCGCAGGATCCTAGTTCTATGATCTCAATGTGAATATTTCAGTAGTAGTAGCTATTGAGGCGGTCTTGAAGTACTTAAAACATGATTCAATAGTCAAGTGGTACAAAGCTTTCACCGACGATGAAAGTTGCGTTTGGTTGTTATATATGTCAACGCTACGCGAGAACAGTTCAACATTCAAGTAGGAACGCGTTCTTAACAAAACATGTAAGGTTTCCTGAAATTGCATTCCCAGGTTTGTTATGGCTCTGTCAATTCTCTTCTGGCATTGCTATATCAGGTAGTAAATTGAAATTTCATAAATGGTTTTAAAATCCATCTGTAGTCAACCGCCAGTTCCATGTTCAACATAATTTAGATTTCGATATCAAATGAAAATTCACACACTTTGCATGCACGCCAGATGATTTAATATCATAAATCAAAATGCAAACAGAATTATAAAACCTGACTCGAATATAAATCATTTATTAAATGTATTAAATTTCGAAACAACTAAAATAAACGTTTTAAGATTATAATAATTTAAGATTTTTTAGTTAGAAAAAATTTAAAAAAAAAATTGATCAGACACGATTTTTTCTTATTGGTATAATTGAATGGAAAACCTCTGCGAGCGGTTTTCTATAACATTTCCATCTCGATTTATTTAAATTTATTTTTATCGTTTCAACAAGTTATGAACGGTTAACATTATTATCTAAGTAAATTTAATTTATGAGATAAAACTTCATCGATACCTAGATATGTGTATATATGTTTAACCCATTAACGGGAAAGGTCATAAACCACTCATCGTCTTATTTATCGGAACGATCTAGGTTAGTTAACCTTTTAACAAAATATACATAATCACTTTACAATATGTAAAATGGTTCTAATCGTACAAGAGACATCATTAACCACTATATCAGGCCTCAAATTTATATAAGTGCGTTACCTCATCACCAAAAACACCTTAAGCATTAAACAAACCTAACAGTTAATTTATTTACCATATAAAAACTATTTTGTCAAATGCCCAATCCGGTATACTCGTTCGTTATATTTAGTGTGTTGGATGAGTTCCACAACGAAAAAAAAAACATTTTGTCGAGAATCGATATGAAAGTTAAAAAATTTAAATATAAATAATTAATTAAATTAAATTAACATAATTTACAATACACAAAATGATGGTAATAATAGTAGTGGTAGTCATAAAATATATCATCGCCGAACAATAAAATTAGAATAAAAATAAAAGAAATTTTTAAGATTTTGGTTTTTTTTTTGTGGCTTTTGTTAAAAACAAGAGATGGAAATTATTTAAGTATCAAATTAAAATTAAATTAATAATAATATTTAGTTGTTGCGTTAATCTTAGATTTGGACTTTTTCTTATATATTATGTACATGCACGTATACTCGATAGCAGCGCCGTCCAATTGTAGGCCCACGAGCCGAGTATAATCTAAACTGGTCGAGATAATCCCTCAGACTTCTATGCCATATGCCCTGACAACCTTAATTTTGCACTCGGAACTAACCCTTTTCTTTACAGCGCCTCTCATCAAAGGCTAAAAATATGCTGTTTTGTCTTATGTTTTATACAAGCACATACAGGGTGTCCCAGTAAGAAGTTAAAAGAAAAACTTAATATATTTCCAAATTTCTGATTATTAGTACAATCCTCTTGGTTATTTAGGAAATATGATTTCATTCACGTGTGAGCCGCGGCTGGCATTGGCGTACTCCATTCGGTCCGTTCATGAGCACATTTTGTACTGTAAGCGGATCTTGTTCGGCTATAGTTGCTGCAATATTGCCTTTCTTGATCAATTGCTTGTGGATAGTCCGTATAACACTTGTTCTTAATGGCCTCCACAAATAAAATCCAAACGCGCCAATTCACGTTATTATTTCGACTGATAATGCAGCCATCGAATTTTCGACACAGTTTCACTATTAGAACGCTTGATGTGTGGTATATGGCGCACCATCTAGCTGGAAGCATAGGTCGTCTAAAGCAATATCTTCAAGATATATACAACAATGCCACCAATAGTGACATGCAATAGATGCATTGGCTTCTCCACATATTCTTGTGGATTTTCCGATCCCCAAGTACGACAATTTTATTTGTTTACGAACCCGGCGATTTGAGTTTGTCGCAGGCTCACGCAACGAATTGATATCGAAACGGATGGTCACGGGGCTTCAATTGCTGGACCAATAGAACTTTATAGCGCCACAACCATTCGTTTGGCCAAATTTTGTACGGCATTTTCTTGCGATTTCGAACCAATGGAAGATGGAACTAAATTTCCAACATTTTCCATTTTTTTGGAGCCTTATGCGACTCATTACAGTCAACTAAAAATAATATAATGAGCTAAAATAACCGATATGTCACATCTGAACCGGTTATTGGGTAGCGTATCCCATACACATATTGTTGATATGGCATAACAACATATTGTTGATATCTAATTTGTTCGTTTTCAATCTTTGCAATCTTTTTGGAGGCTTATTTTGCGGTTCTCTTATTAACTTCCTACCTTACAACAATACAGCCTAGTCTAGGATGGTTATATGTTCGATTGACGCACAGCTCCATGTCCAAAAGGAATCGAACTATGAATTCTGGTATCTTATTTGAAAGTATCGTCTCCAATTACACCGTCGAATGAGGTTAGGTCGAGTGAGGTAGTGAGATTTTACGTTAAGCCGATGTCTATGAGGCATTTATTACTGCACTGGTATTCTATGTCAAGTAGAGAGGCCTCTTTTATAAAATTAACTTCATCACAAAAGATCATCGTTCTCTTATTCCAGATAAAATATTATTTGTTATTTCTGAGCTTGGGTTTGAATAACTATTTGTTCGGTTCATGTAATTGATGTTCCGGTTTTTATTCATCCTCCTCTATATAAGTGGCTAATATTATAGTGTATTTGATATTGCGGAACTTGTGGTATTCCAACGTCTTGTTATTGTTTATTTATTCCGTATATCCCATATATACTGCAGTGATAATCTTGCAAGTGGTTTTGGTGCTTCTTTATTAAGTTTATTTTGTGAAAGTATTCATGTTGTATATTGTTGAAATTAAGATTTTTAATCTCCAAACGAGATGAATACGCTACTGGTAAAGTTTCTGGTCTTTGATTATAGTGAGCATTGCTTCAGCTAATAATTCCCTGAAAACCAACGAATGATTTCTATTCATCGTTTACATGTAATTTTCAGTTTTCGCCTAGTTTATTATACGTGACTATTGATAGTCGACGATCGCATTCATCTATGCTTCTATTTTATTGCGTTAATTTTCTAAGCTAATGTTCCAGCATACATGAGTCTTACTTGGCCGCATTATAGAGTGATGGGCAAACCTTAATTTTTTTCAGTTTCCATACAAGATTTTCTGTCCTTTACTTTACAGAATGGCGAGATATTTAAGGTTTGCTATTTTGTAGCTTTATAGTCAATTTTTTTTACCTTATTGAGCCCTGACAGGTAGTTCACGCAATCGGACCTCATCTGTACAAGCTTTGATCTACTAACAGTAGGATTCCACTCTAGTGCCCCATACTCCAGTAATTCAGGCATTCATTGTTTGAGGAAATCAAACAGAGAATCCGCTTTGTTGAACGTGACCACTAAGTCAATAATTTTTATAATTCGTTAAGCACAGATGATAGGCTATCGTTTCAACCTAATTTCATTGATAATGAGATCCAATATCTCTTGTAAAGTTTTACCTTTTTAAGACCTTTTGTGAAAACATTGATCATAAGATCCAATATGTGATCTTTGAGAGACAACGGAAGTATTGCTGTGATGATCGTGGACTTCACTTTAAGTTAGTATATCTTGATTTGCCATAGGCATAAATCCATGCTGATCAAAAGATATTTAAATGATAATATAAATTTGAAACATTAAATACAACCAGATCAAATAACTTATAGGGAAACAGGAAGTGGTTGATATCTCTCTGAAACATGTGATTTGTAAACACACCGGATTTGAAAACTAACTCTGATATAATATCAATTTTCAAAATTGCTGAAGTATTGATCATACGTTAATGTTGTTAGGTAAGTGGTCATTATTGTTGAATAAATTGGACAAACATATTAGCTATTTCTTTCGCATACCTTATACCAATACAGCCAAATCTAGGATGTGCGACTATAGGTTCGATTAAAATATAGTCAGACTATAATACTGATATGGAAGAGGGATCGGATTATATGAATTTTGGCATCTAACAGAGTATCTTAGATTCCCTTTTGTAGCCAGACTCTTTTAGGATTTGAAACTGGATATATTCCCTTGGATTTGTTGTTTGACGCGTTAGTCGGATTATTTTCTCTTCGTCGTTTGGTTCTAAAGTATTTCAAGAACAGTTTAAAATTTGTGTTGATGCGAATTGTATATATAGATTGTGAAGGCGTCTACTACGTTTGTAAAGAATTTATTCAAGTCTATTACGCTCATTAGCTCTATGTTGTCGATTCTTATGTTATGTTACACTGAACAGCACTATTCACTTCATTATCAAAATTCCAGATGACATTATGAAGATGGATACAATGTGCTCACTTTACAATCACTATACAGTTGGAAGATCCTGTACTTGAACTATAGGGGAGCTACGGGGTTATTTATCAATTTAAGGGCTGGGAAAGCAGCTATGTATAGTTATTTAGATGGTGGTTCTGCCAAAATTAAAATAAACGATCATATGTTGAGCTTTATAGTTCGCTTTATTTAGGAGTTATATCAACTTGCACGGTTCTTTCTATATTCTTCCAAACATATTGCTATGATTGGAATATGGAATATCCGATCTTTAGTTGTAATTTGAAAGTGAAAACTACAGAGTGATATTTTTATAAGTGTATCTTAAGTCGCTCATATCTAATGATTATAGGGTATAGATCATCAATCATTCAGATAAATAAATATTTAACGGACATTGTCTTGTTGTAGTAAATGATTGAACGAGGCCTCAACGGTTTCTTCTAAAACAGCCAAAATAATAATAGTAATTATTATTATTATATACAGCTAGTCCCCGCTTTACACGGTACTTGCATTACACGGTTTCGCTATAGCACAGTTATGCAAATGCGCAAATTCTCGGATATTACGATTCGTTTAACACGGTGGTGAAGTGACTCGTTTAACACAATGTCAATGTTAACATAAAATCCTCAATCAACTGCAGACCAAGTTGTTAACGCGGACGAGACAGGTCTTTGCTGGTCTAAAAAAATGCCAAACCGTACGTATATTGCAAAAAACGAAAAAGTGGCTCATGGATTCAAAGCAGCTAAAGACAGGCTCACACTGCTGTTTTGTAGTAATGCGTCGGGTGATTTAATGACAAAGCCATTGCTTATTTATAGATCACTGAGCCCTAGAGCCTTGAAAAAAATTGACAAAACCAAACAACCTGTATGCTAATCTGTTTAGAGATTGGTTTTTTGATTGCTTCGCTCCAGAGGTGGAACGATATTTATAAAAAAAACCTTATTTTTAAGGTATTACTTCTTTTAGACAACATTCCTGGCTACCCTCAGGATTTAAAGTACCCAAATATTCAGGTAGTTTATCTACCACCAAACATTACGTCGCTCATTCAGCCGTTGGATCAGGGGGCAATTTCAACCTTCAAGGCCTACTATATCAGAAGAACTTTTCAGCATATTTTGGGATTTAATGGATAGTGATACTGGCCTTACAGTTCCTCAGGTATGGAAGCAATTTTGCATTTTGAATTGTGTGGAAATTATTTCTTTGTCAGCTAATGAATTAAAATCATCCACTTTAAACGGCTGTTGGAAACCAATATGGCCGGCTTCTAAGGACGTTGAAATTCCAGCAGTGAATGAAGAATATCAACAAATCATTGACCTGTCACATGCTGTAGGAGGTGAAGGATTTGAGGACTTAACAGTTGATGATATTCACGAGCTGGTAACTCAAGAAAATGATTTGACTGAACAAGTTCTATTGGGTATAGTTGATGAAAAGACACTTGATAAATCAACTGATTCCGAAAGCGACTCAAGCGAACCGCCAACACCAAATTTTACATTGACAGCAATTAAAACAATATTCGAGCTTGCTGAAAAATTAAAAAATCAAATTTTAAAGAATGGAGCGGAGTGTAAAGTTTGAACGCGAATTGGAAAATTCTTTAGCACCATACAAAAATATTCAGAAAGAACCTGACATCAAAAAAAGCAGCCTCTCATTACAGAATTTATAAAAATCGGTAAAAGAAAACAAAATGACGACCTCCAAAGTTGCTCCATTGACACATACTCAGGCTACCACAGTTCCTTCGGAGAGATAGGATCGAAAATGAAAATGACGAAAGTAGTAGTGTCAGCGATTGGGGTGAAATGTGATAATTTTTAACCTTTATTTTTTTAAATGAATTTTATATGTAGATTTTGTATTTTAATGAAATTTATTATTCCTAAAACATTTCTATAAGAAATTTGAATTTTTAAAGTATTTTGTTTTAGTTACTATTTAATTTAATTTAATTTTTATGAGTTAAGCGGTATGATATGTATAATACTTTCTAAAAGATAAAAAACTTACAGTATAAAATCAATGTTTTAATATTTTATGAAGAATTAAGCTATATTTGAGAACGAAACGACCATAATTGTATGGATTCTGAGTATCGCTAAACACAATTTCACATTACACGACATTTATATGGAACCAAACTACCGTGTTAAGCGGGGTTACCTGTATATATATATATATATATATATATATATATATATATATATATATATATATATATATATATATATATATATATATATATATATGATATGATGGAAACCTCACAATGAGCATATCTGAAATATGGCTCAATCATGAGACTTATATTCTTTGCAAGATGATATATTGGGGATCTCACTGTCTATGTATTCTTTAAAGCTGTGCTTTTGGTTCTTGGTTATCACTCTTCCTGTTTTTTCCGAATAGATCTGGTACTAACTTAAACGAGTACAAAGTGGCAGGACTTAGTGTTTGTAACATTGAGAATGTTCATTGATTCGGTTCGAACTCAACGGTCTTTATCGCCAATCCCTGCATAGAATATTGTTTCTATATAGTCATTTAGCAATGACATTATGATATTATATTTAATATAACAACATTTTTCTTATTTCTTTCCAGGTAATTCACATATCTTAAGGATAACCAAGTTAAGTTAATAATTTTAAGTACATATTATAGTTCATAGATTGCACATTCAAAGCAAATGAATCATGACGATTACATAGCACATACCACCTGAGTAGCGCACATTTCGAGACTTCGTCTTGTGCGCAAATTACAAAAACCCTTCTACAAGAAGTTGAATAATAAAAATTTTATTTGTTTAAACAAAATGTACGTCTTTTCGGTGCGTATAAGTGTATATATAAATGTGTGTATAAGTAAAGAAGAAAATCAGCAAG
Source organism: Tipula lateralis (assembly GCA_963932295.1). NCBI lineage: Eukaryota > Metazoa > Arthropoda > Insecta > Diptera > Tipulidae > Tipula > Tipula lateralis. The sequence continues at coordinate 115,620,735 of OZ010736.1, forward strand.
AAAAACATTCTTGGTCTTAAAAAAAACAGGTACCATTATCATCACCATCAATTTTATTACTATATTTTTCAAAAGCAACAAAAATTTTATTGTGGAAATTAAAGATATATATGTATGTATACACGTAAATGATCTTTTGGCCCATCATTATTCCGTTATCTATATATATATATATATATATATATACACACACACACCCATACATATATAAGAACTACTTATATATACGCGCTTATCTCTTAAAGCCGTATACCCATCAAACATGAATTTATTTTTTATATTAACACATTTTGTTAAAAAGATTAATTATATTCAAATCCCATCAACAAATTCTTTCGTTTTTATATTCATTCTGGTATTTTTTTGTTCCACCATCTTTTCGTTGTACTTCTTTAAGAACAACAAGAAAACGAACCAAAACAAAACAACAACATAATCTCCTCCTATTTATCATCTTATTATCAAATATTCACAAATAAAAAATCCAAACCAAAAAAAAAAAAACAAAAACAAAATATTCATGTCATGAGTTCACTGACTTGATTAACACTTATTCGTATATATACAAATATGAGCTTTGGTATTTTCTCCATCATTGTACGATGATGATGATGATGATCATCATCATCATCACATAAAAAACACTTTGCTTGTACGAAAAACGTATATTATTGATCGTCATCATGATCACGATCGCACTGACGATGGTAGTGCTGTGTATATGATGATCGCCATCGCGATCCCAACCCAAAGAATATATATACATACATACATTAAACCATCTTAACGATTGTTATGATGTTTTTAACGTTTTTTTTGTTTTATTAAACGATCGTTTACACGTCTTGACGAAATTGCGCCAGCATCTTAACCAAATATTTTGTATATATATGCGCTTTTGGTATGGTATATAAGAAGTAAAAATTTTTGATTTCCGCGGACTAAAATGAAATTGAAATCAGTTTTGTTTTTGTTTGTGTGTGTGTGTGTGTATGTGTTTATATGCATACAGACGTCTGTCTTATTTTGGCGCGCGAGCTTTTAACATTGTACGAGCAAACTTTGTATTCTATATACGCAACAGATGACCTTGATATTTTGATATGTTATGTAACATTTCGGTGTCACCCTATTAAAAGACAATTTCTATTTTCTAACGACTATGCGAGTGATACATACATATATATTATATATGTTTTGATTATAATTTTGATCGATAATTGGTTTGAATTGTTTGCAATAGAAACTATATATAGGAAATGCGCGATTTGTGATTAGAAATTTAATTGTGCTGCATTCAATCCGAACCGACATAATATACGCACACTGTCGTCGATGTAAAAAGAGAAATTTATATATTTTCGGAAACACTGTGTGTCGGGTAGGTACTGATTGATATAATTTATAACCCAATTGAAAATCCCTTTCGATTCAAGAGATACGAAATTAAATTATATATAGTTACATGGATTGGTTCGTAGAGATACCTACATATGTACATAAAACCACCGTAAGGCAAATAAACTTATTTATATGAACGACATACATACATATCTTATGTAAACTAATTCTTTTGAATTCTTACACATTTCTTAATTCATTCGTATATACGTAGTTTTATTTGAATTTAGTTTTTGTGTGTTAAGACCACACCGATTACTTTACAAAAAAAAAAAGTTAAACCAGTCAGCCGCTTTGTTACATATATATAAACGAGAATGAATATATATGTATATTCAATCTCACGTTATGTATTATGTATATCCATAAATTTTATGTTGTTTTGGTATGTTATGTACGATGGAAGTTTCTCGATTGGTTCGAAGTTTTAATTTTAATTCAAATATTCTTTTGTTTCCACACTTAAATGTATATATTTATTTATGTTACATCATAGGATAAAGCTCAGCTTTACTATCCATACAAATATTTAGCTCAACCCTTTCCATCCCTCTGCTTAACATGCGTCATTTTAACATTATGGTACAACCATTTGCGTAAACTTTTGGGAACTACTCAATTCACAAAAGGAATTTTCTTTATTCTTTATTTGAGAGATGGGATTTTCGACACTAAAACTCACACAAATCCAATTATCACTCTGAAACCATTTCTAAATACTTGTGGTTGTGCAACTTTCTTTTCACGGATCTTTCTCTTGTACGAAGAAATTGTTCATTATCAAGCAAAGTTGCTGCAATCGGATTGAATTATTGTAACAAGGTTAAGCACTTCTTATACGAATCGCACTGGTACACACATAAAGTCCGGTAGCATATGCCTTTATTTCCATTACGTCATTAAATGACGATGACGTCATCATCAGACCAATACCGACCTAGCGAATTAAAACAACATATATAACAACACCGCGGCGTTGCATTGGTGTGACCCTTACATTACGGCCCAGTTTATTTAGGGAACATTACTCTACCTTCTGATACAACCTCCCAAATATTGCTTACTACCTCCTGTATATACTATAACTTGGCCACTTCTCAATGTCGGCCCCTTCTTCAATGAGCTTGTTCTAAGGCACACAGACACATCCAGGAAGTTCGACACATGCTGTAACAGAGCTTAATATCACTATAGTGGGCGAATTCGTCAAGCTCGCCCACAAATACAGCATACAGTCCCAAGAATCAGGTTCTGTTTTTTTCTTCATCCAGCCTTAATTACTAACAGATGAACTCACATCAAGTCCGGGAGCATATGCCAGATTAGATGGATTTTGACCTTTTGACCGATCCCAATGACGTCATCATCATATTGAAAGCGAAGTACGATCCAGTCTCCCAACATAGCGTAGTGTTACAACCATATTGATGATATAATAACCCCACGCTAGTCTGTGGCTCTATAAGTTGGAATAGTATTTATTCTATTGATTCTAGTACTAGTTCCAGTGTTGGACGCATAAATTACACTATGTAGCTTACACAGTTATTTACATTAAATTTACGTGTAAAAACAAGCTATTTTTTACATTACGTAATGTAAATAACGACTTTTGCAAGACAAGGGCGATATCTATTATATAATTTAATAACTTATAATTTAATTACTGTAAAAATTGACTGTGAACGTCACAAATAAAACAAAAATAAATTATTATGTCAAAAATTTCAGTTATTAGTAAATCGTCCTAAAAAATTCGTCCTAATTAATTTTAAACTTCGGTAAATCGAAGTCGGTGGTTGTTTGACCGACGCGAGAGGTGGTTTATTTACAAATCTCTCACCTTGACCAAGGGCAACAGTAATTTCTGGTAAAACTTGCAAAAAAACTCGAACAAACTTATTGGCTCTTAATGAATTTGGTCCTGGAACTTCTGATAGAGCGCATTCTTGCCCAGCCGTAAACAACTCATCAATCTCCAGAACATAGTAGTCGTTGATGCGAATAAATAGGTGCTCTTCTACATGTTATTTTTAACAGACTGTATATGGTCCAGGATGAAGTATTCCAAACAAGTAGCTTGTTTGAACCAATCCTACTTCATCATATTTAAACTCTGGAGGATCCGGATCTTGTCTCGGTTTTCATTTAAAAATAATTTTTAATTTTCGAATATATTCCTGTTTGGTTAATTAAACGAGGATGTTCTTCATAAAACTCAACCAAATTTATATCCCGACCAGCCAAATCTCATAAGATTTCTCATAAAGAATACTTCAGCAACACCAGATGCAATAATTCTTTGCAACTCTTGGTTTCTGATGATTTCGACATGTAATAAACATCATCCGATATATTAAACTTATTACTATATCTATATGGATTTTTTGGTGGAGGAAAAAAATTAATTTACCGATATGTTGATGACATTTACTCGACTGTTTGACATTTACGAAGAAACCGTGTAAAATGGTATAAATTGATAATAGATGGCACGTATTACACTATAAAAAATAATATCTTTCTCATATGTAGATAAACTAAACCTAAAGATGTCAGTAATCGTTTTTAGAGCTTGTTTAAACATAGCCTCATAGGGATAGCTGGACAAACATAGATGACAGTGTAGATACATAAATGAACTTTGCCTAGAATTTGTAGGTAACTAAAAGTCTTAAATAATTATGATTGACTGTCTAAATGAACGGTTTGATTGATATTTATGATGCGTTTAACCCTTATAACCAAATATTTGTTACATTTACACACTATTTCCAGTTATTTTTCAGAGTTTTCACGTTTTTTTACATATTTTATGTAAATTACACGTTTTTTACTGTAATTTACGTTATTTACATAAAAATGTAAATAACGTTTTTTACATGTAAAGTGCCCATCACTGACTAGTTCCTCTTAAATCGATTAAGGCCGAATCATCTCTCCATGGATGTCCAAAGAAATTATAGATGCAATCCGATTTAGAGTAGATCAATGTTGGTACGTTCCGCGAGCAACAAAAACTGAGTCAAATAATTCCAAGGCCAAAAATTAGTTCTCAGTCAAAAGCTTTTGAGTTAAAAGTAGTTTAAACTCAAATTCAGTCTCTTGTGAAGTTATAGAAATAATAGGTTAGGTCATTTTAGAATGTAGTCATACCGCATATTTTTCCGATTCTCATTTTACGGTTTTGATGAAGCGCTGAATAATTCGTTCCTCCTAATGAGTTCTGCCAGGTTATGTTTGGTCAGTAACCAGCATGTTTGCAAATGTGTGACACTTACCAACTCGTGACACCTAATTTATCTAGCATCACCGAGGCAATATCAGATGTTTTGGAACATGGTCGATCAAGTCTTGTGTTTTTTATTGCAACCACAAGAGGCAATGGGCCAACTATCGTTAACAGAAAGCTCGTTCGTTTCATTTCCCGCGCCTCCGAAATGCCCGTGTACCCAGAAAATGTGATAATAGTGACCTGATCTGCCCTCTTGTTTAAATTTTTATGGACAGTCAAGCTTTAAAAAAAAATGCAAATATTTCTCGCAAATACAACATTAAAACGCTATTATATCTGTCAGAAAACCTCACATTCGACATTTTGGTCGCATTTTAAGCAGTCCTCGTTGAAGGGTGTGCTAATCAGATACTTCTTTATAAAATATAATAACTAGATATTATAGTCTATGTTAATAGGGATGTTGTTGTTGCCTAATACAAAAAAGCAGTTCTTTGATAATCTTTAGCCAATGGCGTTCTTACAAGAGTAGAAAGCTATAGTAGCCTTTCTCTTATTTAAAATGCCAGCTTAACTTCCTGCCTAGTGTTATTTTAAAAAGGCAAACTATAATATCGTTTAGAATGGAGGCGAGGGTCGATCTAAAAATTTATATTTATAAGAAAAACTGATCAACTTAGTTTTATGTAGATTTATATTTTAACTGAACTATCGCCCTAATTTTGTTCACTCAAGGTGCAGGCATATTTACCGAGCACTGCAGTTTTAACGTCATCTGCGTAAGGTACTACTTTAACACCAAACTCCACGTTGCAATGGTCTCCACTATCAAATTTGACTGGTGGAAAAATCAAAAATGAAGACTTATGATCATATCTCTTATATAGCATTTCAGCTATCCAGCTCTCGAGTAACCCATTCACCTTTGACTATTCTATTACCAAAAAGTTGCCACTAAATATTTTCTATATCCTTAAAAGATTTCTCAATTGAACCGATAAAAGGCGGTCTCGTACATGGGTTGCATGACTGAAATACGGAAGTATTATACAAAGCTGGAGCACTACATTGTGCTACTGCCGTTTTCAAATAGTAAAGAGAGATACACTAGCCTTCTTTGCCGTTTCCATTATCTCTACCTTAGTTTACTTTTTAGGATTAGCCAGATATTCCACTTTGTCAGAAACAACAAACAAGTACCATTTAGAATGAAGCGTCGATCTGAGTAAGTTTTTAAAAGAATCTCAGTTGTATGTGAATTTATATTTAATCCACACTTCTAGCTCAATTTAAGTCACCCCCAATTTTGTACCGAACACTGCAATAGCAGCCTCATCTGCAAAGGGTACCAACTTAAAACATAACCACGTCGAGTCACAAATTATTTATGACACTAATTCTAGAGAATGAGAGACATACTTTACCTTGCGGTTAGTCCCTCTAGCAAATTTGTTGGTAGAATAATCAACATGGAAGACTGTCATGAGCATCCCATCTCCAGACTATTCGCAGATAAGAGAGTGAAGATTTTGCAAAATATCCGCATGAATGATACCATCAGTCTGCTGATTTACATATTTCACCCATAATAATATATAAAAGATTACATTAACTTAGTAAACCTTCAAAAAGAAGACCCACTATGACCACATGCCCTTTTTCCTTGCGAGTCGATTTCAGAGTAGTAGACAGCTACGCAACAGCTACGTTTAATCACTCAACCCAAAACGACGTTTAAACTTATTTTAAACAAGAGTTAATAGGATCATAAGCCCACCTGCTAGTTATATACACAACTTTTTGGATAACTTTACTGATTTGTTGCTGTACGGCGCTCCTATCAACTATCTATAATATTCCATTTAAGTTTCTTGGCAGAGAGGTTTGGAATATTATGTCTGTCAAAAAATTCTGCAGCAGAACTTTTCGTTATTTTAATGCCACCAAAAGGCTTTTCAGAGATACAGACATAAATGCTCTTCAAAAAACTAAGCGATTATGCTTATAAAAAATGAGATATAACGTATAACCAGCTAGAGAAATAGCAACTTTCGAGTTACATACTACGCCCATCATCTGCTTACAAGCTTCCTCACTTTTAATATTTTGAAGATTCAAATAAAACTAATCTGGCAACAATGAATTTTTATTAAGTCGAATAGTCATACCCACACATTCTTGGAGATACTGGACAGTAGTCATAAAAGTGTCTTCCTTCATAGATTGTATTAAGAATTTGATTTATACTAAGAACTCTGAATATTTATTTTGTTAAATCTCACATTGTGGCTTTCACTATAAGTAATACATTCGCTTTACGGCTCATCGTCTAGTTTTTCTTGTAAACTCAGTTGTTTGGATTTATCTTCCAATTCAAAATGTAAAATATTCTCATTATTTATAGTAGATCTACTATTTTATCCAACGGCTATCAATCAATCGGCCCTACCACTATAGATGGAAACAATAGCTTTCGAACGGCTGTGGTCCGAATTCTTCAAGTAAGATGCAATCAGATAACTCTTTGAAATTTATGAAATTTATTTATTATAGGAAAGTCTTACAAGATTTTTTATTCAAAGTATTGCCCATCGTTATCCACTACTTTTTCCCATCTTTCTGGCAATTTATAGATTTCATTTCAGAAAAACTGCGCCGGCTTGACGGCCAAACACGAATCGAGCCAATTTTCGACTCTTCCTGATTTCGACTCTTTCGAAACTATTCCTGATAGGTCGTTCTGCATGGATCGAAATAGGCGGTAATCGGCAGAATTTCTCATCCGTTATCCTCCAGGTAATTTTTGACCGGCGCCCCAATATGTGGCCGAGCGTTATCGTGGTGGTTATTTCTCTGCCTTGATTTTCTGCATAAATCGGATCAATTTTTGACGACAGAGTTCGGCATTGATGGCTTGGCCACTTGCCAACATGTCATAATGGATCCCACTAAATACACAGCATGACCTTGGCCCGTAAATATTCGGCTTGGTGTCGATGGGCTGACCTCGCCTTTCTTGACATACGCGTTTTTGCACTTTGGGTCCATTTTTTATCGCCACTGAGAGTACGATGCAAAAACGGAAATTTGTGGAGCAGCATTTCGGACATGGAAAACCGTCTTTCCACGTCTCTTGACTTCAACTCGGTGGCACCCAATTTCCTATCTTTTGGATGAGTCGCAAGGCTTTCAAACGTTTGGAAATTGTTGCTTAATCAACTCCCAATGATTCTGCAATGATTCTCAAACTTTTTCGGCTGACTAGGACGCTCTTTGTCCTTGTTGTGAAAATCACCACTTTGGAAGCGACTAAACCACTCAAAGCACCGGATTTTTGCAAGAGCTTGTTCACCATACAAATCCATGAGCAAACGATGACTTTCAGCTGTAGTTTGTTTGCGAAAAAGTGACTCAACAAAACTTCCCGCAAATGCTGTTTTTTTTTTCGCAAATTAGATAAATTTTCTATCGTTAATCGGTCGGATGTGCACAATCAAACTAAAAACTTTTAGATGATTTTGACAGGTATTGAATAGGGCTTTCAAAAGACATGTCCTTGATGTATTATAACGCATAAACAAGTAATGACATCTAGAATCAAATTCCGTTTTTAATGCTTACACCCAATTATCAGACATTCACAAAATAATACTTTCAAATATTATTAAGTTTTACGAACTAACCATTGTCATTACTATTGAGTTTCAACCACAAGGAGATGGTCACGGCCTATATAATTGTTAGCAACATATCGCTAATGGATAGTTCGGGTTTCATTTAATTCGTTCTTCCTCCATTTATGTTCGCAATCTCTTGTCAGAGGTGCGGATCTATCTTATATGAAGGCTGGTTTACACATTCGATTATTATTAACAGTTTTAATTTCAATCTAATTGAGTAAATCTAACACAAAAATATTATCAAGTTGATACGGCACTTTTAAGCCATCCAACTAGCACTTTTTCTTTTATTCGTCTATGATAAGACCTACGAAAATTCGTTATTTAAGTCAATCTTTTGGAGTGTATACGTTGTCTTATATTTTTAGTGGCCCCATTATACCAAAGAGCGAAACCTGCGAAATGTTGAACAGGGTTTCATCAGAATGTCTTACCCCCGAATCCATTAAACCTATTTGAATTTTGTGAACATGGATTTAACAATTCATGAACTCTATATAAGCCTAGCTGTATCATTCAGGAGGCAATAAGAGGATTTCGCGTAACTTCACATGGTTCGCGTAACAACAGTTAAGAATCAATGTATAAAAGATGTTAAAATTTATTGTATACTTAATTAACAGTTTAAAAGTTATAAAATTTTATTAATATCTCGTTTGATGGCTATCAACAGATTATTTAAATGTGACGTGCGTTTTTCGATCATTATAAACGAATGATTGAAATTTATTATCTTATTGGTACATTTATGGGAAGAATATGTATATATGTTCAGGTATGTGAATGAATCGGCAAAAAGAAATACCATCTCCCACCCTATACCAAGACGCATGTTCCGCGTTTAGAAATATATTTTCTTGATTGGATTACGATTTAGTTGGAATTGAAAGAATCTACATAAAATAAATTAAAATTTGTTTTCTTCTTATAACATTTCCTTAACACATCTTTTTTATAAAAATCATGTTTTCTTATTATTTTTCGTTTTTAAATTAATGTAACAGCAACAACAACAGCACACGCATATACATATCTACCATCCACACAAATATACACTATATGGCTAACATATAACGCGAACGAAGCGGGAGAAATAAATTTTTTGTAAACAAGACCAAGAATAAGAAGAAAACCAAATTAATTAAAATAAAAATATAATTAAGAATGGAATGATTAAAATGATGACCACCAATAAGTTTCTTCCACTTTTGTTTGGTCTGTATCATTTATATATGTTTTCTTTTCTTAACAAAACACACACACGCACACACAAAAAAACTTGATTCCAAAGAGCCAACCAAACAGTTTAACATTTCAAGAACATCGCACGCAGAACAACAACAAGATCACATTAAATGGTGAACAAAAATGTTGTTTGGCTTTTAGTTCTAAATTATTTTTATTGGTGTCACTCGGCCCGTGACCCTCGCGTCATAAAAATTTCTACGAATTTTGCGCTCAATTTAAATACCTCTCACGCACATCAAGCAAGGTATTAAAAATTCAACAACAACAAAACTTAAAGAAATACGCGCTAAGTGTGTTTTTAATTAGCAACATCTTCGGAGAAACTTGTTTATCTTATAGGTATACACACAAATACCACAAAATTATAATTAAATTTAAAAACGACTGAAAAAAATTAATTAATTATATTTTTGAATATGTATGTAGGATTAAAATTGTTAAAAGGATTTGGAAAAACTGGTGTTGAAGAAAACCCAGATTTCTCGATTACTCGTCAATCTTTGGACACTATATTTTGCCTAAAGACTTAGGTCCTAAGGCTTTTAGAGTTCAGTTTACACAAGAACTCAATCCGGTCGATCACCATAAACGTCGTATCGTCACTGATTGATAATCCGGATTTTCATGGAAAAAGCATCTTCAGTGAGAGGACATTGTCACCTCAGAGGCTACATTCATAAGCAGAATTATCACATTTGGGCTCAGAAAATCCAAAAGAGATTATTGAATAGCCTCTCCATTCTCTACGTGTCACTGTTTGGTGCCACTGTTCGAAATTAAGGATGTGCAACTGTTACGGTAATTGTATTGCGCTACCGAGCTTTATGATCAATGATTTTTGTGGCTGGGATTACAAGATATTGACCGTGTTAGTTCTCGAAGGGGTGACTGCAATTTGCCACCGAGATCTTGTGATCTAACACGTTTGATCTTTTTTCAAGAACATACCTCCGCAACTGTCCGAAATGGTCATGGATATATTTTCATGAAAAGGATAAGGTGCTGCAAACTTAGCCCCGACGGCCATATGACTGATAACGTTTTCAAATGTTATTGGCACATATCTTCCTCTTTACAATGGAATGAACAGTCAATGATTTCTCTTAAAAAATACTCATTATCAAAATAAAACCTCTTATTGGATAAAGATCAAAATCTTGTCATCGTATTTTCCATAACATGATAAAATTTCCATCATGAGCCATCTTTTCAGAGTCAGATGTTTCATCATTTTTTACCCGCAGAGGAATAATTGGCTCTAATAGCGATCACACTGTTACAGAGGGTCATTTGCACCATTCGATCCAAATCAGTCTGCAGATCATATTCTAGATTACTGTGACATTTTTATCACGTTTGAAATCATATATCACATACATAGTGCTACTCTCTTTAGTCAAAAGTAATCTTAACTCCCACATCACATTTTATATTTAGAGTTCTAAAATGAACATATAAACCCTGTTAGCCTGCGGTAAAACGAACCTTGGTAGTTTCTATCTCACTACTACCATGAATAATGACAGATCCAAGATTCTTGATTTTGACTACTCCCACTAAATACTGGTTAAAACTTCTGAAATCCTTTCGAACTTGACTAGACATCTCATGTCGTACTCGAGCACATTGAGATTATGTGCGATCACATAATCTGGGTCGATGGACCTATGTTAATTCATAAACAGAATTTTTGAGATTATCTACACTGAACCAAATGTTTTTGAGATTATCTACACTGAACCCAATATAACAAATATTAGCGTCAAAAAAATTGTAAAATATTTGTCAGTATTTTTATTGTTTTTTTGAAAAAATTATTGCATTCTGATAATTTATTTTCATTTCCAATTAGAATATTACAGTTATATATTCCTTTTTATTTTTCAACAAAAATATAATTTTTTATTATTTTTAATGAACATTATTCTAAACAATATTTTATCAATATGATAAAAATGTATTCTATATGATAAATTTGTCAGTTTATCTTAAATGTTCTAGTTGATCAGTTTGCGGTCAGTGTGAACATCATTATAGACTGAACGTATATAAGAATTGCACAACAAGTCATGTAGCATACGCCTGAAGAGATGGATTTGATCTATACGATCGCATTCGCACAGCCATTTAATAATATGACGTCATCCAACTCATCGAAACCGGCCAAAGAAGAATTCATTTGGATGTCATTGGATAGATTTTAGAAATAAATCCAAAATCCCTACTTCGAAACCGGCCTTTAAAAACAAAATGAGAAACTTCAGTAATAATAACTGGGGGAGAGTGGTGATTATTTATGGAGGGAAGAAGTTCAAAATATGTGTACACTACCACTCAAATGAATGTTCCTAATTAAGAAAGCTTTTTCTTTCTTATATATTGACTTTAAGCATGAATTTTTTTGTATAATTCAGAAATGTTTATAACGTATTTATGTGCATTTACTGAAACATATGAAGTTAATTTAACGGAATTATTAAACAAGAAATTTATTAAAATCAAAATATAAAATATTCCAATCGATAAATTCACTTTTCTTATTGATAATATATTTGTTGAACTTTCTAGTTGGTGATAAATTTCCTAAATCTCATTAATAGGAATCTTTATCGGTTGTATATTGATAACGAATTTTTCAATGTGATCGTAATTTTAATCAGTTTGAACAATTATTTTTTTCAGTGTAGTAAATGTTCTGAATTTTCAAGCGGTGTAGCATCTTATGAGATGAGAAAAATCGGTTCGTCCCAGTTCGTTCAGTCCTTTGATTTCAGTAGTTCAGGGAACCACTAATTATAAAGGCTTTAACCTTTTTAGGCGCTTTGGCCCATTAGTTTGAACCCGTGGGTACCGCAGCTCCTTGCAAATTTAAGTATTTCATCGCTGATATATTCCATGTTAAGGTCTCGGTGGAGGCTGCCATTTCTAATATACCATGGAGCATTCACAATGCTACGTAGTACTATGTTTTGAAATGTTTGTATGATCTTAACTGTAGTTTTCTTTGCACAGCCCCAAAGTTGATGCCGTATGTCCAGATAGGTTTAAGGATTTGTTTATATAATAGTAGTTTGTTTTACATTGTCAACTCAGAGTTGCTTCCACTAATAAGCTACAGCATTTTTCTGAATTTAAAATTAAATTCTTGCGCTTTCCACCGGAGCTTAGTGTGTCTAGTGTCATGCCAAGGTATTTCGCAGTGTCGGAGTTAATTCTACTTTCTTGTTTGTGAAGATAATGTTTGTTTATTGTGATTCTTCAAGATTTTGTCCAAGTGTTCACTTTGTTATTAATAGCATTTCGTAGTTTCCGTGTTGACTCGACAATACTAGTATCAGTGGTCATAAGTGCAGTGACATCAGTAAATGTCCCTATTGTGGCTTCTACTATATTTGGTAAATCGTTTCAATACAGAAGGAATAACACAGGGCCAAGTACACTACCTTGTGAGACTCCTGCCAATATTTTCTTCAGTTTTGAATTCTACTCTTCCTGTCACATCCGAAAGTAATGGTAATTTTTGTAAGAATTTCCCAATTCAAAATATTGTTTTGGTAGATCTCGTTGAAGCTTGGAATTTAAGCTTTCAAGACCATGGTGCCAAAGCTTATGGAATGTCTAGAAATGCTACTGAACATATCTTCTTCTTCTCTAGCACCTCTTCAACCGTATCAGAGATTCTGTGTTCTATTGGTCAGTGGCCTTCTCGAAACCCAAATAATATTTGAAAAGATTATATGAGATTTTTATTCTGTATTATTGGCTTAGTCTCTTGAGAAACAATCTTTCGAAAATTTTTGATGTGGTTTTTAATAAAGATACTAGTCTGTATGATGTTTTGTTATTTAACGGTGTATTAGTCTTAGGAATCATTATGATTTCCACTACTTTTCACTGTCTCCAGTGGATTTTTTATCTTTAAGACTTTTTACTTCTTGTTTGATTTCTTTCACAGTGACTGGTCCAACAATGCAGTCATCTTCACTATATTATGTCTTGAGACAAATGGTTTCCACATTGAAACTATATCGATTTTCTCAGGGAGAAACAAGTTTCAACCAAAACTCTTCCATACATCTGATAAGCGTCAAAAACTGGGGTTTTCACGACTAAGGGTTTGAGTGTAATGTTTACTCAACATCAAGCTCTAACATATATCCAATTTTGGCAAGAATAATCTCAAACTGCAACGAGTCAAACGTTGCAAAATTTTCAAGATTTGAACTGGTTAAAATGTTTATCAGTCATCAATCGAGCTCCCATGGTGACATTGAGATATTTATGGTGTCTCGATCAAATTTTATGGCGTTAGATATGAGTTGGATTAGAATATCCATCCCAAAAATATTTCAACTGGTGTTGGATCAAACACATCTGCAACATTGAGGATCAAAGGTCCAAGCACAAACACTACGAGGCATTTCAAAAACATTTGGATGAATATTTGTCGTTGACTAAATTTTATAAACGCAGTAATCTAAAGGCTTTTCATATATCCTTGTCTTGCACTTCCTAATTTTTATGAACGGAATGGAATCTATTGATCTCTTAACTTTTGATTCAATCAAAATTACTATATAAAAGGCGTCTCTCAACGATGGTTGTAAGAGTAATGTAAGATTCAAGCCAGTTATTGTCAAACTCTTCAGGAAATGTGTTCGTGACCCAATCTTAATTTAATGAGTCCAATAGATTTGGAATAAGTGAAGGAGTCTAACGGGTAGTTACATAAACTACAGAGAGGAAAATATTTCCAATCGTTTGAGTTAATAGTAGTGGTGTACCTCAACCATCCATTGGACACAATTCCTCGCAGTTAGATTCTCGTGATTAAGAATCGAACTATGTACGGAATCTTGTCCTTAAATCTAATTTAATGGTTTTACTTAAGAGTACTTGTCTGTCATATAAGACTAATAATTTTAAGTTATAATCTAGATATTAAAATCTTGTGGAAGCTCCTCAAGATTAAGGACCGCCCTTTTTCTCGAATGGATATTTATAATCCGCCAATGTCTACAGTTTTCCTGCCAAGTCCAGTTATACTGCCAAAACCCTATAATCACAAACACATCTCGTGGTTTTCTTGGCAAAAAAACACCGATAAATGCATCATTAATTAGAACATTTGTGTGTGTGTGTGTTCTTGAAATTGTGATAAGTTACCGTAGCTTGTCTTTAAAAATTTATTTAAATTTAACTTTTTCACAGTTAATAATTAATAATCAATTTTCAACAATTTTTTCTTAATGAAACCTTACACCACCCATTTAAGTGTCAACAAACTTTTCGACCGCAATTTGCATAAACAAATTACTTTGTACAATCCATAAGTATATATATATACAAGGAAGTAATTTATTTCATCTTAATAAACCGATTAATCTTATTGTGGCCAAAATATAACATTATCGAAAAGGACACTTGTCCATAGAAGATTAATTATGTTTGCAACATACGAGTATATGATGTAAACGCTCATAAAACGAGACACCATGTACATACGGACATAATATAACAAGAACGACGTCTTAACACTCGTATACCAAACATAATTTCCAGTTTCTCCAAAAAAAAACAAATCTCGGGTCAACATTTTCTATACGCACACATCAATACTAAGACAGTCGAGCTTGTCTTAATAAAATACTCATAAAATGCGTAGTACCAAAGCTTTTATTCTTCACACGCACCGTGTTTTACGTTGGTTTGATCTTTCGTTTGTTTCTCTTCTTTTAATAAAGCGCGAAGGTATATAGAAACGAAAACCAACAAAATTAAAATTTAATTTATTCATAAGAAATTATAATTTTATATTTTGTATACATTTCTTTTGATTTTGTGTGTAAGTTGTTGTATAGAACAAGTTCAAGGCCGTGGCGTCTTATACATGAACATATGTGTTTTCATAAAAGTTTATAGTTTGAAAAACTATATATGTACATAAACGTGTAGGTGTCCATAGATCTTGTATACACAGTCTAATAGTGAAATTGGATATCTCTTGGGCGCCATTCAATGATAATTTATAAACGGTTTTTCGATATCTTAATAACCTAAGTATATGGGTTATGGGTAAAAACGATCGCGTTCACCGTTTCAAAGATGCTATCAAGTGTACTGTATCTTCACAATGAATTGCTCTATGCCAACCTTTATTATGAAGTACCGATACATAGAGCATCAATCGGCTCATAAATTCTCCATCTCATAAGGGGAACAAGACTTAATTTGGATACATAAGAAAGGAGTCTCTTGAAGATAAAATATATGGGCCACACGACTGTGATATCCCCATCACATATTCCAAAAATGATGCACATCCTCAGTGATGTAGAAAAAGGCCAGAAATATTTAAATATCCAATAATCGTGATCAACACTCGAAATTTCGAGATGCATACCGAAGCGTGAATATGAGTCTTTCTTGAAATGGCCGTATACATATGTCACATACGGACTACGATATTCTCTTCCCAGTTTCCTAATACTCTGTACTGGTATAGAGATAGGCTAGAACTATTGAAAAATCATAGCTAGAATCGTGTTCAATACTCTGAATCTCGAAATAAATGAAGAAAAGTGAATTTCGATATATCGAATATGAGTCGTTTTTGAAATGTTCGTGTATGCCCCATGCGGACTATGAAATCCTCTTCACAGTTTCCTAATACTCTGTACTGCGATAAAGATACTATTTGAAAATCATAGCCAGAATCGTGTTCAATACTCTTTATCTCGGAATAAATGAAGAAGAGTGAATTTCGATGTATCGAATATGAGTTTTTCTTGAAATGGCGTATATGTCCCATACGGACTATGATATCCTCTTTAAGTTTCTTAGTACTCTGTATTGGTATAGAGATAGGCTAGAACTATTGAAAAATCATAGCTAGAATCGTGTTCAATACTCTAGTTCTCGAAATATATGAAGAAGAGTGAATTTCGATATATCGAATATGAGTCGTTCTTGAAATGGCGGTATATGTTCCAAACGGACTACGATATTCTCTTCACAGTTTCCTAATACTCTGTGCTGGTATAGAGATAGGCTAGAACCATTGAAAAATCATAGCTACAATCGTGTTCAATACTATAAATCTCGAAATATATGAAGCAGAGTGAATTTCGATATATCGAATATGATTCGTTCTTGAAATGGCCGCATATGTCCCATACGGACTACGATATTCTCTTCACAGTTTTCTAATACTCTGTACTGGTGTAGAGATAGGCTAGAACTATTTAAAAATCATAGCTAGGATCGTGTTAAAAACTCTAAATATCGATATACATCTTGAAGAGTGAATTTCGATATATGGAATATGAGTCTTTCTTGAAATGGCCGTGTATGTCCCATACGGACTATGATATCCTCTTCAAGTTTCCTAATACTCTGCACTGGTATAGAGATAGGCTAGAACTATTGAAAAATCATAGCTAGAATCGTGTTCAATACTCTAGTTCTCGAAATAAATGAAGAAGAGTGAATTTCGATATATCGAATATGAGTCGTTCTTGAAATGGCCGTGTATGTCCCATACGGACTACGAAATCCTCTTCATAGTTTCCTAATACTCTGTACTGGTATAGAGATAGGCTAGAACTATTGAAAAATCATAGCTAGTATCGTGTTCAAAACTCTAAATATCGATATAAATCTTGAAGAGTGATTTTCGATATATGGAATATGCGTCGTTCTTGAAATGGCAGTGTATCTCCCATACGGAATATGATATCCTCTTCACAGTTTTCTAATACTCTGTACTGGGAAAGAGATAGGCTAGCACTATTTGAAAATCATAGCTAGTATCGTGTTCAATACTCTAAATCTCGGAATAAATGAAGAAGAGTGAATTTCGATATATCGCAATATGAGTCGTTCTTGAAATGGCCGTATATGTCCCATACGGACTATGAAATCCTCTTCAAAGTGTTCTAATACTCTGCACTGGTATAGAGATAGGCTAGAACTATTGAAAAATCATAGCTAGGATCGTGTTCAATACTTTAAATCTCGAAAAAAATGAAGAAGAGTGAATTTCGATATATCGCAATATGAGTCGTTCTTGAAATGGCCGTATATGTCCCATACGGACTATGATATTCTCTTCACAGTTTCTTAATATTCTGCACTTGTATAGAAGAAGGTTTTGTTGAAGAGCCTTACTACAAACGAAGTATTTTACAGATGTCTTATTTCCCACAAAGTTATTATATTAAATAATAACTGAGCATTGATTGAATTTAAATATTAAAATCGGCGGACAATATCTGAGGATGAGCAACTCATTCACATTTTCATCTTACAGACATATCACATTATACACTCTCTTGGTTTGTGATTGTGACCTTTAACTCACACATGTAATTCTTACTTCTAAAATTCTTACATGTACTCATTTATGCCTAACTCAACAAATAGACTTCTTAAGTATATTGAACTTGACAACAACAATAAAAATGTTTTAGTTATTTTAAGAAAAAGAATCAATATGTTATTATGATTGATTGCAAAACATAATATTGTTATTAACAATATGCTCGTCTATTTGTTTGCGGATAGAGTTAAGTATAGTTTTTCATCGTGTTTGTCGCAAACATTAAAATAAATAAATAAACAGAATTATGCAGATAAATAAATTGGTTGTAATAAAATATTGTAAAAATGGCAAACATGTATAAAATAATTTAATGTTCTTAAACATTTAGCATTCACGTTAAACAAGTTGAATGAATTGAACAGAATTTTATGATTGTCTCGGGTCAGAAAGTATATATTCCACAAGATTTCTTCATACCAGTGTTAAAAACGTTTTTATTGTTAAATAATAAAATTTTATAAAAAATAGCAATGAGTGGTTAATATCTCATTCTGTTTCTAAGATGTATTTGTCTCGAACGGTTTACAGATGACACCATATTCAGAGTTATTTAATTCGATTGATTGAAGCTTAACAACAGTAACTATGGCCAAAACAGCGTTTGCCAAATTTACGGTTGATTGATTGATTGAACAAGCAAGAAGCTGGCATCTCCAGTAAATACACGTTAAAGTAAATAGATGTTTTCTCTAAAAAATTAAGAGTGACAAAATGATTAAGTGTTGAGGAGATGTTTAATAACAGCATCTGAAAGAATTTTTCAATCCTTTAAATACGAATATTTAAAACAATTATTATAAGATTGATTTTAATTCACTGCAATGTACCCAACGGTACCTTTATTTTGGCCGTACTAGGATACTTGGGTACAAAAAAAACCCACATTTCTCAATTTTCCTCAAAAGTTCAAAAACATAAAAAAAATCCAATATTTGCTTAATTTTATGCAATATTTCCTTAATGCAGAAAGTCTATTTCAACACCTCTAGTCGTACCTTTTTGTATTTATGCGTGCCATCAAACTGATTTTTGGGGGTAAACATCTGAGTTACACATTTTTGTGAATTTGTCAGCATAAAAATTAATGGGGCTTAGTATTTCCTCCACTGCCCCGAATGACAGCTTCCATTCGAAGTTACATTGATTTCATGAAAGTTTTCACAAAATCTTGAGGTATCGTCTCCCATTCCTCTACAATTGTTTGTTGCAGCTGCTGGAGATTCGTTGGAGCACCATCTCTGGCTCGAACCCTTTTTTCAACTCGTCCCACAAATATTCGATGAGAATAAGGTTCGGGCTTTGAGCTGGCCACTCCATAAAAGGCACAACCACCTCTTGAAGGTACTGATATACTACGCAAGCGGTATGCAGTCTCGCATTATTCTGCATGAACAGAAAATATTCATCAATAAACCCGGCAAAAAGTACAACGTACTCTTTGACTACTTCCTCAATGTACCATTGAGATGTCATTCCTCTTGAGATGAATACAAGATCTGTCTTTCCCTCTAGTGATATCCCTCTAGCTCACAGAATCAGCACGATCCACTGACATACGAGACACGTTCTTCAATACAACATTCGGCATATCGCTCTCCTTGTCTTATCTTCCACGTCCATTGATGTGGAATAAACACATCCTACACTTGTTAGAAAACATGCTATAATATAATAGTATGTGGTCGGCCAGATCCATATCACCGTCTGAAGCCTGATAGTTTCCTGATATCTCTTCTACCCTCGATGAACAAAGAATCGGCTCAAATTAAGTTGTAGAGTCACTTCACTTTGGTGCTGCCCCGCATAAATTTGTGCAACCACTTGTGCGGTTAACTCTGATGTGGTACTCGTATCCATTACGTAATTAAAAGAGGACCGTTTAAGCTTAGCGTCGATATTCGACTGATCACAATTCTGAGCGAGATATTTCATGGCAGGCTATTGTATTGATCTTGTTGAATTATTTTTAGAAGTACAAAAAGGTACCATTGGATAATGGATAGGTATTAAAATAGACTTTTGATCTGCATTAAAAAAATTAAACAAATATTGGATGTTTGGAAATTTTTGAATTTTTGTGGAAAATTGAGCAATGTGCGATTTTTTTGTACCCAAATGTAGTTAGACTTCTTTCCAAATAGAATTGGGAACCAACCTCAGTCCTTTTTGTCATTGCATTGTCTATAATTTCCTCGCAAACTTTCGATCCTTATGAAGGTTGTCGTTCTCTATATACCATGGTGCATCCACTAAGCCTTTTTAAACTTTGGGCAGTTGTATATGTCCAAATAGATTTCAGTAACTGTCGATATAATAGCAGATTGAGTTTGTTTTCTCCACATGTTCTTTTTATTTGAGCTTAGCGTTGAGAGTCATGCCTATAAGAATTCACATACGGATATGTAGTAGTTAACTTTATATAGTTTATAAATTGGTTGTGTTGATATGTGTGGCCATGATTTGTATTTTGGATGAGTATAATGCAGCATTTCTTCGTTCAACTATACTCATTATATCGGTGGTGCCTTTGTAATCTATTAGTTGCCTGTTTGATTACTGTTTGATCTGCAAACGTTGCCATGTTATTCCTTTTTATAATTGGCACATTTACTCGCAAGACACTTATTAATTCAGAGTACTAAGTTGCTTTGGCAGATTTCGATGTAGTGTATACTCTATAATCTTCGGTTTCATACTTTGTCAAAGGCTTCGTCACCTCCTTTTGTCCAGCAAATCTTAAATTAATATTTCTTTTATCATTGATGTTAACAAAATGTTAGGTTTATAGGATGTTCTGTATTGTATTTGAGAGGCTTAGAACGTTTATAAGTCTCAGCGCTCCGTTTATTACAAGAAGTCGTAACCAGAAAATTGGGTAATAATTTCATATGTTAGCTAGCTCTTGTAATGTTGCGAGCTTAATATTTCGAATATGTATTTTTTGTCTTCATCCTCTGGCCTGGAAAGGGTTTGTTATGTATATTTTCAAAATGAGCTGCGAACAAGTTAGTATTATCTTTGTAACTGCTAGCCCAAGTTTCATCATTTTTTATAAGAGGTACTTACGTATGTTTGGTCTATTAAGTTATTTTGTCACTTTCTAGGAAGCATAATAGTCAGTATCTTTTTGTCGGAAAGGTGGACTGTTCACTAAACAATTTCTTCTTATAATTATTTTCCTTTGACAGATTTTTGAGCGTTTTACTCACCAAATCTCTAACTTGTAGCTGGTGCACTCCCTACGCTGCTTGAAGTACACTTCTATGTATTTAATAGTTCCAATAATTCATTATGTTCTGTCAAAGTTTTAATTTGTACTTGTATAAGTTCTTCGACTAACGTCCTAATGATATAAATTTGTTGTGTTGCTTCTTAATTTAGACAAGTTTTCTTTCTATACAAACATTAGTTGCACTCAGAGACATAATTTAGACGTGTGATCTTTCTTTATCATTGTCTCGTTAGCACGTAATAGTTTGCAGATAATCTATTTATTACAATATTGAGTAACTTCGTAAAACTCACAACTTTTGTTGTTAACACAACCCCTCCCCTTCCCCAAAGCATCTAACTCCTGGCGCGGTGAACAACATTGATAATAATACTGACATAAATAATGTGGAAATAGCAGCACTAAAGAACACACCAAACGTTGCATCAAACAAGAAAAATAAGCAACCTCATTGGTCAAATTTGGAATGCACCAGTTCTATATCGGTGTGCAAGGACTCCAGATATTTGTGAAAAAGATTGAGATGAATAATGAAATTTATCTGGGCTATAATAAATGTCAAAGCAATATCAAAACGTTTTAACAGTTGATTACATTGTCGGAATAAGATGCTGTCTTGCGGCATTTACTTTTACGAAGGATTTATTTCAACATGATGTTAAAAAGTATCGAGAACACCAGAACTAATTTCAAAAGTTGCCGATAGCCTATTCTCAACTCTCACGCAACATCATTATTGTGTCCTATCATTTTTCAGGCTTGCTTGAAAACCAGGAATATCTAGTGTACATCGCGCAATTTTTCATCGTACTTGGAATAATTATAGCGAAAAATACTTCAGTGACTGACCGATTTGGATAAATTCCTTCATGGTAGTTTCCCAAGATAATGTACGAAAGTACCTTGTATGCTGGACCAACTAGGACTATACCGCGATAATCCTCGCAGTTTAAGCTACTAAACTTTTCGAAAACTGGGCATAACACTTTCCGATGCAATCAACTCCAGGTAAACGATTTTTCTTTAATCTGATGGTCTTAGTGTATTCCTCATAGAATCGATCCTCCATTAATAACTCTGGAGTCTGTATGTAAGTATTTAATTACAGCTTGCGATACATGTGGAACATTATGTAGGCTAGAAAAATGTTCATGCCATGTATCGAGTACCGTATCGATATTAACACAGAGGTTTCCATCCTGGTCCCGAATGGCTATTGGCCGAGATCTTAAGGGGTTTGTTGCAATATGGTGACTCCTGTAAAGAATCCATATGGATTGCGCTCATTAATGAATTTTCGAACTCTTAGGATCACAGCCTTTGCACCCTTCTTCTTCTGACTACAAAATTTACTTAGCTGTTAAGGGTTTAATTTTCTTCTCACCGAGAGTTTTCTCTGTGGTATCGACAACCGTCATTTTCATTACATGGACATTCACGTAACATATTATCTTGTCCTTCCTGACTTGCACAAAAATGTTCATTGTAGCTTTGAAATAACCAGGTAATGGCCACTGCCTACGAATTTGAAAACCGATACATCTCACGTCTTGGACTACCCGAACCCCGCTCGTATGTAATCAACCCATGTTCAATTTGGCTTCGAGATGTTATACATCTGTAACATTCCACTTGAATGAATGTACTTGCTACTTTGAGATCATAAGCGATCGCAAAGTAAATCGTTCATTTTCCATTTTCATTGTAGCTTCTTGACGGGATTACATAAGTCGATTTAGAGTCAAATTAATCAAATTATTATATGGTTTGACTAACATAAGCCAGTATATGTACATATCCAACTCATTGGTTGGCTAGTGATGTATTCATATTGAATGTGGGAAATGTGTTAGGCAAATCTGGTTCTTGAAAAATCTTACTGGATATGAGTGTTTGACGTTCAATTTGTGAAAATATTGATGATGATCTCACAGATGGTTGTATACTATATAAAAAAGACAAATTTATGCCTTAAGAAAAAATCATTTGAGTTCAGGGAATATTGTCGTCATTGTTGAGAAGAAATGAACCTGGGAACTTTTTTTTGTAAAACACGTTCGGTTTCATGGGCGTAAAAATATATTGTTCCGTGTTTGGTTGCAACAGTAGCGTGAATACGTGGATTGAGAACCCCTCTCTATGAAACTGTAAAACAATAACTGGATAATATTATTCAATACTCTGGAATAACTATGTGCCAAAATATTTATCGACCCCTTCCAGCGCCCTCGTACATTCAACTATGAACTTAGTGGGAGATTTAAATCTAAATTTAGTCAAATCGAGATGTAGTTAATTTCCACTGTGTATGGCAGGCATCGCTTACATGTAAAATGGATGCTCATCTTGGTTTCATCAATCAATATAATTAGTTTATAACAAACCGATCACCTTTTTATATATCAAACGTTTCGTTTCTTTTTATTTTCAGGTAATGACGTGATTATTACGAAGGACGCACTACTATTGAACGGTATGATTATTTCACCTATTAAAACCAAATAATATATTAAAATAAAAAATTACAAAATATCGATTTGAACTCGATCTACGACAGGCGATAACAACAACAGCTTGATCAAAATACTTAGCACAACACAGATAAGAATCTAGAAAATAAAAGATTTTTTTTCTCGATCGTCACACCACTCACTCAACAACCAATCCTCGACTTACATATATACAAGCTGAAGAACATAAATAATATTTTATTTATTGTTCTTATCGGTTACATCTCAATTCAATCGTATATAACGTTTGATTCAATTAAAAAGTTATAAATAAATCTTTTAACCGTTACAATTCACCTTAAGATCAAATAGAATTACAGTATACAAAAACAAAATCTTAGATCAAAATATATACATTTCTAACTAAACGATCATGTCACAATCGAAAGCCAAATCAGAAAATATTAAATAAATTCCAGTGCAAAAAATGTACCTTTAGGGAGTTTGTCGTCGTTAACAATTCTATTCAATTATTGGAATTCAATTAAAAAGCTCGAAGCGATGTGCGCGTTTTCAACAAAACAAAGCACAATAAAAACAAAACAAATTTCAATTCCTTCAGGTGGCGATACGGTGGGTACGCGATCACGATGACCCTGACCCTAAGGTGTTTAATATATAGTTTTTGAGTCTTAGCGAGTTCAAAAATAGTGATCGATTTGACATCTCACAAAATATGTATATGAGAGGAGTTACCAAGTTTCGCTCAATTAGTTCTGGTGTTCGACAAGGAGAGGCGACCTTCTTAATCTCATGTTATATTGTAAAAGTGAAACACCTAAAGACAATATCTTATTCCGACAATCCAATCAACTTTTTGCATATGCAGATGATATCTGTGTGATTGGGTGAAATGGCAACGGAGTGAAAGAGATACTTGATCCAGTGGTGTAGGATATCAGGGTTCACCTTGCCGCTGGAAATTGGGTTGTATATCCTCTACGTCTACTTCTGAAATCAAAATATCTTGCCAATGCAGATAAGCTGAAATTGTATAGAGTGTTGATCAGACCCATTGTTATGTATGAAAGTGAGAGTTGGACCTTGTCGGATGAGTACGAAAGATGGCTTCTAACATCCGAGAGAAGAATGATGCGTCTGATATATGACTCAAATCGGAACGTTATCGAGTTCTTTTCAATCACGAGATCAGGAATTAAATTTGATTTCCTGATATCGTGCATGAAATTAAAGTACAGTGAGAACGTTGACTCGGTCACGTTCTACGTGCTTATCCGAACCAAATGATACAGCGATCTTTGAAGAGAGACATGCCTTTCGGTAGGCAAAGAGGTCGCTGTCGGCGACGATGGCTCCACTGCGTAGAGTGTGATCTGGCATCTTCTTATTGTTTAGAACAGTATGAAGAGCTGGTTCGTCATTCAAACCGTTTCAGTCAGATTGTTGACACGCTATGGGGCAATAATGATCTATAAAAACTGGGGAGAAACAAAAAAGTTTTGAAATTTTTGCTTTTTAAGCTTATCAAGTTCACCATTAACCGCATCAATTATCCCCACGGCATTGTTAAAGACTTTTCCATTTTTAATAAAATTTATGGAATAACTAGAACTCACAAGGTGCTTTCATCCGAAGAATATGGTGCTAGTCGTATTTTTTCGATGCCAGAGATGGCAATAAAGTTATTCGTTATTTCAGCAGACAACGCGTCATGTTGTCATGATGGAAAAATTACCGCCGCCAATCCTCTTTCTGGCAATTAGTCTTCGGTATACCATTTTACAGTTGCCGCCTAACCATTTTGCAAGCAAATCGCAACTTATATATTTAAATCGGATGTGAAGTATATTTATATACTGTATCGTTTATTAGATGAATCTGAACAACATGTAGATCGCATGGTCCAGTACCAGTGATAGACCTTTCAAATGTCTGCCCTATCAAGGATTGCAACGGGTAACGGAAAATCAGGAATCGATTCCAGAGAGGGAGCCTGAGAAACGGCTACCACATCTAAGGAAGGCAGCAGGCACTCAATCCGAGCCTCTGTAATTGGAATGAGTACGATTTACATCCATTAACAAGGAACAACTTGTATATCGTAACTGGGCTCGTAAACGTAACTGGGCTCATAAACGTAAGTTTATCCACGTTATAAATCTAAATTAGTGCTCTTTACCGACTGCTGGTCTAGAACAGTACAATTACTTTGAACAAATTAGAGTGCTTAAAGCAGGACACTTGTGCCTTAATATTCTATGCATGGAATAATTTTTAATTGGTTTTTAGATCAAGACGTAATGATTAATAGAAGCAGTTGAAGGTTGTCTTTATTAATCAAGAACGAAAGTTAGAGATTCAAAGGTGATCAGATACCGCCCTAGTTCTAACCATAAACGATGCCAGCTAGCAATTGGTTGGAGCTACATATATGGATCTTTCTGTCGCTTTCAGGGAAAACAACCAAAGTTGAAATTTAAAGGAATTGATGGGAGGACACCACCAGGAGTGGAGCCTGCGGCTTAATTTGACTCAACACTGAGTTAAACAGATTAATAGCTCTTTCTTAATTCTATGGATGGTGGGGCATGACCGTTCTTAGTTCGTGGAGTGATTTGTCTGGTTAATTCTGAAAACGAATGAGACTCAAATTTCTTAACTAGATGCCAACAGGGTTATGGCGTAGAAACTTTGCAAACTGTTTTGCCTCTTTTATCCATATTACTAACGGGATGTGGTTTTAATATGTAAAAATTGTCCGTAAGTTGAGTCACACCTGGTGGTTTGTCTAAATAAGATAGTTGCTTCTTAAATAGACAAATTGCGTCTAGCAATAATATATTAAGCAATAACAGGTCTCTGATACCTTTGAATGTATCAACGCGTCCTCCTAGTCTTAAAAGACCGACTAAATCGCTGAACCACCTCCGTGGTTGAGATTGTGGTCTGAAAATGTTCACATAAACCTGGAATTCGCCATTACCGATTGAATATGTTACTGAGGTCCTCTAAACTAAATTATAACTGACATCATTACTTTTGTTGCTGACTTTTTTTTTGCTTAGCTTTTTCGGGTAGATTTGCTTCATACCATGAATTGCTATTTGATGTCTGGATCGTAACCTTGTTTCGTCACCAGTAACGACTTTACTAAAGTTATTAGGCTGCCCATTTTCAAAATTCACTCGAACCTCTTTTTGGGACTCAGTCACAATTTGTGGAACCCATCGAGCTCATTTCTTCGAGTATCCCAGATGATTTTTTAATATTTGTGATACAGCCATGGCATTCATAGCCAATTCGTCAACAATATTTTTTTTTCAATTTAGACTTCACCAGAGCCCCAGTAACGTCATCAGTGGAAGATTTTGGTCGATATTAGATATAAGAGTCGCCTACAAAGCGAACTTTCGTCACTCCCCTCGTGCATCTTTCCACCGAGTAAATGTTTGTACTGCGGGATAAGAAAATCGATTTATCGATTCGTGGTGGAACATTAAACGAAATTCTTTGCATATTTCTTTTGTTTGTCGTTGTTTCCGTTTCAAACACTAAATTACTGTACTTAACGTATAGTTGGTTAAACAAATACATCAAAGTGTAAAATTAAGATGTTAAATCGAATTTTAGTCAATTTATATAAATAGTTAAGTGTAAAAAAGCCAACGGTCTTAAGTCAATGGCAAACCAAAAAAACGATTAAATGTTGTGGTGAAAGATAATTAATTGTGTGAGAAATATTTAAACAAAGTTTCCGCACTAATTCACATAGTGGAGAAATTGACCCCATCTTATAACCGTCATTGTGGTAAACCGTCATTATGTAAAGACGAGTATAATATTGACGGAATTGTAGAGTTTATCAGTATGTTCGTGTTATCAAACGAGTCGGAGCTGTATAAAGTCAATCAGTAATTTTCTAGACGAACAGGGTCAGACTAAATGGCCTCAACTTGAAGGACTGAATTTTAAGTTATAGCAGGAGTCTGAGTTTTATCAGACTATGGCATTCATGGTATTTCCAATCCTTACAATCTTAGACCTATATAAGCTATATCGTCTCTTCTATTAAAATCTTTCGAAACACATATTATCGGGTAATACTGCAAGGGTATAAGGATGTGAAAACTGCTTCCCATTCCCTTATCATTCTTGTTGAGAAATCTTTTGAATATACATACATATATAGAATATATCAATGGTAATAATGTTGAAGCTATATCTCGAGAACTTGTCGAATATGCGATTGATGCTTGGGAGCTGTAATCGTGACAGCTTATGATGAATGGGAGTAAAACCAGAACTCTCAGAGTGGCATTGATTGACAGCTAGGACGCTGAATCAATCAGCCGATAAAGACGTTTGTCTTATGAAATGTATATGGCATCTTTTGTATGTGATCTGTAATGTTTGTTGGCTAGGCCGGTTTCGATCTGATCACGTCATTGATTTGTTGTGTGATTCAAAAGATCAAATCCATTTCATCGGGCATATGCGATCGGACTTGATGTTTGTTGCATTTTCATTTGTATTTATGTTGTAAGGCTTTGTTGCAACAGTTCTAGCGAATTACAGAGTTTTTTGAATCGAAATCTTTTATCGATTATTTTGTTTTTACTTAAATATTATGGCGTGACTATTCGTCGTATTTGTGAACGCCACAAACTTGTGAGTCTAGGAATATTTTAAATACTAAAAGGCACGATCGAGACAGCTCATCGTAATGGTTCTTTCACCACTGTTGATTGAAGGAACACCGCAATGAATTGTCACCCTTCTCTGGAGTCTGTATACATTAATGAGCTGTTACTCAATCTGGAAGGGCACGCACTTAAGGTAATAGGTTATATATAAATGATGTTTCTATTTTCAGTAAATTAAAATTTCACCTTGGGAGAACGAATGCTTTTTGCACTCAATGCGTACTCCAATTGGGCCTGTAGTTGTGAATTAAATTTAAAATATCATAATACTGAGGTGATTCTATTTTCTAGAAAATAAAAACTTCCTCAGTTTAAGCCTGCCTAAGATAAATTCGAGCTTTATCAAATAAATTTCTGGGTTTCATCACAGATAGCAAAATAATCTAGAAAATAAACATAAATGGAATGCTATTCATACTCTTGATAAAAGATGGAGGTTAGAACTCCGCATTGTACATTGACTCAATCTTTCAAACTTTCGATTCATTCTTTTGTATGGAATCGTTGTCAGTTTAGCTGTAAAACAAGTTTACTATGAAGTTTTGGTTCTCTAAATGGCCTTGTTGTGTATCGATAGTGCACTTAAGAGTGCTTTCGAATATATTCTTCATTTTACTCTTCTAAATTCTAGTTTTTCTTCTAACGAAAGTTTATAACTGCAAGTATGCAATCATGAACACTGAGGTTCTGAACTTCCTTACGGATATTTAAAATCGGTGGGTTTATCTGTGAGATATTGAAACGTTTTTAACCCGAATCAATTGCTTTAACAAAAGCTATGAACTGTTATAATGTAATATTCTCGTAAGATATTTCAAGTTTTCTTAAAAACACTTCAATCATAGTTCCTTACCTCGAAGGTATCGAAGCATTGTTTCTCATCTATAGACGAGATGGCAGATCATTTCAACCTATCGTAGGAGGCAGAGCATTTTAGTGTCATAAAAAAGGCTGATAAAATGAACATTGTTTGCCATTCTTTCTTCAGAAAGAAGCTTGGAGATCTGTGAGTAATATGTGGAACAATAGAAAATCGTGTGGAATAATGAGACAAATTTTGTCAAAACTGGATCTGTCATGATCTGGAAACTTATTTTCGTGGTAACATCAGATAAGTGAGAGTTGTCAAGGGACGGATATAGGTAAACATGTTCTATACATACGTTATCCAGGGTTAAGACAATATTAGCCACCTCTTCATAATATTTGTTTGGCGAAAGTTATCGGAGATTAACTCCGAGCGACAACTCTTTGAAACTGTACCTTAACCAATATTTATGTGTTGCCTATTTCTCTACTATTCTCCTTTTGTATGTTGTTTCTATGTCATTTATCGCACTAAAGTGCACTTTACGTCTGCAATACGTCACATATTTTTTTATGTTTCGATAACAGATACATAACATTGCATTTGGGTCGACTAATGAGCTTTGTACTAGAATACATTCATTCACATCATCGATTGCTTTTACATTCATAAGCCCCTAGTGAAATACGAACCAGTGACCTGCGGTTTCAAAAACTGCAGCTTTAACCACTATGCAATTTAATCGTTAATGATGCCTTAATGATCATAATGTAGGTGTTTACTTTACTGGACCAGTTAACTCTCTTGGATGATGTTGCTTTGATTTCCACCACCACAGCTTTTGTAGCCATACAGCAGTAATGATTTCACATTACAATGAAACAATCTTAACTTAGTCTTATAGAATAAGATGGATGTTTTCCAGACTTGGTTTAACCTATACTTATTTATTACCATTTTTGACTTTTTCTTGGCGGATATAGTCAAAGTCGTAGAGTTTATATTTGTGTTTTTTGGTTTGTGTTGTTGCTTATAATGTTCATTACCGTTAATCTTCATGTTAATCTTCTTCCATTTATTCTAATGTTCATTTCCGTATACTTAACTACATTGCGGATTTGAATATTTGGTCCATTTAATGTAATAGTTAGCTTCCAGTCCTACTGGGTAAAGCATACTAGTATGCCAATGTTCCCCAAATTTCGACAAACCGAAGCAATGGTTTTACTGTTGGTGATGAAGTTATTGACGTCACTGCCACTCTTCCCTAAATACTGGATCTTGCTCCGGAAAATTTGTATAAAAGCTATGGACTAAGAACTTAAGGAAATCTATCATGTCCATATATTTCTTCCTACGCGACGCATTGACTATCATAGTTCAAACTATATCAATATTTGAAGTGTCATGACTTATTCTCTCCCATTCCTCCCTTTTCAATTGAATAAAAATGATTGAATCACTGGAGCAGAATCTAGCTTCCATTTTTCTCAAAGTCAACTAAATTCGAAAACCAAATATCTGATCTCTGGTTATTTTAGTGACCAAGGCACAATTGATTTCAGTATTGTGGTAACAACAGGTTTCAAGAAGTGATGAGATTCAAATATCTTAGAGTACGATATCAAGGTAAGCCTTGCCACTGGCAATCGAATTATATATCCTCTACGTCCTTCTGAAATAAAAATATCTTTCAAAATTACACAAAGTGTTGATGAGATCCGTAAAAACTAATTGCACAGAGTGTTGATCAGATCAGATGTGAGAGATAGCAATATATACCGAGCTCTTCTCAATCACGAGATATGGGATTTAATGAGAATTCCTGATATCGAGCATGAATCACGATCTGTGTCACGTTCTGAGTGATCATCCGGAGTGATCTTTTAAGGGAGAGTTATCTTTTGGCACGCTAAGAGGCGACGATACCTTGAGAATTTCTTCTGGGTGTTAACAACAGTATGAACATCTTACTTGTGATCGAATTGGATGGATTCATCACGAGCGATTCGTTGAGATTCTCATATAATTTCATCCAACAAGTATACATGAACACTGGTTTGTAATTGATAATATTTGTTGCTCGTAATAGGCCATGCCAAGTGAAAATAGTTTAAATAGGAACGCCTTTTGACGATCTCACTTTTAAGTGGAAGAGTAGTACGCCGGAAGGTATCGGATTCGAATAGCAATAGGAGCTGGATGCAAAAATCAGTTTTCATCAATTGATTACGATCTGTGATAAAAATAAACAAATCGACAGCCCTCTGGTGTAGTGCAGATGTCATGAACTCATATATTTCACTATTATAGACTGTTATGGAATAATAATGGTCTATGCAAATTGAACCTATTAAACTTGCAAAGAGTTGAGAGTGCTTCGGCCACACAATTGCTAAATCAAGACTAAAACGAAAAAACTGTCTTTGGTTATTATGCTGGTTTTGGTAGTTTACAGGCTAACTAAGTTTGATGATCTTCTTTTATCGAGAAACTGCGTACTCTTAAAAATCTACAGAGTTTTCGGAAATCGAATTTCATACCTATGTCAACAAGCGAGGCCTATTTTCCTCTGTAGGCATGTTTATATAATTGCCCACTTGGAGAACTGATAAAGATATTTGTTAGAGGTAACAGATTTACTCGCTACAAAAATGTCATAATTTTTCACAAAAACAGTGTAAACCCGAAATGTGCACTAGAAATCGTACCGTTTCCGAAATAACGCGTTTTATATATTTTCAATCGCTACATACATATGTACATTGATATTAATTGCATTATAAATATCATTTAAATATCGTTCAATCATGATCCCTTCACCAAAATTTAATAGCATCCGCGAGCACACATAAATACAAAAAATTTTAATGATCGCAATTTGCAATCGAAATGATCACATCACATATGTATAGTGGAATTTGAGTTAATTTTGCTCGATTTAATGATTACAGAGCGTGTGTAAAAGTAGGAGTAAAAAAATGTAATTCCAATTTAAATGTAAAATGAATAAATCTTTAAGCAAATGACGGAAGAAAATGTATCTATAACATTCGCATGTTACATTGAAATTACATTTTAATGAAATGTTTTCAATATACACGTTTGTACATTCAGATGTACATGTATAAATGATTGGAAGTAATTATTTTGATCGCAGTGGTGGTTTTTATTTTGGTCCATCAATCAGAATAACCGACATTTTACACTCACGTATAGTGTCTCCAAAAACCAAAAAAAGATTTCGAAACAAATTCCTGTACCATTAATCTCGTTTCAATCCGCCGAGAATAGAACGTACGGGGGACGATGTAAAATATGTATACGCGCATACATTACTGAAAGAATCCATTTCCAAAGACACCGAATCGTGAACATAAATTATAATTTAAACTTTTAAATTTTTGGGACATAAAATAATTATATTTATGATATTTTAATGATAATCTTATGGTTTTGTCTTAAGATTATAATAATATACATATGTAAGAAGCGCAGCATGATGTCTCGCGTTTAAAAAATAATAATATGTGTGTGTGTGTAAAGATATTGTCAATTTCCCAAAATATTTTAGATCAAAAGTGTGATTCTAAAATGTACAACCGTCGAAAATCCCACACACATGCTGCTAGCTTTGCCGTGGTGCGCGATCGATGATCAAATCTATAATTGCAGCACTTTGAATGAATCCACCGTGTATGCATATATATGTACATATATTCAAAGATCATATAAACATAATACTCGTATGTATGTACTGTCAAATATACAGTTATTCATTCATGTGCGGCTCTCGATTGTACATAAGTACATATATAGCATGTACATATACGTAAGAAAATTTTTATGATGGTTGAACTTTTTATTTTCTTGTAGAGTTTATCTTGTACATTTTAATGTTCGAAACTAATAAATTAAGATATAAACATATACCATATGTGTAAGACACCCATTGAAGTTACTTTTCAGTTGAGTCATAACAGTTTGTATATATTTGGCACAAACATATGGGTGATATTTTCTTTACGATGTCAGCAAAATGTTATCGTTATCGAAGAACACTCAGTTCCAGTTCATTGTTATTTCCTATAATGGTCTACTCTTTTCGGAATCTGTTCTCATTTATATAATAATAGGGTTATGCCACAGGACACAATATGTTCACAATAGTGTTTCCTCGACATGTCTCCGCTACCATCATGGGTTCTCTTAATAAATTCACCATCAGCACAATCAAAGTTATAGAAAGTCACAAGCAAGTTGTCTCTATCGTATGTACGTTCGGATCTCATATAACTTTTTTTGAGACTGAGCTTAAAACGATTGAATAGTCGGAGTAATCACATGATTATCCCCAATTTCGTGTAACTCTTCTTTAGATTTTTTGGCAAAATAAGTCTACTAACCTCCTGGTCGCGGTTAAGTCCTGTAGTTCTTCGTGTTGGAGTAGTAGTCAGAGTAGTAGTCTTCTTGTTGGAGTAGTAGTCAGGTCAGCATATGTCCAGATTTTTATGCTGGTGCAGACGTTGTAGACCTAGATGTTTTGTTGCATGTTGCTTAATTTCATCGAGGCAAGCTCAATCTTTAGATCTCGATAGAGGTTGTCGTTTCTAATGTACCACGGTACATTAAAAATGCATTACAGGATTTTATTTTGAACTGTTTGTATGAGTTTTATATATGTCTTCTTGGCACAACGCTAGAGTGGCTATACCATATGTCCAGGTTTCAGAATTTGTTTGTATAACAACGATTTATTGTGGTTCGATAGTTCAGATGGTCTCCCTTATAACATCTGGCAAATAAACACAACGGAGTCCTAAGACTCAAATACCTTTTACGCATAGTTTAAATCTTATAGAGACCGGATCTAATATATCGAGATTCGATCGAAGCTCCAATTCAATTCAAGCTATGTACATTGGGTTTTCCAGAAGGCTAGCCCTATGTTAGCCCTTGGAGTTTTACAATCTTCATTGACTCGATTACTGAAGTTACACTACATTCGAAAATTTTAATGTTTGCTGACGTCCTAAACATAAACAACCCTATAGAGCACTTAAGCAATGCCGAAAAACTCTAAGAGTACATTGGGAATTTAGCGAATTGGTGTGACTCAATTTTTCTTTACGGAAATTGAACCCAGTTTTAAACATCAAAGGCATTAAGCATAAACAGATCTAATTCCATGTGGGGTTTTATTAAACGATGGACAGGAGTTTTTGGGTCGAGATCCTGTACTTCACTTAAGTACTGTCACATGCGGTGCCCATTTCCATTTTATGATACAAATATCTGTTAAGTAGAGAGTAGTCAGGAAAAGTTTATCCGTCACTCTACTTGGAACAGCCTTATTGTACCATGAAAACCTGCAGCGTTTATTATCATATCTGTCAAAACTAAAACATAGCAACTATGGAAAACAGACGCTATATGTTAAAGGATACGTTTGTCGGTAACACTTTATAGGGTCACATTGATACATCTCCGCGTTAATATTGAAAAACTTTCAAATAAAAGTACGCAGACATACTCGTACCTAAGAAGAAATGTGTTCTTGTAAGTTGACGTACATATAGAATAAACTATGGTTCTATGAGTAAAAGCTTTAACGTTAACCAGATAAATCACCCGTTCAATTTTACTGTAAGAAAGAATAGCTTAAGACGTAGGTTGAATAAACGAAACTTTTAGTATGTCAAGTTATGAAGATCTGCTAGTGACCGTAAAATGACCAGACACTCCAAAAATGCACACGCCTTGAGAAG
The DNA here is from genome assembly GCA_963932295.1 of Tipula lateralis. NCBI lineage: Eukaryota > Metazoa > Arthropoda > Insecta > Diptera > Tipulidae > Tipula > Tipula lateralis. The sequence continues at coordinate 115,655,664 of OZ010736.1, forward strand.
ACAAGAGTTTCCTATTATGCAACAACATAAAAAATTTCTATGATCTCGGAGAAAAATACGAATCGCAGCCCAAGTTGATATTGATCAGGAGAGATGATATTGATCCTAATCGGGAAAATTAAAGTCACTATAAATAATTAAGTCATAATATCCGCTGTCGAAAGTGAAAAATATGATTGTATACTAAGCTCAAATTACACGCACATAAACCGAGATGATATAACAAGTAGGTATTCAGTTTTTACTACAAGTTGCATCGCAAGATCGGAGAAATACAGTTGATATTGTGAACATCAGTGTGCTTATTCGACCCTCCATCTGAGACATACGATACGCTGGTTTGTACCATTATGTTATAAAGATCGATCTTAATGTTCCTAAGGCAATAACTTCCAGTTGCAATTTAATGTTCCAAAACATTCTGAATCCAACAAATTGTATAATTGGGCAACCATTTTCCTTTATAAGTTAGTAAAATTGGTCAGCGATTTTATCAGCTCATATATGCTTTATTTTAATAAATATGTTAAAAGGCAATTGCAGAACCTCACCGTTCTCAACTCACCTATTTCGCTCACTTAAACTGTTTCTCATCCAGACGAACAAATTTCGTTATCTACCCGTTGAACATATCGTCTCCTGCATCAATCTCTTTACCTCCTAAAAGATCCCTCATATTAAACCAATTTCGTCATTACTCGTCTCCTGGAGATATTCCCTACGTCACTATATAAAAGTAATGAAACACAACCTAAATCTAAGGAAAGACACTCATGATGCTGCACCACTGCCGAAAGTGCCTTAATTCTCTCTTAAAGGAGAAGTCAGATATTTAGTTTTATACGCTTGATTTTCAGTTGTTCCCAAATAGAACCCGAACTGCATTTGACCCAGGGGAGAGGCATATATAACTTGCAAAACGATTTTGCTGATAAAGTCCTGATATATTCGTCAGGCTTTATAATGTGTCAGACCTTTATAAACGACTTATGTTGTTCCTTTAAAAATCCAAATGTCATCTGGCTTCAAAAGAGTTTCCCAGATAATACCTTGTATAGTACAATGCTGTTGAGCAGCTGTGTAATTCATGAGTAAACCATCTATTTCCCATTAACGAATGCCTGCAGTATCGTGTCGGGATTCATGATTTAACATAATTCCGTTTGCTTAGTGTTAACTCTTTGTCTCATCGTACCTAGTGGCCCATATAAATCATCTAACATCATGATCGATATAGATGAATATATGACTTGTTGTTGGACAAGATCACAGAATGTATATAAAAGACTACTTGAGTAATGTCATCTTGAAGCTATGCTACACTTTGGAGCTCGTTGGAATTCGAAGGCTCACTGACGCGTTCTTAATTGAACAACTATCGACTCCTCAACAATTGATAAGCCCTTTCAATTGTTGAGTTGACAAATTAAGGTAGCAAAGCACCGTTAAAGATATTTAGATGCATGGCCGCATAAATCGTCAATTGTTCGATCAAAATTAAGGCACGGTTTAATTTGAATGCTGTACCCTCTCATTAATTTTAATAAATATGATTTTCAATATAATTAACAAGACAATTTTTGTGCAATGTCAAATATTAAAAATAAATAGTTGACAGTTTGTCCAAGAGTGAAGCACATCAAACGAAAATTATACCTGGGTAATTATTTATAAAATACAAAAAAAAAATAATTACAAGATCATATCACGATGTGTGTTTGAGATATTGTTACATTACATGCTGATGTACATTATACATGTAACCGACTGTGGAATTTTTTTTTTTGTTTTGATGAGCTGATGATGGGAACACATCGATTTTTGTGGATAAGTATAGGCATTGAATATTTATATTTTGTTTTGTGCGCGTATCTTGCCAGAGGATACTGTGTGACATTTAATAATGTACCATGTAATTATAAAAATTAAATTATAAAATAAGTTAGATGCGACCGATAATCGAGATTTTAATCAGCTGAGGAGACTGAATGATAAGAATACACATTTTGAATATTTTTTTTTTTGTTATTGATTGTTGATTGATGCTGAAGAAAATTGAATTGAACAGAATCGTACATCCGGAATATTGATAAAACTTGTCACTATGTTCAAGCAAACTACAACCAATTGAGCTTAAACACAGCGCAGCTCAAAATGTTTTTATTTTGGTTGATGACGAAGCACTTTCAGCTCTTTTGAAATTCCCTATTAACGTTCTATTGACGTCGAAACCAAATCAAGGAGGTATACTGATATTTGGTGTCAATTTGAGTAGACCATCTGCACATTGTGTTGTTGCATCCAATGTATAGTACTGACATATGGAAGATTGATCAAGACATGTATATCACCAATATCGAAATAAATAATTAAAAACTCAAGGACAGTAATTAAGGACAGAAAAAACGGAGTTAAAATAATTAAATGTAACACAACTACTGGTCATCGGTTGCAGCTTAATGAGTATCGAGTTTTTCGCGATCAACAATTAAAACGCATCGAATGACATCAAAAGCGATGTTTTGTAAAAGCACTTGTGCTTGTAAGCCACAAATTACTATTATTGCCAGATTTAGCCATTCACAATCTACCAATAACAAAAATTTGAACATAGCAAGAGGGTTAAATAATTGTAGAACATTTATAGGTAATTCTATAGAAGACATTTCAAACCAGTTATGGTTAGAAATAGCATGAAACTTTTGCCCTTTAACTTTATAGATAACAAATTATCCATGAAGTTAAAGAGCATTGTTTCAATCGAAACTATAAAATCATTTCTTATTCGCTCAAAAGCGAGTAGTTAGCGGTTGCATTTTCGAATTTTGAAATTCGAGAATTTCGAAATTCGTTCTTATAAGCATAATTTCGAATTCCGCAATTTTCATAGCGAATTCCGAAGTGTTTTGGCTAGAGGCGGTCGAAATTATGTGTTATCAAAATCACTAAACTCCATGCAAAATGTTGCAGTACTGGAAAATGGAACACGGTTTTGCTGCTTAACTTTTAGATAAATGGACATCATCGAGATACCGATGCTGTTTGAATGTGAATGCCCATTCGAAGGAAAAGTTCTAAAACTTAGGACCAGCTGTAATTAATATTTTCTATAATAAATCGAATATTAATTAATTGGAGCATATAAAACAGAAAATGTTAGTGGAGAAAATCCAGAAAGTGACAACGAGGAATCAAAGAATTAGGAGTACTTAGACGAAGATTGCAGTGGCTTGATTGTAGAAATTGATAATGAAGCTGAATTAGAGCAGGTTGTGGTAATTGAAGAATTTTTGGATTTTTCATTTTTTTAAAACACGCTTTAAAAGAACGAATAAGCCAAAGACGCACAAATGTAACAGGTTCTCTTCAGTATTTTCATAATGGTGGAATAAGTGAAACTGATGCTTCTTTCACCAGACCATTTAAAAATATAATAGTCAAAGTTATTGAAAGCTTTTCACAAAGATTGATATTCATCACAACTATGGAAAATTGGTCAGAAACTGATGACTTAAAATAAGTATTTTGAATCACGAATCACAACGCGCAAATTCATTCGAACCAAATTCATTTGAATTTGTCATCGAACATATCGTCTTTCGGCTCAACTCAACAAGCAACAAATCGGAGCTGATTTTTAAAAGTTAAATCGAAATAAGATTGATTCTTTGAAGCGAACGGCGTACGAGGAAATATTTTAGAGTCCGCGTATACTCATTTTTGATTTCGATTCCACCAACGAGTGTAGAGTCAGAGCTATCTAAGTTGCTGGCACCTTTTGTATAACGATTCGATCGAAACTAGGTGACGTAGTATTTAGTGATCTCTGCTTTCTTAAAGCATATTTTAGGCAAACAAAACAATAATACACCATTTTAAAACATTGATTGGCTGCACTAAGTACTAACTGAATTTTTGTGCAAGTATTGGTATTAATATTGATCAGAAGAAATATTTCGAAATTCGATCGAATTCCGAGAATGCTTAAAGGCGAATTTCGAATTCCGTTTTTTATTTTCGTCAAAATTTGCAATTAGTACCCTATTAGTAGTAATTCACCATTTAGTTGAATCCAAAAACGAAAAAGGTCGATTATATATTTACTGAAAAAAAAATTTTACCTGAAAAAAATTTCGAAAACAAAATTGTTGTAGCAACAAAAACACTACTTAGCTTAACACGCTTTTTAAAATTTTTAAATATTTTGATTAACAAATTCAATTTTAACATGCAAATAAAATTCTGTTAAAACTTTTCAATGTAAAGTTTTTTATTTTCATTATATAGTTTTTATTAGATAGCTACAACAAGAACTACTTAGCTTTTTAATAAATTTTTGAAAAACTCCGATTAACAAAATCAATTTGTACCTAATTTTTAACGAAAAATATATTTTTTCAAAATAATTTCTGTAAAAGTTCTGTAAAAAAATTTTTAAGGCAAAACATAACCGGAACGTAACTTTAACCTATGAAAATTTTAATTCTTTCTAAAATAATTTTTAAGTAAAACATAATTTTCGAAAATGTTTTTGAAACAAAATTTTTTTTTCAAGATAATTTTTATAATGTAAATTTTTTATTTTCATCATATAGTTTTTATCAGAAAACTATTAAAAGCACCAAATATCTTAACCCACTTTTTAATAAATTTTTATATTTTTATTAAATTTATATATTTTTTCAAAAAAATTTCTGTAAAAATATTTTTAAGGCAAATAATAACCTAAAAATAACTTTGACCTATAAAAATTTTTATTCTTTCTGAACTAATATTTTTAAGTAAAACATATTTTCGAAAATGGTTTTCCACCAAAAAATTTTTTTCCAAGTGAAATATTTTTAGTATTTTATTTTCATCTTATAGTTTTTTTCAGATACCTACAAAAAAACTAGTTAGCTTAACCAGCTTTTAATTACATTTTTTAAAAATTTCACTTAACAAAATCAATTTGTACATGAAAATAGTTTCTAGAAAAAATACATTTTTTCAAAAAAAATTGTGTAAAAATTTTTTTAAGGCAAAAACTAATCTGAATATAACTTTCACCTATGAAAATTGTAATTCTTTCTAAACTAATTTTAAAGTAAAACATAATTTTCAAAAAAAAATTTCACACAAATTTTTTTTTCAAGATACATTTTCTTACTGAAAATTTTTTATTTTCATCATAAAGTTTTTATCAGAAAGCTACTAAGAGCACTACTTATCTTAACTCGCTTTTTAATAAATTTTTAAAAAAATTAGTTTAACAAAATCAATTTATACATGATTTCTTACGAAAAAATTATTTTTTCAAAAAAAGTTCTGTAAAAATATTTTTAAAGCAAAAAATAACTTAAACCTATGAAAATTGTAATTCTTTCTAATTTTTAAGTTAAATATAATTTGAAAATAGTTTTCAACCAAAAAAATTTTTTTTTTAGAGAAATAATTTTAATATTTTATTTTCATCTTATAGTTTTTATCAGATATCTACAAAAAACACTAATTAGTTTAACCTGTTTTAAAATATTTTTAAAAATCTAAAAAAATTCGATTAACAAAATCAATTTGTACATGAAAATATTTTTTAGAAAAAATATATTTTGTCAAAAAAAATTGTGTTTAATGTTTTAAGGCAAAAAAATAACCTGAATATAACTTTACATTTTCAAAAAAAAATTTCAAGAGAAATATTTATAATATTTTATTTTCATCATATGGCTTTTATCAGATCACTACATATCTTAACCCGCCTTATAATTATTTTTTTATAAATTTCGAATAACAAAATAAATTTTACGAAAAATATTTTTTTTCAAAATAAATTTCTGTAACGTAAATATAACATTACCCTATGAAAATTTTATTAAATTTTAAATTTTAATAAAATTTCTAAAATAATTTTTAAGTAAAACATAATTTTCGAAAATGTTTTTTAACCAAATATTCTTCTAACTTATTTCAAGAAAAAAAATTTTATTTTCATCATAAAGTTTGTATCAGACATCTGATAATTGTTATATAGTTGAAATTGATGATATTGATATTGGAAATGTTTGAAGTTGTTTCGAATATTGGGGTGTTATGTAATAGTGCTTTAGACAGTTGAGAACTATAGCTCTACGACTAGCAACTGCAAATATATCATCTTCAAATATACTGAGCACATTAAATTAAATTGCATCTAGCATCTAACTATAAGAATATTTACTGAAACGGCTTACTCAGAAGTGATCGTTCTTAATCGGTAAGACGTTTACTTCTAACAAGATAACTTTGGGTTACCTTCCGAAAATGGTCACCAAATTATTTAGGTATTTCTTAAGACCATAATACCAAAGTGAAAGTATTATGTTCTAACCAAGTCAAGAAATTGAACAGACATATGTTACGTTCTTGAGATACAAATCAGAACCACAACTATACATTAAACCGGTTTTTTTAGTGTCGAAGTACCAAATATATTTCATCTGTAAGTGCTTCAGTTCCCTAAAAGCACATTGTGGTCAATTTTGCACAAATTTCTTGTCTTACATTCTTACACGATCGAATAAACTTTAAGAACTGAAGTGCTGGAGTATTTTTTCACCGATAAAGGTGGTCGCCTTGTAACGGTCAATGGAGTTCCCTATTGTGCTATGATGGAAGATTATTTTCGGCCAGAATTCTATTAAAGGGAACGATAAATAGCTCTGGGACAATAACTGCCTACGTTTCGTCTTACACGTATGAAAAAGAGAAGGAAAGTTGACTCTAAATAAATAATCGCTGCAAATGTCCTTAATGGTTAGTCATGTAAACGAAGTAGAATATCATATTCAAAGTGAAATTATTTCAATACAAAAATGTTAGGTCCTTATGAAAAACCTTTTATAATTTATACTCCTCAAAATATTTAAATGAAACATATAATTATTTAACTGGATATAATTTATTGTATATTTCTAGACGCGTCATCATCAAATGAAGCTGTACATCTGCAACAACGATTAAAAAGTTTAAGCACCGAATTGGTAACACTACGAAATCGTTTGCATGTAGGACAAACGGGCCAACCGACAACAACGCCGACAACGACACCAGTTGGTTGTAATCAAACAAATAATAACAATAATACAAGTACAAATAATAATTTAGGAACTAATAATAATAATAATAACAATAATAGTATTACATCTGGCAATGTATTATCATCAACCACATTAAATCACAATAATCATCCAAATCCAATATCAAGTAATAATACAGGAACTACACATATTTTACCAATTGGAAATTCAAATAAAGTAAAACAACAAATTTTGATTTTTTTTTTTTTTTTAATTTTCGGAAAATTATTTTTAATTAATACTTACATGATTAATTATACAAAGACAACACTGTCAAGTTTGGAAAATAATTTGTAAATTTTTTATTGTTTTCAGCTACATTCATTATCACATTTATCGAATAACCATAATAATACCAATAATAGTCAAATACCATTTGTAACGCCGCGAAATACCTCAATACCTCATCCGTTGCCACATCATGTTACAGGGAATGTGCCAGGTAAATATCAACAAAAAAAAAATTTTATTAATCATAAATTTAATTTATATATTTTGCACGACTTAACTTGGCTTCGTACGGTACTATCCATATCGACAAACTTAATCTACGGCATTCCAGAGGTTTTTTTTTAAGAAAAATAAATTGATGTTACCACCTTAAAATATAATAAAATACAAAGTTATGACGGTCAATAAAATCTAAATTATAGAGATTTAGAAAAGCAACTTATATATTTGTTATTGTAGACGATGTGTAAGAAATTGTTCTCTCTAACACCTTTTCCAAGACTATACATATGTGTCGGTGTTGATGCTTTTGTTATGATGTTAGGAAGTGTGACATAGATTGAGCTGTACATTTATTGGGTCGAACCGTTAAGGTAATTGTTAGACAATATCGTACACTGAATAAGTCTTGACCTTACCCAATGGTCCACTCCAAATATATCACCTTTAAATCGCCTTTGAGCTCTAATTAGTATAAGATGAGTGTTTATATGTCTTGAAATTATCTTAAGAAACCTTGAAGATAACGATATGATTATCTCAGAGGTAAAAACCTGTTTGGTCCATTAAGCGTTTGTGATTTGAACTACCGATTATTTTAAATATGGCAACACTTACGTCATTACTTGTGTTATGACAGAAAATAAGGTAAATGTTTGACATTTACGAAATGGTTCGCTTAGCGCTTTAACAAATTTGGAAAATATGAACATTTACTTTCCAAGTGGTGAGTCTTATGCCCAAACTGTACTTCGAAAATTCAGTATAAATTTCAAGGCAATTTTTGGATCAATGTATGAAGCGAGTTCGTGAAACTGGAATATTATTGGATAACATTAACCATAATGTTTAAGTTGATTAACATTAACTCGATGAAAATTTAACAGTTCACGCAAATCTGTGATAAGAATTTTGCATAAAAACCTAGGTATGACGTATTAAGTTCAATTAGTGCAGGTGCTGTAACAGAATGATCATCCACAATGTTTTAGGTTTGATGATTCGTCTGTGGAAAGCTTGAAGAAAATTAGCATTTTTTACCTAAAAACTATATTTTGCAACGAAGCTTTATTTCGCCTTGGAGGCTGTATCAACAAGCAACCCTGTCACACTTGAGGCTCAAAAATGCACAAGTTACCATGGATGCATATACAACGTGTGACTGTTTCGTGTGGATTTTGGCGGTATCATTGGACTAGCGAGTGCAATTCGAACTACCTAATATTTCGAGTATGGCAACACTTACATTATTACGTGTTATGACAGAAAAATAGTTAAATTTTGCCAATCTATAGAAAGTTCATTAGAAATGAAATACCTACAAGGCAATTTGTGGATCAATGTATCAAACGAGTTTGTAAAACTAGACTATTATTATTTAAACATCCTTGTCGCATTTGAGGCTCAGATTTTAGGGGTATCATTAAAAATGTCCTTTATAGCCAATATGGAGTGTTACCAAGCCATGGCAAACGAGTTTTGTCACTCAGAATCCAAGAGAAGGACAGACATGACATTTATTTCTAAAAAGCCTGGTGCAACTTGCCACACAATCTACGAAATAATCGGTATTTTGCACATTGTCTTCGGAGATCGACTAATCAACCGTAAATTCAAATTGCCACTACGCAACTATAATTTTACTCCGTTTTTTTAGTTTTTTTATTCAGAGACTATCTTAAGCTTCAAAGATCAAATCAAATCCAACGGTTCCTGTTCACAATGAAAAATTAGGTTGAGACAATGAGGATATCATTTGAATAAAATTGTGTTTTGGAATTTTAGTTTTGAATTTTGAAGACTTTTCAGCATAACTGAGATAATGTTCTCAGTATGTTATACCTTTATAGCTAAATAGTTATGCTCCTCCACTAATAGAAGTATATCTCACACCAACTTTGACACAAAATATGTTTATGTAAAAAAAATTTGAACTGGAAAAAAATTTTGCAAGTAAAATATTAGAAGTTAAATTTTTTTACCTGAAATTTATTTTTTGTTCAATTGAAAATTTTATAAAATTTCTAGCTCTCCAAGCTGATTAAGTAAACTGCATATAACCATACTGTTCTGTATAGCTTATTTTCGAGATCTTGACAATTTTTCTTTCCTCTTTTCCGGACTTCTCAAGATATAATCTATCTCAAGCTGTTACATCTTCCCAGAGAAACTGAATAAAATACATACTATTTGGAGACCTACATGGCCTGTAAATGATATATCATTATTTCTGTATTCATCAAATATTATAAAGAGACTGTAGAACCAAAGCGGAACTAAGTACCGACAAAATGTTCTATATTTTTAAAAGAGGACCATAAAGGGTAAAGTTCTACACCTTTTCTTTTTCTGGGTTGACTCTCTAAGTAGAATCACAGTTCCCACTTTCACTAAAATATATGATATCACTTATTTTCATGCATTCAAAGTAGTCCTTGTCACTCGTACGATACATGAAAGTGTTGGCTCAAGAACCGTGGATTCACTGTAATAAAATTTTAAGACTAAACCTCGAGACCTTGGGGTTTGTCCTTATAAATAAGTTACGTGGTCATGAGTGTATTCAGCAACAATATTCTATATAGGATAATATCATATTAATTGCATATATATATATATATATATATATATATATATATATATATATATATATATATATATATATATATATATATATATATATATATATATATATATATATATATATATATATATATATATATATATATATATATATATATATATATATATATATATATATATATATAGGATATATCGTATTAATTGCATCCATGCAATTCGAACATCTCACATACGCCGGGGCACCTTGAAAGAAAGAGTAGTGCTCTACCTACTATATATTCTCATTATTTAATGATGTATAGTTCAACACTTTGAGTTCGATGATTGCTTATATAGTAAGCGGGCACGATTTTTGTTTTTGTTGTAGTGTTATCTGTCACACAGGTTATATTGGTCCATTGTGAATTTCCACTACACTATTTCACGTTCCGACTATAGGTCCGATTTACGTAGAAACCATCTGCACATTGCAAAGCTTCATGCCAGCCTATAGTACTGACATGGAAGATAGGACGGCACACGAATTCTAATCTCAACTGGTTCTCAAATGAGTTCATTCAGACGATCAATGGTGAAAATCCCTTTTTGCATCCTGCCCCTATCGGGATTCGAATCCGATACCTCCCGCTCCACGCCACAGTGTTTTAACCACTGCGCAACCTGGGCGGTAGCGAGCACGATTAGTAAACCATCCGAATGTCTTAATTTACAAAAGAATCTATAGACTCTTTTAGAGCTGATTCAGATTCCTTCTCCAGTGTTTCTCCACTATATTTTATTTAACAGGTCTATTAAAAATTTACAGTATATATCACCGGTAGTTACTTATCTCTTCTAACCTAAGCTTTATGAAATATCTTAGAGTTTACTACCGCGAAGTCATACATAAGTCTATATCTCCCTACAAATGCCATTATATCATATAATGAATCAATTGGTTCCATATCGGTACACACAAACGAATATACTATTCCACGCTTAGGTCCTCACATCTCCGAAACATTTAAAACCCCGCTTATAAATGTCTTCGATCTTTATCGATATAAATCATAAAAGAAAGAAAAGACCTGCTATCGCATACATATACTTGATAATGACTGCGCTTAACTCCTATTTAAGAATGCTTTCCTCTTAGGAAGCCCAAGATAACTGAGACACCATGTCGGACTAAATACTTGGGCAGACTTAAATAACTTATAAAAGAGAGTAAAATTTCACCAACGGTAAATCGGAAGATTTAAACTTCTAAAGAACCTCTCAAAGAAAATACTTAACCGAGTTCTTTATGGACTTTTTAAAGTACATATAAAATTCGAATCAGGAAGCCCTAGAAATTCTAATCAAATGTAATTTTTCCGAAAGTAAGGATTCAAATGTATAGAAGATGGAAATGATTTCACAAACCAACTGTCTAAGTTTCAGTAATTGCATTCTCAAAATTTAAAATGCCAGGACCAGACCCATTTGGTTTGGCTCTGGATTGCATTGCAAAAGTGTGAAAGAAACTCAGTGTAGTTTCAAGCCTAGATAAGTCTGTCGATTTTTTCTACTTAAATTTTTGCAGCGGCTGCTAGATAGATATTTTAGGGACAGTGTATACTTGGTAAATTTTGGACTGTTGGATGGGGTCATTTGTCAACGCGTCTTTTTTTCACCTACTTATACAGTTATAGGTCTATAGCGAGACCACTAAAAAGATATGTCACCAAAATGCAGTTTTCTTTGCGGTTTGGTGGTGTCTTGTGATCCACTCACTGCTAGTCCAACATAACGGCAACGTATTTTACTATCTGAGTGCAATTGCATGAAATTGTCGATTATCATGGTGTCATGATTTATAAGTTAATCCTAAGAAAATTGAACTCCGTCAGGTATATCGGTGCTAGAATCTAATTAACTTTAGTCTTCATAATATTTGAGGCCATGCTATCCTGCTCTCTTCAAATATCAATCATCTTAGAACCTAGAAAGATTGAAAGTTTATTTATCAAAAATATATTGAAGACATGATTATACGTTTCGGTTATAAGACACTCGGAGTGAAACACTTTCCAAGACTTGGTTATCTGAATATTGTGCGAGCTTTGCATGGCACACTCACCGCACCACTCGACACAGTGTTTGGTCCGCCCAACCTTCTTCTTAGGGGATCAGATTAATGGCACTGCGATCGGACAACGTTTTCTCATCTCACTTATCCCAAATCTTCTTTGGCACTATAAACCAGCAAAGGTTCTAGTTCTTCTTGTATACTTACTTTTAAAACTGCAGGTAGTAGAGTAGAACATAATTTGAACTATTAGCACTTCTGCGCTTGTGTCCTTCATATTTTCTCTCCAGATTATATTGCTTTTGAGGATCAATTAAAGGGATCTTGAAAATACCGAGCATCTGGGCCTTCATTCGAAGAACAAAACTGGATTTCGAGGCTGAGAGGATTCGTTTAAGGAAGAGGTCATGCGTGCCAGGAATACAGTTTGATCTGAGAATTTCTTATTCAACCTAACTGTGTATAAGTAAAAATTATAATGTTGCGGCTCATTTTCGATTAAAACTTAATTAATATTTTGAATTAACCATGGCAAATTGTATACATCGAAGCAATTTTGAACCGCAACAAACTTCAAATTTATAATTTTTTCAATTAAACACAATCAAATCGAATAATTTTGTTCTTGCGAGTTCATACAGCTAATTGTGAGAAGTAATTAATTTTGTTTAGATTTTGGAAAGGTATAAAATCAAAAGTTTTTTTTAATTAGCCAATTGGCTTAGCATTCGATCGACCAAAATGTTAATAATTAAATAATTTTTTTCAGTCTAATGTACAATCATCGACGAGTACGTGTCTATATTTAACCGGAATGTTAACGATTGAGCAAAGAATGTGTATATGTAAAGGGTGATTCAATAAGAGCTTCCGAAAGTAATCTAACTTCGTCAGATTACAATTCACGGGTTCCTCCCTTGATATGATGTTCTGATTACAATTTTCTTTCAATAAATCGATGGTTTGGTCCGCTGTGTGACACTTTGTATCATGAAACCACAAGTCGGCTACCAATGTCTTGAATTTTTGGAAATACAAATTCATTGGTCTGTGACGTTCTAAGTAAGTACCAAAAATAATTAATTCGTACAATTAACGCCACCATCAAATAAAATCGATATTTCGAGTTGTGTTCTTGTAATTCGCTAGAACTGTCGCGTCACGACTAAACATACACATACGAATCGCACCGTATGAACATCAAATCCGGTAGCATATGCCTGATGGATTTGATCTTTTCGATCACGCTGTCATTCAATGACGCCATCATCAGATCAAACCCGGCCTAGTAAATTTACAACAATATAACACATTATACATCACAACTTCGAATAACAATTCACAAAGACTTCCAACAACGCGGCGCTACAGGTCATTGCTCTGTTGTTTGCACCATTGACGTTTACGCGCTTTCCTGTTGTATTTGTAAGGAAATACGGTCCGATTATTCCACCTGCACATCATAAACCACCGCACGAAGCAGTGCATTTTTCAGGATGCATTATATAAGCTTTCACCCAAAATGAACTTTATCGCTGAACACAATTTTTCGATTAAAAAAACGGATTAATTTGGAGCTGTTCCAACGCTCATAAACGAATTCGATGACAATGTGCCATATGAGAGACCCAGAGCTTGAGAACGGCAACGAATTGATTGATTGCGGTCACACTCAATTCGGGTAACGAATACCTATATAATGAAAAAGTGGTTCGGAATTTCTTGAATGTTTCGCAAATAATGTGTTCAGTTGGACGATGTTGAACACCATAAACGTTGTTCTCGCATTAGTTTATTCATGGTGAAATCTCAATGAATACTGAACACAAATATCATATGAACATGACAATTATCACATATGGGATCCAATAAGAATCGCAAATGGAAAAGCGCTTCCTATTGGACGACTCTTTAAAACACGTTACACGATACGGTTCAATGTTCCACCACCTCGTAAATTGAAAAATAACACATTTTTATTACTCCGGTTTTAATTGCAATCGAATTGACAGTTAAAACTATACATAAAACTTTACATCTCACTGTTGTCATGTATGAATCGCACATTTAATGACAGATTACGTAACGATATCCTTTCATGTTAAATATAAATGTGTTCGCTGTTTAAATGTCAGATGTGACGAAACGAGTCAATTAAATCGATTGTACTAACTACATAATGTTCGTGATATATTCAATGTGATAAAATTTTTATGAGACCCCACCTACACACGCCGATTCAGTGTCGAAATTATTTGGAATTATTCTGTTAATGTATATATCTACGAGTATACATAAGATGAAGATGACACTTCCAAGTTTCCAATTTTTGGGCGTACCATAAAGTTTTTGTTTTACGACTGTTTTGATATCATTTCACTTGTAATTTATGACTTTTGTTAAAGTTATCGACTAATTTGACAGTTTCGATGGAGGAAGTTTATACGACTCTTCCTGTGTCGCCTCCCATCGTGTTGCTTACATTTACAAACAACTCAGCTTTGAATGAATTTTGATCTTCAGTTCAAATATTAAAGGTCAATATTAGAGGCTATATCGCTTGTCAATATCGCTGTATCATTCGGTTCTTTTCAGCACGCAGAACGTGATGGAGCCAGCGTACTCGCTGTCCTTTACTTTGATGCACGATATCAGGAATTCACATTTAATTCATGATCTCGTGATTGAAAAGAACTCGGTATGTGCCATCAACATCGCATTTTGAGCCATATATCACACACAAGATTCTTCTCTCGAATGTTAGAAGCCAACTTTCGTACTCATCCGTCAAGGTCCACCTCTCACATCCATACATGACAACGGCTCTGACCAACACTCTGTACAATTTCAGCTTATCTACATTTGCAAGATATTATGGCTGAAAGGCGAGCCTTGATATCCTTTCCCACACTATTATGGTGACTAATACTTGAATCTCATTTCTCCTTTAAACGTGCGGTTACCAGTACTGAAATGAATTGTGACTTCTACGAAGGATGTATTCCAAAATGAGATTAAAAAGTATCGGGGATAGCGGATCTCCTTGTCGAACACCAGAAGTAATTGCAAAATTTTCTCGATAGCCTGTTCTCAATTTTGACACAGCAATGTGTCTGCCTTACAGTCATTAGGCTTGTTTGAAATCTAAGGAATACCTGATGTTCATCGCGAGATGAGGACTTATTCTTACCAAGATGATGTATAACAGTAACTTGTATAATGCTGTGCAAAGGAGAGCTATATACGGCGATTATTCTCGCATTTCAGGCTATCACCCTACTTGTGTATTGGGAATAACGTGGCTACTTTCCATTCTTCACGCATAACTTCATTTCGCCACATACCAATCAAACAAGGTCGAAAAGCCAGTTCCACAAAGTTAACCCTCTGAATATCAAGAGCAGAGCTCTGAATTAATGCCTCATGAACGTTCTTTCTTCAATCTCTGCATTAGCATAGTGAATTTTTCTAAGAATGGATCATCAATGAACATCTCTGCGGTCCGTATGTAAGGGTATTACAATACGGCTTGTGATATATGAGGAACATTAACTAGGTCACAAAATGTTCACGCCATGTATTGAGTACCGCATCGAGAATGAAAACATCCTGGTCTCGAATGGCAACTAATCGAGATCTTACGGTATGGTGCAATTCGCTGATTCTATTAACGAAAAACCGTGAAGTATACGCTCGTTGCTGAGTTGTTATACTCTTAAGACCTTAACCTTCCACCATTCCCGCTTCTTCTGTCTACAAATGCGTTTAGCTGTCGTCCTAGCAATTGTAAACCGAGTTTGAGCTTCATCATGGTCTTTATTTTATTGCTCAACAGCAAGACTCACTCCTCAACAAACCAATCGTTTTTGGACGTAGTTTAATTCTTCCCAGAAACTGTTCACTTCTTCAGATTGGAAATCAGATCTGTTGCTGACAAGATCTTGATGTTTTCGTTACATTTCTCAGACCTTCACAGGCGAATCACGGTTTATATTCCCATATGTCCTCCCTGGCTTGCTCGAAATTTTCCATCGTAGCTTTGCAGTGACCAGATAATGCCTAAGAATCTTGTTGAAGATCGATATGATCTCACATCCCGATCCTGATCTTAGGAAACAAACACATGGTCAGTTTGGCGGCTTCTGAATGTTTTACGTGGATGTTTCCAAATGGATGTTCTTATATCAAGGAAAGAATGTACTTCCTACTTTGAGATTCATGTATCATACCATACTATATATAGTATACGAAAAAGTTGAGACTGCTATGAAAATGTGATAGTTTTTATCACCAGATAATATCTCAAATGGATCAAAAAGTGACCAAATGCAGTAATTTTATATGGTAATTGCACCTTCAGCGAAAGTATTATGTAGGAGTTACATTGGATATGCTGCAATTAATGCCAAAACTCTAAGTATAATTTATTCAACCCGGATTTTGTAATTTTGTATATTCACCATTTATTAGTGATTGAGATGAAACTAAAACAGTACGATATCCTGAAATGTCAGCTGAAAGGTATGGATTATAAAATAACTCCCATGACAGTTCGAAATAAGATTCTGACCTTATTTAGAATGCAGTTAATAAGATCTGTAATCAGTGTAGATTTATATTGGCCCAATAATTCAATACGAAAGGCTATCCTTCAGATCGTGAAGGCAAGTCTTATCCCATTAGACTATAGTCTGTTTTGAATCAAACCAGAATAGGTGCAGAGCAAACAGTTAAGCTTTATGCAGAGTTTCCCTCTGCTCTTCGTTACTACAGTTTTGACAATAATCAAGTGAGCAATCGCCAAAACTACTCCTCACATGTTTACGAATAATACAGGGTCCACAAATAATACAACATACAGCTCATATACGAGTATAATCAACCATTAGACCCAATCAAATATAACCATTAAACCTAATCCAATTGCAAGTGGGATTTCTATATCAACTCTACATATAAATTTGTGGCTGGATGTGTCTTATCAAGTGATTAATCCTGATTAAACTTTAATTGCAGCCTGTCGGTCAATAGCGTGGTAAAACATTTAAGAAACATTACATACTTTATATAGAGCTCGAAGAGGTAAATGACAGATATTCAATCTCTAAAACAAAGTTAACAACTCCTGGAATCACAACTGCTGTACCAATCCTAACTGAATAGAAAATTAGAATTTTTTCTTTTACATATGCCATTCTTAATCATTACAGGTTCACAGTGAATGTTTTGAGTCTTGTGGCTATATTCTCAGAAGTGCATAAGATGAAAAAGAATTTCCAGTGCTTTAGTATGTGTTCTATAAAACCACCAGTAATTTTTCCTCAAAAGCTTTTCATTGGCCATTATAGTCGTCTATTCAACTATTGTTAAGGATGACAATAGTTGAATAGACAACAATATCGCTTGACGAACACTAAAAGAATGTATCGGATATGACATTCGAATATCTGCCACCACATATCTATGACAGCCATACGACGGCCGACCACCAATTACTAACAACGTAGTCTGAATCGAAAGGATCAGATCCCCATTGGTCGAGAGTCATATCTATTTAGAAAAACTACATCTTATTTGAACGTCGTTATAAAATACCAATCCATCCATGATCAACCAATTTGCTCATATCCAATCCACGAATGAAAAAGTAATCTATAATTTGTTCATACAATATACTGTGTTGCAACACAACTCACGACCAAATGTCGTCAGTGTGTATGAAAGTACCGAGTTCAATTATGGGGGGTCCGGTTACAAAAGCGAAGTTTTGATCACATCAGTCTGGCACTTCGTCATCCATATTTATACTGCAAGCTACAGATTGAGCAATGTCATATTCGCAGATGATGTACGTAAATCGGACCTGTTATCGTACGTGCTCGATTTGGCTTTGGCGTAGATAGTACAGTAAAACGGAATTACTAATAAAGCTGCGGTCTTGTTACGTACTATGCCCAATATTAAACATCAAGACTCCCATTATTTATGTATCACCTCACAGTATCCAATGACACATCGCTATTGTAATACCACCCATCGAAAATGAATAATTTATCACTACCAGACACAATTTTTAGTGAGCTTTGTGGGTCGTGTCACAGCAGTTCCAGCAAAATTGCAAGAGCTACTGGATTTGTTCCTCAAATGTTAGGTTGTTATCTCAGTGTTAATGTTATTATCTGTAGCTTACCTTGTGAGCCTTCCTTACTGACCCAAAAACTATACGAAAAATACTTACGTGCAAGTTCTGTGAAGTAAATTAATTGAGAACTTGTCCAAAAAAGGCAATTCCAGGTATGATGGGGATAGGTGATTTACCCACTAAGCATATAATTTCACTTCAAATGTTAGCACGTAAAGCCCAGTACCAGGTAGATTAACAGCCGTACTGATATATCCATGTCGTTCTTCAGAAAGCTAGAATGTGTTATTCTGTTCCCACTTATGCATTTTGGTGGTCATTACACTTAGTAATATCTTAAAAAGATATTTGGACTTCACTGTGTTCGAGGGCATATGGAGAAGTTATGTGACCACCCATCTCCCTCTATATTTGATAGTGTTCAACTGAACTGGAATAATTGTTTTTTCCTTCAGACATTTCTAACCCAAAGATCAAGCGGCAAAAGACCCACAGCTATCTCGATTGCAGCAATGAGTTTGGCTTGGGTATATATATCTTGTTCACGTGGTTCGTAGTGTAGTGTAGCGTAGTTATAACTACAGCACTTATATGACCGTTCACTTGGACGTGTAGTGTAGTAACTCTACCAATATGCCCCTGTTGTTAAAATATTGTACTCAGCATATTTGACATTTCTCAATGTTTTTTTTTGTTTGGCATTGGTGTTACAAAAGTTTTAAAATGTAAACTATTGTCATAATCAATATCAATATCAATTTTGTTTTTAATTTTCAATAACATACGATCTCAATTCCGAATGATTTTGAATTAAAAATTTTTAACAAACCACAACTGTCAAAAGGTAGTACACTACACTACGCTAAGTGTTCACGTGGTGCGTAGTTGCAACTACATTACACTACACTACAGCATTTTGACCGTAGTTCATAATACACTACGGTAGTGTTTTGTCTTTGTTCACGTGGTGAGATAATACACTTCACTTCACTACACTACGAACCACGTGAACAAGATAATAGTTACAACAATGCACAGTCTTTTGTTAATTGTACGTTTCAAGCCTTATGGATCACCGTATTACCACGGTTGTCTACCTTTTCAATAAATCGTGTATTCTTTCTACCATTTTTCTTCAATACGTTTTTGGATCCTCAATTTTAGGAATACTAAAGTTTCCCGATTACTGAAAAGAATTAACTCAATTTTCTTAGAGTTGATTGATATGCCCTAATCACGCCACCTCGTTTTCGCTGTATGAAACACCATTCGTATACTTACCGCAACAAGTATTACATCCATGCCGTCAACGTTCTCAATTATTAAGAATTGTAGTGAATTGCCCACAACAAAAATTAACATATAACACCATCCACACCGGGTAGTCACCGTAGTTGTACCTCTGGCTTAGTTGGCAATAATTCACGTTGGCTGAATGAAATGTCGTAATGAAAGATAACCACAAAATATTAAAAATTGGGAAGGAGGAAATAAATCCAAAACTCAATGCCACAAACCCACATACACTTACATATTAAAAACACCAAACCGTGATTTTTGGTCGCCACCGGCAGGGAATCGATCCCGAGATCTCTGAATGACAGAGCAAACATGTTACTTTCTCTACTATGAAGTGACCAATAAACCCACATATAATGTCCAAAACATTATTGCCGATTTAAGAAGAAACATTGCCGATTTAAGAAGAAAAGTGGATAGGTCATATCTAGTTTTTCCATCCTTCGGGATGAATACGAATCTGGCCTTGTACATTATGGAATATGTATCTGGCTATAAGTATTATCGAACGAGTATTATCGAATTTCGGGCTCAAGGCCCTCCGAAGTTTTTTGCAGTTCGCTTATTTACAGCCAAATCGAGGACGTTCGAACGGCTATATATCCGATTTACGTAGGACCATTTGCACATTGCATATAGCTCTGAAGCGTGTAAAGCTGTATATGAATGGTAATTGAGAGTGGGTTGTAATTCGAGCTGTTGCTTGTAGGTTGTAATCCACTTGGTCGGTTTCGAAAAGATCAAATCAATCTCATGCTATGCTACCGGAATTGATGTTCATACTGTGCGATTCGTATATGTCCAGTCGTGATGCGACAGTACTAGTGAATTACAAGAACTTAGCTCAAAATATCGTTTTTATTAATTGATTGTGGCGTGAGTTAATTTGCGACTTATTTAAGTGGTCTGAACGCCACATTAACTTCCCCGAAATTGAATGCCCTCCCCTCCGTTTGATTATGATAACTTCCCGGAAATATACGTACGTTGAAACGCGACACGGAACACCATTGAGAGAAGGCTATGATAATTCCATTATGAGTTAATTGATTTGCCGTGTTTATTTTAGGCAGGAGGTAGGATGAAAATTTTTGGGGAGGTTATGTCAGAAGATATTGACGTGTAATGTTATATTCCCTAAACACGACCGTTGGGGTCACCAATTAAGCGTGTACCTTTTTGTGTACTTTTAACTAGTAGGCCGGTTTCGATCTGATGATGACGTCATTCAATGACTACGTGATCGAAAAGATCAAATTCGTATATATACGTTCAGTCGTGACGCGACAGTAGTAGTGAATTATAAGAACTTAACTCGAAAGATCCATTTTATTAATGGATTGTGACGTGAGATGATTTGCGGTTTATTTGAGTGCTCTGAACGCCACAACTCCATGCCAGCCTATAGAACTGACATGAAAGTTGGCTCATGAATTTTGCACTCGAACAGGAGTCATAGATGTGTTCATTCACACCACCGTAATCAGATGGTGAAAATTCCCTTTTGCATTCGCT
This sequence comes from Tipula lateralis, assembly GCA_963932295.1. Taxonomy (NCBI): domain Eukaryota; kingdom Metazoa; phylum Arthropoda; class Insecta; order Diptera; family Tipulidae; genus Tipula; species Tipula lateralis. The sequence goes on from OZ010736.1 coordinate 115,676,797, forward strand.
CCTATCGGGATCCGAACCCGGTATTTCCCGCTCCAACTGCCGCAGCTTTAGCCACAGAGCCATTTGGTTGGTGAATTTATTGATTAAACTTTCAATTGTTTTTAGTTGACAGTTTGGAATTACAGTATAGAGAAGGTTTTAATGAGAATTCACTCTTAGCATCCGTTCCAGTCATTCATGTAATTATTCGCGGTATTTCACTCATCCAAATCGAGAAGAGAAAGTTAACTATAACAATTATTCTTGCAAAAAGATTGCATTACAATTCTATTCGCTGCTAAAACGTTAATTAATCATAACAAATTGACATATAATTAATTATAAACATTTTTATTTGCACTAACGAAATTGTTGTTATTGTATATTGACTATGTAAACCGTTTGATTAATTCGATTGGATTAAACGCGATTCACTGTTAGAAAAATAATTGTGCATCGTTGCATGCATTTTTCTCCATCTTAGCAGGTGTTTTGTTTGTTCGATATAGGCACGTTATATATATAGTCTCGGCTACGTATATTGATCAAAGTCAAGATGAAGCCGTTTGTGTAACGACCACATATATACTCTGTGAAGTGCAGAGGAGTAATGTGAATTCATAAATAATAGAAAAATTCTATAGAAATAGTTAAGTTTAATTTATTACAGGTATCTGATCAGGAAGCTATAGCTTTATGTAAATATAAAATAAATAAAAATTATGTTAAGTTTCTTCTATAAGAAAAATGAATGTATACAAACCATAATACAATAATAAAATAAAAACGAAGCCAAGAAGAAATTCTTCAGAAAAGCAATAAAATAAAAATATATTCTCAACACCAAAAACTTTAACCTTACATATATACGAGTAGCTTCGAACGACGTTGCTTATTAGAAAATACACGACAACAACAGCAAACAAGAAACACTTAGAATAAATTTCTTATTTTATCGTTTACTTTAGAAATACCACACTGTGGTGGAACACTACCTCGACGTTCAACATGTGGCAATCAAATTGACAATGCCCACCAGCTACCAATAACGGGCAGCACCGGACCCACAATAACATCATCGACAATCACCAAATCGGGTAACAATTTCATATCGTCACATCAAATATCACATCAGCCGAGCCAATTGATTGGTAATGGTTTGTGCAACAATTTAATACAAACGATGCCAACATCGCTATTAGCATCGGCGGCCAATAATAATTTATTGAATGGTGGTGTAGGCAATGGTGGTGTTGGAACTGGTGGTGGTGGTGGTGTTGGCGGTGGTGTGGCAGCAGGAAATGGCGGCGGCAACGGTGTCGGCGGCGGGAATACAAACGGGCAATATTTAACAACAACACTATCATCACCAAAGCAATCATCTATCGATATGGAAGATTTAATACATTTATCCGGACCACTAACCGAGGACGCTGTCATGAGAACATTAAATGCCCGATTTAATGATAACAAACATTTTGTAAGTACATTTCAATATTTTTGACTTAACACGAAATCGATTTGTTGAATAAATGTTGCGGTGCTACTGGCCGCTTACTGTGCAATATACACTCGTGTATGTATTCTGTATATTCGCTCACATTTTTCTTGTCTCGAGTCTTGATGCAATATACACAATTTACAACTTTAAGTTGAACAAAATAAAAAATCAAATGTCATTAACTTTAAAACAAAATATTTCCAATTGAATTACAGAATTACTGGTTCTGTGGGTAATAAAACTTTAGTGCCGCAATATTCAAAGAATTGAGTCTTGAGAAAAATTCAATCGTGTATGTTGTACGGGGTACGATATGCTTAAAATACAGGTAAATCAATCACGACTATTATCCTTTCAGTCGTCTCACATCCAAAATAAATAATAATTAAGTTAAGGTTTTGATAGAGATAGCCCTCCAATATCTGGTCACTGCAAAGCTACGATGGGAATGTTCGTACATCCAGAGAGGACAGAGAAATATGCAACGCGATTCTCCTGTGAAGGTCTGATAATTGAAGAAACCCAACAAAAATATCAAGATCTTATCAGCGATAGTATTTTACGATCTAATTACCAACCTGATGAAGTGAACAGTGTTTGGGAAGTATTAAAAACCTCATTTGTCGATGCTGCCCAGCACATTCTCGGTATAGTGAAAACTATGCCCAAAAATGTTTTGTTTGATGAGGAATTTCGTCTTGCTGTTGAGCAACAAAATATAGCCCACAATGAAGCGCAGTCACAATAAAGCGGTTCTTGCTAGGAAGACAGCTAAACGCATTTCTAGACAGAAGAAGCGTGAATGGTGGAAGGGTAGACTACAACAACTCGCAGCAATGAGTCCAATTCGCGTGGTTTCTTTAAAGGAATCAGCGAATTACACCATACCTTAAAATCTACGTCAACTTCCATTCGGAAACAGAATATAAACCTCTGAACAATTTTCTGACCTTAATGTTCCACATGTATCACAGGCTGTGTTTGAATGCCCTCAAATACCCTGTTCATTGAGGAATTCACCATGGTCATGCAGAGATTAAAGAAAAATCGTTCACCTAAGAGTTGATTGCATTAATTCAGAGCACTTGATATACGGAGGGCTTACTTTGTGGAACTCACTTTTCGATCTTGTTCGATTGGTATGGCGAAATGAAGTTATGGCTGAAGAATGGAAAGTGGCCGCTATATGACCAATAATGAAGAAGGGTAATCACTTGAAATGCGAGAATTATCGCAGTATAGCTCTACTTTGCATAGTCTACAAATTACTGTCGTACATTTTCTTGTGTAAAATTACTCCATTGGCGGAGAAAATTATACCAAACAAATACATACATCTGTGTAATATGACAGTAACGCAGTCATAATGCTGTGTAAAAGCTGAGAACAGGCTATCGAAAACATTTTCAATTACATCTAGTGTTCAACAAAGAGATGCACTGATCCCGATACTCTTTAATCTCAATTTTGGAATACATCCTTCGTAAAAGTGCAACACCTCAAGTCAATATCTTATTCCGACAATCCAACCAATTTTTGCATATGCAGATGATATCTGTGTGATTGGATTAAATGGCAACGGAGTGAAAGAGACACTTGATCCACTGTAATAGTTTTCAGCTTCCGTTGGTCTCAAAATTAACGAGTCCAAAACCAAATATCTGATCTCTGGTTATCAAGACCAAGATGCAATTGATTTCAGTAGTGGTAACCACATGCGTGAAGGAGTAATGTGATTCAAGTATCTTGGATCTCTCATTACTCACGATAATAGTCCTTTTTTCGTTCTAAATATTTTTGTTTGCCACATTTAACCACGATATAGGTTGATTAAAAAATGCAGACCGATTTTGCTGCCATCTATACGTAAATAATTTAAGTGATTGACATTATTCTTTCATGATTGAAATGTTGCAAATTTTATCTCTTTCAATTAAATATCATGCTATCTCTTTCGCGCCATATTCGTTCCGTCCAAAAGATAAAGTTAAAAAAAAACAACATTTTCAACCAATGAAATTAGTTAAAACAAATTTTGGACTGTAGGAACAAAGGAAGAAACGCAGCAAGTGGTTTTCTTGCTCTGATTAGGATAGGTAGTTCCCTTACCGTAGATGAAATACTTTCCCATGCAGTATTGCATATTATAGATAAACAGCTCCATCTCTTAATTTATGTGCTGAGATTTTTTTATTAGCACTGTTAAATTTGTGTTGTCTGCAATCACTTTCCGTACGAGATCCCATAATTAGTTTGATTGTTTGCTTATCCTGCGCTGTATGTCGTTTTGATTATTGCAGTACTTACTGTTACTATCACTGGTGAATGTTTAGATGATAGATTTTCAATGGATACAGGTGTTCCATATCCCGTTTGTCACATAAAAATTTATGGCATTAACAGCCTCCCAATCACTCGTCACCTAATAAATTGTTAATTATCTTCCTTTTCTTGCTAATATCGAGGCAGATGGTATTCTTCCTCTCGCCTTTACACCTGGATGAATGGCATGATACCAAAATTATCGTTAACGAAATACTATTTGGAACAATGAGTCTGAAACTATGCATATGTCTATTTTCTTGGAGTTTAGAAATATTTTGAATTCTGGGCTGAAGTCCATTAGACCATTTGTATTCCAAAATATTAACATTTTTAATGGTTTACCTATAACGTTATCCAGTCGCCTATAGGACTTTAGGCACCTTTCTTGTTAATTCAATTGAGGATTTAAGTATTTATCAGTCGGTTATCATATGACCAGCACATTTTCATTACCTGTACCCTTATCGCAGAATAATCACATATTAGTTCGCTTCTGAAACAAACCATTAATCAGGTTGATCCACAATGTAATGTGGCTGTCAATAACCCCCGCTTTTGCATCGGTAATGATATTCGGTTATGGATCAGTTTCCCAGTTGGAATTACTTGCTGTGATTTAAGTGTAATTAAGTTGGCACATGATCATAATTTGAATAGAATCGAATCGATGACGTATCGATGTGCCTCTTTTTAGATTGGTATTCCTGAATGTTGAAGCTTTTAAGAATTTGATTATTTTGATACCAATATCTCTAAATCTTTAATATTTCGTTTCTGTTACAGGCATAGTTGAGATGTTTTTGGCTTAAACCCAATTTACTCGTATCGTCATGACACCTGATGTGAATAGTTGATAAGATTTATTCAAACATGATTTCTTAGTTATATATGCTACTCTTTGAAGCGCTTAACTGTATGACAAATAACTGCCCGATCCAAAATTAATCAGCCAAAGTATTACCTATTGCTAAAGCCTCTATTTTCCGCCATTTTATTGTAATATAATTTTCCACCGAAAAAATCGATTCATCTTTGAGAAGCTAAGCACGATTAGTTCTATTTTTGAAGTTCTCATAAGAATGAAACCGCTGCAAAGACCATTAAAGTGGATACGGGTTCATGTTTAGGTTTCAAATTTTGTTAAATCTCCTGGTACTGCTTCAATTTAACTCCATCTTCTGCTTTTATTTAAATCTTCTATTATTCGATCCCGCAATATTGCGTGTTAGAGTCCAGGTTATGTGGAAAATTGCATATACTTGAATGGGTTCAGTGAATTGTTTCGAATGCCTGTAAACGAAACTGTATTTGGTGTGGCTTCATCTTATTGGTACAATATGTTCTGTATGCCTAATTGATCCAATTCAGGCACAACAACTTTTTTCCCCAGAAACTGTTACAACATTGACTTTATAATCTTCAAAAAAAGCTCCATGGATAATGGTCTTTGGTGTATCAATGGATAGTTTTCAGTGCACCAATAAAGGCCAGTTATTAACAAAGCCAGCTAAGTCGACATCGCTTATAATGACTTTGCGTCAAATATAGTGGTACCGAGCTGTAAAATTGTGAACGACAATTCCACCGCCGTTCATAATAATACGTGACAATTTCTGTTTTGAGGAATTTCAACAAATCTAAAAAAAAAGTTAAGTTGTTGTGGCTACTATCGCACACTTAGACCAATTTTGATCCGTTGTGATACCACTCTATATGGCTATAGGTCCGAGTCTTTTCGTAGAACCATCTGCGCATTGCATGGAGCTCCATGTCAGGCCTATAGTACTGACATGGAAGATGGGTCGGCCCAAGGGTTCGAAACACGACAGAGGATCCTGATATGTTCATTTTTCACCACCGAACGCACCGCCCAAACGATCGAAGGTGAAAACCCCATTTTGCATCCTGCCTCGAATCGGATTCGAACCCGGTACCTCCCGCTCCAACTGCCGCAGCTTTAACCACTGCGCCACCTGGGCGGCTTTCAACAAATCTAATAATGACCCAATTCTTGTGCAATCAGTCGATGAGACTTGGACATTCTCAAATGAACAATTATTTAAAAAAAATGCTTAAATGATTTTAACACGATGTTGCAATATTAGATATGATCAACAATAAATTGTTATCGACCACCATCTACATGCCTGTCAAATTCCAACCGCCCAATGGCATCAAAACCAAAATGGCGACCATACAAAATCGACCTGTGTAACCCCAGTACGGTACAGTTCATCCATCCCACACCTATGTGTATCGTATAACAAAATATAAGCGTGTTTGGCATGGCTCTCGTTCTAACACGGACAGTCCAGGACTAATAATTTTAGAGAGGTTTAACAATAACTCTACTCATAATTAAGAGTGATAATTCTTATACAGTATTAATAATAACACATAACCCACTAAACGTGTCTTAAATAACATTTTCAAGACAAACTCAAGAGAGCCTAAAGTATATACGTTGGAGTATATATATGTTGGGACGATGAGTCTTTAAAGATTCGTCGTTTTCGTTGCAACATACCAAAGAGGTAAATATTAGTAACCAGTCTGGCTATGGAGGGTGAATGATCAATATATTTTTTTGTACAAGTCACGGAAGACAGAGATATATACAAAACGATTCCCCGGTGAACAACAGCTAATTTCATGTATGGAAGTGAGAGTTTAGTTTTAACAGAAGATTACTTCTAACATTCGAGAGAAAAATAATATGCTTGTGATATATGTGGTCCAAAACGACGTTGATGGTACATACTGAGTTATTTTCAATCACGATCATGCATTTAATCCAAATTCCTTATACAGATAATATGCTGGCTCAGGCACTTTCAGCCTGTCTATCGACCTAAATGGTACAGCGATCTTTAAAGCGAGAGCCACCTTTCGATAGGTGGAGAGCGTGCTATCGGTGATGATGTCTCCACGCTGTAGAGAACGATATGGCTTGTTCTAATTGCTTCATTTAAAGAGCTGGCTCGTGGTCGAACCAGATGGAGTCAAATTGATGACACGGTACGTTTAAAAATACCAATATGTTCCAAAATTTCTCTCTAACAACTATAACCTAATAACTCAAATATATTTCACTCATAGTATCTTAGTCTATCAACGGTATCGGCTGCATACAGTAGACAACCATCACATGTTAAATTAATTTTAAAGTTACCAAACATATTATTCATATATTCCCAAGCTCATGTTGCCTTTATGTTACCCAAGTATCTAGACTAAGACAAGATGTATTTCTAAAGACAATTAATCTGCTGGTAAGATAGACTTGTTACTGTCCGATGCGATATTGTACTAGTTACGCCATCTCTTGGAAATTCTTTAAAATTATAGTTACCTCAGAATTATGCATATTGTAGATGGATTTTGGAGACATAACTTTACGTTTTGTACAAAAGGGACTGACTTTAGCGTCTCTATATGTGTGGATACACGGAACATATATGCGTGTTCTTAAGTTAGTTCAATCCGTCACCGTTCTCAAGCTCTGGTCCGCTCTGATGGCGCATTGTGGCGTATTTTGAAGAGATCTTGGTTTAAAGGCATACAAAACAAAGCTTGTTCAAGAATTGAGGCCGGTTCGGTTGACCTTTCTTTACGTCATCCATTTGGTTTATGGGCGTTGGAACAGCTCCAAATGAACCTGTTTTTTATCGAAAAATTATGTTCAGCGATGAAGCTCATTTTTGGCCGAATGGATACGTCAACAAAGAAAATAATCGAATGAACAGCCAGAAGAGATTCAATGCATCCTTAAAAATGTACTATTTGGTGCGGTTTTATGGACTGGTGTCATCTCGTATCGGACCTTATTTCTTTAAAAATGCGGAAGGACAGCGTGTAAACCTCGATAGCACGAACTACAAAACAATGATCAAAGAATTTGTATTACCAAAAATTCAAGGTATTGGTGTAACCGATTTGTGGTTTCAACAGGATGGTGCAAAATGCCACACATCAACATGACGAAACCATCGATTACTTGAAAGAAAATTTTAATAAGAACAGCATATCACGAAAGAGACCCGTGAATTGGCCTACAAGATCTTGTGATCTGACGCAGTTAGATACTTTTTATGGAGGTATCTGAAATCACATCGATAAACTACAATCGATTCCTGCATTCGAAGCAGGCTAAACACGCGCAATTATCGGAATATTGGCCGAAATTCCCGAAAAAGTACTGGCAAATTGAACTCATAGAATGGGTTATCTAACAGCTAGTCGCGGATAACAATCAATATAAATTATTTCCAAACATTAAATGTCATCCAAACGATCTTGGTGTTAAATCAAGTCAAACAGCAAGATACTGCATTTTACGCTTTGCAGCACTTTGTAAAATAAGTCGTTACAAAATTGAAAGTAAAATGTGCGTATATTGAATAACAACGAAGATCTTTGTAATACTCATATACATATGTATAGGGTGACTCAACACTATATGAGTTATAATTCCAAGAATTACAAAATCTTCCAGTTCTCCAATACATAACCTTCAACGTAGAAAAATCGTTATTTCTTTGGTTCATTTGTTTACGCAGAAACCATGCGATTTCACGTAAGATTTACACATAAATATGTACATATGTATGTACCTACCCAAACCAGAGTGTGGTGAATAACGCGAGAAATACGTAAACTAAAAAAAAAATTAAAATCAACCAGCTTCATAAAACTTAATAACAAAATATATGTTCTTTAACCTGTAGAACTTGTCTCGCGAAAATATTTTCGGTTTAAGAAACAAAAATTATTGTGATTCTTTTCAAAGTCGTTGATTATGTGTATGTGTGTGTGTCTGTGTGTTAACCGAAAATGTTGTAAGAATATTCTACAAAACCGTAGAATGATGTAAATTTTAGAAAATTGTTCCTCGACTATATGATTGGGCCGGCCCGTCATGCATATAATATGTCGGCATAAATTAATATTCTCATTTAAATTTATATAATTGGCCGAAATTACTGTACAAAACATTAATTTAATGAACATATATTAATTAATTAACTAATTATTTACCTGTCTGGCTGTATACATGTATATACATTGTCTTCCTGATTTGTCATATATACCAGTACACACAAAAACACCGCGCGCAATTAATTTAAATTTAATTTTGGACAAATATTAATTTCCCGCCAATTTTTATTTTTTTTTCTTATGTTTTGGTTTATTTTTTTTTTTTTTGCCTCAACTTCTTTTATCATTTTCGTATTTCCAATAATCGATCAAAAATAAATAAAATTAATACATTTTGACTTGAATTTTCCTTTAAGTTGTTCGTTTGTCTTGTTATTTGTTATTATATGTCTTCGTCTGATTGCAGACGAGTTAGGAACTCGAAATGAATAACCGAAATACCAGCAAAATAACTTATTGTGTACAGGGTGGTCTAGAAAGACGTTTGGGATATTTGAAATGGCCTTTCTCTTGTCAAGGTTGTGAAATCGTCAAAATGAGACGGTTAAGAAATGATATAGAGTAAAGTGGAGCGAATTCACTTTTTTTCAGATTTCGATAACTTGGCAGAAAAATTAAATTGTTTGCCGGTCTAGATGTTCCTAGAAGATGCTGTGGTAGTGGCAGTTTCATTTGAATATCACTTCTTAAAATAGATTAAATTGAACAATGTAAGATATGATTATCCATTAGTAAAAGGATTTGGATTATTATTAGAGCATTTTGTATAATTTGTAATGTGCCGCAAAACACCAACAAAAATTTCAGCATGTATCTATCCACTCCTTGAATTGAATGCCACAGAACCTGCCCCACCTCTGATCGATAATCGATCGTTGTATAGAATTCGAGGATACAAGTAGGCTAGGACACTATAGCTTCCTGCTGTATTTACGGTTCGTACGAGAGTTCAGTTTTTTCAAGTTGCAAATATCTTTCGCAGTAAACAAAAATATTTCAACAAGCATTTTTTTAAATTTTTAAAAAATCCGTTAACGGCATTTCTGTTAAACCCCCTAATACGGGCTACACTAGTTTTTCCCAGTTATTCTCAAAAATAAAGAAGTATTCCTCTAAAAAACCCCAACCAACCAATCTTTCCATACATTTTAAATTTTATCCTAAGAAGGCGGATGTGGAATCTTATTCAATGTAAGAAACTGATAAACGAAGCTTAGAGCAGATTGATAGCTTAACCCCAACTGAGGTTTTGAACCCCACCGTATAACCAGGCAAGCCACCGAATAATAGAAAATCTTACCGGCCAATTTCACTTTTACCAACACTAGCGAAAGAGGCTGTTGCTCCCAGATTATCACTTTTGTTTCAGAGAGAAACAATCTACTTAATCAGGTTCATAAGCTTACAGATATCATTAAGAATAAAACAGAGAGGAAAAAGGTATGCTTCAGTACCTTCTTAAATGTGGCGCATGCCTTCGATAAGGTGTGGCCCAGAGATTTACTCTTTAAATAACATTGAGATTTACTAAAAAAAAATTGTTTATGATTTTAGAATCGCCACTTTCGGGTGTAATATGAAGGTGAATATTCCGAACTAAAAAATATTTCGGCAGGAGTCGCACAGGGTAGTGTTTTGAGACCTATTCTCTATCCGTTCTGCACCATAGAGTTACCTCAATTTAACGAAATTACCGTTGCAACATTTGCTGATGGTACTGCAGTTCTCTCAGTTAGAGACAATATTTATTGCAAGGAATCGACAACAAAAATTCAAGAAGCATGTAACAGAATCATAAAATGGACAAAAATGTGGCCTCAATGAATCGAAATGCACGAATGTAAATTTTACTAGTGTAAAAGTCAGGTACAAACCTCTAATCATTAACGGTCAAAATATCGAAAAATGTATTGGCTGCTCGGGACAAATTTGAAATGTCAGTCGAAAATAATTTGCTATTATATTAACAGGTCCTCAAGTCTGTGTGGACTTACAGAATACAGCTCTGGAACTGCACAAAGAAAGCCAAAACCCAAATAATACAAATTTTTAAAAACAAAGTACTACTGTATAGTTAGCATGGTACATTTGGAATGGTCACTTTCATGGACACCTTTATCCAGACGGTTTTTCGGGCAGTAGATGGAATAAATAGTTTTATTAAAATTGATCGTTACCGAAAATCGGTTAGCTCATGTACATCGTTAGGATATTTGTAATTAAGAATTTGCTTAACTCATTGAAAAATGACATTCACTTTTGGAACTAACCACATGGTCAAGGAAACTAATCTAATATATTACAAATACACATTTACCTGTGTTGCTAAACTATCCGAATTTCGAAAACTTTTTATAAAGCGAAACCAAGCAAAATTGTAATCCGACTGATATCCCTTATGTCTTTATTGAACTACATTCCTGAATTCATTAAATTCCTGATCTGGAACGATTACGTCCCTTATTGCCAGATAATATCCACAAGTTCGTCTTACTCCGCTCTTTTTGGTACAAACTGGAGTTCAACAGACTGGACTATGCGCTCATAGTTGGCCTACATATTCATTGAGCCATGAAATTTTAAATGAAGTCTTTGACAATAATAATCTAGTCTAGAGCAGCAGGTCGAACAAGAATTTTCAATTGTTATGTTAATAAGTATTTTTATAGTAATTTATCAACAACTGAAATATCTCGATAGATGCTGGGTGCCACGTCGATTTTCATCATTCAATAACGATCGGTGATGTAGATGACCACATCTTATTCGAGTACAGAACCATAGGCCAAACCATTTCCCATATATCAACACTATAGGTACTCATAGACACAAATCCAGCATATTCATAGATGAGATATTTAAAGGCAAACTGCACAAGTGTTTGGAGGGCTTTGGCAGTTTCAAAATAGATAGTCGAGACAAAAATAAAACACATTTCAGCAATTTCGATAGTAAAAATTTCAGACTAGTGGACTACAGTTATGTCAAGATGAACGGAAATTTTAAGGAGAAAAGCCTATTTTCGAAGCGTTGGCCATTATAATCATGAGTTTCACTACTGTTTGGTTTTTGCAATAGATCAAGGAATATTTTCCAATCAGTACACTACCGAATGCGTAGGTATGCAACTGTAGTTCCATGTATCCGTTTGACTTTTCAAAATGGTATTAAGAACTTCGTGAATCTAGGTCAATTAACTTCTCCTTCAAATCGTAAGGGTCATGAATATATGAAATTCGGTATTTTTTGGCAATCAAAGCTTATACTATCTATAATTACTCATTAAGCCTAAGAATTTTGATCTGGTTAGTTCCAATTATTTTAAGATTATATCGATTACTTGCACCTCTAATATTAGGAGCATAGGGCGTCGAATAGGCTGCACCATCTGAGTTTGTTAAGGACTATTGCTTTTATCTTTTATCATGATTTGCCACGTTGATTCGATTCACCTAGCATTGTTCTATTCCATGTGATATATCATTGCAAGTCTTCTAACTTCCTTTCCACTTGCGAGTTCCAATTTCCTGAGCGTATGGCCAATCCATTTTCACTTTCACTTTTTTTCACTTTTCTGACTTTGTAGTGCTCGCATATTTTGGAATACTGCTGCCTCTTCAGCAACCTTAATAATGCTGCATATTGCGTTCGATCATTCCTTGCCACCTTCTTTATTTGGCATATGTTTTCTTGGTATCTGTGTTTTACCTCTGCCGTATTTTGTTGATACATTTATAGATTAAGTTGATGGCGTTCCTTTACATTTTTCAATGTATCATTACTAATCTAAGGTTTCCGAGTACTTCCGTGTCAGTCTTGATGTAGGCTTCTTCAATTTGGTTCGATTTTTGTTCTATACTGATGGCTTCATTTACTTGAACGTCTGCGCCTCTCATGGTTCTGACTGTATTATTATACATTGGCGTTTATTTTTATTGGCAGAGGAAAGTCATTGAATCCCGTATTGAAAGTTCGAATCAATGAACACCTATTCTGGAATATGTAGTTTTGGTGAAATACGTTCATTTTGGCAATTAAAGCATTGTTCATAATGTCCCTTGATTATCAGATTTTACTGAACTGCATGATGTCCCTTGATTATCGGATTTTACTGAACTCGACAGTAAACTAGATGACGTTTTCGACGACGAAAGACCTTTTTTAATGCGCTGGAGTTAATGATAGTCTGATTAAAGCTCTTATAAAGCTTTACGAAGCATCAAATAACCCCGAAGATGATGTGCGCTTTATTCGGACTTGGATGTGTATGACATGTCCAACTGACGATCAATACAATGCTCTTAAAATAGATTTCGAAGGTGCAACTACAAAAATTACAGAGTTACAGCGAGAAATGAGCACATTTAAAGGCAATCTAAAATGAACCACAAGTGAAATCAATTTAATGCTTGATGGCATGAAAATCTTGACAAGCCGAGGAAGAATGTAACTCGCAAATAAAAATTACGAACAGAGAACAAAGCAACGCTTTTGAATGTTATATTGTCTGGGCTCGAAAATCTTGATTCACATATTGATGCCTATTGTCCAGATGTTATACAATTTTAACGTGGTTTTGAGTAGCCCGATATTTAGAAGGTTATCCATTTGCTGAAAAAATGAGTGGAGATCAGTATATTAAGGTGGAAAATACGTACAAAAAGGTGTTTGCTGGCTTAGACGGCGATTTTAAGGGAACCTATACATCGTTACTCGAAATGGACGCGGAAACACAAACAAAAATTGTTTAAGGTCACTTCTTGTTCAGAGAACGCAATTAATATTTACAATCAGCAGCCGCCAATCGTTATTGGTCAGTATGGTCGCGGTCTTTTTAGTCAACGACGCGAAAGCATGTTTAGTTTGAGTGAACGAAGAGGACCACTTACGGTGTATTTCGATGGAATGCGGTGGTAATTTAGGTTCAGTATCCATGCGCCTTGTACAAGGTGTTGAACAATTAGCAGAAAATTTACAATTGTACTTCAAATGTCGAAACCACACTACGTACTTCGGTTCCCATTAAATTACCAAAATTAGGAGCCGACGCATTAAAAGAAGTTGCTGATCGTAAAAATTTACAGGATATTAATATTATCAATGTTGACGTCATCTAAATACCATTCTATACGGCTACATCTTAAATGGCCGAATACATATAAAATTACCCGATTTCTATAATTTATGATCATTATATTGTTAGTTTTCTCTCAAGTAATCCAACTCGCAATTGTATTCCGATAATCAAGCTGCAAAATTATTGTCTTGATTGCTCACGTATTTCGAAATCAAATTTCTTAATTGTATATAATAAGAGGAGACATGTATGTATGTAGGTATCAGAGGAATGTTCTAATGAATGTTATTTAAGATAATCGTATACAGTTTCTTTCATATCAATTGTAATTGTATCTTTCTATATGGTATGGTTGATGTTAACACGCGCGGTTTCCCTTTACACGATTTCATTGTTTCGAATAGTTGAGTTTAATGGTAGAAATAATTGATTCATTAGATCGTTATACCGTTACTATACGATATCTAAGACTTATCGTCTGAATTATAAGGACACCGTCTAATTATATCCGATTCACCTGTCAAAATATTAAATATTTTTGGTTCGAGAGGATAATATCTATTCCGATAGCCAGGTGTTCGATAACATCGTATATAAATTAGTTTAAGGTCACCCGTCTCTATACATCCCTGTCGTCGTCTAGCAAATAAAATAACGAAATGATAAATGAAAATTTCTGTTTTTCAAATTAAAAACTTAAGAATTTCTGAGAACTGTTTATGTACCTATATACGTACATGTATGTTATGTTATATATGATGCACAAAACCAGCTAAATTTATAGTACACATAATTTTATGTCTTCGCACAACAATTTATGATTTTATGTTATATGTATACGTATGTTGATATTCAAAGTGGTCTCATGTACCTATATATTACGTACAAACATATAAATTTGCAATTTTCTTGTATTTTCCCATCTTATTCAGCTTATACATATCGAGAAAAGATAAGAAGAAAATTAAAAACTATAACAATCGTAAATTAAATATTTTACATTGAGCTTAATTATTGGTTATCCAATCTGGAAATTCAGTTTTATGCTTTTTGCAGCAATTCACATGCAGACCACATTTAACAAAAACACATCGAATGGTATACACAATCACTGCATGTGTATATCGACTTGTGCTATAAAATTATAATGACTAATCATTGTCTTGTCTCTCGGCAACAGATTATATTCCAAATTACAAAACTTTTTATTTGTTACCGTCCATGAGCTTTTAAAATAGAGAATTGTCACACAAATAGCCCATAAAAAGAATTCAATCCAGTACATTAAATATGGAGATAGATATACAGGTATACATCGTTTACCTCGGTACGGATATACATATACGCTTGTGAATCATGGTATACTAAGTAAATAATTTTAAAATAAACGGTTAAACCCAATTCTATTGAACAATGAACCGCTTAATAACTTACCATCAAATATGATCAAATAACGAATGGTTATAGTGTCACTCACTAGGTGGCGATCTAATTTTCGAAACAATTTAAATATCGAACCTTGAATAACGTTGACATATCTCAACCAATTGAATTGATTAGACATATTTTTGAAACGTCATTTCAATACAATTTTAACCATGAATCACATCGGAACAACAAGCTATAAGAGTAACGATGTACATTGAAAATAGTCGTTCAGTTGTGTTAACTCAACGTGCATAACAACCACCGTCTGGCTACATTATTCGTCGTTTGGTGTCGAATTTTGTTGAGCACCGGACATTCAGGAATCGTCAATGTGCCGTTAATGAATGACCAAGACATTCCAATGGACTGGTTAAAGCAGTCACTGAGAGAAAGAGAGAGAGAGAGAGAGAGAGCGAGAGAGAGAGCAAGAATAAATTGCCACATTTCAAGAATCCAAGATCCAAATGAGATCCATGAAACGTCATTACACTACCAAAAAATGACTGTTTGGGCCGATGTTTGTGCCAAAACCATCGTAGTCGATCTGCCCACAAACGTGTGAAAAAAATCTTGACAGTTATTGATTTAAACAAAATGGTGTGCCATGCCACACTAAACATTTCAGTTTTTGCAATAAAATTCCCTAGACGTCTGATGTCAAAAGAGGTAATAATGACTGCTCCAGACTTGAAAAAGTATTAGAAACCCATCACTTATTTTTGCCCTTGGATTTATATAAAGACGGGATAAATTATTGCAGAGCTCAAATGCCACTAGGTTCCACGGTTCAACCCACATACACTTGCAGATTAAAAACACTCAATTGTGAGCACTTTCTCAACCACGAGAGCGCCAATTAGACCTTGGATCAGTAGCTCACTTAAAATCAAAATATCAACAATTTTTTAACAAAGCCACATGTGATTTCCAAATCTTTCAGAACTCGAGGATTGAAACCAAAGATATTGATCATATTTAACCATTACCGGACTCATTTTGTTTAAAGAAGGCGAACAAATATTCCAGAACTCAATGATACAAGGGACCCAGAGATTGAACCCATAGCCAGCTATGCCTTCTTAATAAGCTGGCGAAAGAGTGGCAACTTATTAACTTACATAGATAGTGGAGCAATTCTGTGTTAGGTTTGCATATTACAAAGGACGATGACTTGGTCGCAGTGCTGCAATTTCATGACCGCACTCACCCACTGGCGAATAAAATTAAGTTCTAAAACCTTTTAATGCATTAGAGCTCCGTGCTAGAGCTAGTTCTGCATTCTATCGGAGAGTTAAACACCTGCAGGTCTAACATTTTAAGTGAGGGTGCCTACGACAAACTTAAATTTAGGGTAGTTAGACCACTAAGCTCTAGACTAGTTCTAGTGTAACCCAGCCATTTATTGAACCGAAACCGCATTATGTTGAGTACCACAAAGGTGTGTAGTGTGATAGGTGGCTCTAACTTGCACCACATATTAGCGAAAAGCCTTTGCCATCTAAAGTAATGATTTCTATCTTTCTACTCTCTTAACCGATAGAACTTGAACTAAGTTGAAGATTTTGGTTGATTTCGTCACAAATCGCATTCCCTTAAGATATCATTTTAAAGAAAAGGATTTGAGTGCATTTATCAGTTACCATGTTCTCTCCATTGGGAAGGGATATCTACGGAACTTTTGGAAATAACCATATAAGTCTGTAAATACATAAGTCACAATAATCTGGCTGTACTAACTGGGTCGTTATGTTGACTTTGACGTCATCATTTATTTGCGATTTATTCGTGTAGAACTGAGCTTTAAGGTAACTCTTTACTTATCATTATCTGATAAAGTGTGACAGAAGGTCGACTTAATTGATTTACTTGAAGGACAGAATCCGAGAGGTAACTAGTGAAGTTCCATAGAACATTTCCAAAAAATATATTAGCAAAACAAGTAATAAAGCGTGATATTTCTGGATGCAGTGCCTAAAGTTACCTGAGATTAGGTAAGCAGGTTTCTAACAATCGAGACCAAGTACCCTGCGTATGATATATTGCCGTTGATGACTCAGGCTTAGTAGAGTTTTATTCATTCCGCACGAGATTAGGTTTTTAATATCCATTTCCGATATAGTGCATGAAGCCATAGAACAGAGAAAACACGGACTCAAGCAAGGTTGAACGATCTGACAAAGTCAATGTCGGCGATGATAGCTGAACGGTGTAAAAAACAATCGGGAATCTTATGTTTTTGCACAACGGTTTATGAAAGATGTTTATGAGTGGAACGTTGACCTCACAACAATGTATTATAAATCTCGATTTGGCAATAAAGAATACATTCTTTACCAACCAAATGGCACGGTGGTTAAAGCTGTGGCAGTTAGGACGTGAGGTACCGGGTTCGAATCCTGATAGGGGCATGATGCAAAAGGGATTTTTCACCATCTGATTCGATCGGTGGTGAAAATGAACACATCTATGACCCGTTGTTGGAGTGCAGAATTTATTTTCCAGATTATTACTATTGACTGGCACGGAGCTATGCAATGTGTAGATAGTTCTACGTAAATTTCGGGTTTGTGTAACATACGTCGAGACACCACTCTGGGCCTTTGTTTGTAATCTGAGCGTTACATAAAGTAAAAAATAAACTGTCTGCTAACTGATACTGTGGAATGTGTTATGCAGGGCATCCCTGTACATACTTATTGGTTCTATGAAGATATTGATTGATTGAATGATGGTAGATTATCAAAGATATATCAAGTTGTTTCAAATATTATTACCATAATAGAAGAATGTTGAATGACTAAGCACATGGAGCACATATCATACAAACAAAACACATATTTAGTATGATGATCATCAATGATCGCACACTTAAGTGTTAACTTATATGTATTTATACTGTTAAACATATTATGTCTGCATCCCAGTCCGGATGGCTATTGAAATATGTATATGTATAAAAATTTTAATCCTGTAATTAATGATATTCTTACGATTCGCTTTTAAACTTAAGCACATATCTCTTTTGAGACTTAAGCCGTATGTAATTATTTTGTTGTCAGTTGGTTTTTTTATGCTTTTTGGTATATACGAGATAGGTTTATGTGCTGTGTTTAACTTTTGTTTGAGTTAAATTATATGGTTTGGAAATTGACAGGTTATAAGGCAGCTGGTTTCGAGAGACCATGAGTATTTGTATAAAGAATTAATTTGGCGTTAGGAATTTGTATTATTTCACTTTAAAGAAGGTGTTAATCTTGTGTCAGTCGTATACATATATGCATATGTAGATATATTCAACTACTGGGCGGATTTGGAATTTTGTATTCGACGCATGGCATTTTGTTAGTTTGATACTATTCACTCTTGTCAAGATACTTTAGGGGGGTGTGCTGTAGATGAGACTATGCGCTTTTGCAGCTTCTAGCTTTTCGCAAAAGATTGATCCGTAGTTTGTCAAAAATTTAGAATATCGAATATATAGTATGATGCTATAAAAATGTCTAAATATATTCAGTAACATTCTGACCATCATCGTTTTTGAAGACATAAAGTGCACCAAACAGTAATTTTCTGTGGATGTAATGGTGTTTAGACAAAAACTTGTGCATTATTCTTCGGAGAAAAAATTATGAATGGAAATGCAACATCAATTTGCCAAATTGGCGGCGCATACGATGGTCGTTTGGTTTTAATTTTAGCACAAAATGAATCTCGAAAGCTTTTAAGCCAAGATCCTTTCTTTAAATATTTCATAAAGTGGAAGGACACAACCTCAGTTGCTGAGATCGGCGACAATTTGATTGATTTGGATATTCTTTAATAATTTTCTGTACTGCGTACAGCTTATTCAGTACACGCACTGTTTGGCATCTCACGGGATGCACATTATCATTAAGAGTAAACCTGGTCCGAAAACGATTTATTGTTATTTGAATTAGTACCATAAAATGGACAAAGAGCACAAATTGCAAGCGTTGCTCTGATGTAGGTTTACCCATAATGAAATAATACGCTTTATATACAACCTTGATTCAAGTCAGGTATTGATCAATAATAACTTATTCTTAGGTATGTGAAGTAGTGTACCAAACCATGTATCGAGATCAAGGTAGCTGTTGACCGAATTCATATCAAGTATCGTGCCGAAATTGATGATATGTAACCCAAGAATACGGATCAAATTTGAATGAATCTGGCTTACAAAGCTTGAACGATATATCCTTATGAACTGTTTGACAATTGTTTACATTTTTGCAAACATCTTAATCTAGTAATATAGATAAAGGCAGAGCAATCAGATTTATATCCTAAATCTACCCTGTCGTGCCAAGAGCACATCTAGTTTTTTCGAACCGTTGTGATACTGTCATATACAGTATCTCCATCTGCACACATTACACACCAATCTGTAATGAATAAACCTACTTCATGCCATCAGGAGGTCCATTACTACAATGTTTCGTTACTGATTGTGTAATCAGAAAATGAAAATTCCACTTTATCATTCAATCCCTGTTGGAGTTCGACTTGCTACCAGCATGTTCATATAGGAAGTAAAATATTACCACTAGCTTTATTGTTTCAACCGTAAAATTCTGTTCACAAAGTTATCTTGACATTTTCAGACGACTATTAACCCGTATTTAAAAAAAAGGAATTCACGCATTTAGGAAGCAAAGTAATTATGACTGAGGTGAATCTTGAAGGGAATCTGAGAAAAGGGAATATAGATCGACAAGTTATTGAATTCGAGGTTGATTTGGCGAGGTTGACAAATTAATGAAAGTCAATGCCATTACACATTGTCAGGTCTAAGTTACGTGATTCAAAAAGACTGTATGCGAATGTTAACCTAAAGCAATTTATTAGTCAATGAGATGATAGCATGATTGCACAGGGATGAATGGATTACCAAAAAACTAAACTTATATATGCATATGCTAGTATAATTGGAAATCGACGTGTACGTCTTCGATGAGAAAATACGAACTGTTAAAAACAAACGAGAACGTCTGTATATCATGAATACCGAGTTGACTGGAATGAATCCAATTATCGACTGCTTGAAAATCTAACAAAGCATTTTTCGCCTGTGGCCCAATGAGAAATCCAACTCCAAGATTTTCGAGGTTATCTACACTGTGTATAACAATGTCTAGCCTCGGGACAGAAGGTCTCCACTTTTAAACCGAGTTTCTTGGCGAGCTTCGAGTTCCAACCGATAATCTTTCATGCATGTGATAAAGGCGTCGAACGCGCCAGGTTTTCTATGTGACTGCAAGTTTCATGTGCAATAACCTCGTTGGCATTTGATTTTTCTTTCTATGGATGTGGGTCGTCAGCCCATGGCGATTCAACCAAATTTAGTCGCCTCCTACGACAAGCTCTGGATAATGTGGTGATATTTTATGGGTCTTACGTAATTAGTGTTTCTCAAACAAGTTTCGAGGAAACTTGTTTATTTATCTCCATATACCCATAGAGTGCTGCTCTACCAATTGAACTAATTTTCGCTTCCAACACAGCGGCGTTATATAATAACTATATATGCATAAAGATTGTCGTATTTCCAACAGTGAGATAGGATAGATTTTAGCACTGCTTTAGAATGATTTCCTTTATTCTGCAACCGAGTGTCTATACGGATTGTGTACTAGATAAAGCTGAAGCAGATCCACAAAAATCTCTAGTGCTGCTTGTTATGCATATACACAATACAATGTTTTTAGACAAGTACAAGTATTTGCCAATAGTTGAGATGCTTCCTCCAACCTCACTCATAGTTTTATACCATCAGAAATATTTACCATACTAAAATCGGAAGAATTACAATATTGAAGAATAGATTAACGGATCGTTAGTAAAATTCGTTATAGTTACTTGAACTTACTGTGGATTCATTACAAAACACTTGAAGGGTGGATACAAAACTCCACTTTAAGGATATCACTTACATGTGCCTTTCACGTATATAGTCTTTCACGTATATAACTCGTAACTAGGATTGAGAGATCTATGCACAGCAACGAGTTTCTTGTTTTGCGCTTTTCTGGATATTGCTGGAGACTTTGATAATACTACTTTTGTCTCGATTACGAATGCTTGTACTAAATTTGGTATCGAACCCAATATCATCAGGTGGATTGAATGTATGCTTGAATCTCGCATAGTGTTATGCGGGTTTGAGGACACATTTACTTCGGTCAAAGCATCCAGAGGATGCCCGCAAGGTGTGCTTTCACTCCTGCTGTGGCTTCTGGTCATCGACGAACTTCTTGTTATTCTTCGTGTGTCCGGTTTTGTCGCTCAAAGTTATGGTGACGATCTGGTTCTGACAGTTTCAGGGAAGCACCTGAATGTCTTATCAGATACAACTCAACACACTGTTCTTATTATAGATCAGTGGTGTCTGCATAAGGGTTTACATGTGAATTCGTCTAAAATCGATTTGATTATATGTACAAGGCGTAGGAACACTGCAGATTTTTGTGTACCATCACTTTTCTGATGTAAGGTTAAGGTTACAGTTTTCTCGGATAATAAACTTTCTTGTATGCAGGTTACTGGCCTAAGCTAATACTGTCCATCGCATGATTTGAGAATCTCTGGCAATTTGGGGACCTACTATAATACTTATCAAGCGGAATTAATTGCCTTTTAATCTCGTTGCCGACGTAAAAGAAATTATATTTTGTACTGTAAAACAGTCGTTAACTTACTGAACAATCCTCACAACAGAAAAAAAATTAAAACCGTGACCCTATCGAAACTAAATCTGACGTGGTAAGCCACTCCCACTTGTCGTATTGCGAAATACTTTGTAAAGAACTCAACTCGAAGCTGACTATAACAACATTCTTTCATTGAAAAAAAACAACTTGAGAATATTGCTTTCTTTACTTACCGGCCATGGCCGTTTCAAAAGTCATCTTCATCGCATGGGACGTTCCAGTGATGCCGTATACAACGAATGTCTTGTGGATGTTGATGATAGCTTACAATTCATCAGTAGTTGTCCGGCTTTCGACCGCACGAGATCTCTTGTGTTTAGCTCTAGGACTATTCCTTGTTAATCTAAAGTCCTCTCTGCCCTGGTTTGCTATGGTCTAAGAGTGCGCATGTGCGCTTTGATGAAACCCTAAATCTTAAAGAGTTCCATCTAGAGTAATAATAATGATATTTTATGCCTCTTGTGTGATTTTGGAATGTATCAGATCGTAGCAGCGCACAGACTTTATTGCAGAGTTTATATTTTCCCTTTGTTATTTCGGCGCCTGTCCTCCTGAAGCACTGCTTCTTTAGAATATAGAATATTACATTCGATTTTTTTTAAATTCTCCTACCTTCGATGCATACGTTACATAATTTTTGTCCGTTAAGTGTCATACAGACTGGGTTAATCAATTGAACATGATATTGAGAATTCTTAATATGAATTCACGTCAAGAGAAGTAGAAAGCTTACAAATTCAACTATTCACTGCTTTAAGATCCCTCACTACTATTTGCTAATACACGTGTGATCTTGGCAGGTAATGCTCAACCTTAATACCATAAACGGTCAAACTTAAATCAAATCTTTAAGACTGTTTAGTTATGTTACTTTTTAAGCCTAACAGCTACATATTGTCTTTCAAAATGTTATCTGGACAATGTTACCATGGCCTATTTGTTGTTCATATCTACACTGCTAAATATCTCTTCTAATAATCAATCAACTCATCTACCTGCAATGCAATTTCCCGCCAAAACATAAAACTTGATTTAGCTAATTTTCTTAAAGACGATGCTTATGTAAGAAAAATCAAAACATGTTCCGAAAAAAATCATAACAGAACCCAACAATAACAATAATAATAACCAACAATAATGCCAGACGAATATTGACGCACGATACCACAATATGTTGTTGTATCGCCTCGACGATGTTCGCCAAGAAAACTTATTATCCAATTATATGACTATTACTTAGCTATGCAATACCAAATTTTCACCTGGACGCAGTGCACAAATATTTTCTTAAACCAAACCAAACCAAAAACAAAAAAAAATTAATTTCGTTGCAAGAAAAATGTTTTGTTTTCGTCAAATTTTGTACTGAAGAATTTGGTATGTCTCTGTTTTGAAGGTCATACGCGACTCACTAGTGTGTGATGGAACAGCATCTTAATCGTCATCGCATAATATACCAAATATAAGAGATTTTTGCTTTTCATTTTTCATTGCATTGGATTTCGATATATGTCTTATATACCGTCGTCATATAAATATTATCTCCTTGAACAGAGAGGACCAAGTTGTTGTTATAATATGTTCGTACATACAAAACAATAAGATGAAGAAAAAATGCAGTTGTGATACTGTCTTATATACTTCAAAACAACAACAATAACGACACGATGACCAAAACAAACCGACATTTTTTTATTATCAGAATTCTATTAACGTTTTATCTTAAGTATTTTGCTTTCTTATGTATCGTTTCAGACAAATGTTGGACCAATATTGCTATCGGTAAATCCCTATCATGATGTTGGAAATCCGTTAACATTATCATCGACACGAACTCTTCCACTTGCGCCACAATTACGACGTATCGTTCAAGAAGCGGTCCGACAACAAGCCGAAACCGGATATCCTCAGGCCATTATACTATCGGGTACTTCAGGTTCGGGCAAAACACATTGTTCGATGCTGTTGCTGCGACAACTATTTGCCGTGGCTGGTGGTGGACCCGAAACAGATGCATTTAAACATTTAGCTGCCGCATTTACCGTATTGCGATCGCTTGGCTCGGCAAAAACTTCAACCAATTCGGAATCAAGTCGAATCGGACAATTTATCGAGGTGCAAGTAACGGATGGCGCATTGTATCGAACAAAAATCCATTGCTATTTTCTTGATCAGACGCGCGTCATTCGACCGTTGCCGAATGAAAAAAATTATCATATTTTCTATCAAATGTTGGCCGGATTGAATCGCGACGAACGCATGAAATTAAATTTGGAAGGATATTCGCCGGCCAATTTGCGATATTTACAGGGTGGCGATATTAGACAGGACGAGAATGAAGATGCGGCTAGATTTCATGCGTGGAAAGCGTGTTTAGGAATTTTAGGAATACCATTTTTGGATGTGGTACGTGTACTGGCGGCTGTTTTACTATTGGGGAATGTACAATTCGTCGATGGGCAGGTAAATCAACTATTTACATCTTAAACTTAAATGTTTTACCTCTCTTTCTTGTATACAAACGAAATTTAGTACTCATACAGTAACACCTTCATTGGTCGTGAGGGTTAAATCTTTCGGCATAATGGATGGATATCGGTTTATGGTTCAAATTTCAGAAACATTTCGATTTTCTTAATTTATAAAGTTTCGCTATGATGGAAAATATACAATGGGTAATTTACGTCTGAAATACTCTGACGATAACTAATGTATGCTGAGCGAAACAAAAACGTGTTTTTCATTTTTGCTACATTTTGTAGTTAACTAAAATTATAATAGATGGCAGCACGAGGCGCTAAAATGATTTTAACTATATACTTAATATTCTAGGGATTAGAGGTCGACGTTAAAGGTGAAACCGAATTAAATGCGGTTGCTAGTTTACTGGGTGTATCCGCATCGGCATTATTCCGTGGACTTACGTCTCGCACACATAACGCTCGAGGACAATTAATAAAATCAGTGTGTGATGCAAATATGTCGAATATGACACGTGACTCATTAGCCAAGGCATTGTATTGTCGAACGGTTGCCACAATCGTCCGACGAGCGAATAGTTTAAAACGGTAAATTATTTATTACACTTTGACAGTATTATGACGTATTATAAATTACTTTTCGTTTTACCATCTAGACTTGGATCAACATTAGGAACTCTGAGCTCCGATTCGAATGAATCTGTTCACAATCAAGGCGATGTTGCCAGTCAACATGCTTCAACAATTGGTGGAAATTCGGGTTCAAAATCGATGGCGGCTCTTAATAATGCGGTACGTCATGCAACCGATGGCTTTATTGGAATACTTGATATGTTTGGGTTTGAAGAACCGAAACCCGCTCAACTAGAACACTTATGTATAAATTTATGTGCCGAAACGATGCAACATTTCTACAATACCCATATTTTTAAGAGTTCGGTTGAATCGTGTCGTGACGAAGGTATTATTTGTGACACCGAAGTGGACTATGTTGATAATGTACCGTGTATTGATTTGATATCATCGTTACGTACCGGTCTCTTGAGTATGCTGGATGCAGAATGTTCGGTGAGAGGCACGGCTGAGAGTTATGTCGCCAAAATTAAAGTGCAGCACAGAAATTCGTTACGATTAGAGAATAGGGCGAGTGAGCCACATGATCCACGAATATTTGCAATACGTCATTTTGCGGGCCGTGTCGAATACGATGCAATCGATTTTTTGGATACAAATCGAGACGTTGTACCAGATGATTTGGTTTCAGTATTTTATAAACATACATGCAATTTTGGATTTGCAACACATTTATTTGGTAGTGAACTGAAAGCATTATATTCCATGGATAGTGTACCTAGAGGATTAAGTTTTCGTATTGCACCGACTTCACATTCAGATCTTCTGAATGGTGACGAACCTGTTTCGACATTGACACAAGATTTTCATACTAGACTTGATAATTTATTAAGGACGCTGGTCCATGCTCGACCTCATTTCGTGCGTTGTATACGAAGTAATATAAATGAGATGCCAGGCCGATTTGATCGATCAACGGTTGTTCGACAGATTCGAGCGTTACAAGTGCTCGAAACGGTTAATCTAATGGCGAGCGGATTTCCACATCGGATGCGATTCAAACAGTTTACTAGTCGGTATCGAATGCTGGCTCCATTCCGCCTTCTACGTCGCTGTGAAGAAAAGGCTATTGAGGACTGTAAACTAATTTTGCAATATGCGCTTGAACAACCATCCGAATTGGATGGTTGTGTAACGCTTTCGTGGGCGCCTGGTAAGCGGCACATATTTTTGAGTGAAGGAATTCGACAACATTTGGAAAAATTGCGAACCGATATTCGAACGAGAAGTGCCATTTTGATACAAGCAACATGGCGGGGTTGGCAATTGCGACGAAGAATAGGTACAGCGCGACGAAGTCGAGATATTCTCCTGAACAAAACGAATGTACTATCGAATACAATACCAAGTGCAGGTAAGCTAATATTTTGTATATGTAAATTTATTTATTCACGTTTACATTTTAAATTCAGCCCCTCGTCCCTCCACAAATAATAATTCTACAACGAATCAGTCGAATAATAATACCGGAACAGCAACACGACCACGTCCACAACCAATTGCGGGAACACCACCACCCGATCCTAACGAAAAATGTGACTCGAAAATAATTCAACAAACGTGCACCCTATTTGGCCTCGATTTGGTAAGTAGAGTCGCTTGGCCACAAAATACTATTTGCAATACATATCATACTAATAAAAATTCAATATGAAGAAATTAATTTCCAAACAGGAACGACCACCACCAGTACCACCATCTCGGCCGTATACTGTAACGGGTAACTCGAAACTAGGCTATCCCCAAACACGCATAATGAAAATGAACTTCCCAGAAGATAGTACGACCACAACGGGGGCAGAACAACTACGCAAAGGTGAAGCTGTTACAGTTATTGGTGCATCGCATCGTCGCGGTCATCTAATTGTTGAACACAATGGACACAGTTTACATGTTCCGTTTCAATTTATGGAGCTGGTTAAAAATGCACCACCTCCAGTTAATATTTAATTTAAGATTTAGTAAGCGTTAAGTTTTTATATCTTCAGAGACTGTAAATATAAGAAATGAGATTATAATTTTGAGACTTTGATATATTATATATTTGTAGATGTCAGTTAATTCAATTTAAACAACAAAAGTATTAAATACAAAATGGCGGTCGATCGCATCCATTTTAAATTAGATTGGCACACGTGCACAGAATTCTTCCATTTTATATTGAAAATATTTAATTATTAGGTAGAATAGATTAAAATTATAATTAATTAAGATATGAGAAATAGTCGGGCCCTCCAATTACTGTACAGTTATTATATAATAAAAGAAAATTGTTTGCCATAATTATAATCAAATCGTTCCCAGATATCCAAATTTCTCTCATGTTATGTATAAAATAGTGTAGAAATCCGTATAAAATCCGAATAATTTAAAAATATTTAATTCTTAAGTGCCAACCATTAAGCTTAGTTAAAGTTAAACAGATACACGATCGGAAAAGACATTTGTATATAAGTTATAAGAAAATAGTATTCTAAGCAGCGATCTAACGGGCGGCATCTTGTCGCAATTTCATTCATACCGACACACACACATTCTCATTACACTGTAATTAAGAGTTTATATATATATATTATTATAAATTTATGTAATTTAATTAATAAAACACCATTTTTATATAAATATTATAAATCAGAGTCTTAATCCAACTTTATTTGAAATCCTATGGTTAGTCGTGAGTCTCAGAACAAACGACATTCAGAGTACATATAAGTACGTGAAACATTAGTAGGCAAGTTCTTCCTAATATAATAGTCTATTATGAAAACTCAATTTTGCCACAGCAGCTCTAAAAGCTCACGAACTTAACCGTATCAGAAGATTTGACCGAATACTAATATTACAGTGCCAGACTTGCCCAGCTCAACGTTTTATTTCTCACTAAATTATCCAATAGTCAGACACATAAAATATTTATTAATAATAATTGAAATCAGGCAGAAGCAAAGTCTGCTTCAATCTTCGTTTTAAGGTATCCTTGCTGGAAGTAAAATTGAACAGGTGATTTATCTGATTAAAGCTTTTACACATCATGTTAATCGGTTCATTAGAACCATAGTTGGTATTATGGACATCAACTTGCAAGAACTCATTTCTTCTTAGATGTCTACTGGGTACTTTAATTTGAAAATTTTCCTGTGCGTCATCAGTGTTCGTTTGTTATCAACAAACGAGCACTTTAAAATTTCACACCCATTTTCCAGAGTTGCTATGTTGTTTGTTTTACAGCCATTTAGATATGGTGGCAAACCCTGCAAGTTGTTGATGGTATGGTAACTTGTGATCATACTCCCAACCACACTGTTCCAAGTTAACTGACAGATTAACTTTTTCCCTCTAGTTTACTGATGTTTGTATCATAAAGTGGGCACCAAACAGTATAACACAACATATTTAAATAACGATCGGTAATGTTTTAAAACTGGATTTAATTTCCGGTGGAATGATTAAAGTCTTACACTTATTGATATTTGGGCTAAGATTTTTTGACTCACACCCTTTCGCTAAATTGTCAACACGAATGTCCTCTTTAAGTTTCTCGGCATCGCTTAATTTCTCGACAGCTCTTTATATTTTGAGGTCGTCAGCAAATACTAAAATTTTTAATGTAGAATTCAGTGATTGCATCGATGGAAATAGTGTAAATCCAAACCCGTAGCTTGCATTGACTTGGACCTGTTTTCACTATCAGTGTATCGGATACCAAGCCACAAAGTTGTTTGAGAACCCAAATGAGTATAACCGATTAAGTGCAAACGCCTTGGCAAAGTCTGTATACATCACGTCAACTTGTTTGTGACATTCAATAACTTGTTTAGGAAACTCCCAATATCAGTGGCTGATTGAACAGAATGCAGATTACCCAAACTGGTGTAATCTTTAAAAAAAGAAGCAGGTATTTGGTCAGGACCGCAGCCATCGCCGAATGTTTTCAGAGCCTTGTTTATATCTTCTATTGTGGTATATAGCACCTCATTGGACAGGTTCCCTTCGCTAGCTTGGTGAAGATTTTTGTACTTTAACGTCTTCTAGTTTAAAGACTACAAATTGAAAAAACTCAGCGAACATATTAGATATGACTTGCGCGTCTAATGATTTCCCTTTTTTTAATTTCATACATGCAGTAAAACTGTGGATTTCACGTTTTGTCTTTAAAAATCTCCAAAAGTGCTTTTGGTCGTTTTTAAATTTGTTTTTTATACAAGTTAGTAAGTTTTGTATTTTGTCTTAAAATAGTTCTCTAAATGTTGATTAAATTGCGCATATTTAAGCTTACTAGCCTCGGAATATTGTTTTAATGTTTCTTTATAGGCTTTGTCCTTATTGTTCTTTAAATTGATTAGTTTATCGTCACACCATGGTGGATAATTATCAAGTTTTACCGCAGTTTGTCTACAGTTACTTCTATATTGCTGCTGTGGAGTTCTTTCATCCAGTCAAGACGTTCTAGGTAATGATGGAGATTAATAGTGGCTCATGTCCTCCTTCCTGAATTGGTAAAAAGGCGTTAAGCTCTTGTGACTAGATTATTTTTTACTTCGTGCATTTCTAAAAATTAGTCGTGTTCTATCTAAGCTATTTTGTATTTGCCAAATTTGGCTCAGGTTTGAGTCGTAGATATATAGTATCAGTGAACAAAGATTCCTCGTTTGACGTTATATTCCAATCAATAGAAGGAAAATTGAAGTCATCTCTGATTTAGATTGATAAGCCATATTGTTGATATCTACAATTGAGTCGCAGCATGTGTGATATGAAAATAACGGTGCGTGAGGTGGAATATAGACAAAGTAGATGTTTAATGTCGGTTTGTTATTCGATATTTTTACGCATAATTGTTCATTAGCATTCGTATGCTTCATTCTTGTTGACGAATATCTTGGTCTAGCTGCAACTTACATAGACGTTATCAAATTCCGGGTACATTGAACCTATCCTTAAAATGCGATTTAATCTCATCACTGTCGTAATTCTTTACCTTGCCTCGTGCATCTCATCTGTGTACACACCGACCACAATTTGTGCATCAATCATAATCGCTTGACCACAAGGTAGTCAGATCTAAATTATTTAATTCATTTTATCTTCCAGGCTGCTGTTAGTGAATTTAACGTAAGGATATTTTGTGTGGTGATATTTTTTAATTTTGTGATTCGATTTTTCAGGCATATTTTAATCACCCCATCCCTCTTGTACAATAGTTCTATATTTGAACGGAAAAACACTTATATTGATCTTAATACCGTTTAAAAGTGTTCTCATATTCTCCAGAATAGATCGATGTCGGAGGTGTTAGAGGTTGCATCTCAAATAGTTTTCGTCATTTAGCTTTACCAATTTTGACGTATTATCCCTGTTTTCTTAAGGTATTCGGGACGATACACCACCGAGCCATCTCAACTTCAATGCAAATCTTTATCTCAAAGTATAAATACAGCGGTTGAGCTACAAAGTATAAATACAGTAGTTATACCCATAACACCTCCAAATCGAAAATAATTATCTTAGAAGAAGAATATATAATAATAACGTCCACGATCATTTCATCTATTGCACCATGATCAGGTAGCGAGTCACAAACGGCACCAAAATAAATTATAAGAGCAGCAGTGCACAAAAATAAAATTCATATGTTCAATAACATTCATTCGAAAAGTAAAAATAAACCATATTTAAACTAGTGGCTCCTATTTGATTTAAATCCATCTATTGGATTTATTTTGCAACAGATTATGTTATACTTGTAGCTAACATTATAGATCTGCTTCTCCATTCTAATTTAACTGACATCTAGAACTAATATTATAAACTAAATGACATACAAAATTAACAAATCATTTATTAAATAAAATAAGGATACAGTGAATCATTCGCCAAAATTATAGAAATCTGGACAGTTGGCCAACATTCCTACGAGGATATCATAAGATTTAGTAGTGAAATCCTCTCCTTGTTTTTCAAACGTGATTATCTGTATGAGGAGACCATACATGTTGAATTTAATTAAAAGAAAACAAGTAAATCATAATTGTACCTACCTCTTGGCATTTAATACTATCCTCAGCTGTTGGAATACCAATCACTTCGACCCAATCTTTAAGTGTACTATTGAGCTCACACGACAAATTAACTCGCACATTTCGTCCATCGGTTGTGTCGGCCTTAAACCAAGTTCCTGAATTGACGATATCGGTTGGTTTCAAAATAATCGAAACAACTTTACCAATGGAACGTCCCAAAGCCGAACCATTAACATACACACGCGGAATAAAATCTACATCCATCGTTTTTATTTTGAAACAATATTATGCGATTCTCAAGCGAGCGAACACAGTGATTTCACAACGGGCGCCAAAATTTGACAACTATCATTGACATCAAAAACTATCATGGAAGCGATATAAACAAAAACAAAACGTAAATTGAGCAACTAATTTTAGGCCCGTTCGGTTGGTACTTTTTTGGAAAAAAAATATAAAAAATTTCTCGAGCAACATCAAAAAAAATCAATTTCATGTTTTCTGTAATTCGCGAGTGAAAACTACACAAATAAATTATATATTTTCTAATTTTCCGTTTAAAATAGTGAAATTTGTATAAGTGTAATAGCTAGAAATTGTTTTATCCGGCTAGTTAATTTATAATAAGTGTGTGTATAGTGCATTAAGAATCGAAAGACAAGTGAAAATGGGTAAGAATGGACAAGGACGTGAATTTATTTTGTTGTTACACGGGAATTTCGGCTAAATTAATTATTTATTTGTTTATATTTAAATAATAATGATTGCTAGACGATTTGTTCCATACAATTTTTATGCTAAATTATTGAATTGTAGACGCATATTTATATTTTATGTTTCGTAACACGCATATATCCTTCGAGTTCAAAGAAAGAATGAAGGGATGAGTGGGTGGGGAAGTCATTCACCACCCCATTAATTCTCGTCCTTTCTGTATGGTGATTTTTCCGTTTTTCTTTTATATTTTACTACGTGTTTGTTTAATACTGGGACAAGGGTTGTGTTAGGTTATTGGCCTGTCTACTCGTATTACCTTTACGTACGTGAAAAGGAATTTATTGACTCATGTAATCAGTGAGTGATCCCAACTCGGCGACAATTTTCACCGTGAGCCAATAATCTATTGATTAATATTGATTACTGAATTCATTATTCTCATTTTCTTGAACTCAACAATTTTACTTTCTAAATCATTTCTTCAAAACCAATTGTACGTGAAAATGTAATTATTAAAAGATGATTGTGCGGAAATTAGACCGTGTGAATTAAATACCGTAGAGTAGATGGTATGTAGATGAAAACCATTCAACTACAATACAGCAGCTTATCCCTGACCTACAAAGTACCTAGCCAAATTATTTGATTATTGTTTATTTTTCTAGAAGCAGATGAAAGTACGCCAACAGTCGAGTCACTTCAATCGAGTGTCAACGGTGGCAACAGCAACAAAACGATTCTCGATCTATCAAAGAAATGTTTAAAGAAAGTTCCAAAATCGGATGACGCACAATCAATCAAAATCCTTATACTTGATGACAATGAACTTCAGAAAATCGATAATATCGACTCATATTTGCGTATCGAAAAGCTGTCGCTGTGTAAAAATCAATTGCTTCGCATGTATGGTGTGTGTCGATTGCATAATTTGCGTGAATTAAATCTATCGTACAATGGTATCCTTACGATTGAGGGACTCAAAGAGTTGACCAATATTGTCAGTATAAATTTGGAGGGCAATAATATTAAAACGATTGAGCATTTAAACACTAATCTCAAATTGGAAGTATTGAATTTGGCCGAGAATAGTATTGGAAGCGTTTCAGATATATCGTTTTTACGTAATTTAAAAGAATTGTATTTGCACGGCAATCGAATATCCCATTTAAGGCAATGCGATCGAAATCTTCCTAATTCATTGGAAGTGGTCACACTATCAAAAAATAATATTACAGATTTAAATGAAATTTGTACGCTTTCGCATTTAAACAATTTGCAGAGTTTTTCGATTACAGAAAATCCATGCGTCCAAATGACTGGAAATATTATAAGCGGTTTTGATTATCGACCCTTTGTGCTTAACTGGTTAATGAGTCTAAAATTAATCGATGGATTTGTTGTGAATCCGATCGAAAGTTTAAAAGCTGAATGGTTGTATAGTCAAGGACGAGGACGTCAATTTCGCGTTGGCGAACAACAGGCACTCGCCAAATATTTAAGTTCTGTGTGTCCATTATCGGGCGAAGCTTTGGAAAATGAAAATGAACGCAAATTACGTTTGATTTTAAGTAAAGCGCAACAGCATCAAAGACAATTGCAAGAAGAGATATCGGGAAACGATACTAATACATCGGGGAGTAATTCACCGTCGTCTGCGAGACGAAAGGGGGCAAGTAGCAGAATACAATCACCAAGATGTACGTTAATTATGTAAAATTATTTAGATTTTCCATAAATAATATAATTTATATTCAGTTTCCAGGCTTGGTGGTCGACTTGGTTCGCCCGACTCGTCGATGTCGAATAGTTTTTGTGGCGTCACAACAAATAACGATAGTAGTAAGCTTATATCGTAATATATTTTGTTTATTTGTCATACATTTTCTATTTTCCATTCCGCTAGTGATAGTCTCAACCCAAATGTCAACTTCACTTATCGATAACATTAAAAATGATTCGATCATGACTCAAAGTCTTGATCCGAACGCATTGAGCAATAATCAAAAGAATATAATTCAACAGGAAAACTATATGAAAAATATTGAACAAAATCATCATGGATTGAATTCATGTGGTCCGCTGGCGGCCGCATCAAAAATGGTTCCAGTACCTGAGTCGTTGATGAGTCCGGACTGCTATCCTGGGTCAATTGGTAAGACGGGCCAACATGTAAATATGAATAATGCTAACAATAATATGATAAACAACACGATGTTAGTAAATAAAAATACGAACGCAAAATCATCGAAAGGTATGTTAATTTACATTCGATTTCGACCATTATTCATAATGAAAATTGTACATTACACACGCGCAATTAGGTTCACCCAAAATTTCACGACATTCACCACATTTAAAACGTCCTTCGAGCAATGATCAATCATCACCCGTTTTAGGGCATCATCGTAAATTATCGAATAATCGAACCGATAATATTATGAAGTATAACAAATCGACGGCCCATTCGACACCACCTCTTAGCTCGGACGAGGACAGTGATCATATAAATATCGATAAGTTAAAAACGATTCGAAACAAGGCAGCTCAAAGGTGAGTGAAATATTGTTGTTTCGGCGATGGTTTGATATATCGACTTGTTTAATTTACAGAAACCAACAGCAGAAAGAACATTTAGAGTTGTCTCATATTAATGTGAATAAAATGACAGAGAATTCGGCAATTTTAATACAAAAAATGTGGCGAGGTTTTCACACTAGAAAGAAGACACGAGACATTGTAGAGAAATTACAAAAGAAACGAACCCACGAATATATAGTGTAAGTGATACAATTGCGAGTTGATCAAATAACCAGTTGACTTAGTAGTGTGTTAAATCAAAATTTCAGAAAATTATCCCAAGACATGGAGATAACAAAAGCTGCCCTAGAAAACGAACGAAAAATTCAACAACTGCAGATGCAAGCGATTAATGCACTTTGGAAAAAAGTATCCCAAATGGGTCCCGTCACAACGAATCAACCAACAGCCGAATCAGTCGCTGCCGTCACAAATACCGTTTCCGATATTAACGATGCAAATTCAACAGCAATCGTTCAAGATCTAGCTAAAACATGTTCGGTATTAACAAATCAAGTACAGCAGTTGCAAGGTTCGATGCGCGATGTTTTAAATTGTATGACACTCTTCTGTAATCTATCGCAGCACACAAATTTAAAACAAATAAATCCAACCGTTGTCGATGATCCGCCCGAAAATAAATACAGTTGTAGTACACAAACAGAAATAGTAGCTGTAAATACACCCCAAGTAGACAATGTTCCATTCCCATTTACAAATAAACT
This sequence comes from Tipula lateralis, assembly GCA_963932295.1. Classification (NCBI taxonomy): domain Eukaryota; kingdom Metazoa; phylum Arthropoda; class Insecta; order Diptera; family Tipulidae; genus Tipula; species Tipula lateralis. The sequence continues at coordinate 115,711,928 of OZ010736.1, forward strand.
ACAGCGTCCATCAACGTTACCGCTCGATTCGACATCGCCACCAAAACCGATGATCGCAAACGATACAGTAATTCTAGAAAATCTATCCGATAAATCATCTGCCGAAGAGCAGAATTCAACTGCATCAGCCACAAACGAAACTGCAACAATAACAAGCCAAGATAATTAATATTATTTTTTTTGTTGATATATAAAAATATTTTGTTAATTAATTTATTTATTAATTTAGTAAAATTATAAAAACTATAAAATAAAGTAAAAATCCCACCATCAAATATACCAAAAAAATAAAAAACGACGAAACACTATCTGTAAAATTAATTTTGCGCTTAATTAATAACAAACTACTACTTCAAAAAAAAAAATTAACATAAAATGTGTCTAAATTTTCTGCAACACTATAAAATTAAGATAAAAATTTAAGAATTAAATCGCTATTTTTATTATTAATTAATAAAATTATTTTTTAAAAACAAAAGCTTTAAATTAATTAATTTAATGAAAAACTTTAATTTTTTGATATTCGAACGTACTACAAAAAAAACAATTAATGAATGGAAAATGTTTAAATATTATTTATGTTTATAAAACTATTATATAGAGATAATTAATTTATTTAATTAAATTTGTTGTTTTTGTTTTATGTAAATACAATTTTCTTTGATAGGATGAATTTAATTATAAAACTACCACATTGTCGTAAAATGTTTTGTTTAGTGTTATTTAATTATTTTTTATTGTTTATATAATTGTATTAATTTTGTAAGATTATTTATGATTTATTTATGATATATTGCATTATACACACATTCTCTATATATAGAATTGGAATTTGTATTTTAAATTTGTGTCTGGTTCGTTTTATTTCGTATGGATTAATTTTTCATCCTCTATCTCCGATTTTAGGAGCGTAGGGTCGTCATCTAGATTGGATTTTATCCCTATTTGGGGCTTTTCTTTTAGTTATCCTCATGATTAGCCGAGTTGTGCTAACCGACACCGTTCTTCTGATGGCTATTATGAAAAAGTGGATTTTACACAAATCCGATTTCGAAAAATTCGCTAATATGAATCCGACTGGTATTTGGTAGACGAGTTTCATTTTGTGTTATTGAAATTTAGCAATTTCATTTGAATTACAAAAATCCGGGCCTTCCCACTTTCCTTAGCTGGTTTTAGTCCAAAGATACTCATTTCACAATAATTTAGATAATCTGATGGGCTCTATACCTGAGCAGAATGTAAAATTGGTGACAGAAATCAGACCGATTTATGTAATAATATAGGTCCGTACTCCCGACACGAAAATGTGGAAACAATGATGTACTTTGAATCGCTCATGATCTCTCAAAGTGGTAATACATTCTTTCCTAACATCAAGAAGCCAAATTATCCATGTGTTGATTTCTAAAGGGCGGGCTCGGGTTGTCCAAGATTTGAGATCTTACCGGTCGTCAACATAATTCGTAATTCAAAATTTATTTAAAATTAGAATTTTGATATACATATTTTCAATATACATAGTAATAAATTTTATTCCACGGGATAAATTCGAGTTATCGCAAACTGTTGCTGTGGATCTTCATGTAAAATAAGAAAGAGAATAAAAGGAGATGAACTCGTTCAGACCAATGACTGCTAAAAAAAACATAACGCTTGAATATATAGACGACTTTTGATGCAGCATATTTCAACAAATTTACATAAAAAGTTTATGCTCGTTTAAACCTTTTTATATATATTTTTGGATTCTACAAAGTATATACACTTATTATGAATGAGCTTGTAAAAGCAAAATGGGATGTGCCAGTACTAAATTATTGTAAACATATAAATAAATAAAAGGCAGTGACCATAATCTGGTCACTGCAAAGCTACGAAAAAAATTTTCGTACAAGTCAGGGACGACAGGGGAATATACAACGCGATTCTCCTGTGAAGGTCTGATAAATGAAGAAACGCAACGAAAATATCAAGATCTTGTCAGCAACAGTGATGAAAAGTGTCGTCTTGCTGTTGCGCAATGAAATATAATCCACAATGAAACGCAGACTCGGTGTAAACCGAGTAGAAATAAAGCAGTTCTTGATAGAACAGCTAAACAAATTTATAGACAGAAAAGCGCGAATGGTGGAAGGCTAAGGTCTTAAGAGTACAACTCAGCAATCAATGAGCAAAATTCGCGTGGTGTATTTAAAGGAATCACCATATTGCACCATACCTTAAGATCTTGGGCATTCGGGACGAGGATGGAAACCTCTGTATTAACGTTGAAGGGTACTCGATACATGGCGTGAACACTTTTCTGACCTACTTACTCCATTTGAATAGTGTTCAGCTTCCGTTGGTCTCAAAATCAATAAGTCCAAAAATAAATATCTGATCTCTAGTGTTAGAGACCAAGACGCAAATTTGAAGGGAGAGCCGCCTTTCACTAGGTGAAGAGGTCGCTTCAATACGAAATTGATGTAAATAAATAAGGCGTCAACTAGACTGAACAATCTAACTCTATTTGGAGCTATTGATTTTATTTATCCTCATGATTGCCGAGATGTTTCGCCTCGGTTAGCACCGTTCTTCTGAGGAATATTATGAAAAATTCGATATCGGATCCAAAAACGGATTATGTTGTTATGAAAATCCGATTTCAAAAAATCCACTGTTATGAATATCTATCGTATGTCAAAATACTACTGCTATTTGGTAGACGAATTTCATTTTGTGTTATCGAAACTATGTAATTTCAAGTGAATTACAAAATTTATAAGTGCTAATTTCATGCTGGCATTGGACAAATTCGACCCAACAATTTCATAACTGACCGACCATGGCGCAGTGGTTAAAGCTGCAGCAGTTGGAGTGGATATTTCACCATCTGATTACGATCGGTGGAGTGAACGAACACATCTGTCCCCTGTTGGAGGGCAAAATTCATGAGCCCGACCCATCTTCTATGTCAGTACTATAGGGTGGCATAGAGCTATGTAATCTGCAGAGGGTTTTTCGTAAATCGCATCTATAGTCGTACGTTATCAATTTGACGTCGATTAAGATGTAAATAAGCGAATCGCGAAAGGGGTTGATAGTGCCTTGAGGCCACAACAGATTGACAAAAAAAACAAACGACCAATTTCATAATTGGAAAATTTGCATCGGATCGGATTTTTCGATATCGGAAACAATCCGAAGATGGATTATCTCATCATAGCCCTCAGGTCATTGCTGGCCTCCCACTTTTCTCTCTCTTGACAGTTTGACTCCAGTGACATTCTTGTTATGTCACTGGGCCTTTTTCTTAGACTCATCTACATTTTTGCTTATTAATTTCGCGATCTATCTCGATTTGTCTCGTCTGCCGTAGAAGCTCTTCATTTGTGATGGTGTTCAGCCAGAAACATTTGATTAACCGTCTGAGCATTTAGTCACAAATACCTCAAGTCTTCTAGTTATCTTCTGCATGTTTATCCATGTTTCACAGCCCAAAAGTAGCACTGATTTTACCAAGGGATTGAACATTCGCTACGAATGTATTTGGTGACAAGGCGGACGCGTTGGTTGATGTCGTCTTCGATTCCGGCTGTTTTTGCTACAGAATACAACAAAGACATTCAAACCTATCAACATCCTCAATGGTTGCTTAATTACCATCAATAATTGGTGTACTAATATTTGTGTTCAGTCTCATAGCCTTTGTCTTACTGATGTTAATTTTGAAACCAACTTTTTGTGCCAGATCTGTGGTACATTATTTGAATTAAAATCATGATCTTGTGATTGAACAGAACTCGGTATGTGCCATAATCGTCGCGTTTCCGTCCATATATCACACGCATGATTCTTCTTTCAAGTGTTAGAAACCATCATTCGTACTCATCCGTCAAGGTCCAACTCTCATATCTATACATGACAACAGATCTGATCAACACTCTGAACAATTCCAGCTTGTCCGTATTTGCAATATGTTTTGATTTCAGAAGTGGACATAGAGGATATAAAGCTCGATTGCCAGTGGTAAGGCGAACCTTGATATCATCTCCCACACTATCATCGTGAGTAATGAGAGATCCAAAATACTTGAATCTCATCACTCCTTCAGACGAGTGGGGCTACCACTACTGAAATCAATTGCGTCTTGGTCTCGAAAACCAGAGATCACGTATTTGGCTGTGGACTCGTTAGTACAAATAGTTAGTAAAAATACGTATAGTACAAAAATAATAAACCGCAATGTCGAATAGCAAGACTTTGTTTTTATTATATTTAATTATTAATACATAATTAAATTATTATTTTGAATAGAATTGTCTTCCGAAATTGCTGTTTTGGAAAATTCCTCCGTCCCTTTGTCCCAGCAACCCCATTGTCATACATCATCAAATTATATTCTTGGTCAGCAATTGCCATGCGCACGATTGAATAATGTTTTTTTATAATTAAAAAATGTACGTTGACTAAACGATGGAGCATGTTAATAAAATAACATTTATAAATAAATTTATATTTGTATTCAAAATATTAATTAAAATATTACCTGTATGGAAACGTGTTGCCAATGGCGCCAATGGAAGTTCCACCGTTCTCAGAAGCCATTTACCATGTCTATAAAGTATTCTTCGTTGATGAAGTGCCCGCTGGTGATTTGTAAACTGTTGATAGATTTTTCTGCGACTCACCAGTGGCCAAATATCGACAAAATTTTAAGGCATGTAGTTTTTTTTAAACATATAAGGAAGTTGAATCTTACCTGAGTGTGATAGCCGATCTCGTACTGGGCTTAATAAATTTCCTAAGGTATTCTTGTTTTCAAAAGTTCATCAAATTGTCAACATAACATTCTCTTGTAAATTTCAGAGGCAAGAAAACATTTTGGTGAGCGAGTTATGTTTTTTTATATGCAGTCGACAAATAAAAAAAAAGATAAAATTAAATTTAACTTAACTTTTCTTGATTTAATTTGTCTTTTATATTAAATTATTTAACACAGTAAGAAAGAGTAGGGTTGAGATGGGTAATGAACAAGGAAGTGTTAATTTCATTAAAAATTACAATAACATTAAAATTCTTAGAATTAGCAATCATACTATATGACAATTATAATGATATGAAACTGATCTAGTTTGTTTACTTTATTTACTTTAAATTTCTTAGAAAAAGATTGCGATATTATTATATGAAAATTATATTGATACTAAACAGAAACAATTTATTGCGATCTTTTAATGTTATTGCGATCTTTTAATGTGACGATATTAGAATTAGAACCTGAGATAATTAATTATTTGATATGATATTAATTATGATATGAAGCAGACTTCGTTTAGACAGCTACGCTGGATATAACTGTTTCTGTGAAGGCAGCAGGACGTAACTAGCGCCAATGTTGATCGCTTAATTACACTTTACTTGAATTTCTTGTGTCATACACAAGAACTAACTGTCAAAAATATATTTGAATGAAAAAAAATTATAGCACGACGACATTTTGATTTAAATAATATTTCTTTTTCTATCTCATGGTTTTTTTTTATATTAAGCGTAGTTCTTTTGAACAAACAAAAATGTTGTGGAAAAAATGTTGTAAAGTCTAATCGGCTTTTATGGTAGACAGATTTGAGCTCTGCGCACAACGCAGATTTGTGCGTTCGTTTGTGGTAATTTAACTGAAGTATCTGAATTACTGAAGTGATTTGCTCGTTCGTTTGGTACGCTTCACTTACCCAAGTATAACAATATTCGACTTTTTCGTGGTTTAGAAACAATAACAAAATGTTTATTAATTTTAATATAACTTAATTGTAATGAATGTAATAAAATTTATATAACTTCATATATTTTGTCAGTACTGCTATAATTATTTTCTGAGTAACCATAAAACTTTACTCAGTACTGAATACATTTTTTGTACTGGAAATATTTTTTTGTTTCACTCGCACTTTAAGAAAAATTATATTTTTTATCCCGCCTTGTCAGTATTTTTTCATAATAGAAATCATGCTTAAAACAGAGTTTGTTATATATACATATTTAATTAAAATTAAATGGATACTTCATTTTATAGTAAATACCACTTTCCATGCAGAAATTTTATTTAAATGCAGGTGTTCTTGGAAGATCCAAATATCTATATAAATAACTAGCAAAATTTTAAACACGTCAAAATTTTAAACGCAGTTTTCGGAACACAACATTTGATACAACGCAGTATACGCACCACTACTAAGCTATTTATCTTTCGACTATTTTCGTAAAGGGTGGCTGAGACCAAATGTTACTAACTTCACTCTGCTGTCATTTGTGTAGTCATTTTTTGCGCGTCAATTTTTTGACAGATTGAAGTTTGGTTAGTTGTTTATATGTGGTCAACAAATAATTGTTCTAAATTAATATCTTGATAAAAAAATCGTAATGGAATTCAAACGTAATAGTGTAATTGCACTGTATTTGGGTGGAAATTCACAAACAGCAATAGTTCGTCAGCTCCAGCATTTGAATGTGAATAAAATGTTTGTGTATCGAACCATAACTCGATACAACGAAACTGGTAGCATCGCTAAACGCAACAGAGGCGGTCCTAAAAAGACAGCAACATCAAAAGAAATGATACAAAAGATGAAGAAACTAATCCAACGAAATCCTCGTCAAAGTGCCAATCAATTAGCCGCACGTCTACATGTTACACGATACAGCATTCAAACCATATTGAAAAATGAACTACACTTGAAGCCCTACAAGATACAAAAAGTTCAAGATCTTACGGAGGCACAAAAAAAAGTTAGGCTTGAAAGAACACGAGCATTGAAGGGCTTGGCCGAACGTGATGAGATTCCAAAAATTGTCTTTTCTGGTGGGAAAATTTTCACCATTCAACAGTATGTGAATAAACAAAATGATCGTGTTTGGTTAGAGCACAAGTCCAACGATAATTTGGACACAAAAGTTGCCATGCGCAAGTAATCACCAGCTTATGTTATGGTTTGGGCTGCAGTTACTGCAGATGGACGCACTCCTCTGGTTTTCATCGAACATGGAGTCAAGGTTAACCAAGAGATGTACCGCCAAAAGATCCTAAACGATGCTTTGCTACCTTGGGCACGTAAGCACTTTGGTACGAACCGTTGGACATTCCAACAGGACTCGGAACCGTCACACAAACTCGAGCGACACAGCAATTTTTACAAAATTGCGTTCCGCGGCTGATTTCATCGAAAGAATGGCCACCATATTCACCAGCCTGGAATCCCATGGATTTCTCCATATGGTCCATTTTGGAGAGTAAGGTGTCCACTAAAAAATACGAAAGTGTTGACGCATTGAAGTCAGCTCTTGTTCGAGAATGGAATAAAATTCCGCAAGCCCACGTACGGTCAGCATGCAATGCTTTCTATGGAAGACTGAATCAAATAATCAGAGCCAAAGGAGGTTATATCGAGCAGTAACATGTTTTTCATAAAATGTAATATGTTTTCAACATATTCCACGAAATTTCAATAAAAAATAATCAAAATTAAAATATTTACAGCGTTTTCATTTGGTAACACTTGGTCTCAGCCACCCTGTATATTTCAAAGGCAAATACGATAGTTCAATTTTGAGTTTAGTTTTGTTATACTTGGGTATACCCACCTATATTTAAAAATATTGAGCAACTGATTTATCTGATTAATGATTTTGCTTGTGTAGATAATCACATATGTAATACTTTTTCTTGTTTTTTTACATTTTGTTTATTGTTATTATTATTATTATTTTAGGTACCAAACCGAAGAAAGAGAAAAATTAATTCTAAAGAAGAATGCTTTTAACTTAAAAGTGAAAGGCTTAAGGAAAAATCGAGTAACGAAAAGGAATTATTAATTTCAAAAAGGAAAAAGTTGAATTGGTGAAACACTTAATTGAAAAAATTTAGATATTTTTTTAATTAATATGAAAAAATTAAACGAAATCTGATGTTTTGTGATATTGAATTAAAAATATATATTTATAAGTTTAAGATGATTTATAAATTATTATTTAATATAAATTTGCACATTAATTTGAAGTTGGAAATAGTTGTAGAAATGCCTATTGTCGACTACTGGTGCGAGTGTTTCGAGTAATGTGGCTTGAAATATTTTGGTCGGTCCCGCGTTTCAGTTATTAACTCCTCTACTTCGTCATCTTCCCTGCTACAAAAATTATGAAGCACGATAATTATGACGGAATAGTAGCTCAATATTTATTCAGTTAATTCAGTACAAGCGAACGCACTTTATTGAATATTTAATAATTTCACATTTATCTGAATTGTAGCAAACCAACGATCAATTCACTTTTGTAGGTTAATTATCTCAATAGTTACTCAATTAACGGAATAGTAACTCAATATAAATGCAGTTAATTCACTACAAACGAACGTACCCATATAAAGGGTGTTTTTTTAGTAGGTTTGTTTTTCCGATAGATGTCGTTTTATTTTATGACAGTTGTTTTGACAGCTCAAAGTGGCATTTCTACTCAGTATTGTTTGGCAAATCATTATGAATAGGTTAACTCCAGAACAACGTTTTCAAATCGTGGAAATTTATTTTCAAAATCAGTGTTCAATTAAAAATGTTTATAGAGCACTTCGTGAATTTTATGGTGCACATAATCGTCCGTCAGAGACCACCATAAGGAACGTAATTACCAAATTTCGGTCTACATTCACTCTTTTGGATGCCAAGCCACCGACAAGAATGAGAAGAGTTCGTACAGAAGAAAATATTGCTGTCGTTGACGCCAGTGTCGAAGAAAACGACAATTTATCGATTCGTCGTCGTGCTCAGCAAATTGGACTTTGTCCATCGACTTTAAGGAAAATTTTAGGTAAAGATTTGGGTTTGGTGCCATACAAAATTCAATTGGTGCAAGAATTAAAGCCACACGACCATCGTTTGCGCCGTGAATTCAGTGATTGGTCGTTAAATCAATTGAACGAAGATCCATTTTTTTACCGTAAAATTCTCTTCAATGGTGAGGCGCATTTTTGGTTAAATGGATACGTCAACAAACAAAATTGTCGCATTTGGAACAAAGATAATCCACACGCCGTTCAAGAATTACCAATGCATCCTGATAAATGTACTGTTTGGTGCGGTCTATGGGCTGGTGGGATCATCGGTCCATATTTCTTTAAAAATGAGGAAGGACGACGCGTTACCGTGAATGGAAATCGATACAGAACCATGTTAAATGAGTTTTTGTTGTCAAATCTTGAAGATATGGATATGGATGAAATGTGGTTTCAACAAGATGGTGCCACTTGCCATACAGCACGTGAAACAATCGACTTATTGAAAGAAACTTTCAACGACAACATTATTTCGAGAAATGGTCCGGTGAATTGGCCTCCGCGTTCGTGCGATTTGACGCCACTCGATTACTTTTTGTGGGGATACGTTAAGTCATTGGTTTATGTGGATAAACCTCAATCGATTGACGCTTTGGAAACCAATATTCAACGTGTCATTGCTGACATACGCCCTCAAATGCTTGAAAAAGTGCTGGAAAATTGGACCTCCAGAATGACATTTGTGAAAAATAGTCGTGGTAGCCATATGCCAGAAATTGTGTTTAAATGTTAAATGCCAAAAAATTATCTACCAAATAAAAAAAAATTTTGGTCATTTCATAATTTTATATGTGTTTTATTCAAAAAAAAAGATCGGCAACCTCTTAAAAAAACACCCTTTAGTTGCTTTCCAATCGACCAAATGGTAGTAGTTAGGCTCTTATCTTTGCTAAATAACCGAAATAGAACCGAACCGGTTGTGTTTTAATTAAAAAATGTCAAATTAGCTGCTTTCCAATCGACCAACCGCTATTAACTGCTTTCCAATCGACCAACCGATAGTACACGCTAGTAGTTCGTTTCGTGTCTTTGCTTAGTATTCCATAGTAAATTTAGCAAAGACACACAACGAATTACTAGCGGGTACTAGAGGTTGGTCGATTGGAAAGCAGTTAGCGGTTCCTAGCGGTTGTTCGATTAGAAAGCGGCAACTATGTTGACGCGCTGTATACTCGTATATAATTTGACATTTTGTTAAATAAAACATAACCTGGTACTACCCGCTCATAGTATTTTATTAAATTAAATATTGTTTATACACTCTTGTTTGGTGTAAATACCGCCTTTTGAAAAGTTCGCCTACTCAACCAACATAATTATGGCATCGCTTCGTTGTTGCAAACCATTCGAAAATGCAAAGTGTAGTAATAAATTGAAAACGGTTAATGAATCAATCCGACAAAAGATTCTTTATTTGCATCCCACTCGAGATGTGGACTCTTTGGTTAATGTTTGTAGTAGTTGTTATATAAAAGTGGCAACAATTAAATTTAATAAGACCCCTAAAGCAGCCGCCACAGAACAAGTTCATGATGAAAATTCACTTAAAACCATATTTTCTGGAAGCACTCCGGGAGAAGTTACAACAAAGCGTCGTCGTCGAAATGCCGATAAACCAGAAAAACAAAAACGAGCTGCAAGAGGAGATATTGCAACTGAAATACAAGCCGTAACTATTTCCGAAGAAACCGTAGCTGCCCTCTCATATTATGAAGAGTTGATGGTAAATATAAAATTCCAATTTATCAATGGAAATCCTGAAGACCAGCAGAGACTATTAATGTTGCTGCCGAAACAAATGACGCATCAAGAAATACGAGACTATTTTGGAAGCGATGCTACTACTCAGTTAATTGATCAATGCAAGGCGTATCAAAATGAGAATTGTATATTTGCTTCACTTTTTAATTAATTGTGACTTCAATGGCAAATATTCTGTTAAAAATAAATAATTTTACTTTAAATCTTCAGAAGTTGTGTTTATTCTATATGAACGCCAGGTGTCTTATTAAACAAAAATGCTGTAGTTTATAAAATTTTATTGGTTTTACAATAAGAGTAATCAATTAAAAGCTTAATCTGAATCAGATTCTGTCGTATCATCCTCTATTTCATCAGTAGCAAAATGCTTTCGATTTGAATTTCTTACACTAAACTCGTTCGCATTCTCTGCCTCATCATCATCGGTCATTTTATCCTCTTCCTCTAATGATCGTTTGGCTGTGAACTGTTTTGGCCATATTCCATCTTTTGTAAACAATTTAATATGCTCTGACGTTAGTATTCTAACGATCTCTCCTTTAACTTTATCACCCTCATCAATAGGCTCTATGATAACATAATCCCCGCGTTTTATCCAAACATTTTTACGAAATTTCGTCGGCATGGATACTAAATATTTGATTGGCTCATCATCGGCTGTTTCAATTTCATGTAAATTATTTCCACGACTTCCAACTATTCGAACAATTTGTTGATTTGATTTTGGTGGATCCCAATCATCGTCCAGAATCTCTTTCATAACATGTTTACGTTTTGTGGTGCGAGACATTTCTCGCGTACAATGTAGGTTATGTTTGTGTATGTATGCCACCAATATAAATAGTGGTACTGTTTATAACTTAAAGTAATCCAATACTGCTTCTTTTAATAAAAACAAAATTATTATATCAATCACTATAAAGTTTTTTTTTATAATTATTTAACAAATTGTGAAATATATTTAATAATTTTCCTTTTGTTGTCATATTTTGGTGTCAAAATCAATTTCGTTTATTTGTTAAAATCTAAGCTATTTTGTTGCTCAAAAATTTCGTTTTACACAGGTGTAACATTGCATTGAAACATTTAGTATTTTGTCCGTTAATTTTAAAACAATGTTGTCAATATATTAATAAAAAATGTTATTAAGCCGAATTTAAAATAATCTACATCTGATTCGTTGGACAGAGGTGTGGTAAAAGCATATCAGCTCATAATTCAACCAAAGTAATCAAAGCTCGTAAGAGGCGATTAAACTGGTTCGTTGTTAGGGCACGAGCAACTTGCTATATAACTAGACACCTGAGAGCTCAATCGAATCTATGGCTTGGTAATCATTGTAAGATTATATTATAACGTAGGGAGTAATGTACTTTGAGATCGCTAATTATAGCATAGTGAATGATTAACGTCATCATATCGTCATCGGAGGGGTACGACGGACTATTATAGTCCCATGTGTGATTTCCGGTAATAAGTACCAAAAATAATTTTCCAAAATAAACCATTCTTTTGTCAGTTAATCCAATCACATGGATATGTTTATCAACAATTGATACTATAAACTGTTTTCTTGAGGTGTTCCTCGTTTACGAAATACGTACTCTAGTTCAAATGAAAGTATGGCACTGGCTCTTGTCAAACACTTAAGCTTGATAGTGTTTTGAAAAGAATCATCATTAGGGAGAAATGGCCAACTTTAAATAGGTTAGACATTGATTTGCAAGTTTCGAACACATTTTTCTGCACGTTACAGAAAAATCGTTTTGTAAGTTTCCGTCCAAACATCTTTTTATGTTTGTTTCTGTTGATGGAAGCTTCCACTTTTTGTTCAGTTCACTTTTTAACGTCCTACCTTACGTCTCTAACTGTATAGATCACTTGCACAATGCTTCATGAGGCGTTTCCATTTTAATCAAAACGTTGTGAATTGGCTTCGAAATTCTCTACGTGACATCAACCTTCTAGCGTCTTTCGAGGACATGCCTATTGTACCGTGTAGTAGCAATGGGAGCACCACAAACGAATTTATTATTCAATACGAGTTTTTACAGATGTATCCTGAATTACGTTGGGTTTTAAATAATTGCTTAATTATTTGTTGCTCAATATCTAAGTTCGTTTTATAGAATATATCGCTAATCACAATTTTATCCAAGACGAAAATTTTTTATTTTTATATTAAAATAAAGTATTACTTTAATTTATTTAAATAATTGATTAAAATTTTTATAATTGTATAATAAAGTTACAGCTTTGCTGGGCTAAAATACATTTGTGTGAATGTAGCTGATAGTTCAGAAGCTTATCACCTCTTTGATTTGGATTAGATTATAAACTAAGATCCTAACAAAATAATAACTCAAAATACTTCATAATTAATGTTTTATATATATAGAATAATAATTATAATTAATAATAATCAAATTTGAATCAAATTGTTCGTTTACGATTGAAACGTTGCTTCAATCAACAAAACTTTGTTCCACACACGCTTTTATCCGTCGCTCATATTCTCTGCGATTCTCCTTGTACAACTGAGCCGCAATCGAATTTGCCGGTGAATTAGGATTTGGATCGCCTAACAGTGATTGGATCGACGTAAGTATTGCCGATACGTCATAAGTTGGACTCCACGCGTTTTGTAAAATGTCCAAGCAGAGTCCACCATCTGCATAGATATTCGGATGAAACATTTGTGATATAAAACGTACGCGTGGCGGTTTATTTGGATACTCTTCGGAGAATTCAATTGTTAGCTTAAATGTCCCATATTCGAATGGTGTATCTTGTGGCCCAAATATCACAGCATTCCATAACATTATGTTATTTTCGGTTGGCGCACCTGATACTCCGCTCGGTGGATCTTCCTGCAATTTTTTGAAATCACGCAACAAACGACGACGTGCTGGTGTAGACATATTCTCGGGTTTGTGATAAGCTAGCTTATTGAATTTCCAACAGTCGCGTCGACGTAATTCCTGTTAATTAGTAGAACAAACAAATTTTGATTAATTTTAGAATCAAATGTCCAAAAAATAATGAGAAAAACAAATATCCACATGGGGAAAGTGGACAGCTTCGATCGATTTTTATGATTTCGACAATTTTGTATTTTAATTAGCAAGGACACAAGATTTTTTTGTTTAGTCTGGAGATTTTGCTCAATTTGAATTTACTTTTTATTGATATATCTGTTAATAGTCAAAATTTACCGTTTATTTTACTGACTAATCCACTAGTAAATTAATTTAAACCATTTACACCATAAAAAAATCACCAAAACCGATTAAATTGATATAAAATTTGTATTCTTAATAAAATATACGTCTTTTATCGATTTCTATGGAAACATTTATGTCCAAATGATAAAAAGAATCACAATAATGACTGTCAAATGAATAATGTAATTGTCTCTTTTGTGATATGCTCTGACACCTAGATACCGTGACAAGAACTTCTGTTATGGATAAGGGGTGGACACTAGGTATGTACATGTACTCCTGGGATAGATTTCGAGTTGCTTCAAAATGTGTCTAATCCGGTCTTTCAGAACGTCCATTCTAACCTAACTTGTTTTATTTAGATTGGTTAGCATAAGCGTTTAAACATTATAATGTTATTGTTAGTAATGTTTAATTATACAGTAACGTAAGTTTAATACGATTTATAAACGTTTATTCGCAATATGTGAAATAAAACAATGTGCAATTACCGGTTATTTCGAGTGTGGCAGCTCTAAAGTCATTCGGGTTATCGTTTGACATTTACCAAGTGGGTTGCTTGAACATAATTGGGAAATGTTGAAAACTTATTTCAAACGATAAGAAATTTACATGGAAAAGTCAGTCGAAATAAAATATTGAAAATTCAGAATTAATTTGTAAAGCGAGTTTGTGAAACTGGATTGTTTTTATATAAACCAACATGTACACGTGCATTTACAGTACAGTCGAGAACATTGGAGCTGTGTTCAGAATGTGTCTGAAAATTCATCAACATCCTCACTGTCGTGCTCAAGAATTGAACATTTTACGCAGTTGTAAAACCATTTGTTTTGTTTAACAATCGTCTTCTTATACATATGTAAAATAATTTCGTAAAATAAAATTAATAATTTTTTTTAATTATTTTGTAAGATAGTAGTCATTTTTACTATAATATAACCAATCGACCAACCGCTAGGTCGATTAAACATAAATAACAGTAAATCTTTACCGATCTTATTTCACGTTGGGAACCTTTCTAATGTCTTCTTAACTAAATGACTCAGTTTCTTATGTCTTCTTAACTATAAGAAACAGATTTTCAAGAATAAACTAATGGAAGTACAAATAAAAGATGTTAAATTACCCTGGTGTGTTTGTAAGTAGGCAAATCTGACCAGTTGATATTTATCTTGTCTCGAGTTCGATTCTGACCGTTGACTCAATTATAACATGCTCCACATGACATAAAAAGTGATTATATGTAATAGTATTCGTTTAACTGACCACCTACAATAATGTGCAACAGTTTTAATGTCCGGTCTCACTTCAGACGCGGATCTTTAAGCTATATATTATTGTAGGTGTACTAAGAATGAAGCAAGGCTTGCATGAATAGTGCGTTGCTGGTTAAGCATGTAACGACTAATACTAATTTGGTAAGTTTGAACAAAACACAACCATCACTCGCATTAATAAAGGTCAAGATACTAATGTTATGTCATTAGCCATATTAATTGCTTTCATTACTTTTATCACACGCATCTAATGATCCAACATTAATTTATAAAATATCACGCCGAATGATTGAGGAACATATAAATAACCTCATGTACACTCACAGTTATATAATAATGTTCGCCATGAAACCACTACAAACTTATTTTAAAATTTTCCATCTGCTCGGCATCAATTTAACCACCAACTATAACGAAAAGCTCGAACGCATTAAATACCTGGATTTCCTATACAACTACCTAAATATCGTAATAAACATACTCTTGTTTGCCGTTTGTTTTGTATTCCGCAGCAAAGTTATTATTTATTATTCGCCAACCAGTGCCGTTAATGAATATCTACAGACATTACTTCCGCTGTTCAGCCATCTGGCACTTTTGGTCGAGCTCCAGTGTAAATACAAAACCGAAATGAAAATTTGGAATAAAATTTATAAAATTCACCAAATTATGATTGAAAATAATTTTGGTAGTTCCCATGACGGCCTCCTGGTGCTCATCAAAGTGCTATTTTGGGTGTTCAATGTGGGCGGTGCTATGCCACAAATTTATATTATTACAACAGTATATAGTGCGTCGGCGACATGGTGGCGAAATAATTTCGTCCGATTATATTCATTCGTTGTTCTGCGAAACGCTGTGATCCAGTATTTAGTGTTCTGTTACTATATAAAATATCAAGTAAGGAATTTGATCATTAATCTGAATCATAATGATTATGGTACGACATCGAAATCTCGAATTAAAATCACCAAACGATTGTATGGCCATCTGTGGAAATTACTGTTTGATGTTAACAAACGATTTAGTATATCGTTGACCGCCGAAATATTAAACACATTCGTTTGTATATATGCGGCTTGGTATTGGATCTATATTCGATTGCATTTTTCGAATTATCTACATTTTGGCCGTAATATTGAACAAGCTAGGTGGTATAAATATAGATGCACACACCTAATTTTTTTTACAAACTATTTTTCAGAATCGTTTGCAGCATGTATTGAACCGAGTATGTCGCTAACAGTACTCTTCCTCTTTGCACATAAATGCAACGAGGAATTTATGAATTTTGGTGGACAGTTTCATCGTTCGTTGAATCTGAATGCGCCACGCGATATACAGGCTTACAGTTTGACGAGAAGATTTTCTTTGAAAGTATTAATTTTGCCATTTCAAACATCGATTGGAGGGTTTTTATTACTGAACTTTTCTTCGTACAGAAGTGTAAGTACAACCTTAATACTCACACGATAAAGCTTAAGCTTAATAAAACTAAACATTTCTATTTCCAGATTATTTCTTCAATCATTTCGTATTTTCTGCTTGTGATTTCACTATTGGATAATGAAGGCAGTTACTAAAATGAAATAATTTAGTTCTGTACTAAATGAAATTGCACTTGTGGTAAAAAATAAATAAATAAATCACCTATAATTGTGTGTGTGTGTAAAGTAGTCGTATTATAATGCTTTATTATCAAATAACGATAAAAATAACCTTTCATAGGCCATTGTTGGCCCATCGGTTTCGATCACGAACCAGTTCTTAATACTGTTGTAAATAACCAGAAGATGCCATATCGCTCTATTCACCGTAGAACCAAAATCGTTGGCAGTGAACTCATACCTGTCTCAATTGTTAGAAACCGTCTCTCGACTCATCCCTCAACGGCCAAATCTCACCAAATCTCAACGAGATAAATAAATGATATAAAAAGGGCGAAGGTGCAAGAAGTAGGATATAAAATCCATGGTTTAGTATTGTTATTCCTGAAATATGAGAAATATCTGGTTCTAAAGTTGTCGAGGTTGTATGTTTGTGTTGTAGTCAAAATTAAAGGTATCTTTGATGAAACACTCATTTGGAAGATCGGTGCAGTCGAAGCAGGGCAAAGTAGGTATGTCGGAGTTTCTTTATAGGAAGAAATTCAAATATACAAATAATTTTGGAGATGTTATGCTAAGTTATCCAGTATTAAATGCGATTCATTATTCATGATCTGTCATTTGCTCCCAAAACCTTCAGTGAAGTATCACCAGTGTACATGGAATGGTTGAAAATGTTGATTTTCATTTGTCTTCGATTTGATTTGGCGACGACGTATTTGCTGACGGCCAGTTTATAATTGAAATAGACACCTCATCTTCAAGTATTTATGTGATTCTTATAATGTCAAAAAGTCATATATACCAATCCATTGAAATCGTTTGACTCCATTATGATGGGCAAAACAAACATCATGTCATACCTTCTATCATAGTACACTGTAAACTTCATCTTCTCTTGCAGTCAAGAAGAAAGTTCAATTATGTACCACACTGAAATTGAATCATTTAGCAAATCCGTGTTGTAAGTGTGGATCGTTGCTATCGCTATCACTACTTCAACGACAATTGAATTTACTATCGAAAGATGAAGCAGACGGCCTTACTTTTTCGAATGTGACCAACATCGTTTATATGAACTATATATATCGCTTATGCGACGATGAAGGGTTTTGATCACCATTCTGTGTGGTGAAAAATACTATTTGCTTATTTAAATAAAGAATTATGGAATCATCTTTTGTGGTTTCATAGAAACGCCGCCCTTTTCTCGTGCTTTCCTATTTCGGAGAGACTCAGCTACCGGTAGTAGCTTTTTTACAGTTTACACATAATATTTATTGCGTTGAAATAACTTAGTTAAAGAATAGTAGTTAAAATGTTCAGTCAACAGGTTCGGTGAAATTCCAGTAAGCTGAAACGTATATTTTCCGGTTCCATCGTCCGGTTAAGTTTACTATGATTCCTAGTATAAGTATTTTAATTTTAAATCTCCACTTTGCCGAGAAATTACTTGTAGACTTGAGAAGCATTTGACAAGGACGTAATTATTTTTTTACCTCTTTGAGTGCATTGTGGCATTCATTTTAATGATCCCATACTACTCTGGATGGGTATTTCTTGTTAATCTGTATAATATAGGAACACCGAGTTTGGGGTTAGTTTATGAAATAACTGGCTACCAATCGAAAGTTTTACCATTCACACTTTTTGAAAGAGGCCTAGAAATTATTTATTTTCCTCTATTCCATAGTCTCGATTTGCCCATTGTGATAACCTTTCCAAGACGTTCACTCTAAATCGTGAAAACGGTTTGTCCTTCTAATGAAGAACAAAATATCCGGTTTCATTATGGTGGTCAGTTGATCCTCCATTAGGAATCCTAATCCAAAGCAGTGCAATCTATGAGGAGAGTATGCAAAATAGGAACAATAAGTGCTCAACAGTTTCTTCTTCTCCTCTCCCCACAATGTTCGCAGTTTGCGTTGTTCCAAATTTTCATTCGAAACGTAATTATTCATCGAACAATGTTTGTTAGAATACCCATCAATATCCTCAAAGTGCCTCTATGATAATTCAAAAAGTACAGGAATTGTGCTGAGTTATTGTCCCAAAGAAGATTTTGTATAGGCGACAAGAGATGGGGTTGACTCATTTCTTCTGGTCTAGACCACCAAAATAATAATCAATATCTCTCTTAAGTAAGAATAACGTCACTCCTAGGATGCAGATACCACGATCTCTGTCAATCATCTCCTTTGTATAGAGTGTTGCTCTCGCATAATTGCAGCAATTTTCGCCTAAAAGACAGTATACCATACCTATCGAGAGGGAAATATAATAAGACCTCTTGATTTAAAATATATAATCCGACACCAGCCAGATAACAGTATACTTATCCATTGGTAAAGCTCATCCTATCATCAACGGAGACGTCACCGAAGAGCTACAATGGGTGTGATGTACATAGCTCCCACAATACCCAGAAAAAGAATCTTTGAAGCCGGCTTAGACTACCAAATAAGTGCGGCAAACGAATTTGAGTCTGATAACTGAAACGTATAGCCAGAACACGCGCCTGAATTTCAAGTTCCTGAATTTCAAGTCCCAATGATTTTTATGTGTTTTTGCCAGGTTTCTTCTGAACCAACCAGGTCTCCAGATACATGACTTCAGAGTAGAGAGATGGCGCAAGCTCCATTTTTGGAAGACAAAAGTTTCCCATACTCCTGCGTCTAGTGAAAAGAACCATCTTAGTTTCCCTCGTACAACCTGTATTATGGTTAAGGAAGTGTTATTAACCGCATCTTTGTTGTCCAGAAACGCTCCCAAGGTAGATTCTTTGTTATCCAGCAATTTTTTCAATCAGCAGAACGACTTTGTGGAGTGCTGTTTCAACAGATTTACCTTTCTGGTATGCGTGCTGTTTAGAATTTATGATATTTTTTGCCTGGTTATAGGCTTTCAATCATTCGAGATGAACACTGTCCTGACTTTTCTCCATGATGTTGGACTGTATCTCAAGGTCAAACTTGCTCTGGAAATATCCAGTCTAGGTCTGGTGTTTTAAATTTCAAGAAAGAACCGTTGCTCTATCGGATTCTATCTTTTGTCACCAACTTTGTGACCAAGTTCCAATCTCTGAAACCTGGTAGTTGGTGGGAATACATTTTAATCGACTGTACCCATTATAATTCTCACTTTCGGGAAATTAGTTTTTATTAAAACGTCTAGGGCTTTTTCATTTAACCTTGTATCTGTTCTATCAGATTTCTCTAGAGTTCCTATATAGTGTCCTTCATATTACCACAGATAACTCTTTTGAGTTTCCTGGATACCACTTCCTCGCAGACAGATTTCCATTTCGAAGTTTTTTCATTTTGCTTGGATTGCTTGTACTATCTTTGTGATAATTTGCATAAGTGCTCTTCTGTTATACCGATGTTCCTGGCTTTGTTGAGTTTTCTTGTATGCTTCCTCAGTCCATCATGGTGGCCACATTCTTTTAGGCTTATTTAGAGGATAGCTCTTCTCATAGGCGTTGATTACTCACGAACCTCACGTGTAATACTCTGTTCTTTTACTTAAGCGACGAATGCTGCAACGTCATTGCAACAGATTTCATTTAGAAGTCTGTAATTCATGTAATTACTAAAAACACAGGCTCCAGCTCTCGAACAAGTATCCCTTACCAGGAAAGAGCCTGATCCTTGGAAAAGGCCTTTGGTTTTGCTCTCGTGAATCCACGGTTCTTGAATCAAAACGACTTATTTAGATATTAATCTATTGCAGTTTTAATACATCGTTCTATGACAGTGAACGGCGCCTTTGAGTACTGCAAGTTTATCTGTATGAACTGTACCACAAACATTCCGATCAAGTTGGGATGGAGGACAATTTTATAGATGACAGGAAAAAACAATCCGGTTAATAAAAATACGGATATTTATTGTAACTAAATTTGAACTGGGTGGTTCAACCACCCGTGGAAAAGGTGGGAAAGGATTCACGAGAACAGAACGTTATCAAATGTTTTGTTAAAGAATGGCAGTTTGCTATACAAGACTGGATCCTTTTATAAAATAAGGGAAGATGACAAACAATTCTGTGATCAATACGAGTATTGCTGACATATAGAAATGCAAAGTTGCTAAAAATCACGTCTGATTGCTATATAGATGTCAAACCTGTTGACGAACTGTTTTGAAAATAAACAACAACAAAAAAATTATGTCATTTGAGGAATCGATTAATTAATTATGAATGGAAATGTTTCAGGCCCGTACACCTTTTAATTGTAAATCAAATTTTTTCCTTGAATTTTTGAACAATATTACAATGGCATACGTCATCGCAACCTGTCATGTGCAAACAATTAAAATTGATTTATTACCTCCCACAAATTAATCCAAATAAAAACACGTAACTTTTGGACATAATTATAAAATAGCTAAACGATTAGTCTTATATAAACCATCATTCAAGATGTATGATTTGAAGAGTTTTCGTAAAATAATCATATTTCTTTCGTTCTTCGGCCTGTACCAAGCGCCAGTCCTGCAAAATTTTAAAATAAATTTAAAATTATTTTTGTACATGAATTTTATAATATTCGCGATAACGGCCGGCTATACAATATGGAATTTTTCCCTAATCATATCGTTACTGAATCCCGTTGCAAGTTTTTCGGATATTCTCAAACTATTCGCCTTGTACGGTACAACAATCGCGATCTACATCGTATCTGTTGTGAATCGGTTCAAATATGTTAAAATTTATGAAAAATTGGCAAATTTCGACAATTTATTCGCCAAAAATTATTTTTATCGTACCCACATCGATTACATTCGAAATTTTATATTTTTATGGATCGTATCGATGGTATTTCAGATCGGAACACTATATTCGATCGTCGGTGTGGAATGCCAATGGACACAATTCTTTTCGGTAACAATTTATATGTATACAATGTCTCGCGTATGGATACTTAATCATTTGGTGTATATACAGTTCGTGCGGACGCGACTTGATGTGTTAAAATATAATTTGCATCGTACATTGATGAGGACGAAATTTATGCCGCGACACGCAATTTGTGCCGAAATGAAACGATTACTTTTGGCCTATCACTATTTGTGGACTGTTATGTGGAATGTTAATACCATTTTTGGTATTACACAAATGTTGAATTTTTTGCTCATTTTTGTCGAACTGATAGTACAATTCTATTGGATTTATTTGTACGTCATTTATAATATTGGCCAATCGACGGCGGTGGTATACGTTTGGATACCATCATTCGTTCATATTGCAGTTTTAATACACGAATCGAATAATATGGCGAAAAAGCAGACGACAATTATACCGCATTTAATAGAAATCTCACAAAAATTCGAACATCAAATGCCCTGCATCATTCGTTTCATTTACACTTTGTTGCTGGAGCCGATCTATGTGGATGGCGGTCGATTTTTTACTATCGACTATAGAATGGTGAATCGGGTAAGAATATATGTATATAGTGCGAACAATTTCGTTACATTTACGTTTATAATTAAAGCTGTTACATCTATGCACTACATATATGGTATTTTGGATACAGTTTATTCCTGAAGAGTACAAGAATCGAAGTAATTTCAACAGCACATGCCAATCAAACTAATATAAATGATACACATTCTTGAATTAAAAGATAATAAAGTTTTGTCGTATTTAATCTTTTTAAAATGTTTTATTTAAAGGGATGGGATGCATCGAAGACCATTTGTTGGAGTAAAAAAGTTATGGAGTGATTCATTTTCCAGTTCAGTCGAGCCATGGACTTTCTAAGAATTATAGCTTTTTTTATCAACATTCTTCTTCACGACTGGCTCATCACACAGGTGAAAATGATTAAGTATTGGATACAGTGGAAGCATTCTTGATCTTGCACAATGTACACTTATGTGAACTAGTTTTTCATGTAAAGGAGCAGAATAGTAGGCATGAGGTTCTAGACAAGACGAAGGATAACTGCTAACTTCTTAAATGATTGGTATAGCTGTATCCTCCTACTCAATAGTTTATTAAAGACGAGGTATTTCTCCCTGACCATCACTTTAATTTCTTATGTTTACAAATGTAGCAAACCTGACAAATGTAGCAAACCTGAAAAAAAAATTTGGAACTATACAGACTCCATCCCAACCAATCACTTCGATCTTGAGCAATGACAATGAGGAGTGCAGGAGAATGGTAAGGGCAACCACGAGGTGCTTGAAAGTTCACTTATTAGTTACTAAGAAAATAGCTTACTTTTAGTAAGCCCAAGGGAACTGAGCCATAAACTACGAACTATAGTTGACATAAGAGACAAATATGAAAACTTTTTTACCAATCCATAAATCGCGTATTACGAAACTGAGTTGGTTCTGCTTTTATCATGTCATTAGCAGGATCATGTCATATTTCACAATGGAAGCACTTAAGCTGGCTGAAGAGCAACGGCACATAACCTTTTACCTGAAACCGGATTGGAAAATGATATAGTTACCTTAAATCGACAGTCTGAACAACCACAAACTTCACTGGATATCCATTGATGTCACATGGGTATCAAAGGAAATGTGTTGATTGATAGCTGTAGACTAGTTTTTTTGTCGGCTTTTACAGGCCATTATTGGCCCGTACCGTGTCAACAATCTGACTCCATCGTTTTCGATCACGAGCCAGCTCTTCATATTGTTGCAAGCAACCGGAAGATGCCAGATCGCTCTGTACGCCGTGGAGCCTTCGTCGCCGACACCGACCTCTTCGCCTACTGAAAGGCGGTTCTCCCTTCAAAGTTCGGCAAGTCGAACTTTGATATCCTCTTCCATACTATTATCGTGAGTAATGAGAGATCCAAGATACTTGAATCTCATCACTCCTTCAAACGTGTGGTTTCCACTACTGAAATCAATTGCGTCTTGGTCTCGAAAACCAGAGATCAGATATTTGATTTTGTACTCATTGATTTTGAGACCAACGGAAGCTGAAAACTGTTCCAGTGGATCAAGTATCTCTTTCACTCCGTTGCCATTTAATCCATTCACATAGATATCATCTGCATATGCAAGAAGTTGATTGGATTGTCGGAATAAGATATTGTCCTGAGGTGTTTCACTTTTACGAAGGATGTATTCCAGCATGAGATTAAAGAGTATCGGGGACAGCGCATCTCCTTGTCGAACACCAGTAGTTATTGCAAAAATTCTCGATAGCTTGTTCTCAACTTTGACACAGCATTGTGACTGCGTTACTGTCATTTTACACAGATGTACGTATTTGTTTGGTATTCCTAAATGTTCAAGCGCATACCATAGCCTCTCTTGATTGATCGAGTCATAGGCTTGCTTGAAATCTAGGAATACCTGGTGTACATCGCGAGATGTTTCGTAGTACTTGGAAAGAATCATCCGTAGCGAAAAAACTTGATCAGTGACTGACCGATTTGGATGGAATCATCCAATGTAGTCACCGACTAGAGGAGTAATTCTTCCCAAGACAGTAACTTGTATGCTGTGCAAAGGAGAGCTATACCGCGATAGTTCTCGCATTTCAAGCCATCACCCTTTTTCAAAATATTGGGCATAACGCGGCCACTTTCCATTCATCAGGCATAACTTCATTTCGCCATACCAATCGAACAAGGTCGAAAAGACAGTTCCACAAAGTTAGCCCTCCAAATATCAAGAGCTCTGAATTAATGCAATCAACCCCTGGTGAAAATTTTTTCTTTAATCTCTGCATGGCCATTGTGAATTCCTCATAGGATGGATCCCCAATGAACATCTCTGCGGTCTGTATTTGAGGGTACTCAAACACCGCTTGTGATACATGTGGAACATTAAGTAAATCAGAAAAATGTTCACGCCATGTATCGAGTACCGCATCGACGTTAATACACTGGTTTCCATCCTGGTCCTGAATGGCAGTTGACCGAGATCTTAAGGTATGGTGCAATTCGGTGATTCCTTTAAAGAAACCACGCGAATTGTGCTCATTGCTGAGTTGTTGTGCTCTTAAGACCTTAGCCTTCCACCATTCTCGCTTCTTCAGTCTACAAATTCGTTAAGCTGTCCTTCTAGCAAGAACTGCTTTATTTTTCCTTGCGATTGTAAACCGAGTCTGCGCTTCATTATAGGCTATATTTCGTTGCTCAACAGCAAGACGACACTCCTCATCAAACCAATAATTATTGGGCTTAGTTTTGACTATACCGAGAATGTGCTGGGCAGCATCGACAACCGAAGTTTTTAATACTTCCCAGACACTGTTCACATCATCAGATTGGTAACTAGATCGTAAAATGCTATATTGCTGACAAGATCTTGATATTTTCGTTGCGTTTCTTCATTTATCAGACCTTCACAGGAGAATCGCGTTTTATATTTCCTTGTCCTCCCTGACTTGTACGGAAATTTCCATCGTAGCTTTGCAGCAACCATAAAATGGTCACTGCCTACGAATTTGGTGGACGACCGATACGATCTCACGTTTTGGACGACCCGATCCCGGCCTTTTGAAATCAACACATGGTCAATTTGGCTTCGGGATGTTTTAGGTGGATGTGTCCATGTTTCTAAGTGGATGTTTTTATGAGGAAAGAATGTACTTGCCATACTTTGAGATCATGAGCGATCGCAAAGTACATCATTCTTTCCCCATTTTCGGTCGCAGTTTCGTGTCGGGAGTACGGACCTATGTTATTACATAAGTCGGTCTGATTTCTGCCAGCTCTAGAATAAAAGTCACCAATCACCAATCTGATATCGTGCTCAGGTATAGAGCCCATCAGATTATCCAAATTATTGTAAAATGAGTCTATCTTGGGGTTGGCTTACATCAGTGGGCGCATGTACACAAACAATTGACAGGTTGGCTAATTTCATGTGCCAGCAAAGCTTACACATTCGATTATCGACTGCCTGGAAGTCCAACACAGCCTTTTTTACCTGTGGCTCAATGAGAAATCCAACTCCAAGATTTCCGAGGTCATCTCCACTGTGTAGCAACGTATAGCCTTTGGACACATGGTCTCGACTTTTAGGTCATCGAGTTTCTTGTTACGCTACGAGTTCCAGCCGATAGTTTTTCATACATGTGATAAGGTCGTCCAACGCGCCAGGTTTTCTTAATGACTGCACGTTCAACGTGCTGATCCTCAATCTCGTATCCGGGTACTTAAGCGGGGGGTCATTCTTGTTTTGGCGGTATCCGATTTTTTTTTCTTGTTGACATTTTTAACAGTGATGGTTTTTTACGGATGCGGGTCGTCAGTCCAGCGATCCAACCAGATTTAGTCGCCTCCTACGACAAGCTCTGGATTCTGTGGTGGTATTCTATGGGTTTCATGTTTCGTTCGAAATATTTACGTAACATGGATGCCCCCAACCACTGGGCGAGTAGTAGACTATAGTCCGCTGTAGTCCGCTATAGTCAGCTGTAGACTATAGTCCTGGGTTTGGTGTTTTTCTCTTAAGAAGGATATCGATAGTCATGAACCAAATGATTTACCCAATATATTTTTTGGATAATAAATTGGTAATCTTATTGAACTTGTATGCTTTTTGTATTAATTTGATTTGACGATAACGAATATCTTAACTTTTATTCGGAAGAAAACAGATTTAAGTATAGAGAGTGTTGGCTATGGAAGGTATGCCACAATAAGTATATCAAGCCTGAGTGACGGTGAAAAAAATGAAGTGGTGTAACCGCCGACACTGATTTGGTCAGTTCATATAGCCTGGATTCAAATTAAACAGTAGTTGTTACTTTTTTTGGTTAGAATAAGATAAGTTCTGACATTCACGGATGAATTAGAACCAATTATAGTGAATTACTATGGTTGAGGATTTATGGAAACTGGAAAAATTTACTTGTTCAAATTGGCTTTATATTTTCATTAGTTTTAATTAAGTTGGTTGGAACCCTAAACCTCAGCATTGACGAGCTTCAACAGTCAAGGTCATATTTCTATCACAGCTCTATGAAAAGCTGGGCAGTTTAAATATATTCCCCTCCAAGCAACTATCACATAACCCTTCTCGAGCTAGGTCCATTCAATGTAGGGTTGATTGAAACGACCATGACTTCTACCGAACTAACCAACCTTTGTTAAGGTTAAAACTTGGTTAGGTTCACCAAAAATGAGGATTGCTTTACAGCAGGTATGAGGTAAGAAGGTGTTGTTAAAAGTGAGATGAATCATGACCCAGCTTCTGGCAGTCATCTAACTCGTTGCCTTAATTATGACAATGAGCTGGTACTCATATGAACGTGACACTTTGGCTAGAATAAAGAAGTTTTATTATGTCTTTACATTCTTTGACCAATTTAGAGTTGGTTGAAGGTTATTTGATGGGTAGAACAAGTAATATTCTTAAGCATGTGAAGTTATCCCAGGATTTCATCCCAGAAAAAATAAAAAGTTGCGTCAGAACACTCTTTTCTATTTCATCCCATTTTTTTTCAGTTTAATATATTTTCTACTATAATTTTGCACAGATTCCTAATGTAACTATAGAAATTTTAGATATTTCGGTATCTGGCTTCTGAGAATCTTCCGGAAATGATTCTTGTGGTTTTAAGTTGGGCAGGATACGGACCAACTCTACTAAATATAACATAACTATTCGGTGGATAGAATTGGCACAATCGAGCTGCGTACCTGGTTCTTTGTGTATTCCTCTATGGTGTCACGTTTCTGCTGACATGGTCAACAGAGCAGACTGCTCTTCGTTTGTCTTACCTGACTTTTTTCGTTATGCTGGTAATGGTCATGTTCACCTTATTCCAGTTTCATGGCTCAGAGCGAAGCATATATTGTCTCGACCATATGGCGTTATTGGCATACACGTGAGCTGTTCGATCAAGTGACTTGTTTCTTCAAATCGTACGCATTTCATCAGAACATGTTCTGCAGATTCCGTTCTACCCTCACAGTAGATGCAATAGTGTGGTCACTTCGTCAATATCACGGTATTTAATCAATATTTCTTGGCTGACAGTTCTGACTTGTTCAGCGTGTTGCCAAAGTTTACAAGAGTTGGTCCATACCATGACCAACTCGACACATCAAGAATCATTGCCCGTCAGAAAGGTTCTCAGGAGTCAGGTACCAAAATGTCTCAAATTATAGAATTTAAATGGATCTATCTGAAGGCAGCTCGATTGTGCCAATTATATTCACCGGATGGTTCTGTTATATTTACTAGAGTGGGTCCGCACCATGACCAACTCGAAACATCAAGAATCATTTCCGGCTCAGAAAAAAACTGGGATGAGATTGTATGGTTTTTTATTATTTTTGTCGTGAATTTCGGATAGAACGAAAAAAACTGGGATGAAATAGAAAATAGTTTCCTGAAGCAAACGTTGATTTTTTCTGGGATGAAATACTGGGATAACTTCAAATGCTCTTATTTTCAGAAAGGTTCATAGCTTCTTTCACACAATGTACAAAAGTAAATATATTTGCCTGAAATACAGTCCATCAAGTTCTCAACGACCAAGTCAGTCGAGTCAGTTACAGCCAGTCTTGGCATGGTTAACATGCAGACCGTTATTTGCCACCAGGTATATATACTATGGAAAAAGTATTCTGAATAAATGCCGGTATAATGTTCAAATATTTTTTAGAAATGATTGAACCCATTGTCATCTGTATAGCTCTGGCGGATGGTAAATTTGAACCACTTAACTATGGTGGCGTTAGTAAAAAGCAACATTAGTACATCCACTGCATGTTACTGAGTGATGACCTGAATAAAATAAATCTATTAACATTGGTTTCAAGAGCTTCCTCTTTTCTTTTTTCAAGTTTGGAAAGCAATATAATTGATCCATTTTTATCGATTATAGGTTACGGTTCCATTACAGTGGCAGATGTAGTACATCAAGCCAATAATTTATATTTTCGAACAAAATCGTTTTTTTATATACCGACAGCTGGAAGTTAATCAATTCTCACCCACAACTTACGGTACAGCTTCCTCTATTTAGATATGTTTGGTTATTTTGCATATTTTAAGAGGACACGCGGGTTCGAATGCAGTAGTGTTAGTGCTTGAGTATTCATATCCTGTTTAATTCTATAAGGCTTCAACGGTTGTCGTTAAAGATTTATATTAAAGCAGTTTATAATTAAGACACTATTAGGCCCATCGAGCACAAATTGATATCAATAACCTCCATTCTTACGAAATTGATTAATTTTGGCTAGGAACTTCTATTTAGAATTTCGAGACCTGAGGTAGTAAACATATTTTCAACGTTCCTCTAGTGACAAACCTAGTAATCGACAGATGGCGGTGGCTTCATAAAGCAAGTACATATAGAATAATTTGTTCAGAATAACGTTGTTTATCATCCGAGCTACACTCATGGATAACCATGATATATACCGCCCAAGTGGCGCAGTGGTTAAAGCTGTGGCAGTTGGAGCGGGAGGTACCGGGTTCGAATCCCGATAGAGGCAGGTTGCAAAAGGGATTTTTCACCACTTGATTACGATCGGTGGTGTGAATGAACACAACTATGACCCCCTGTTGGAGTGCAGAATCCATTGGCCGACCCATCTTCCATGTCAGTACTATATGGAACTATGCAATGTGCAGATGGTTAGGAAAATCGGACCTATAGCCGAACGTCCTCGATTTGGCTGCAAAGCGTAAGGTAAGGACGTAAATAAGCAAACCGCGAAAGAGTTGGGAGTGCCTTGAGCCCCAAAACAGATGGCATAGAAATAAACAAAAAAAAAAAAAACAAAAAAAAACCATGATATATAACGATTCGTATATAACGATAGCACGTGTTAAGTAGGCCAGTTTCCATTAAATTCGTTTGTGTCTTACTTTGAAATTTTGTTTGAGGCTCCAGAAACTACCAATCACTTTTTTGCAGTTCGTTTATTAAAAATCGAGGACATACTTGGCTAAAGAAGTTCGATTTACGTGAAGTTCGATTTACCTATAGTATCAATGGCATGGAAGATTGGTAGCCCAATTAATTCTGCACTATATTAGAATGATAATTTCAATCGTAATCAAATGGTGAGAAGTCCCTTTTGTTTCATGTGAGTTAAGTTTTTAATACCAAACCATATTTACCAAACTGCGTTATAATTCCAAACTGTCAAGTTCCCTATTTAGCGTTAAGTTCACATTAAAATCTGAGAACAACTAGTCTAGCCTTGAACATTTACTGCTGAATATAGTGATACACAGGGTAGTTAACAAACAAGCTCGCAATAGGGTAGCAAGATTATGGTAGACAAAAGTAGTATTTTCCAGGATAAATTAGATCCTTCTCTTCCACCCAAAAATTGTTGGTGTAATGCTCGAAATCTAGGTCTAAGCAGGTGTAGAAATAGTGGTATTTTAGATTTCAAAGCTGACGATATAAATCGTGGTTAGTTCTATTGTTGATCTTATATCTGAAGCGTATTCTAATCCTTTTTCATTTTCTAATATTTCTTTTGAAGAGTTACAGTCTGCTATTTGGAAACTTAAATTAGAATCTTCTGGTCTTGATAGGATTAGTTTAAAATTGGTGAAACGAGTTTTTCCTGTAGTCTCTTCTTCCTTTTCCGAGCAATGGAAACTCAGTAAAATAATTCCAATTCCAAAAATTACCAATTCTGTTGAGTTATCTCAATTCTGTTGAGTTATCCCAATCCCAAAGTTTTCAATCTGGATTTAGGAAGTTCTCACTTTGTTAGTTTTTTCAAAGGCCTTTGATTCTTTGAATAACAACATTCTCTATAACATGCTTATCGAACAATTTAAATTTTCCTCTTCACCTGCTAGATAAGATATAAATTATTTGTCAGATCTTACACAGAGTTTTTTTGGTAGTTGTTACTCTAATTTTCTTCCAGTTACTTCGGGTGTTCCTCAAGGTTTGGTACTTGGTCCTTTATTATTTTCTATGTACATAAATGACGTAGAATTCTCGTTTTACCATTAGGTTAGGTTAGGTTGAGTGGCTGCTACAGCACACTTAGATCGGCGACGGTCCGTTGTGATACCACAGAATCTTACTCCTCTTTTACCCTTATGAGAACTAGTTTGAGCTACTTACGTATAGCGTGATAAGTCTCGTACCTTACAGTCTTAGAGATCAGAGAGGCAGTCCATTAAGAACTTACCCAAATATTCGTGTCTTTTGTGTGTTAAAGCCGGGCATGAGCATATGAAGTGGATTACCGTCTCTTCCACCTCTTCTTCCATACAGCATCTGCAAAAGTCATTAAGTTCTAGACCTAGCCTCCTCGCATGTTCCAAGAAGGCAGTGTCCTGTGAGTATTCTCACTATCGTTTTAAGTTTTAAAGCTATCGCTACAACATCTGCATAAGCAATCACCCTGATCCCTTCTCTCTCCAGCTATAAAGGCAACCCATTGATTGCTATGTTCCAGAGGAGAGGAGACAGGACACCTTCCTGTGGGTTTCCTTTAGTCACCTTTCTCCTGATGGTGGATTCCCCTAGCTCCGAGTTAACCATCCTACAACCAAGCATGTGATTGATTAACCCACTTACAGGGTAATCCAGTCCTAGGAGCGACAATCTCTCCAGAATTTCCTCCATCTTTACATTGTACAAAACTCTTGCGAGAATATTGATTTATCAATTGTACTTACTAGAGCGCGCAGAGCCGTGTCCACAGATTTCCCCTTACAGTAAGCGTGCTGAGTCTAAGCCCAGTTACTAGGCTTTATTTTTGAGCGTATGTAGCTATCCATAAGCCTTTCCATAAGATTTTCAATAGAAAGGATGTTAGAGTTATGGGTCTTAAGTCTTTTGGGTAGTCCTGTGAGCATTTACCGGTTTTCGGAATAAAGATCACTCTGACCTCCTTCCACCCTCGCAGAATACAGAGTAGTTTTAAACACCCTTTGAAGATTACTTCCAGCCAGGGTAGCATAATCCTCGAGTTGTTCTGAATCTCCGCGGGAATAATTCGGTCAGAACCAGCCGATTTATAGGGTTTGAACCCTTCAGGTGCCCATAGAATCCGTTCTTTGGTTACGATATTTTCTATGCACAGTGAGTGTGCTTCTTGGTGAGACCTATAGTCCCTGTCGAGTCTTCGAAGATTCCTGGAAAGTTGGTTTGGATGAGAAGTTTCAAAGATTCCTCACTAGAAGCAGTCCAGGATCTATCCAATTTAATTAAATAACTGGGACTGGTAGGATTGGAAGATAGAATCTTCCTGAGACGAGAAGTCTCGGAGACTTCTTCCATTTTGTCGCAGAAGAGTTTCCATGACCTCCTCTGTGCCTTCCTTAATTCTTTTTTGTATACTTTGAGGTCCTCCTTGTAGGAGTTTCAGTCTTGAGCGTCTCTCGTACGTTTGGCTCTATTAAATACTGTCCTACACGCCTTCCGGTAGGTCCCCAGTTCCTTGAACCACCTTGCCGGTTTTTGCTTACCGCTGGGCTTAACTACTGGGCAAGCAGTGTTGAAGGACCGATTGCAGGCATTACTAAAACTGTCCACTGTGAAAATTTTGCCATATTTCATACTAGGCTTGTTCTTGCTTGTAGTTTAACTAGTTTTTATGGGTTTTGGATTTGCGCTTTTATTAGGAAGCTACTCAAAACTAAAGATCTAAATTTTTTATTCAAAAAGTTATTATTTAGCAGGTTGCATTACGCCAATCTTCGATTGCTACCTGCTCGAAATTCTTCTAGGTCTTTAAATTCGTCAAATTTTTGTTAGAGGTATTTCTCTATAGAATTCTGTACCATTAGGAGTTGGAGATCTGCCGATACGTTTAAATCAAAATTTCTTGAAATCACCCAAATGGTACAGTGGTTAAAGCTGTGACAGTTAGAGCGAGATTTAACGGGTTCGAATCCCGATAGGGGCAGGATGTAAAGGGTTTTTTCATCATCTGATTACGATGTGTGTTAATGAACATATCTATGACTCCTTGTTGGAGTGCAGAACTCATGGGTCATACCATCTTCCATGTCAGTACTATAGGCTGATATGGAGCTATACCTCGATTTTAAGGCGTAAAGTAGGATGTAAATAATCGAACCACGAAAGGAGGTGTGGAGAACCTTGAGCCCCGAAACAGATAGCATAGTATAAAATATAAAAAAATGGATGTGTGTGCATGGTGTTAATGATAGCCAAAACTTATAATTACAAACTGTCAAGTTCCCTATATAAACTTAAGTTCTTATTATAATCTGAGACAACTAACTATTCTAGCCTTAAACATCGACAGCTGAAAATAGTGATACACCGTAACATTAAACGAGGCCTTATATACTTACATGGAAGCTGCAGCATCGTTCCAGTGTTTCAACAAATTTCCGTTGGTATTTCAACCCTATATTTGAATACGAACCTATCGCCTTCCGCCACAACTCATGCACCTTAATCCACTATATATCACCATTTGATCGGTCAATTAAAAATCAATCGTATCAGTGTTTGAATATTTTATTTCACATAACAATAAATCTACAAATCTTTAGATCGTTGGTAATTTAAAAATGATCTCAAATAAATTTATAGCAATTTTTATAAATGTAACTACGTCATCTGGTCCAGTAATAATAATTGGATAGTTCGAGTTTCGAACGCGAACATTTTCATTTTTAACACCATATATGGTTTGAATCGTGTATACAATCGAGGGTTTTAGTATTATGGATTCGCCTAGGCTGATGGTTCCGAACATTGTCTTTGGATTATCGAATTTAAGAATCAAACCATTTGTGTCGTCATTTTCGCGTATTGATATTTTGAAATTACCATATGATGTACCAAATCTTAAACCTTGCAAGATTATATTTTTAGAAACCGTAAAAGTTGTTTCCCATTTGCTGTGCACCGAATTTCTATGGGTTGTCACAGTACCTCAAACGACGTTCAGTTGGCCAAATTGGTGTTTCATTTTTTACTCCAAGCACAATTTGATGACAAATTTTTGAGATTTCATCATTGGTGAATAGTTCCGGATGTGCATCCACGCATTGTTTAAATTGTTCGTTGGGCATGGTTGGAAAACGAATAAGACGTAGGTATTTTTCGAAATGTGAACGTTGGTCGGCGATTGGTATTTTATTTATTTCACATGTACGATTAATCCAACGAACTAGTGTGTTAAAAAGATCGATTTCAAATATATAAGGACTCATCAAGTCAGATTTTAAAATTATTTCCATTACATTAGGTGAGATAATCAAATATTCATCGAAATAGGAACTAAGATTTTCAATGATTTGTTGTTGCATAAAATTATAAAATACTTCACATTTATTCGTTAAACTAAATTCGAGTAGTTTCAGATTGGAAGCAGAGGATAATCGTCTATTCCATATTCTCGTTTCTAACAGTATAACTTTATATTTTATAGCCAATTTTAGTAGGTCCAATATTGTTTCTTCCGTAAAATCGCATTCATCTGTGTAAATAAATCGTAAAAATTGATAAAACGCCTCGTACGTAGTATCTTGAATTGAGATCAATTTTGCTTCGCCTATATTCCCACGAAATTGTTCACGAAACACAACACTTCGTTTCATAAGTTCCCACGAATGAGCAAACAGTGTTTTATTGTCGATCCGAAATTCTACATCCGACATGAAGTCGTTGTTAAACAGTTGTTCCGTTATTTCTGCCATCGTTAAATCAGGCGAACTATTTAGATCCACTTTAGTCATTTAATTAACGAGTCACTTAATAATTTTACACAATTTTTAATTAATTTCACAACCAAAATCTTATTTAATTAAAATAAATGCTTTTATAGCGCTTATCTGTCACTACTGTGTGATGATTTCATACACCAACAGCATAAATGATTATATTTTGGCATAGTCACTTACACATAAACGATTTCTAATCGAATTCCATATATTGTTTGGGTGTAGTTGAGCAGTGCTCTCTCGATATACAGAACAACGACGATACTTCGAACCTTCGATCGTAATCGTTTTCCAGTCGACAAACCGCTAGTAGTAAGGTTAATGTCTTTACTCAACTAACTACTTAGTCGCAACAACTCTTGTTATTTTTCATGAGTAGTATTATGCATAATTTTACCACTACGCGGCTAAGTGTAGAACCGCTTTGCCATTTCTGTTAAAAAATATCATTTTTGTTTCTGTCAAGAACAAAAACAATTTTATTTAATTTATGTCGAAAGCTTTGTCTTATAATTATAGTAAAGACACAAACCTTTCTTCTTACTATTGTATAAACACTTTCCTCGGTTTCACTGTAATTCTTTATTTCTATGCATTTGTATGAGAAATCAAAATCGTTCAAATATACGAACATACAATTCGAATATACACTGCTCACCAAAATAATTCGGATACTTGAATGGATTTTTCGTATATGGCATAACGATTTAATAACAATATTTTTTGGTTGATGTATCGATGAGCTTAAGTTGCGATGAACATTTTGGGGACGATGCTTAGTTATATAAGTCCCATAGGTGGGCCAGATCAATCAAGAATTGTGTTACGAAAAACTTCTGAAATGCTTAGCAACGAGTGACCAGTAATGAAACCCATTTTTAACGGCATTTATAGGCCTTTGTTGGCCCGTACCGTATCAACAGTCTAACTCCATCGGTTTTGATCACGAGCCAGCTCTTCAGAAGATGCCTGATTGCTCTCTACGCCATAATGCCAACTTTACCGAAAACGTCCTCTTCGTCTACTGATAGGCGGCTATCTTTTCAAAGATCGCTGTATCATTCGGTTCGGATCAGAACACAGAACGTGACTGAGCCAGCGTACTCACTATCCTTTGATTTCATGCACGATCAAGAATTTGCATTAAATTCCTAATCTCGTGACCATATATTACACGCATGATTGTTGGAAGCCTTCTTTCGTACTCATCCGTCAAGGTTCATCTCTCACATCTATACATGACAGCGGGTCTGATCAACACTCTGTACAGTTTCAGCTTATCCGTATTTGCCAGATTATTTGATTTCAGAAGTGGACGTAGAGGATATAAAGCTAGATTACCAGCCGTAAGACGAACCTTATATCCTCTTTCACACTATTATCGTGAGTAATGAGAGATCCAAGATACTTGAATTCTATTGCTCATTCAAACGTCTGGTTACCACTACTGCAATCAATTACATTTTGGTCTCGAAAACCAGAGATCAGATATATGGTTTTGTACTCATTGATTTTGGGAACACTGTTCCAGTGGATCAAGTATCTTTTTCATTCGTTGCCATTTAATCTAATCACACAGATATCATCTGCATATGCAAAAAGTTGATTGGATTGCCGGAATAAGATATTGTCTTGAGGTGTTTCACTTCTACGAAGGATGTATTCCAACATGAGATTGAAAAGTATCGGGGACAGCGCATCTCGTTGTCAAACACCAGAGGGCAAAAGCTCTCGATAATTTGTTCTCAACTTTAACACAGCATTGTGACTGCGTTACTGTGATGTATGTATTTGTGCGGCATTCCTTAATATTCCAGCGCATAACATACACTCCTGGACAAAATTAACGCATATTTTTTCTTGTAATAAAAAAAATCTCGCTGGACAATTTCAGTGGAACTGGTATCAAATGATCCCAAATTTATAATTTTCTCAAAAGAGGCACAAATGTGGCGTTATGGAATTTTAGCGGCTATTTTTCATTGCAAAATGTTAAAATGTGTCGAACAATTTTTTTAAAAATTTTTTAAAAGCGGTTTATAAACATTAAAATTAGCTTTATTACGATTTAATTTGATTAATGAGTATTTCCCCCCGTCCCCCACCGTGAACTTATTACATCGTCCATCCTTCTAGGCATACTAAGTAGAATGCTATGTATCATTTCTTGCGGAATGAGATTTCACTCTTCTTGCGCTGCAACTCTCAGCTCTGCTGTCTAATGTGGTGCAGGATTTCTAGCTCTAATACGGCGTTTTAGAATGTCCCACACGTGTTCAATCGGATTAAGATCAAGACTCATTGGTGGCCACTTAAGTGCACGAATGCCAATATCTTAGAGATATTGTCGTACTGTTGCAGCAACGTGGACTGGACCGTTATCGTGCATTAACACAAAACTGTCATAACCTATGAAGCCCACACATGGCAAAACGTGATCGCCAAGAATGTTCCGATCATATCAGTCTGCATTCATTCTCAAACCAATCTCCACCAGCTCCGTACGGCCCTCCCAATTGATTCCACCCCAAAACCTTATTGAATCTCCACCAAAACTTACAGTTTGCACCATGTTATACGGTGCGTAGCGTTCTCCAACTCTTCTGTATACAAGATTACGTCCATCTGGTTTCCATAATTGGATTCTGGTCTCATCTGAAAAGAGAACAGTGGCCCATTGATCAGTTCCCCAATTTGCATGAGTATGAGCAAATTCTAAACGGCTGGATTTGTGGCGGGGATGAAGCCGTAGAACTTTTACGGGCCGTTTTGGAGTTAGGTTCACTTCTTTTAATCTTCGTCTAACTGTTCTTACACTAATATTCACTTGACGTGCAATAAGTCATTTTTGAGTTGAGTAGAAGTTCGCTTTCGATCTCGTAACGAATTCATTTTTAAAAATCGATCGTCATGCTCGGTTGTGCACCTTTTATGTCCTTGTCCAGGCTTTCTTTTACACTCTCACGATACCGCTTAAGTATTCGTGAAACCGAAGACTGATTAATTCCTAATTTTCGTGCGATTTGTACTTCCTGATACAATGTGACTTATACTTTAACCGCCTCTAGCTCTTGAACGGGTGCCATATTACAATGGATTTTATATTAGGTGTTTGCTTTAGAACACATTTACAAGAACTAGTGGTACTATTGATACGCAATGGAACTATTGATATGCAATGGAACAAAAGCCGTTCGTTGCGTTGGATTTCAAACACAATGCACTTTTGATTAAGCATTTTTGAAAAATTTAATTGATTGGCTTGCAGTAAATTTTATTCAAGGTGGTTTCTGATAAAAATATAAATGTGCTATCATTTGACACTAGTAGTATTAAAATTGACCAGCGGGATAAATATATATCGGTTAAAAATATCGGTTAATTTTGTCCGCGAGTGTAGTCTCTCGATTGATCGAGCTATAGGCTTGATTGATAGTGCTATATAGTGCCAAAACATTTGATCAGTGATTTGGACGGAACAATCCTTGGTAGTCACCAACTGTTTCCTTCGCCAGAGGAGTAATTCTTCCTAAGATAATGTGTGACAGTAAGCAAAGGAGAGCTATACCGCGATAATTCTCGCATTTCAAACGATCGCCCGTCTTGAATATTGGGCATAACCCGGCCGCCATTCTTCTGGCATAACTTCATTTCGCCATTCCAATTGAACAAGGTTGAAAACACAGTTCCACAAAGTTAACCCTCCGTATATATCAAGAGCTCTGAATTAATGCAATAAACTGCTGGTAAACTGTTTTTCTTTGGTCTCTGCATGGCCATGGTGAATTTCTCATAGGATGGATCTTCAATGAACATCGCTGTGGTTTGTATTTGAGGGTATTCAAATTCAGCTTGTGATACATGTAGAACGCGAACGGTATCGAAGTTAACACAAAGGTTTCCATCTTGGTTCCGAATAGCAGTTGGCTGAGATCTTATGGTAAAGAAACCGCGTGAATTACGCTCATTGCTGAGTTATTATACACTCTTTAGACCTAAGCCTTCCACCATTCGCGCTATATTTCGTTGCATCAAACCAATCATTTTAGGCGTAGTTTTTACTATGTATACCGAGAATGTGCTGGGCAGCATCAACAATCGATGTTTTCAATACTTCCCAGACACTTCATTTCTTCAAATTGGTAATTAGGTCGTAAACTGCTATTTGCTGAATTATCTTGATATTTTCGTTGCGTTTATTCATTTATCAGACTTCTTTACTTCACAGGAGAATCGCGTTGTATATGCCTTTGTCCTCCGTGGCTAGTACGAAAATTTCCATTGTAGCTTTGCAGTAACCAGATAATAGACACTGCCTACGAATTTTGCTGACGACCAATAAGATCTCACGTCTTGGGCAACCCGAGCCCACCCTTTAGAAATCAACACATGGTTAATTTGGCTTTGGGATGTTTGAGTGGATGATTCCAAATGGTTGTTTTTATGAGAATAGAATGTACTTGGCACTTTGAGATCATGAGCGATCGCAAAGTACATCATTATTTTCCCATTTTCGGTCGCAGTTTCGTGTACGAACCTACGAGTACGAACCTATATTATTACATATTACATAAGTCGGTCTGATTTCTGCCAGCTCAATCCTGTGCTAGCGAAGCTTATATATTTGATTATGTACTGCAAGAAAATACAGTAATGAAAAATCTAACTACAAGATTTTCGAGGTCATTTCCACTGTGTATCAATGCATAGCCTAGGGACACATGGTCTCCACTTTTAGACCATCGAGTTTCCTGGAGCGCTACGAGTTCCAGCCGATAATTTTTCATACATGTGATAAGGCCGTTGAACGTGCTAAGTTTTCGAAGTGACTGTACGTTTCACGTGCCGATCCTCATTCTCGTTTCCGGGTACTTAAGCGAGGGGTCATTATTCTTTTGGCGATATCCGATTGTTTTCTTGTTGATATTTTTAACATTTGTTATTTTTTACGGATGCAGGTCGTCAGCCCAGCGATCCAACCAGATTTAGTT
Organism: Tipula lateralis; assembly: GCA_963932295.1. Taxonomy (NCBI): domain Eukaryota; kingdom Metazoa; phylum Arthropoda; class Insecta; order Diptera; family Tipulidae; genus Tipula; species Tipula lateralis. The sequence goes on from OZ010736.1 coordinate 115,751,293, forward strand.
GCTTCCTATGACAAGCTTTGGATACTGTGGTGGTATTCTATGAGTCTCATGTTTCGTTCGTAATATTTATACAACATGAATGCCTCCACTCACAGGGCTAATGAAAGCTATGGGTACATACACCCTTGTAAGATAGCTAGTTCTCAGTTTTTATGGTACACTTCCAGAATCATGTATTTAACCTAAGAATTGTGATACTATTGATGCAATTCTGTGAAATATTCTTATTGCATCGATTTTTAATTTATCATCAGCACTTGTTAATATTTGAGGACTTGACCAGATGGACTACTTGTAGGTGGTATGTTCATGAGTTTGTTTGTGAAAGATGCAGAGTGGTAAAGTGTTGTTATATCTTAATTTTCTTTATGGTTCTTCAGTCAGTTATACATTTCAGATTTCAGTTTTACTTTTCGTCCAATTTGCCTGGTTAATTTTTAGATAAAAGAGGTATCAGCTTATAGTTCGATCTATGGTATTCTCAGTTGTTGCAGATTATCAGAGATATGTACTGTGATTTATTCCGCATTGTGGAATTTAAATGATCGAATGAACCAACAGAACCATTGTTAACCCTAGAGTGATATGCTATAGGATTGCGTTATAACCACTTTGAGATTTTCAATCATTTCCGACATTGCAAAAATTGTTAATCAGTAATTACTGCAGCAACAAATATTTACAAAAACAAAGTGTCGGTTTTTTTTGATGAGCACTGTGACTGTTGTTCTCCAAATCATATTCGTATGTTCGTATTCGTATCTTATAAAACCAAATTAATGCAAACTCTAGACAATATAGACATGTGGTTACTTTCTTTATGTTTGTGTTAGTACTTCTTTATAGTCAGCAAGTTTTGGGCGTTTACCATAAAACTAAAACAAATACAAACCAGTACGATTTAACATAAAAATGATTCAGCGATACATGATCTGAATATTAACATATATGTACTCGAAATAATGGTCTCTAAGTGGAACCTTTTCTAATACAAATCGATATACATATATTATGCATCGTGTATTGTTGTGTTTTTGTCAATTTTGCCATCTCGTACTGGTTCACTTCTTTATAATATCTATGTTTGTTGAGATCCGAGATTTGATAGTAGTCGACATTGTACTTTCGCTGTATCTCTGCACCAATACTACGGGTATCTCGAGTGACAGTGATACACAAACATTGTACCGACTCAGAACTAATTCAGACTTTGATTTCTTGTATACTAATCTAAGCAATTTTGTTGTTGCTGTGTTTGCTGTACTGCTCTCACGAAATAACAGATAATAGGGTTACCAGATAATATTTCACAAATGGACCAACATTTCCTAAATAACAGAGGAATATTTTACATCTTGTAAACTTCTAAAATTGGTTTTTTATTTCATAAAACAAATTTAACATCGACTTCGATGTCCTCAATGTCAAGCTGCAGCTGTTGGACGAGATTTAAACCTCCACAACACAAATGGAAATGTCGACTGATGTTGGTTGTACATATTTTTTCTTATATTCAACTTATCGAACTAGAGCGCTTTCCATAATATAACGAACTTTGTTATATTTTTTCCCCTACTCGGGTTCGATTGCTCCATTGTGACATCCTTTACCGACGTACACTATCAGTCCAGAAATCTGTTTGTTCTTCGAATGAATCGAAGTTGATCCTCAAATAGGAATTGTCATCCAAATTGTGCAGAAAGAGTATACAGAACCGGAGCACAACAAGTGGTCAACAGTTTTGTTTCTCCTCTCAGACTGTTCACAGTTTGCAATGTTCCGAATTTTCATTATTAAGATATTCGGGGAATAATGACCTGTTAGAATGGCCAGCCAGATCCGTCAATCATAATTCAAGAAGGACTTGAAACTTTGCTCATTTATTGCTCCAAAGAAGATTTTGGATAGTCGACTAGAAATGAGGTTATCACAGTTCTTCTTATGCAGATCACCAATGTAATAGTCGATATCTCTCTTAAGAGATATTGACGTCGCTCCTAAAGCAACCTCATGTCCCACAAAAGTTGAAGCTGCACCTAAACGGACCAATTTATCAGCCAATACATTTCATATGATATACCCATGTGACTGGGTGTCCAGTGAAGTCTAAATTTATTGAGACCCGTCTGGACCTGGGCTTTTAAATTTTGAAAAAGAATTCTCACTATCAGGAAAGTGAGTTATTAGAAACTCTAAAACTTCCTGGTTTCTGCTTGTGTGAGTTCCATCAGGGTTCTATACAGTTCCGATAGTAACCTTCATGCTAACAAAGAGAACTTTCTTGAGTTTTGCGGTTGTTGTAAGGCTATTTACTTCCTAACATAAAATTCTCCATTTCTATATTTTTTCACTTCGGATACATTTCTTATACTCTCTTTGTGAAGATTTCCGCATTTTCTAGTTTACATTACTGAAAAAGAAATGACTGGTAGAAATAGAGTCTATACAATTTCAAATCAGTGTTTCTTGGGTTCCTAAATTCTCTAATTTCAGGTGTATCGATGGTTAGACGGAAGGAGAGGGTCATCTAAGGCCATCCAGGATCAGGCTTTACGAGCATATGTGGTGTGACTTTGCATCGAATCCGGCAGTGATTGGGATATAATTACGGTTTGCGTATTTTATAGCTTTCATAAGCCCTTGAGTAGGAGGATGAAATTCAGAATTAAATGGGAGATAAGCAGAGATCACTAGAACCTCACGTCGAATACCCTGAGAAAAGACGACAGGATTGGTATTTAACAAGCTTACGGCGCTCGTGAAATTATACTTCCTTAAAACTCAGTTTCAACATTTCTTCCGATCCTGGGTCCTCATTCCGGTTTACTTGTGACGTCAGACTAGAGGATATCCACTTAGTCTAGTTACCAGGAGAGGGTGTGGTTGTATCTGATCTTGTATCCGAGTTTTGCTATCACAATCAACAAGTGCACTTTTCTCTTGCATTCCCGATAGTTAGAAGATTATTTCCTAGAGAAACTGAAAGCACCGCCAAGTTATAATCCTCGACTGCACTGTTCGGTTCCTCTAAATTTTGTTTTGTGTAATTCATAATTAAATCTCACGAGTAGTTTCGGTACGGTACAGTTTATACTTAACTCGGCCCAGTTGTTAAGCAAGGAATTTTTACTTGACTCCCCACCTAAAGTAGTGTACCAACTATCCGGTTGTCACTACAAGGAAGTAAGCACTTGTGAAAGTTGCAAGATACGGAGCTGACAACTATAGTGTCAATTTGATTCTCCCAAGCACCTTCACACCTCACTACCGCTTTGGTAGTTCCCTTTGTTCTTATTTGAAACTTGCCTATTCAGCTTGCATGAGTGTATCATAGTTTTGACAATGGTTTCGACTATTCATCCTGGACGTTGAGTTTGACATTGGAGAATAAAATGTCAAAGATAAGGAAATAAAATAAACTCTTAATGAAGATACATGCCGATCGCAAGTAACGTGGTTGCATAAAATAAGCTATTTCAGTTGTCACGTTAGCATGAGAGGTGTATCCTTTTGTGGTGCTTAGAAGGTAGGGTCAAAAGGTGCCCTTAAAAAGAGGGTCGTCGGAGGTCACAAATTTAGAAGTCTGAATCATAGTATTCTCTAGGTCTGATCAATTGAATGACGACGTTAAATAACAGCAATTTTCAATTACCGCATTGTTGGCACAATGTTAAACTTTCTACACCATTCTTCTGGATATTCCATAATTGATCCAATACAACGAAGCTCTACTTTTTTACTCAGGAACTGTCATTCAGCCTATATAACTTTTAACGGTCCGCAATTTTGTGCTTCTGTTATTTTTTGACTCTTCCATCCATTTTACTATTAGCGAGAAGGAAATATTTCGCACTTGTTCTTCCGTTAGTATATTGATAGTCCAGCGATGCTTAATGTTGGATCGATTTCGGTGAAGCAAATTTTTTTCTAGTTTATAACGGCCGGCTTTCGAAGTTGGACAGTCCAGCTGGATCTCCTGACCGTTCTATCTGCTTTCCTGTGTAAAATGTCTTGCCATCCTTCTTTTGGACAAGAGCAACTGGTGATCTTCTGTAGAGTTATTGTACTGTTCAATAACTCCAACAGCCGCTCGTTACTTAGGGCTAGTGGTATTGATGTCTTAGACCTCGCAAGAAATAATTTTTTATTATTGTAATAGTAGGTCTTTAAATTACTGTGTCAAACTTCAAACACTCCAACTTTTTGACTTAAAAATAATTACAAAATGACTAAACGAAGCATGGTATCTGAGTGAGCTAAATTGTTTAATGCTATTAGATGGTTATCTCTGGTCACAATCACAATTTGTTAAATTCAAGAATAATGGACCGTGTTTAAAAGCCTCAACTTGTCTCACTTCTATTCGTTTGCTGATCATTTTGTGAGAACATCTGCACAATGGAAAGCTCTATGCCAGCCTATAGTACTGACATCGAAGATGGGTTGGCCTATGAATTCTGCACTCCAACAGGGGGTTCATAGATGTGTTCATTCACACCACCGATCGTAATCAGATGGTGAAAAATCCCGTTTGTATCCCGCCCCTATCGGGATTCGAACCCGGTCCCCCCCGCTCCAACTGTCGCAGCTTCAACCACTACGCCATTTGTTCGGTAACACTGGAATGTTTTTGGGATATAAGTGAAAACTTCTCAGGGATTTTTCGACAGCAAATTAGTTAATCTAGATATAGATTGTCTTCTGTCGCATCAACTACATTAAGAAAGAGATTGCTACAGTCAACAGTGATAGACATGGAGGGTATATGACGGCCCAAAAATTAGCCAACAAAGTATATAAATATTTAAGTTTTGAATTTTGACATTGACTTCAATTTATGTAACGATTAAAATCTACTTCTATATGGGTTCATTTAGCTGTCAGATTGATAGAATCTTACTATTCTTATTTTGATAGGAGGCGTAACCTTAGTATATAGACATAAGCATTAAGCACAAAAGCACACCTGTAATTATCGATATAGTAAAAGTTTCCAAAACCAATCGTTTATACGCGCTGCCTCCGCAATGTCTGAGCTTAATGTAGTTTTAATCTATGTACAATTTTTAAATATCTGTGGACTAAATTCCGTATCAAGTGTCTCATCATCGATTGCGCTCAAAACAAATTTAATCATTTTAAATCTAATTGTGGTCATCACACTTCTTGCAACCACGATAATATATCGTGAAGAGATAATTTCGCCTGGACTTCCCGTAAGCGTGATCACCGATTACTTTTAAATTCTAGCCCCGCTTATCTCGCATACGGTTGTATTGATCGAGACGCTACTGAACACAAGGTTAGGTTAGGTTGTTTTGGCTGCTATCGCACACTTAGACCGGCGATTGGTCCGTTGTGATATCACTCTATGTACGGCAATAGATCTGAGTTTTCGTAGTACCATCTGCGCATTGCATAGTTCCATGTCAGCCTATAGTACTGACATGGAAGATGGGTCGGCCCACGGATTCTAAACACGACTGGAAATTCAGATATATGTTCATTTTTCACACCTATCGCACCGCCCAAACGATCGAAGGCAAAAACCCATTTGCATTTTGCCCCGAATCGGGATTCGAACTCGGTACCTCCCGCTCCAACTGCCGCACCTTTAACCACTGCGCCACTGGGCGGTACTGAACACAAGATCCGAATACAATTTATGGCAAATTATAAAAGAGGTTGAACAGATGATTATCGACCATCGTCTTATAGATGAAGATTATGGTTCGATAAGTTTCTTCGTGTTAGTAGTCCCGATGTATCATATACTGTGTTTGCTACTCGAATTGTTTATCCTAGTCACAGTGTATGGTGTCCGAGTGAATTGGTTTAATTCGATATGTATACGTCTATTTTCGTATGTGATGGTGCGCAATTTTTGGGTCCACTATTTAATCTTTGTCAATTATTTGGAAGCACGACTTTGTAATTTACAAGCGGACATGTTGCGTTCGAATTATTATTTGGAACGATTAAAATTACTGAAACGATTGTATCAACATTTGTGGCGATTTATGTGGCAAATCAACGATCGTTTTAAATATTCACTAGTGATGAATATACTTTGTGATTTTTTTACGATAGTCGCCAGCTTTTATTGTACTTTTATTTAACTGGCTACGATGGCTGCAAGAATTTATAGATATGTACGTAATAATTAATAATTTGTGTATCCAACCCTAAATAAATCAACACAACAGTGAAGGGCGTACGTAGACACCCTTAATAAATATATAAACAAAGATTTTTTATATACAGTGGAACGTTGATAATTTTATAGCGTCGACAGTTATTGTTGCACCATCAATATTATCAGTGTTACTATATTATGCCATTACACAGAGAAATGTCATCAAGCTCACAATTCGATTGGCGCCATTCTACATCAGATACAAATTAAGACAAATTTAGAACATCAGTTGCGCATGAGGACCCAATTGAGACGGCTCTCGCTGGACTTTCTTAATCTAAAACTGAATTTGAATGTGCGTGGTCTGTTTGATCTCAACTATGATCACTTGAAAAGTGTGAGTAAACAGTTTAAGTCTGCGACACGTCGTGTATAATTATTTTGTTTCTAGATCGTCAGCACAATCGCCTCATATCTACGGTTATTTATATCGTTTATTGATGAGCAGTATACTGTATAACAGAGGAAATGTTCAAACGAAGGCGGTAGCTGTTTTCGACACCAACGATACAGCTTCAACAACTTCATCGTACATTTATCATTTTAAATAGCACAATGTCGGACGTAAACAATTTATCATCATTTTTCAAAGTGTTCAAGTTGCTCGGCCTTTTACTTTTCAAAGTGAACGTTCATAGAACGCGTGTACTATATCTAACACTGTACACATTCTACATTCTGCTGAACATAACACTGTCGCTAGTTTCATTTATTTATTTCGACGATTTAATCAGTTCGCAACTACCATCTGGTATTTTAAGTGAGTATGCGCAAATATTAAGCCCAATCATTGCGCACATCGTAATCATTGTTGAAACGATGTGCAAGTGCAAGCGTTATGATGAGAAAATTTTGCGCAAAATTGTGAAATTGGAAACTTTATCGGCGAAGCTTGGCAACACCGATGAGAATAATCGAAATTTTATAAGCACCTCGATTTGGATGTTTATTGCGATTAATTTTATGGGTTTTGTACCCGACATAGTCGCTTTGACCGATATTCGATCGTCACCGAAATGGTATCACAGTCATGGAATACGAATATTTGCCCACATTATTGCCCGTAATTTTTTGGTATTGTATTTGTTTACGTTGTACTTCATTAAGTTTAAGATAATGTTTTTGACCGAAAGCTTAACGGGGATGAGAGCTGGGGTGATACATATTGCCAATGTTCGACACATGCATAAATTATATATTAAATTGTGGAAATTATTGTTTGTGGTTAATCAACGTTTTGGATGGTCGCTATCCGCGATCATTATGTACTATTTTGTTTGTTCATTGATTGGCATTTATTGGGTAGTGTTTCGGATGCGATACGGACTGTTAGGTCACGATACGTTTGGTACAGTATTAAACCGTTATATATGTCGTTACGCCTTAACCAATAAACAATCAATATTTATATTTCAGATTCATTTCTAATCGCAACACCACCGGTCATGGCATTCATTTGGTTGTATTACAGTAGCCAATCGCTTAAAGACGCCCTAACTAAAATGAGACGAGATATACATCAGTTGATACGGTCGAATTTGACGATTGAGTTTCGTTTGAGTCAGAAACATGGTGAACGTATAGTTAGGGCCGTAACCAAACTGTCGCTACTGATGTTGACCATGAGTTTTGATTTCAATCCAACCGGACAGTCAACGCTTAATTTTGAAAGTTTTCATACGGTAAGCTTCTATTTTATTGTTGATAAACGATTTCAATTAAATTGTATACGCGATATTTGTATATAGGCAATCACTGGAATTACGTCCACAATACTTTTGATGCTGTCAATTACAGATTTCGAGTTTGAGCTAGTCAAGATAACTTAGTTGATGTATTTATTGTAAGTATCTAACTATGTTCAAATTTTATATTCTGTACAATGAGGTAGGATAACCTTTAATACAATGCAAAATGCGATCCTATTGCACATTGCAATAGTCTAACCTGTTTTGGCAGCCCAGAATCAAAATTATACTTGTACCCATACGCTCAAAAAACGTAAAAAGTAGGATACTGCGGGCCAGAGGACACTACTGTTTTAACAGATATATGGACATGCAAAGATACTGTCACAGGCCACTGTTTTTGTTCACTGGTCGAGTAGTCAAATCTTTGACATTCAAAGTGTATGACCTATCTACTCTGCTACATTTTGATTAAAATTAAAACAAAATCATAATACCATAATTCTGGAACATGGTCATCAGAGAATCAAAATAGACTTTTCAAAGCTAATTTTCCAAAAATATGCACCAATTATTCAAATTCCATCACAACATTGAAAGTTTCAAGGAAAGGAATGTTAGTCACAGAAACGACTAAAGCAATAGTCCTCATCATTTTCCTAGTACATGATTAGTAAAATAATATCATTTTTAGTAGAATATATATCATTTTCACATTAACTATGTAAGACTTTTAGAGATTATTATTGTTATTTGGATAGGTAAGGACATTTCTAGTTCCATCATACAGTTGTGGTTCCTTAATCAAGTTACCACACCACAAAAAAAAAACCCAATACACTCCACTCCCAAACAATACAACCATAACTAACCCATCTGTCCCGTGAAACGCTCACTAACTACCGCCCACCACCAACACAAAATAATGGCTCATAGATCAATCCCACGAGGACTGCAAGAAAGGGGCCGCAAGAAAACGATTCTCGCATATCGAAAAAGAAACCGCACCTTTTAAAAAGAAATATTGACAAACGAAGAGAGTAAGTTTAACTTGGTCGGCAGTGATTGTAAACTGTATGTTAGTCGTCCTCCAAATCAAATGTTCAAATTATCTTGCCAATATTCATTTTCTAAGGACGAAAGAAAGTTTAACTTGTTTGGCAATGATGGTAAATCGTATTTTAGACGCCTTTTAAACCAAGAGTTGCCAAAATTTCTGTTGGAGTCGCGGCCTCCTTCTCGACATTCATCCACGAAAACCAACCCTACAGCTCTCGATGCAAGATCAATCCCAGAACCCTCTCCCAATTCCGTCCCAACCCGCGCCGAGGTAGCAAACGCCTCCCTCCCGCTCAACCCCACTAGAAGCCCAGGCTACAAAAACTCCCCGCCCTCTACCCCGCTCCCTATCGGACAATGAATCAACTACTCTGTCAAACAGAACGGCACTCCCGACTCCTCCGCGACAACAGCGAAACCTGTTCACCATTCCGAGACCACCCTCACCTCCCGGCAACCACTTCAAACGATTCACCTCCCGGCAACGACTCCAATATTTTTTTCTTTTATGACCCGACAGCTTTTCATATACATACATGATAATCTATTAGTTGTCAATTCGTGTACAGGGTAAATTATTTTAATAATTAAATAATTGGGTAAGTTATGTTCAGCTATAACTGAAACTTGGCTATAACTTATTAAAAATAAAACATTAGCACAAAAATCTAAAAATTAAATTTATTAGTTAGTCACTCAGGAATCTGTAACTAAATATAATTTTACTATTTACAATGCTCTGAAAAAAAATTTATTTACTTATGGCGGCTCAGGAATCTGTAACAATTAATTTATAAATATAGTATGATAGATTAAGTACCAGCCAACCACTACGATGATGCTACCATAATCCCTGGAATATTATTATCAGAGAATCAAAACAGATATCTGAAAAACTTATTACATTCCAAAATTTTGCAAACGACATCCCAACCCTAAAAGGATGCAAGCAGGGTTGAGGTCCCTGATTGCAAGAGGAACGATTTAGGATTGTAAGATGTTGGTTATTATTTGGATTCTTAATTTCATCATATTTATTTGTGTTCAGCATCATAGGCTGCATCTAAAGTTGCACCCCAATATTTCCAGATGCACCACCATCTAACGCATGATGACCTGACAGCACTTCATATACACACATTATGACGACCTAATAAACTGTTAATTCTTATATAAGGTCAATAATTTATATAAACAAACAACTGAGTAAGTCACTCCATCCCATTACGAATCTTATCCCCATGTCCGTTCTCAGACCTAAGAACAAACGTTCAGACAGTTGACCAAAATATATTTCTTGTATAACACACTACAATACAATGAAGACTACCAAAGCGGCCATTAGAGAAAGTTTTATAGTTTAAAGTTATACAGCAAAGTAGCTGAGTTAGAATAAAATAAACTTTCTTTAGGATAAAAAAGATAGTTAAATTAAGATTTAAAATAAAATAAAACAAAAAGCTTCTCTGTTTTCACTGGGGTCGCGTCAGTGATTTTCTATACTTTTGTATTGGTCCATCATCATTTCTTTAGCATCTCTTTGCTATTCCATTTCAGTTGGAATCTGGTTTGTATATAATTCTATCAAATGGTTTACTCCTTATCCTTGTTTTTTTTGTTGTCGTCTTCGATTCGTCACTTTTCCACTAACACTTTTAGGTTTTTTTTGTTTTGTTTTGAATAATAAGTTAATAAGTGATTCCCAAGGGTTGGGTATGTTTCCCCAAAAATCGTTTGCCCAAACATATTTTCCCAAAATTGTTTTCACAAAAACTTATTCTCCAAATACTGTTTTCTCAAACATCGTTTCGTCAAATATCGTTTGCCCTTTGCCCAAAAGATCCCCAAAAATCCCAAAATGGTGGATTGTCAAAAATCCCAAAATGGTTGATTCAAAATGAATCCATCATTTTGGGATTTTTGGGGATCTTTTAGTTATATTTAATATAAATTTCAAACAAAAAGCTATTTATGTCATAATACACAAAAGAATTAAAGAATAAAAGAAACCCAATGCAAGATAACCAATGATACAATGTTTCAATAGATTCGTTAATATATGATGTGATAAAATGCAAACCGATAAGAGAATGCGTTGATTTTTAATTCGATTTTATTCATTCCATCTTTTATTTGTGAATGTGTCATAATAAACCAAACATCAATTTCTAAAAAAAACAAAATGCCTTTAAATATATAATAGTAAAGTCTAGTAAAGGCAAAGATTTGTTGTGCCATATTGGTTATAGTTACTACATGGATGTTAAGTCCGTGGAAAAAAATCGGTACTATTGGGGTTGTGTGGATCGTCGCTCCTATCAATGTAAGGCACGGATAACTACAAAAATTGGTAATGGAAAACATGTAATCCTTAAGCACCCTTCGACACATGTGCATGGTCCGACCGCGAGCGACTTGCCCATACGTCGCGCAAATAATAATTTAAAAAAGGTTGCTGGTACTACCAATGAACACCCATCCGCGATTATAAGGGACAGTGTAGTCAAATGTCAACCTATATTAACGATGTATTTGCCTCATAAAGAAGCCCAGAAAGCAAAAATAAAGCGAGTTCGACAAGAAATGGTTAAAGAGTCAACTACAGTTCGTGAAATCAATATACCGGATCATATGAGAATGGTAGATTACGAATATTTTATTTGGTCTGAAAAGCGGTTTGACAATGAGTGTAATATACTTATGGGTACTGTAAAATCTTTAAGAATGCTAGAAAAAGCAGACTGTTGGCTGATGGATAGTACGTTTGACGTTGTTCCATGCATATTTCATCAACTTTTTACAATTTTTGCAAAGATTGACGGCGTTACCGTACCGACACTTTTTTGTTTGATGACGTCAAAGTCGCGAAAATGTTATGATGAAATGATATATGAAATTATGAAAGTAGCCTGCAATCATTTCATTGATTTGAAGCCAAATTTTGTATTGGCTGATTTTGAGAAAGCATCAACCTCTGCTCTCAGAGCTGTGTTTCCGGGCACAAAATTTCATGGTTGCTATTTCCATCTGGGTCAAATTATATGGAGACGCGTTCAAAAAAAAGGACTGACAACTATTTGCGGTACAAACGAAACTGTCGCTCTCGATAATCGAATGATCCGGGCACTGGATTTCCTCCATCCTGATGAAATACCCAATTTTTATAAGGAATTATTGAAGCACGTCAACCCTAGCTCGAAAAAAATAGTTGTATGGTTTGGGAATAATTATATATTGAATAACAAGCAAACCAACAAACCTCCACACTATGCACCTCACTTTTGGTCCGTTTATGATCAAAATTACGAAAGCCTACCTCAAACTACAAACAACGTCGAAGCTTGGCATCGACGACTTCAAATAATAATCGGAAAAGCACACGTCGGAACGTATTGTTTGATTCAACATGTGCGTAAAGAGTACATCTACGCTGCATATCAGGTGGACAAGCATGCAGCTGGTCATACTTGACCAACGAAGGACAGTTTGATTCAACGAGAAAAAAAAATAAGAACAATAATTTCAAAAAAAAAAAATTATTCGAAGATTGATTACTTACGTTCAATCGCATATAATTTGGCAATATTTTAATTAATTTTTATTTTGGTTTTATGTATTGTACAGCGCAATAAATTTGTTAATTTATGTTTGTTATATTAGGTTTTTTATTTTTTGTACTTATCATATGTTCCAAAACTAACACTTTAGTGTATAAATGCATTGTATTTTTGGGTATCTGACCTTTGGGATAGTGAGTTTGAGCAAAAGAATTTTTGGGAAAATATGTTTTGAGAAAAAATCAGTTGGGGAAGTATTTTTTGGGAAAGTTTATTTATAGTTTTTGGGAAAAAGGATTTTGGGAAAACGTATCGCTCCCGATTCCCAAATATAAACAGAAATACAAGTCCGATCATTACGGTGAACGTGGTCGTGATATGATAACATATTTCTATAGGCTAAATTGGAAGTCATGAACACTGTCTTATTTCAACAGGACATTGAAATCTTGGGAGCGGGAAGGGGAGGGCAGGTGCGTTTCAGAAAGTAACTGTTGTTTTTGTTCTGTTGCCAATTTCACCATGCATACCACATCTTCGCAGATTTAATACTCTTAAGAATATTTTAAGTTCAATGCTTGTTTCTTTAACGTTGCACTTCATCATTCTCTTATATATAACATCAGTTTTAAAACAACTTCAATATAAACTACGTTCAACTACTAGTTTAAACATACCTCCTTGTGATGGTAACGTTGAATCATTTAAAACCACGATTGGCCTTTTCTCTCTTGTCTTGGTTTTTTTATTCATGGGCCACTTGTGAAACTTAAGCAGCGTAGTGTAACAATTTCAGGTGTTACTCTTAAATATTTGTCCTGAAGATTTCTGTTGTTTGTTAGCCTTAATAACACTCAAGTTCTGCACTCAACTTAAATACTCAAGTTCTGCAATTCAATCCATTTTCTTTCTGACTTTGAGGCATGGAGTCAAAGACCTATACTCACTTTTCATAGACTTACTTCAATTCATCTATATCAGAAGATGATATGACTAATGACAAACTATTACCAGAGTTTTATTTTGGTAATCATTTCTCGGTGGGTTGCCAAAGATTTATTTTGAATACCTCAAAATTACATAAATCAGAGTCGCTGTTTTTTCAGCGATAAGAATTATCCAGTTCGAATTTGGAACATATAATCCTCTAAACCTGTTTTAAAATCATCTAAGCAGTTAATGTCCACTCTGCTGTCAGGCAGATTAGGTGTAAACCCTTTTCTTGATTGAAGCTTTATTTCAAACTTGAGTGAGAATATTGTATGAGAATATTGAGTGAGAATATTGTACTATATTGACGCTTTATAAAACTGCACTCAACTCGTTGCAAAATACACTGTGCACTTCCAAACTAACAAGGAATACAAACTTCTGTGTTTCAGCAACGGTGTGACGGTCTTATATAAATAGGTACTATCACACTGTGGCATTGAAGAAAACATTATCGTCGACTCTTTGGCAAAAGCTGGTTCTCGATTTTAGCTTTTAACAAGCAAAGCAAAGATATGTCGTGCTTTCTCTTCTAGTTGGAATACGAACTATTTTCTTAATCTGAGAGCCTAATCCGAGGTTAACTAAATACGCTCTATCGTTGAAGAGAATTCGGCTGAGAATGTTAATCGGGATTCTTACTGATTAAGCCGTTTCAAACGTATTTACAAAGAATTGTTCGAGAATCCTTATGTGATAGTTGTCTCGAAAAAGATGATCACTGTCTTTATTTTGTTTGCAGTTATCAATGTAATGATATGATTGCCACCGATTATGGTAAAGCATTTGACAGGTTCGCTTACTTAATCATTTAATTAATCTAATATTATTGATAGACCTAATTCACTACTTGGGCTTAGGTGCTGAATCTGGTTCATTCGGGAATCGCCGTCTCATTACAGATATAAAGCTTGGTATACACCTATTTCCTTGATGTTCTCATTGACCATCTAGGGTATAGGTGTATACCAAATTTTATAGGTCTTGGCTATAGCCGAATGAGAAATGTCTGCCAATGTTGGTCCTATACGTAGTTCGATAAATATATTGCCCAAATATTGGTCGCATGCAGTTTAACAGTTGACACGACTTGGTCAACATTGGTAATTTTCTTACATTGATAGTAAGCAATTAATTAGTCCACCACTACTGACTGCAAGATTTATAATAAGTATACAAGTCACCAATATAAACCGAGAAAGAAAAACTTGCTGAATTATTTGGAAAGACTCAACAAGCTTCCATTCACTTGTAATATGTTAAAAGCAATTAAATTAAGCCCAGAGGAATCACTTAAAAAATTAGGTCGAATGATTACGGGTGATGTAAAGTGAATCAATTACGAAAATCCAAAGCGACAGAGATCGTGGATTGAGTTCGAATATGCTTCTTTGATAATTCATTATGTCCCCATATATATTATTACTGTCAGTTTTAGCATGAAGCAAATGCGAAAAGTCGGGGTGTAAATTACAAAAAGCCAAAAAAGGGTTGCCCACCCTAGCTAGCTAGATCCTAGATAGTTTAACTGTCTCAATTCTGTTAACATTGTGATAAGGGGATCAACACGGTGAAATTGGTCAGGTCGTAGGAGTTCAAAACCGACCGAAGTTAAAATCTGCCGATATGAATTATCTTAAGGAATGTAAACTCTCTATATCAACACCTCAACTGAGACTATTTTGTAAAACGACGAGAATCGAATATATAAACTCTCCTAACCACTAAGCTACAACCTGTATCGAGTTCGATTCAAGCGATTTGAGAATTTCCTATATATAGCGAGGTCGTTGACTTAAGCTTTTTGGATGCTATCGATATTCGAAGATGTCTTAGATGGTCAGAGTACACCAAATAATTCGCAAATACAATTATTATCGCAATACAATCAATCAATTAATAAATCGATATTTCGAGGCAAGTTCTTGTAATTCGCTAGCACTATTACGACACGACTGAAGCTAAACACAAACGAATCGCACGAACATTAAATCCCGTAGCATATGTCTGATGAGATGGATTTGATATTTTCGATCACACAGTTTGATCACATGACAACATCATCAGATTGAACCCGGCCTAGTGAATTACAACAGACAAGCAACAATTCGAATTACAACTCACTCCAAAAATATTTAAAGCTTACACGCTTTTTACTACAGTGTATGGTAAGCTACACGCTTTACAGTTTATGGAAAAGCTGGAGTCGTGAACAATTCTAATTGACCCAATGAGCCAACAATGGCGAGAAAAATCGGGATTACTTATATACAGTAACTTGTGGTTCTTTCTTGTTTCAACGATGGCATTAGTTCAAAATGGGCAAGGCGCTTCCGAAATTGTATTTTGTATGCCAAAACATTAGATCAACTGTTGGACATCTCCATCATTGCAGAAAATTAGAATCAAAAAAATGATTTGTAGGTTTTTTATTTACCCAATTAGGCAACCTTTTGAGATTCCGTACTCAATGCCACAAAGGGTACATGGTGCAAACCTAGGATTTCATCAAAGCGCAAAAAGCAGTTTGAATAGAGAAGATAGTCGATTTACAGGAATATTCCTGGAGTTGAACACAAGAGAGCTCATGCGATTGAAAGCCGGACAAGTGCTGATGAAAGTGACTTTTGAAACGGCCATGGCCAGTAAATATAGATACTAATATTCTCAGGTTGTTCTTTTCAATGAAAGAACGTTATTGGTCAGTTCGGGTTAAGCCAAAACTTCTAGTAAAGTATTTCGCTTTACGACAAATAGAGGTAGCTGACCAGGCCATCTTTAGATTCGATAGGGCAACGGTTTTAATTGTTTTTTTGTGAAGAGGTAGAGGAGCAGCTGGTTCAGGACCAGTTTAAGCCAAACAGTCTGCAATTTCGTTACCCTCAATGTTACAATGGGCAGAACCTACATGACCGTTATTTTGTTGTTACAACCAAGGAGGTTCAGAAATGTCATACAATGAGGTAGTTAGAGGGTGATTTTTCTGTCGTCAGCAACGAGATTAAAGCAGAAATCACGCTGCGTGTAATCGCAATCAATTCCGCTTGGTGAATAGTATACAGAAGGTCTCCAGACTGCCTGAGATTTTTAGATCTTGCGATGGACAGTAGTTACCAAGGCAAGCACTCTGTTCAGAGACAGAGCCTGTTTAAAATAATACAAGCGGATTCTGATATCTGTTTGAGCAGGTCTGATGAGAACCACAGATAAAACACTTCAAATGATCTGTGGAAATTGAAAACAGGCAGTAGTCTGGTGTAGCTAGTTAAAATTCATTAAGAATTGATCTATGCCGTGAAGTAGTGCCGAAAGCATTCCACGCCTAAAAGCTCTTGTAAATGAAGAGAATAAGCTCCATAGCTAGGAGCGGGTTTAAAGACAAGAAATGTTTTGCCACCGCAGTGATTTGTAGATCAAATATAGCATTTTGTGGGACAAACTCCAAGAATTATCAAAAGACTTACCAAAAGACTATTGTGAAGAAATAAAACAAGAGTTTGGTCTAGATTACAATTCTTTATTTTAAATTCACACTTGAAGCTGGATAACCTCTGATTTCGCATACCATATATCTAACGATTTTTTTTCCTATCCAACTCTATGATAACCATCGTAATTGATATACAGACGTAATTAATCACCGCTGTAAATCCCTAAAAAAATATTATTAATAATTCACTAGGTTCCATGTATATGGCCATCTCACCTACCAACATCAAATTGGCATAGCTAAATGTGAACAATCCTTTGGCATTCAATACGAACACTAAAATTTTGGTTGTGTACGAAAAATTTGTGATCTTATTTGATTTGCTGGTATTATTCCGAAAATTCGAACTTGTCGCATTATGCATAACACCGGGTAGTGTACTCGCCAACGCATAACATTTATGCGAATAATGGTATAAGACGAGAATCGTTACGATTGGTGGTATTGACACAATAAACGATTCCGCTATTATACTCAATTGTCTTATGTAAATTCGAAATGCTACCCAGTACAAATTAACAGCCGTGCATAAAAAATAATTTAACGCACTGGCGACGAGTAGCCAACCAAATCTTGTATTCATTGTGAACGTCATTTTCCACAGCTTCACATACAAATATTTGAATTGTACAAGATATTGTTGATTTGTGCATAGATGCGATCGTTGGACAATTATCTCGAACTTTGTCGTTATATAGTTGACATAAAATAAATAGTGTGTATGAATCATTCGGGTGTACACAAACGATGGCAAACGAATCGATAAGC
Source organism: Tipula lateralis (assembly GCA_963932295.1). Taxonomy (NCBI): domain Eukaryota; kingdom Metazoa; phylum Arthropoda; class Insecta; order Diptera; family Tipulidae; genus Tipula; species Tipula lateralis. Next base: position 115,769,041 of record OZ010736.1, read on the forward strand.
TCAATGTAAATATCGGATATGTTGTTGTCAATGATGTGATCACGTATAGTTCGCACAAAAAACCAACCAAATTGTAACCGACGAATATGAGCAGGAATCGGGTGATAAATTGCCAATTGAGTTGCTCATTCAATTGGCGTACGTAAATCTGTTCGTTCGTTATACGTTCGATTTTGGTAATTATTTTCCACAATTTTGCATCGTTCTGACGTGACTGGGCCCAACTCTCGACGACTATAACAACGTTTGTGATGATTGGCAGTAGTATTTGGACAAATTCGTTGATCAGCGATGTTGATTGTTGATTCTGGAATATGACACGGTAATTTACAAATATCATCGCTATGTGGGTGATAAATAACGCGCTAAATAGTCGGTTGATTGCGATAAGGATCCATCTTCGTTTGATTATGAATAGATTTGGAACTAAGAATGTGCCAGCGATTTGAAAAAATAGAAATATTATGCGAACTGGTTTGTACGTTAGCATTGTGTATAAGATGGTTACCAACTGTCGTGCGCTTATTGTTGACCTAATATTTTTTTTAGAACATCATACTGTACGTGTTGTCTTAGCCAATATTATTGTAAGAAATTTAAGTTGTCACTCGTCTATTAAAATAACAGACAATTATCGACCACTTTCAATAATGTTGGATGGTTCATTATATATAGTCGAGTCGTAAATCGTGAACCATGAGGACGATAAAAAAATTTAAAATATTATTTTTATTCTTCCAACTGAGTGGCACGTTTCTAGCACGTTCCAACGATTTTGTGATTCACTCAACCGCTCTCCTGGTCGCCATCAATAAATTTCTAATACTGTTTTTTATCGCTAACATTTCGTTCACGTTCTACAATTTCGAAGATATATTTCACAATAAGACCGCAATGTCGCTGTTTAACGAACTATTGCAGGTACTGTTGCCAATTTTGGCCAACACGATTATTATTCTAGAAAGTGGTTTCTCGTCGAGCACCTACGATACAAAATTGTGGCGACTGATTGATAAAATTGAGCAGAAAATATGCCGCAAGGATCGGGTGACACGGTCTGCCAACCACCAGCTAAATGTCAAATTGGGCAACAATTTTCTATTAATTTTTATCAACTACAATGTCGTTTTGTGTCTGATCGAGTTGTTTATGGTTGTCTCGTTGTTTGTAACGTTTACGTCATTTTCACAGAACATTTTGATTCGATGGCCGGCGTTTGTATTGACCCGTTTGTTGCACATGCAATTCGTGTTTTATGTCATGTATATAACGGCCAAAATAAAATTTGTCACGAGACAGTTCGATTTGTTCGAGCAGCGTTGGCGCGTGCCCGAATTTAAGTACATTTATTTGAAGCTGTGGCAGATGTCGCATACTATGAATAAACGTTTTGGGTGGTCGTTGCTCGCTTGTTTTCTAAATCATTTTTTGTGTTCCGCTGTTAATTTATATTGGATTTCATTTCGAATGGCGTTCGATAAGTATATGTTTTTGGCAGGTGAGTCATTATGTTACGAATATATAACCACATCACTCTATTCTGTTTATATTTCAGAAGCGATTTTGTTGACAATTCCACCGATAATCTCACTCATCTTACTATCACACTTTACGCACAGATGTCACAATATGGCTCGCAATGTGCCAGCCCTTATGCACAACTCAACCAGTCACAATTTCAAGAATAACATAATCAAATCGAATAAAATTTCAAATTTTTCATTTTTGGCCAAAATCTTGCCAATCCAATTTGTGGTTCGAGGATTCTTTGAGCTGAACTATGGACATTTTTTATCGGTATGCAGAACTAACATAACACACTATATACGAGTATCATAACTATATGTTTTATAATTTTAGACACTAACGGCCATCGTTAATTATGTCGTCATATCAATGACGTTATTGATTGTTGAATTGCAATAAAGTTTTGAAAAATATATTTTTTATTTTATTTACCACCCCATGTTGCTCCCATCCCTCTTTGTTCATAAAAATATTGACATATGTAGAACAACAATTAGAATTATGTTCAAATAATCAAAACAGTTAACTTATGTGTAATCAAGGTTTGATTGGAGTGGGTGGAGAAGACATTAATTATTACTTACAATAAATATGAGAACCTGTATGATTGTATGTGTTGATTAACATACGTAAAACATCGACGGTAATAAGAGGTAAATAATATGAGGTTGGATTATAAATCCAGAGAATCCTTGCTTCAGTTTATCCGTTGAACCTATTGAAAAAACTGTGAAGTCCAAAAAAACACTTGGTGTCAACGAATGTTTTCCATGTCCATGATAGTGTTTCAGTCTAGTACTGCATTATGGTACTAAACGATAAAGCCCTGTAAATCTGAGGAACATTTGCACTTTTGTGTAATGTGTCACTGTGTAAATAACAAAATTCTAAAATAGGTCCCCGAAGCTGTCTCGATTCTAAATACTTGGTAGGAAGCTGAAGTACAGAGGATTCTGTTCAGAGATCTATCTATGCTTGTAAGGGCTAAACTGTACAACTTTTTCTTCAATATTCTGAACGGCCTTGATCACTTTAATTTGAACCTAAGTACTAAGAGATGGATAATCATCCATGGCTAGAAGAGCTAATCGAAATGTTTACTTTTACAACTTAGTCAGAATTAACCACTTGTCCATGTAACTTAAATCCCACGATACTCAAATTAAGACCTATACAAACTCCATCTCTGTGAATTGCTCGCTCTTCATCAATGAAAATTAAGAAATGCGGTGGAACTGAAATGGCTACTGAAGTGCTTATATGAGAAGTCTTTAAGTAAACCCAAGAGAACTGAAACTAACCAAAAAGCTTCTCGGCATAGGAGTTAATATCGGTAAACCGGTAGATAAAAATTTGAACAGATTCTCTAAAAGAGAGTACAAGAAATATTTGCGTAGTGAAAAAATATCGGAATGAAATTATTTCTGGTAGGTAGTGAACAGTCTTAGGGCAACTCTCTAGAGCACTTGAAATATAAGATTACTACCGGAATAATCTCCGCAGGTGAAAGACATGACATAGAACAACACTTGGTTTAGGCAGTGATACGAATACACTAACTGCTCAAATGGAATATCACAAGGTGGGAAGTTTTCATCCGGTCGTGTACAATATATTCTCTCTATAGACGGTAGTGCCTTGGATTCAATTTGAGGATCAACTAACCAATTTGAAGACACTAAATATGTTGGCCTTCATTTGGGGATCAAACAAATTTCGGGACTGACAACGTTTTCGAAATTAACGTGGGACTCAGACTTCTCTTGGTCTTCTTCATTAATTGACTCAGAAGCTCAGTAGCACATACCTCTAATCGTGATTAAATATATTATGTATGTTTTATTTGGAGCTCATAACCTTATGGCTAGTGAATGACCAGTCTTTACCAAGTTACCTTCATCTAATCGTTGCGCTGTTTCTTTACTCTTTGAAATTAGACACTAAAATTGAGAAGTGATTATGGAACCTCCAATTCGATTAACAGGCAGCATGCTAATTTAAGCAGTGCTTTATAAATCTTAACACGAACTGAAGTATATAGTTCCAGAATAAGTTTCAGGTTTCTTGGCATAAAGGTTGAACTATACAAATAATCGAATTATTCAAATAAGCGCAGATTCTAGCCAAGAAGGAATAGAGTTACTAGCACATTTTGATGTTTTAAACTAGAAATTTACGGCAAGATCGTTAAAAACATCATGGTATTGGCATATAAGGAACCCATTCTAAAAGAGTATACTAACCACTAATGACCTTGGATAAACATGATGTTTTAATTATTAAAGATTGTGCAAATATTGAAGAGATGAACCTGCTTGGCACTCTAAACCGACCATTAGTCAAATTCCCAGGGCTTATTCACTGTACAGTCATAACTTAACAAACCTAAGCTAGTAGTCTTTTAGGCGTAAAATTATGTTAATGTACTTTTTTTATTTAATCAGCATTCAGGAGAAAAGTGATATTTTACTAAATTGTATTTATTCTGTAGAGATATTTTTCGAGAAAGATGCGGCATTGAAACATCTTATACTTGCATCAGAAATTGAGTATATAGTCCTTATTTATTTGACCGTTGAAACGATTCGAACAGCTTTTTAGAGCTTTAATAGCGTCAAAGTCTACAAAATTTACAATATAAAAATATTGTTGAAATTCATATTAAGAATTTCTCTAATGTGTGACTTATTCCACTTTTAAATTCAATCAAATAAAATTTGATATTATAAGTTCAAAAAAATATTACCAATTAAGAATCAATCAAGAACAGCAAAACAAACTAAAAATAAAGCAGAACATTTTTGGCTAACAAATGAAATCAAAGCAATTTATACTAAGATTAACCAACTGACAATGAAGTTATATAACTTACAACTGCAAATATCTAAAGAATTCCACTATATAGAATATTTAGAAATATTAGAACAAATCGACACGAAAGTAGAACAAAGACTTAGATACAAAAGAAGAACGGTTAATAAGAAACTTAAAACTTTAATCCAAAAAAATAAAAAAAAAAAATAAAAAAAAAAAATAACAAAACTAAATCAGATAATAATGAAACGAATATAACACATAACTTTTATCAACGGATAGAAAATCATACTAACATCCAATTTAACGATAATGAAACATCTTTATTGGAAAAAGGATTAAAATATAATCTAATTCCGATAAATAACGTTAAATATCAAAATAAACATATCCTTAGTATTGAAAATGCAATCACTAAAACCAATATAGAACAGCAATCAGATTTAAGAACAATGATTGTAGATAAAATAAAAGATATGCACCTAGAAAGACATAGTTATAACGATCAAAATGTTATTAAGGAAATCAAAAGTAAAATAATTGCCAATAATGCTATATTAACAAAAGCAGATAAAGGAAACACAATAGTTATAATGAACGAAACTGACTACAACTCTAAAGTTAACAACTTCATAGAAAATAACGATATACAAGAACTAACTGAAGATCCCACTCAAAAATATCATAAAAATCTAAAAGTTATGATTAACAAATCAAAACAGTTCTTATGTGACAAAGACATTCGATACAATAAGATGATAAAACCAACAGCACCGATTCTACGAGGCATGCCGAAAGTACATAAAGATAATATTCCAATACGACCAGTCGTTAACTTTACTTCGGCTCCATCTTACAAAATTGCAAAGCATATTAACAAATGGCTTACAGATAATATAACTCTCGAACATGACCACTCAATTAAAAATAACATTGAATTGGTCAGAAAAATTGAGAAAATTAATATACCAAATAATGCAAAACTCGCTTCCTTCGATGTCACAAACATGTATTCGAATATACCAGTGAAAGAAACGTTGATCATAACCAAGAACATTTTAATAAAAAACGGAACGAACAGTCGAAGAAATAACAAAACTATTAGAAGAAATTACAAGTCAAAATTACTTTACATATAATGGAAAATTCTACTCTCAAAATGATGGTCTACCAATGGGTAGTCCTCTATCTGGAACGTTAGCCAATATATATTTAAATCATTTCGAAAATAATTACATCTTAAATAATAGAAACAAATTTTTAAAGAACATTAAATACTGGCACAGATATGTAAATGACATACTAATATTGTTTACGGGTACATCTAGACAACTGGACCAAATGCAAAATTATATAAATAATATTCACGAAAACATAAAATTCACGTTAGAATTAGAACAAAATAATGCAATTAATTTTCTGGATCTAACAATTAAAAACATCAATAACAAACACACATTCAAAATATTTAGAAAACCCACGCAAACGGACCAAACTATACATAAAAACTCAAACCACCCATACCAGCATAAAATAGCCGCATATAATCATATGATACACCGATTAAATAAGATCCCGATGTCAAAAGAAGATTATCAAAATGAACTTAAGATAATTAAATACATCGCACATAAAAATGGTTATACCACGGCCAAAGTGGACGAGATAAATCGAAAATATATATTCAGAACCAATTACCGACAGAACACTACGTTACAATTTGATGATAATACCCAAGGAAAATACGTTATTGTGGATTATAATAAAAACACCAGCCAACATATCCAGAAAATATTCAAAAACTTTGGATATAAAGTTGCATATAAAACGCATAACAAATTAGAACAACAAATTAGATCAAATAGTAACATTACATTAGACAGCGGAATTTATAAATTAACATGTTCAGACTGTCCATCTTTTTACATAGGACAAACCGGTAGATCCTTTAAAATAAGATTTAACGAACATATAAAGGATATCGGTAAAATGAATACTGAGTCAAGATTTGCTCTCCATATCAATAATACTTTACACAACTACACAGATATGGATACAAACTTAAAAATTCTCTACAAGATGAATAAAAGCGACCAAATGAACAGGCTAGAAGAATTTGAAATATATAAAAACCGCAAAAATAAATTTCTACTTAACAACAAAATTAATACTATGACGAACAAACTTTACGAACTAGTTTTGAAAAATACGTCACAAAATATTATACCTTGAAAATAAAAACACTGTACCCTGGAAAAAGTATAAAAAGGCATGGAAATAAAATTTATTTTTTAGTTCATGATAAATACTGAAGATGGCAACTTGATTGCCGAAATATATTTATAATATAAAAATAAAAATCCACTGTAAGGAATATTTTTTTGAACTTATAATATCAAATTTTATTTGATTGAAAATAAAAATATTCTGTATTGTGGCTGCTTATAGAAAATACTATCCCCTAGTGGAGAGATTTACATTAGGATACCTAACCAAATGAATAACGATCGACCGGTATAGTTTATAAATAATGTCTACGACTTTGAAAACGTTTTCGATACATGTATTAGTCGCAGTGTACCGCTGGATAATTTTTCTCACTAGCTTAGGTGAGCCGACACCTGAAATACTTTATTTTGGTCGAAAGCTGACTGAAGCTGCTAGTGGAACACGCTACTGATGTTATAAATAACCTCCCCAAATCAGAAAAAATTTTGGAAAACAAAGTGTAAAGAAGGCCAACGGTTTGTGGACGACTTCATTGTCAAAGTGATGGAGAGTTTGGCCTAAAATATATTTAAATTAGAAGCAATTGGTTCAAACATGTTTGTGTAAAACAGGGTAATATATATTGTAGATTTAAGTTGACTGATCAGGAGTGGATCACTTCTGAACATTGTTTAACTTCAAATGTCTTTGTGAATCATAAAGGGATTAGAGTTAGTTTGCAAATGAGTTTAACAAACAGTAACTTAATCTCTTGCTCAATGTGAAAAACGTTAAAGTTTGCTCTTCTTGGTGCATATACGCACTTATTACATGCATTAACTGTAGCGTTGCTTGGTAGGGTATGCTTAATCGGTTAGACTAAGACCTTACGCTCCCACCACACTGAGCTCACCTGTATAGCATCGGAAAAAAATATAAAAACAAAACAAATGTCGAGATTGGGATTAAGCCAATACATTAACCAATTTTGTATTTTCCATGAAAAATGTTGCGAGAAACCACCGAGAGAGGCACCAGAAACAGTGAGAAGTATAAATAACCAAGATTCCGGTCGAGCGCATACTTCGTAAAAATTGAAAAAAAAAAACAGAAATAGATGGCAGATTTGGGTACGGCAGAAAATGTGCCAAGTCACGCTCGGGATTTTCGAAATGTTGCGAAAATTTCGAGTTGCTGAAATAGAGATTCGCGAAACACCAACCAGGGGAAAAACGAAAGCCGTGATGGTCAGCGAAAAAAAACTGTGGAGGGACAGTATAATTTGAACCGTCAAAGGTGACGGCGAGAAAAAGACTTAAATATAGACATAAATAAGAAGAAATAGAAAAATCAAAAAGTTGGATGACGGTCGCAGAAAATTTTCGTTTCCAAACTATTTCATAATATTTTTCTATTGCTAATACATATATTATTATATAGATGACTCAATAAATGGGAATTATAACGTTTTAGTTTAGGTGGCGCAGTGGTTAAAGCTGCGGTAGTTGGAGCGGGGCGGGAGGTACCGGTTTCAAATCCCGATTCAGGACAAGATTCAAATGGGTTTTTCACCTTCAATCGTTTGGGTGGTGCGGTCGGTGTGAAAAATGAACATATATCTGGATCCCCTGTCGTGTTTAGAATCCATAGGCCGACCCATCTTCCATGTCAGTACTAAAGGCTGACATGCAGCTATGCAATGCGCAGTTGGTACTACGAAAAAACTCGGACCTATAGCCGTAAATAGAGTGGTATCACAAAGGACCGATCGTCGGTCTAAGTGTGCGATAGCAGCCAAAACAACCTAACCTAACCTAAGACTGAAAAGTGTGGTGGTGAAAAGAAGAAGAAGACTGCAATAGTAAAATTAATTGTGAATTTGGTGTTGAGTGCGATAATAGCCCCAATAAATAAGACAATAAAAAAAACACTCGCTCATATATACAAGAGTAAAGCCGGACATACGTGCTGGTAGACTGGCGCCCAACTTCGAGTTTTTTTTTATTTGTCTATCCAAACCACAACCAACGCGGGACTGCACGTTACATAACGTGTATCGTCTAGAACTTGTAATGACACGATACTCTAGCAGTTAACTTCTTTGTTGATTTCATATCAGAGATAACACTTGATCAGGATGGTAACATTTCTAAAATCAATAATATTTGGAGTGGTTGCCGTCCAAAACATCTACTGGGTTAGCAAGGGGATCTCTGTAGTGTAAGCACATCTCTCCACATTTAAATGTAACAGATTCGAGAGAAGCGCCGCATTTATTCTAGAGAAGTTTTTTGTTAAGTACATTTCAGGTTAACATGGTATGTCTATAGGTCAGCTTCATCTGAAGTGAAGAAGTTAATTTCTGTGGCAAAAATTGTATTCTTAATTCAGAAACCAAACCTTTTTGATGGTATTGTTTCCCAACTAAAAACTATTAATACCCAACTGCCTTCGAATCTAGTTATGGAGAGTAAGCAGGAAGTTTTCTTCTTACAATGGAGTTCTGCCTCCCCTGTACCTAAAAGGTTAAGAAATCACATTAGCAAGCTAATGTATACATACTTCAGGAGTAGATACTTTCCTAGTCAACCAAAAATATCTGTGGTTTTCCACAAGATCTATTGTAGCCTAAACTTAAAAAGACGTTAGGCTACTTCGTCAATTAAAGAAAATAGAGAGTGGTTTCTGCCCATGGTATCACAATTCCAAGCAATATTTTTGTTGAATCTCACAATTGGGAGGTAACCCGGATTCTGATTACGAAATATTACTAAAGAGGGTTTCAGAAACAAGGTTGTCTTTATCCAAACAGCAAGTAAGTCTGACCCAAAATCGTTTCGGCGATCTATTCTGACATCTAAATTTTTCAGAATTTTAAGGTGATTGAGTCTAATCATAAGACTAGCATTATGGTGTCTGTCAAGGTCACTATAGAAGTTCTCCTTAATTTGTTGTGATTTCTCATCTGGTTTTGAACTATACATAATTGGCTTCTTATCAGGTTGCAACAATCTGGTTTCATTATACAGAACTGTGCCGATGATCGTGGAATTTAATATTGAGATGTGACATTCTGAAAACAGTTTAAACGTGACCTCACTCTAATTTTGTATCTCTTGGTCTTTTCTCAGATAGCAAACTCATTTGGCATCACCTTGAGTACTGGGTTCTAGCAATGTATTTTTGAAATCCTAAGGTAAAAGCCGCCAAATGTTATTTTTTGCTACCGTTACTATCTTACACCTCTATTGTATCGGGGACTGTGGTCAAAGTAATGACTTCGACACAACTGCTTGAAATGACATCCATTCGTTTGCCTTAATTGTCTTCATTTATTTAAGATTAAGCATGGTCTGCTGCGTTTTGCTTGAAATGTACTCAGGTGTTGAATACTAGGGGTACTTTTGTTTTTTTTTGAATCTTTTATATTTTTCGTATGACTCTCATTCTGAACTAAGTGCTTATTGTGGCAGCTACTATCTAATGTATATATTTAACGAATGGTCGTGATAGATCTTCAACCAACCCTACCATATTAAAAAAGTAATAAAGAAATTTGCGCTGCCAGTTTTAAGGACGTTTCATGAGGGTCAGAAAGACGATTTTTAAGCTTTGCCTGGTCGCATTGGCCTATCTCAAGATGTTATATGTTAGAACTGTATAGAAGTGAATGATGGCTCCAGTTCGTTTGAGGTTGAGCGGGTGTCGCCAGACTTCGTTTATGGTGTTCGACTCTTGGTCAATTAACGGTTGATATTATTATCTTTTACTTGATCTAAACTGGTACAGTTTTCCTGTTGGACTCGTTTCTGGTGGAAAATATTTAAAACTTTTACTCCTACCTAATATATCACGCGTATACACACCCCCAAAATATTAACATATCATCAAACAAATCATTATTTGATCAATTAATTATAAATATCGAATTCAATCAAAGTCAAAGCAGAGGGGTGGTAAAACCCGCTTGAAAATAATCATTTTCACTTTCATTTGGTTCGAACAACTCAATTAGTGTATACACTCTACTCTGTTCACGAGTATATTTAATCGACAATGAATTTAAGAACATGTTTCAATTTTATTCTAAACTATTATCAACTGTGTGGCATGTGCCCGATATCGATCGATTTTTATCAGAATCCCGAAAACCATTTAACCAAATCGAAACGTAGTCGGATGGTAAATTACACATCAGTTTTGCTCCAGCTATGGTCGTTGATCCATATCGCGTCGATAGTCATTCTACTCTGCTACATTTCATTCTACGACAATATTGTGTTCGAGGAGCATGAAACTGTCAGCCGTTTCAACGATATCATTAAATTTATGACGGTCATTCTAACACATCTATTGATATTGTGCGAAGGTCTCGCCTCCAAACAGGAGCAAGTGAATTTATTGCGCAAATTTGAAAATATCGATAATCTGTTGGCAAAGCTGAGCATCGATATAAATACAAAATTGGAAATATTCTATCGAAGTGTTATCAAAAAGTTTATCGTATTTTTTGTGCTCGCTTATCTCGTCGAGATTACAATATTCGTCGGGATCAAAGATGATCCGCAATATAATATATATTGGCTGACGGTGATCGCATCGCTTATCATAATTCGTTCGAGGCATATGCAACAAAATTTATACATCGATATGATTACGTATCGCTTCAAGTTGATCAAAATCGAGCTGAAATCGATCGTGAAACGAACGAATAATTTGAACGATGTCAAAGATCTCGACGCCAAATTTGTGATCAACGAGAATCTTAAAATTGTCGAAGATATCAAAATTATCAAGGATATGTATAATTTGTTGTGGGAAATATCGATTCATGTCAACAAATCGTTTGGATTGTCGCAGCTGAGTAATTTGATGGAGAATTTCATTCAACTGACATGCGATTTGTATTGGATCTACTCGGTGTTGTATAAAAATAATTTTCTAAATATTGGCGTCCTAATACTGGGCCTAATGCCGACCTTCATCATATTAACGATGTTGTTGTACTCGTGCGAAGAGTGTTTGACCCAAGTGAAACTGATCGGCTATCAAGTGCACAATATTGAAAAGGATGACGATGATAAGGAGTTTGATACGTTGATCGAGAGTTTTTCGTTACAAATTATAACGGAACCGTTTTTCTTTTCGGTCTTCGGGTTCTTTAATTTGGATTTTACACTACTCAAAGCGGTAATGTATCATGTATATGTGCATATTGCAAGTACAATAATCAAATATGTCTTCTATGTTTAGATGGTGGCCGCAATCACAACATACATGGTCATTTTTATACAGTTTATGCCAAAAGAGGAGGTGGCCTTAGTGAATAGCACGGCTGTGAATACGACGACGAACTAAAATAGCATATTTTTTTTAACAATGCACACCTATGTTACCAGAATAAGAAGCTCGCAAAACAAAACAGAAGCCCGATGTTGCGCACACCTTTGATCTATAACGCAACCCATTAAATGTTCAGACTTTATAAACAGTGAACACTACCAGGGTGTATCTAACCGATCTGACTCCATCGGTTTCGATCACGAACTAGCTCTTTATATTTTGTAAATCGCTCTCAACACAATGTAGCCATCGTTGTCGATAGTGACCCATTACTCCCTTAAAAGATTGCTTTATCATTGGGTTTGGATCAGCGCGCAGAACGTGACAGAGTCAGCGTACTCGTTGTCCTTTGAAAAGAACTCGGTATGTGCTATCGTCGTTGCGTTTTGGGCCATATATCACACGCATGATTCTTCTCTCGAAAATGTAAGAAGCCTTCTTTCGTACTCACCCGATAAGGTCCAATTCTCACATCTATACATGACAACGAGTTTGACGAGTATAGTTTCAGATAATCCGCATTTGCATATATTTTGATTTCGAACGTGAACGTAGAGAATTAAAACCCGATTGCCGGCCTCAAGGCGAATTATGATATTCTCTCGCACACTGATACTGTGAGTAATGAGAGATCCAAGATACTTGAAGCCCATTACTCCTTCTAGCGTGTGGCTTCCAAAACTGTAATCAACTGCGTCTTGGTCTCGAAAACCAGAGATCAGATATACTTGGTTTTGGATTTGTTGATTTTAAGACCAGCGGAATCTGAACACTGTTCCAGTGGATCAATCACACAGATGTCATCTGCATATGCAAAAAGTTGATTGGATTGTCGGAATAAAATATTGTCCTGAGGTGTTTCACTTTTACGAAAGCTGTATTCCAACACGAGATTAAAAAGTTTCGGTAATAGCGCATCTCCTTCTCCAACACCGAAATTCATTGCTAAAGTTTTCGATAGCCTGTTCCCAACTGTCATAGGCTTGCTTGAAATTTAGGAGGACCTGGTGGTCATCGCGAGGTGTTTCGTGTACTACACCGCACCCGTTTTTTTAAAATCAACAAATGGTTAATTTGGCTTCGGGATTTTTTACGTCGATGTGTCGAAATTTCCAAATAAATGTTTTATGACAAAAGAATTAACTTGAGATTTGAGATCATGAGCGATCGCAAAGTACGGATTCCACCAGAAATAGTCGTCTTCTTTGACAAGTTCTGGATACTGTTCTGTTGTTTCTGGACAAGTTCTGAATACTGTTTGACAAGTTCTGGATTCTATGGGTCTTATGTTTCGTTCGAAATATTTACAAAACATGGGTGCCCCCAGTCACAGGTGCTACATGTGTCATCAATTTAACTACGTGTAATTTTTGCGTAACAAGTTCGAGATACTTCCATTTTATATTCTAATAACGTTTCGACTCCCTTTTGAAGTTCAAATGTTGTTATTTCAGTCGCAGTAGGCTTGTCTTTTTCATCATCTTCCCGCTTCGTGTCACTAGAACCGACTTTCATTACCGCTTGAGGTATTGAAGAGGTATAGCATCTGTCACTCTATGAAACTGAACTGCAACATTAAAAAATTCTGTTGTCACCGGTTGGATTCGAACCTTCCGCGACATTTTATACTACTGGCTTAAAGAACTAGTAGAATATGTCACCCAAACCCATTGTCATGTATGTTTATTTCAAATCTGGATTTTGTGGAGGAACAGACAGTTATTACATGTGCGACAGAAGAATCATGCTTGTGTAATTAATCATGGATCCGGAAGCATGGTCAGAGACGAATGGTGTAGCATTCCTTTAAAAACGTAACCACCCTTTCAGTCTTCGATAGACGAATGTGACACTATCAGAAACAAGGGTTACACGATCCGCCATTTTGTGCTGACTAGTGATCGAAACCGATGAATTCAGATGCTTTAAAAAGATAATTTTGGAATGGAGTTGATGAGAGCTCATAAATCTGTCAACATTCCTTTGGTATAAAATATTTAAAAAAAAAATCTTGTGTTTATTGGATACATGAAGAACAAAATCCTGCAATCATTGAGGAATCGAGTAGATATCCACATTTACCTTTATAGCGGTAGTATTATCATCAGTGTGCACTTTCTGTCGACTTGTGGGAGTTATCGCATCCTGGTTTATTTTGCAGCCTTCTGTGAAGGTCGTATGATATCCCTTATATCCCTTATCTATGGTGGCATTCATCCTTATCTCACCGTCTATTTTTACCCGTCTGTATACCACACCATAGGATCCATCTCGATTGTACTAATTTTGATGAGGATGAAAAGGTTTGTGGAGCTCTATTTTGTGTCGCTATATACAGTTTGTAGATGCCAGTGGGTAGATGACTCACTAAATTGCCTAAATTGCATAAAATGACTCACTAAATTGCCAGTTCAATCTTCAATGCATTCAAGGTAAGTTACTTTTATATATTCAGATCCAGTGGAGGTGGCTTCAAAAGGACTTCAAAATCTGCAGCCGAACATGTTCGCATTGATCCAGTTATCTAAGGCAACAATACCAAGTCTGGTAATAATGACCAGCATAGATTGATTATGTGGTAAGAAATAAATCGACAACTCGGCGGATGGCTGTGATTCATGTAAACAACTCGAAGTGGTCTATAAGTTGAACGAATTGAGGACTAGTTTTGGATAGTTTTTTTTTTTTTTTATTAATGGATTTTATTACAACTGAATATAATTCATCTAGTAACTTATCTTTAGTAAATTTGTTAGTTTTTGTTGAGTTTAACCCACTGGTTATAGCTCCAAGTATATTATAAGATTACATTAACCGCCCCAAATCTAAAGGTTTCGTCCTTCGAAGCCTTCTAACTGGGTCTGTGTTGGTCATAATATTACGCATATCTGCATTTTGATGTTGACCGAGCCGTTGTGCGTGTTTCGTCGCATGTTTCTTGATTTCTTCGCTAACGTATTCCATCTTTAGATCCTTATGAAGGTTGTCGTTTCTTATGTACCATGGTGCATTCACAATGCTGCGTAGAACTTTATTTTGAAAGGTTTCAATTATTTTAACATTGCTCTTCTTGGTACAACCCCACAGTTCTATACCATATGTCCATATAGGTTTCAGTATTTGCCGATATAATAGTAGCTTATTATGTACTGTTAGCTCAGATTTTCTCCCTAAGAGCCAGTACATTTTTCTGTATTTGATGTTTAGTTCTTCTTTTTTCTTTTTAACGTGCTCTTTCCACTTCAGGTTAGCATCAAGAGTCATGCCTAAGTATTTCGCTATGTCCGCATGCATTTGTAATTTACTAGTTGACTCTTCTATACTGTCTCCTACTGCTAGGATTGCTGTATCATCTGCAAACGTTGCAATGTTTGTATCTTTTGTATTTGGAACACTTCTTGTATAAAGTAAATATAGTATTGGTCCCAGAACACTTCCTTGTGGAACTCCAGCCGATATTTGTCTAAGGTCAGAGTATTCATCTTCAAATTTAACTCGAAAATATCGAACAGCTAGATAAGATTTTAATATCTGGTAAAATTGCTTTGGCAGGTCTCGATATAGTTTATATTCTAGTCCTTGGTGCCATACTTTATCGAAGGCTTGTGCAACATCCAAAAAGATAGTTGAACAGATTTTCTTCTTTTCTAGTGAATCTTCAATTAAATCGGTAACCCTATGTAATTGGTCTATAGTAGAATGTCTCTCTATAAAGCCAAACTGATGTGGTGGAATTAGTTTTCTTTCCTCTATTACTGGTTTTAGCCTTTTCAGCAATAATTTTTCGAACAACTTCGAAATTATAGGAAGAAGCGAAATCGGCCTGTACGAGGTTTTAACGTTAGGCGGTTTATTCGGTTTTGGAATCATTATCACTTCTGAAACCTTCCATTGGTATGGGACGTATTTTAGTCTGAATGCTGCGTTTATTAGTTGAAGCAGTTTTCGTAAGCCCTTTTCGGGAAGTTCTTTTACTATTTGACCTGAAATTAGGTCATAACCAGGACATTTTTTTGAACTCAAGTTGTTAATAATTTCATATTTTAGCTCTTGTAATGTTACTGGTTTGATGATTAGGTTATCCACTTTTCTAACTGGGTTTATATTTTCTTCCGCTGATTGCTTTGGAAGGGGCTGGAATGTGTTTTCGAGGTGGGCTGCAAACAAGACAGCCTTCTCCTTACCACTTCTTGCCCAAGATCCATCGTTCTTTTTGATAGGAGGTATCTGCTTATTTGGTCGTTTAAGTCCTTTCGTTGCTTTCCAAAGTGAATAGTCAGTGTCTTTTTGGCTGGAAAGACCAGTTAGATATTCACTTATCGAATTGTTTTTAATTTCTTTGATTAACTGCTTTAATTTGTTGCTTAAATAATTAAGTCTCGATTTACTTTGTGATGCTCGATTCCGCTGCCAAATTTTTCGAGCTTTCCGCTTTTCACTAACCAAATCTCTCACTTCCAATGAATAGTTGTTTTTCTTTGGCACTTTATATTGACTAATGGGCGTACTCTGCCACGCTGCTTGAATTATATTATTATTTAATATATCTACTTGATCATCGAGTTGTGTCGGAGTTTTAATTGGTACTTGTAAAACCGTACTGTTTTCTACTAGCTTCCGGAAAACATTCCAATTTGTTCTCTTGTTTGTTAGTTTAGGCAAATTCACTTTCTTGATTATGGTTGCACTCATTGTCATAATAACAGGTGTGTGATCTGACCATATTCCTTCACTGTTTTCTATCACTACATAGTTTTCTGATGCTCCTTTTGTTACAAAGAAGTCTATTAAATCTGGGATTTTGTTTTTATCTGTAGGCCAGTATGTTGGTTTACCCCCAGAATAAAACTCGCAGTTTAATTCTTGTCCTGCCGCATATAGATCTTTACCCTTACGTGTTGACAGTCTCGATCCCCAGTACGTATTCTTAGCATTAAAGTCCCCTCCAATTATGAAGTTGACTCCAAGCGATTTAAATAACGCGATATAATTTTCTTTAGCCAATTGATATCGCGGTGGGCAGTATATAGATGAAATGCTATACTCCTTTTCATTATTGAGTCGAATTTTAATGGTTGATACTTGCATATTTTCCTTTTCTATTTTTACTCCTTCGTAGTGTTTGATATTTTCTTTAACGAAAATAGTTGATCCTCCTCTCGCTTTTCCTGATGGGTGGATAGCATGGTAGCAGTGATATCCACGAATTTTTACGTACGATACATTTGTGAAATGGGTTTCCGATATTAGACATATGTCTATCTTATCCATGTTTAAGAAAATTTCTAGCTCCGGAATTTGTGGCAATAGGCCATTTGCATTCCAGTTAGCAATTCTTAATGTTTTACTACTATTCATACTAGTAAATCATAGAAGTGAACTCATTCACTGCTTCTTGTTTATTTAGTCGCTTATGTACGGCTTCTTTCTTGTTTTGCAATTCGCATGTTCAAAGCTTCTATACTCCGTAGTATTTTTTCAAGAATTGAAGATTCTTGTTTTTCCTTAATACAAAGTGGCTCTTGTTGCTGGACTATCTGTGAGTATGTCTTTGGTCCCGCTACTGTACTAGCTTGTGGTTGAGCTTTCATTGAGTTTTTCGATGATATTCCGTTAACTGGCATCTCACGGTTTTGCTTAAACTGAAGTTTTTTATTTCTCAGTTTTTGCAGTTCTTTAGCTATCTCGCATCCTCTATAATTTGCTGGATGATCTCCTTTACAGTTTACACATTTAGGAGTAGTTGTTTTGCCCAGTAGGCAGGCTTGCGCTATTGTTTTGGATAGTGCTGTCGAATCTACTCATGTGTTGTACCAGACTAAACTGAAAGTAGATGTGAACTGTGAGTGTTGTACGATAGCTCGTTTGACAGTTAAAAATTAGAATACACGATATTTACCTTCTAAATCGACAGATTTTGGTTGTTAAAGTTCTCTCGTAGTGTACAGTGTGAAATTGATAGCGGTTGCTTATAGATTACGGGTATCTGCTCAATGTTAGATCGGGTGATTTTCTAAATATATTTTTAAAAATGTACATGTTGAGGGCGGAGAGTTAAGATCATGATGACTCAGCCTCCAACTTACAAATGCTATGTATGTCTCCTCACAGTGGTGAGCTTTGTTTTGTGAATTATGAGAACTTATAAAAAGCTCGTAATTCTAAGCTAAATGTCTTTCATTTATACAAAATGTAGTAACGGAGTTGGAATCGGACTAGTAAAGTTGGCCATAATGTATAAGTGTAATCTTTGCCACTGCAAATGGAGGCTGGGAAAAAAGTGTTTTAGGGGCGATCCGCTTGAAAGATTCGAGATGTGGAAAGCTGAGACATATTCAACGTAAACTAACGTTGTAAACCACCTGAGTGAGCCATGAACCTATAGAAGGAAACAACGATCGATTGTGCTGTAGGGTTGAAGAAAAAGAACATGATTAGATTAACAAGGCCCCAAGTGCTTGACTATATCTCTATAAGAACGGATAGGTGGAATTGCCCACCATAGGAGGAACACATGATGTTTGGTTTTGTTTCCATGTCAACGTAAGAAGAATAGTAGAATCAGTAACTAAAACATCACCGATGAATGGAGCCATGAATGGGACAAAATGGAACAACGGGAAGATCCAGTTTTTACTCAGCCTATCATCTGAGACTTAGATAATGGTGCTCTGAAAAAGAGATGGAAGTCTAATGGAGTTATACTTGGACCAAGGAAGAAACTATGAATTACAAATAATCGCTGAGTTGTGCAGGACACTCAACATTAGGATAACTTGGATATTCGGTGAAGAGTTCATTTGGCAAAAGAAGTGGATTCCGATCAAAGGAACTGGGGCAAGTGACTTTTATTGTTTTTGACATCAATGCTAGTGCTGAAGGGTTTCAGAAAAACAACTTGTTTGGTTTTACAACCCGAAAAGGACAAAAGGAATGTAACCGAAGCCAGAATTGAAAGGATCAAAAATGAAAGTAGTATGCATATTCACAGGTACCGTACAAAAAGTACATTTAGCTGTCGAGTAAGACTTAATAGTGGAGTGTTATGGTATGTGGTACATGTGTCAGAATGGAAGGACGGAAAATCCATTCGATTTGTATACAATAAGTGCTAAATGGCCGTAATGGGTAAGTATTGTGTTAACCAGTGTAATGCTAAAGTGAAGTGAATACTAAATAGAGGTCATATAGGCCCTACCAATCGAAAGAGGCTAATCTTTGGCAAACTTACTGATTGAAATCTATTCAGTTTAACCAACCTCTGGTCTTCTCAGATTGTTTTTGCGCCATTAATAATCCGGATACGAATTAAAGTAAAATCGTAAAAATATTTCTTTGTGACATCTCCAACTGGAGTGAAAGAAACATACTCTTGACTTTTCATAATGTTCTTGTACAAAATGTGAGTCCAGTACACAAGGAACCGGCAGTGTATTGTTTCAAAAGGAGAGCGTTAAAAATGAGACAAGGTAATTACATTGTGACGGGATTAAAATACTTGGCTGCCGGAGTAAGTGACCATGTCGCAGAAAAAACTAAGTGGACACTGGATACGATTGTAGTCTAAAATTGTTAAATTTAGATTTCATCAATGTTTATTTCATTCTAAAGAGGAAGGTAAGTCATTAACATTTGGAAAAGATATTAGCCAAATAGTCGACACGGCTTCGCTTGTATCATCATATCCTTTCCATGACCTCTCATTCGCACATTTGCGGCTGCATTTCTTGAATAACTTCAAGTATTCGATCTTTTAGGTTTTGAATCGATTGTGGAGCATGGTCATAGACCATGGTTTATGTTTAAAGGTATTAAACCATACGACTTCGGATGCTAATTGTGATTCCTCCTCGAGAAATAACACGATCAGAAAATTTTTGCTTGGAATATTGCGGTTGTTCCGTTGCTAGTGTGGCAAGTAGCGCCGTCTTGCTGAAAATAAATGTCGTCCACATCAATATGTTGAAATTTTGGCCATAAAATTTTTTATTATAGCTCGGTAGCGCAATCCATTCACCGTAACAGGTTGATTATAAAAGCTAATAATAATGGAAGCAGAGTACAGAAGATTAGTCAATCTGGATGGAAATGGGGCAAATTACCAAGCGTGGAAATTTCAAGTTAGCATCATGCTAAAAGCTAACGGTATATTTGATGTGATGGAGGAAACACGTGAACGAGGAACTGGAAAGGAAGTAATCCTGAAGTGGAATGATGACGATTTAAAAGCACAAAAAATTTTAATAACGTCAGTGTTGGAAAAAATTATAACGCATTTAATAGCGTGTAAAACATCATTAGACAAGTGGTCACGTATTAAGGCATTATACGCAAAATCAACTGAAGCATTCCCTTCAGCAAAAGTTCTATGCATATGTGTATAAAGGAGAGAGTGTAGCTCGACATGTGGCTGATCTAGAAAACCTGAGTCATGAGCTTAAAACGTGTGGAGAAGAAATAAGTGAAAATATGTTAATCAACAAAATTTTAATGACTCTCCCAGAGGAATTCAAACATTTTTATTCGGCGTGGGATAGCTCAAATATAAAAACGCTAAATATACTTACATCAAGATTAATAATGGAAGAAGAGCGAATAAATAATAGGCAGCAGAATCAAGAAGTGGATGGCGCACTAACAGCTAGAAAGAGCAACAAAATTAAAAGTAAATATGATCGTCGCAAAACGAATTTTAAACAAAATGATATTTGTCATTATTGTAAAAAGAAAGGTCATTGGGCACGAGACTGCTGGTTTAATAAAGATAAAAGCAGCAGGAGTAAAATCAAAACAGATGACTATGCATTAATGACAGATGTGGAAAGCAATATGAAGTTTGAATGGTTTCTCGATTCGGGTGCAAGTCATCACATGACGTCAAATAATGATTGGTTCGCTGACTACGAAAAATTTAAAAGTCCAAAATATATAACAATCGGTGATGGAACAAAACTCGAGGCAGTTGGAATAGGAGTGATTCCAGTACAAATATTCAAAAATAACGAATGGGTAAATGGAAACATTCAAGATGTATTTCACGTTCCAAAATTGATGTGCAATCTATATTCAGCGAGCAATGCGGTGGATAAAGGTTATGTAATAACAACAAGACAAAATGGTTGTGAAATCAAAATGAATAATAATACAATAGTATCCTGAGCTAGAGTCGGAAATTTGTTCAAGTTGAAGCTAAAATTACGAAAACTAGAAACCGCACATTATACGCAAAAGAAATCAGAAAAATCATTGGAACAATGGCATCAACTGTTAGTACATCAGAATATACAATACTGCAAAAGTATATTGGAAAATATTGGATTGAAAGTTCAAAATGATCAAAACTCCATTCACCGTAACACCGTATCAGCCTCATTTTCGAACAAGTCAGGTCCAATTACACTGCCAGTCCAAAAAAAGTACCAAACAGTGACACATTGAGGATGAAGAGACTTTTTAAGAATCATTCTTAGATTTTCTGAGTCCCAAGCGCGACATTTCTGCTTCGAGGTCTAATAATTTTTCGATGAAAATCCGAATTATTTTGATGCATTTGAAGGATCCAATCAGCGGCGAGTTAACTGAAATTTTAAAGCCTTTAGACCTAAGTCTTTATGCAAAATACGGTGTAATGTCGTTTGTGGAATGTTTACTTCAAAAGACCGACGAGAAATCAACAAACCTGGGTTTTCTTCAACACTACGGGCTACAGTAGCAATATGCTCAGGTGTTCTTGAGCTACGCACACGGTTTGTCCCAACAGCTCAATTTTTTTCCCACCAGTTTCACTATTGCTGGCCGAATTTCAATGAAGCGTGATCGTACAATTTCTAGTAATGGCGTAGTTTTTACTTGTCAAATGTCAAAATATGACAGCTTTAAAATTGACAGCTGCCAAAATAGAAGGGCATTTAAAATGAAACATCTTATTGGAAAACCTTTTACATCCATAATGGAGTTCAAATCATCTTTGTTTGTAGTTTGATCGTTAATGTTGAAGAATTCTAAGCGCGACGCCTATAAGGGCGCATATCCAAATTGCATACGGTCATTTCAACTTCACAATGCATGGCCTGGCTGGGAGCCAATAATTTTTGATTTTTTAATGATATTGTGAGATTATTTTACAAGAACAATTTTTAAAATGTACACTTTCGTAAATATGTACACTTGTTCAAATACTCAATTTTATCCGAAAATTTCAATTTCGACAATCGTGTTTCTTAAAAAAAGAGTCCAAACATTTTTGTGTTTTTTTTAAATTTATATTTTAAATTTTAAAAATTAAATACACGAAATTAAAAACTTTTGTTGTTGTTTTTTTCTTATTTGTTCACAGAACAACAAAAAATTCGAGGAAATTAAAAAGAAATTTTATGTAAAGCAAACGGTTTGTAATGTTAGTTTTTAGTGCATTAGGTCTTTACTGAGTCAGTAGGTCAACTCAAGTTTACTGATCACATATGAAGCTCATTGGTACTATCGTCTAGGGGAGAAATCAATCTCTTTGATTAAATAAGACCGGAACGTGACTCCAATAGGTGGTTTATTTTGTGGTCATCGTCAACTTTCCCACCTTTTTGCGTTTGTTTTTATTGATTTCGCAGCAAAGTTTCGATCCAACAAATGACTGTTTTGCACTTACACGTGTCAAGCGAATCCAGAAATTTCAGCATGCCTAGGCAAACACATAAGAAAATTCTTATTCATGGTTGGCAGTTGCTTTAGTGCGTTCAGTTCTAAGCATTACTTCTGTAGCATTAAAGAGAAAGTATATCGTTTGGTGATAAGTCAAACACGATCTTCATTATTATTTTATCGAGCCTACAAAAGATGGCGGTTGTCATATATACCGTTAGAGATCATTATGAGCTAGCAGAGAAGGAATATTTTTTCATTGAATGGCTATTGCACATTTCCTGTTTGAGTAGTAAGTATATGAGAAAAACTGGAGGAGCTATTCCATCTCATGTTTTCCATTTGGCGGTTTTAGGGATTTGTCATGAAGTTCATTGGATTTTCTAAACGATTGACAATACGTTGAGTAGTATCCTTGGCTTTTATCCATATTATTAGTTCAGGGTCAGCTAGGCTATAAGATGTTGTACAGGCCTGTACTCAACTATTTGTATACCGATGTATTAGTTGGTTTTGATGTATCTAGATCTGAGTTGTTGTTTGTGTCAGTTGCGGTGGTGCTTCGTCAATTATATATTTTAAAATTTTATGTCTCTAACTGAGGTATGAATACGACTTAGAAAAAGCCTATTTCATCGTTAGAGTAGTCGAATATGGTCTTTTATGACAAGAGTTCAATAACCAATTAAGTTTCTATTGACAACTATGGGCTGTCAATGGCAGCACTAGTGGATTCAATTTAAGGTAAGTCAGATAGCTTATTATTTGGTTCTCAACGGTCATTTATGTCACCTTATTTTGTAAATTGTGTTGTGATTGTCGCTCGGACATAGTTGATTTAATTCAAACCATAGCTTCATTATGCAGTTTTTCGACCACTGTTAATATATTTATATTATACAGGTTTCACAGCATCAGCGAAGAGACCTTTGAGTTGATATTATCTAAAATAGATTAATGACAATAATTTACATTCAAGAAATGGCCATAAGTCATGTCCAAAGTTCCCTATCCCAGCCTTAACATTAGATACCACAATAAACTCCTTGTCGAATTATCCTTTTATCTCAAGGGGTAAAAAACGTATAGTTGAGAAGGTTCTACTAGAATATTTTGATGGCCCTGCAGCTTTTACCACAACACCAGCTGGGCGGTTACTGTTAAAGACCTTTCTCCTCAAATTTGTTTTAGTTTTTGGGATTGACCAGAAATCACAAGCTACTGCATTTTACTAAATATATTTTTCGATGCCGGAGATCGCTATAAAGTTACTTCAGCAGTGTGAGCTGATGCGTTGTCGTAATGTAAAAAGAAGCGCCATAAATTCTCATTCTTCCGGGTTTCAACAAATTTTTGGAAACTGTTGGTAAACAGTTTTCGTTATAGATCTTCGTATAGTTACCGACTGACCCTTTTCCAGTGAAATAGCTGTTATTTGATCGGTTGAACTGATAATATTACTATTGTTGCTATTTTTGGATTTCATACCATGGACTGCTGTTTGGTTTGCAAATCGTACTTATAGAGCCAAGATTCGTCACTAGTAACGACTTTACTTCATTTGCTAGAACATCTTTTTAAATTCGTGGAACCTATCGAGCAGGATTTTCAAGACCAAATAATAAGCAATTATTTCTTGTATAAATCGTGAACCTTTGTCAATTTTGGACTTTACCAGACACAAATTTTTTCGTCTCCATTCAAACCGATCGTTCTAAATTTTTGTAAGAAGTCTCATAATACAAATGCAAAGGATTTGGTATTTTTTTTTTTAAAAAAAAATTTTTAGAGTCGCCTGCGAAGCGAACATTTGCTACTTCCCACGTATTGCACTGTATTTTAATTCTTGCCAATGGTAAAATAATTGATGATCATTCAAGACAGCATTCATCCATTTGATGCTTTCCCGCTTTCGATAAAAATATATCCCTTAATTTTGACAATATTCCACCATTCCTGAATATCAATTATTCTGGGATCACTAATGAGATGGTGCAGGTTAATGAAGAACCATGGCTTTTTGCTCACCTAATGATTCCAAGATCAAGTGGCAGAAGACCTAGAGCCATTTTAAGAGATACAGTTAGTGTGGTATGCAGAGCTCTCACAATACCAAAACAAACAAGTATTTGAAGACGGTTTAGAGGTTTCACTCCAACCCTACTCAATCTTCTAAACCAATATAATACGCGTCTGGCTTTTAAGCTCCATGATTTACATAACTCTACTTGACCTTATATCATGACAATAAACCACTGAACAAGTGAGGTCTCCATGCCAAGTCAACTTCTGAGATCATCGCACTGAAAAAAGCGTTATCAAACGCAATGCCTAGAAACGCTTCCAAAGCTGGTTCCTTGTTGCGTGCGATTTTTCAGTCCGTCCTACGACTTTATGGAGTACTTTTTCAACAGATTTCTGATATGTATGAGTTACAAGGGAAAAGCCCTGTGGTTGGGGGCATTCGTGTTTCGTAAATATTACGAACGAAACATGAGACCCATAGAATACCACCACAGTATCCAGAGCTTGTCGTAGGAGGCGACTAAATCTGGTTGGATCGCTGGGCTGACGACCCGCATCCGTAAAACCGTGAAAATGTTAAAAATGTCAACAAAACTAAAAAAATCGGATACCGCCAAAACAACAAAAAAAACGAACCCCCGCTTAAGTACCCGGACACGAGATTGAAGATCGGCACGTGGAACGTGCAGTCATTAAGAAAACCTGGCGCGTTGGACGGCCTTATCACATGCATGAAAGAGTATCGGCTGGAACTCGTAGCTCTCCAAGAAACTCGATGGCCTAAAAGTGGAGACCATGTGTCCCAAGGCTATACGTTGCTACACAGTGGAGATGACCTCGGAAATCTTGGGGTTGGATTTCTCATTGGGCCACAGGTAAAAAAGGCTGTCTTGGACTTTCAAGCAGTCGATAATCGAATGTGTAAGCTTCGCTTGCACATGAGATTAGCCAACCTGTCAATTGTCTGTATACATGCGCCCACTGATGTAAGCCAATCCCAGGATAAAGACTCATTTTACAATAATCTAGATAATCTGATGGGTTCTATACCGGAGCACGATGTCAAATTGGTGATTGGTGACTTTAATGCTAGAGCTGGCAGAAATCAGACCGACTTATGTAACAACATAGGTCCGTACTCCCGACACGAAACTGCGACCGAGAATGGGGAAAGAATGATGTACTTTGCGATCGCTCATGATCTCAAAGTAGCAAGTACATTCTTTCCTCATAAAAACATCCACTTAGAAACATGGACACACCCACGTAAAACATCCCGAAGCCAAATTGACCATGTGTTGATTTCAAAAGGGCGGGCTCGGGTTGTCCAAGATGTGAGATCGTATCGGTCGTCAACAAAATTCGTAGGCAGTGACCATTTTATGGTTGCTGCAAAGCTACGATGGAAATTTTCGTACAAGTCAGGGAGGACAGGAAAATATACAACGCGATTCTCCTGTGAAGGTCTGATAAATGAAGAAACGCAACGAAAATATCAAGATCTTGTCAGCAATAGCATTATACAATCCAATTACCAATCTGATGATGTGAACAGTGTCTGGGAAGTATTGAAAACCTCGGTTGTCGATGCTGCCCAGCACACTCTCGGTATAGTGAAAACTAAGCCCAAAAATGATTGGTTTGATGAGGAGTGTCGTCTTGCTGTTGAGCAACGAAATATAGCCTATAATGAAGCGCAGACTCGGTTTACAATCGCAAGGAAAAACAAAGCAGTTCTCGCTAGGAGGACAGCTAAACGCATTTGTAGACTGAAGAAGCGAGAATGGTGGAAGGCTAAGGTCTTAAGAGTACAACAACTCAGCAATGAGCACAATTCGCGTGGTTTCTTTAAAGGAATCACCGAATTGCACCATACCTTAAGATCTCGGTCAACTGCCATTCGGGACCAGGATGGAAACCTCTGTGTTAACGTCGATGCGGTACTCGATACATGGCGTGAACATTTCTCTGATTTACTTAATGTTCCACATGTATCACAAGCTGTGTTTGAATACCCTCAAATACAGACCGCGGAGATGTTCATTGAGGATCCATCCTATGAGGAATTCACAATGGCCATGCAGAAATTAAAGAAAAATCGTTCACCAGGAGTTGATTGCATTAATTCAGAGCTCTTGATATTCGGAGGGCTAACTTTGTGGAACTGTCTTTTCGACCTTGTTCGATTGGTATGGCGAAATGAAGTTATGCCCGAAGAATGGAAAGTGGCCGCGTTATGCCCAATTTTCAAGAAGGGTGATCGCTTGAAATGTGAGAATTATCGCGGTATAGCTCTCCTTTGCACAGCATATAAGTTACTGTCATACATTATCTTGGGAAGAATTACTCCTCTAGCGGAGGAAATTGTCGGTGACTACCAAGGAGGATTCCGTCCAAATCGGTCAGTCACTGATCAAGTTTTTTCGCTGCGGATGATTCTTTCCAAGTACTACGAAACATCTCGCGATGTACACCAGGTATTCCTAGATTTCAAGCAAGCCTATGACTCGATCAATCGAGAGAGATTATGGTATGCGCTTGAATATTTAGGAATACCGAAAAAATATGTACATCTGTGTAAAATGACAGTAACGCAGTCACAATGCTGTGTCAAAGTTGAGAACAGGCTATCGAGAACTTTTGCAATCAATTCCGGTGTTCGACAAGGAGATGCGCTGTCCCCGATACTTTTTAATCTCATGTTGGAATACATCCTTCGTAAAAGTGAAACACCTCAGGACAACATCTTATTCCGACAATCCAATCAACTTCTTGCTTATGCAGATGATATCTGTGTGATTGGATTAAATGGCAACGGAGTGAAAGAGATACTTGATCCACTGGAACAGTGTTCAGCTTCTGTTGGTCTCAAAATCAACGAGTCAAAAACCAAATATCTAATCTCGGGTTTTAGAGACCAAGACGCAATTGATTTCAGTAGTGGTAACCACACGTTTGAAGGAGTGATGAGATTCAAGTATCTTGGATCTCTCATCACTCACGATAATAGTGTGGGAGAGGATATCAAGGTCCGCCTTGCCGCTGGCAATCGGGCTTTGTATCCTCTACGTCCACTGCTGAAATCAAAATATCTTGCAAATACGGATAAGCTGAAACTGTACAGAGTGTTGATCAGACCCGTTGTCATGTATGGATGTGAGAGTTGGACCTTGACGGATGAGTACGAAAGATGGCTTCTAACATTCGAGAGAAGAATCATGCGTGTGATATATGGTCCAAAACGCGACGTCGATGGCACTTACCGAGTTCTTTTCAATCACGAGATCAGGAATTTAATGCAAATTCCTGATATCGTGCATGAAATTAAAGGACAGCGAGTACGCTGGCTCGGACACGTTCTGCGTGCTGATCCGAACCGAATGATACAGCGAACCTTTAAGGGAGAACCGCCTTTCGGTAGGCGAAGAGGTCGCTGTCGGCGACGATGGCTCCACGGCGTAGAGAGCGATCTGGCATCTTCAAACTGCCTACAACGGTTTGAAGAGCTGGCTCGTGATCGAAACCGATGGAGTCAGATTGTTGACACGGTACGGGCCAATAATGGCCTGTAAAAACCGTAAAAAAAAAAAAAAAAAAAAAAAAAAAAAAAAAAAAAAAAAAAAAAAAAAAAAAAAAAAAAATGAGTTACAAGGAAATGCTCCATCGGATTCTATCTTTTGTCGCCACCACGAAATTCAATCTCTGAAACTATTTAGTTGGTGTGCCAGTTAATTTCCATCTACTATAGTAGAATTCTCACTTTCGGGAAAATGAGGTTACGGAAATTTTATTTGTACCCTTTTTGTGAAGATTTTTTTTAAGTCCCAATCTTCCTTTATACCGGTTTTCATGACTTTGTTGAACGTTATCTTGTCTGCTTCCTCACTCTGCCAAGTCCCCGGTTCATAATGGTATCCCAGTTCTTCCAGGCTAACTTAGAGGACTACTTTCCTCTTCACTTTCTGATTTTCGTTGCTGAATATAGAAGTGACTAGTTGAGATGGAGTCTATCAAGTTCCCAATCAGTGTAACTTCGGTTTTAAAATTCTCTAATTTCGGGTTTATCGCTGGTGAAAGAGAATGAGAAGTAGCGATGGTCCATCCAAGAAGATACTTTCCCACTAAGATTCCATGAGACAAGAGTGATATAAATTATACTTCCTGCTTTGAGGATGTCAAAAAGGTAGGTCTATTTCCTACATTCAAGATGACTAGATAAATATTCCAGAAGAGAACTACCTCTACAATTTATATCGTAGCTGCCTCGAAATCGTGGTCTGAGTTTGCATCGTATCCAATGATTGGGATATCATTATGGTTTGTGTGTTCTATAGCTTTGTAAAACTCTTGAAGAGCAGAATGAAGTTCCGAATAATATGAGAAGTAAACATGAGACCACTAGAACCAGACATTTAATACCGTGTTCCTTTACTTGAGCAACAACTGCTGTAAGGTTATTGCAACAGATTGCATTTATGAGTCAGTATCATGGTTCTTGAATCAAGAAGACATATTCAAGTGGTCAGTTGTTTGTGTGACAACATCCTTAATCCTTATGATTCGTTCTTCTTTTAACGCATTTTGGAATATAAATGTGCTATTTTGTTGCACATGTTCCAGGAAAACATAACTATCCATACCTATGTTTTTTCGAAATGATAACTTGTTAGACATGTATGGTGGCATTCCTTGATATTGAGGTCCCCTTTAACAATGTAAAGACGGAGACAATTCTGGAAGGATTGTCGTTTATACGGGTTGATTACCCTGTAAGAGGGTTAATCAATAACATGCTTAGGTGCAGTATGGTTAACTTGAAGCTGGAGAAATCCCCCATCAGGAGGTGGCTGGCTAAGGAACCACGCAGAGAGGTGATATGTCTCCTCTTCTCTGGAACATAGCAATCAATGGATTGCTGTTGTAACTGGAGAAAGAGGGGATGAGAGTGATTGCTTATGCAGATGACGTGGTAAATATTTAAGCACAGTGAATGACGTAATCTAAAATGCCCTCCCAATCGTTATGAGGTGGGCCATTAAATGTGGACTAGATTTCTAGGCATAATCTTGGACAGTAAACTTAGTTGGAAGCCCAACATTTTGGAAAGACTAAACAAGGCTAGTATAGCCATGTACTCGTACAGAAACGCCATCGGAAAGAGATGAGGCCTGAAGCCGCAGCTGCTACACTGGCTTTTAACTTCCGTAGCAAGACCCGTACTTATGTATAGGATAAGCATGTGGTGGCCAGCTCTTTAAAAAGTAACGGCCGCTGAGGACAACATCAACACGACTATCAGTCATATCTCAGTGGAAATGTCTTCAGACAGGACACTTGACGATAATTAGATCGCTCAAAAAGGAACTGGCTAATCTAGATTATATGTTACACAGACTTTGTGCGTCGGAAATGGTTCCAAACTTCTTGCCCCTCAAGGGAATCTTGGAGGAGAGGATCGGTTTACAGTTCTTTACAGATGGCTCCAAGCTACACTGTAAAGTAGGAACTGGAGTCTTCTGTGATAAATTGGAAGAAGATAAATCAGTAAGTCTCCCTGACCTCTGCAATGTAAACCAGACAGTGATAGTGATTGAGGAGGTCCTGAATTGATATCGTAATTTATGTGGACAGTCTGGCGGCAATCAAGTCGCTGTTTCTTTGGCGCCTAGAGTGGCGTTGAGTTGTTACTTGTCTCTGAATGAGATGAGTGAGCATTTCAACATTCATATAGTCTGGGTCTCGAACTAGCGAGGCATGGTACAACTCTCCAACTGCTACCGCATATCCATTAAGGCACTTAAGACTGTGCTTAAAAAGGAGGCAGTAGCCTCACCGAACGAAAGGTGGACGAACACCCTCTCATGTAGTGTAGCAAAACTAGTCTGGGCAAAGCTGGACTTGAAACGCTCAAAGACACTAATCTCCCTACGAGCACGTGAATTAACAACGATCGTGAAGATACTCACATGACACTGCCTACTTGGAGAACATGCGATGAGGCTAGGACTAGACGCAAATGACTTTTGCAGAAGCTGTATGGAGGAGGAGTAGGAAGAGACGGTAGTCCACCTCCTATGCTCTTGCCCGCTTTGGGACACAAAAGACATGAATATTTGGGTAAATTCTTAATGAACTGCCTCTCTGATCTGTCACGCTACCTAACCTAGACGTCGTAATTTATGAAAGCTCAAAAATCTAAAACATTGTTTTACGCCACACATGCTAATTTATCACACTATGTACAGCATCGTAATCTTTAAATATAATATGAGAAATGCACTAACATACTAAAAAACCGACCAACCGAAGAAAAACATTTTTTTTGATCGTTTATGATATTTTTAAAATTAACTCGTGAAAATTAAAAAAAAAATTAAAAATATTTTCATTTTCAAAAAAAAAAAATTAAAAAAAAATTGGTCTTATTCAATCGGGCTCCAGATTTCTGGACGTATACACATTGCTTGTTAAAATTCATTTTTTTTCTGTTCTTTAATTAAAATAAATAATTAAATTAAATTATAATTTGAAACAAAAAAAAAATAAATAAATAAAATTTTTTTATATACTGTGTGTGTTTGTGTTTAAAAAATTAGTTATTTTATAAAAAAAATTATAATTAAAAAATTAAAAAGGTTGATTTATGTGATGTGTTAATTTTAATTAATTTTTAAAAATTTCGTGAAATTTTGCATGTGCATAAAAGAAAATTATTTATATAATTTCAGATAAGTGTGAAGAAATGCAAATTAAAATTAATAATTTTTGGATTATTTAACAAACGGAGAAAAAATTAAGAAAAATTTAATTAAGAACAAAAGTTAAAAGAAAAAAATAAGAAAGGATATATAAAACATTTAAAAAATGATTCCTTCAGGTAACCGTAGTTTAATTTATTTTTTTAATTTTTTTTAACAAAACGACAAAAAAATGGAAAATTTTTCATAACTCAATATAAATAGCCCGAGAAAATTCTATTTAAAAAACAAAAAAAAATTAAGAAATCTCAGCAGATACAGAAAATGTGTGTGATTTTTTATTTTTGTTTTTTAAATTAAATAAAAATTTTTAATTTTAGTTTTTTTTTTATTTAACAATAAAATTTGCTATTCTGATACTTGTAATTGTCGTAATTTTTTGTCTATTTACGTTATAATTATAACGTAGCGGCGCGAAAGAAACCCCCGGGGATTATATTCTTAAATTGGACAGTACAATTTCTTCTTGCACTTTTCCTATATACTGTAATGCACATACATAGGCACACCACGAACATAATATCAGTCTTTATATAGGAGTACATAAATCATAATCTTTTTTGCACATAACATTATTTGACCGGTGCGGTGCGGTGCGGCGACGACTGATAAATATTAAAAACACATGCGTTTCGTCTTAATGTCGATTTATATTTTGAATATATCGTCTTTAGTTCTTTGTCTTACTCATAATTTTTTATTTTTACAAAAAAATAATTTTAATTTTGAAAAAGTTTATATTTAAAATTTTGATGTTATGTAATTTTTATTGTTAAGGCTCACGCTGTTCGAGCACTGTATACATTATGGTACAATACCGCATATGTTCGACATGTTATTCGCAAAATCGACGTATAATGTTAGATCAAAATGTCTCGACAGTAATAATAACGGAGTTTACAGGGCATTGCTAGTTCGTCGGTTTTGACAACAAGCCAGCTCTGCTTCAGCTTCCGACTTGCCTCCTCTTTCAACGTACGATAACATTAACGTCTTAAATATAAAAAGACATTACTAAGAAACAATCGAGTTCTCGAGATCAAAATTGGACGTCACGTCGAGGATATAAACCCCAAATGGCTGCTACAAAGCTGTACTTCATATATTTTCTAAAAGACTGGTAAAATAAACGAAGTCACGACGTTTTTGGTGATCAACTGACTTGAGTTCTTGTGTTACCTAACTGAACTTTAAAACCTCAGTCTTTATGCAAAATACGGTGTAATGTCGTTTTTGGAATGTTTAATTCCAAAGATCGACGAGGAATCGACAAACCTGGTTTTTCTTCAACACTACGGGTTACACCATCAATATTCTCAATTTTTCTTAAGCAACGCACACGTTTCGATTCTTTACTTCATTAACTTGTCCGACAGATCAAATGTTTCCACCAGTTTCACTATTGTTGAAGTTTCACTATTGAGCAGAAGAATTTTCATCATTTTTGTAGTGAATTTGAACAATTTCAATGCGTTGCTGAACAAGTATCGTACTATTTTTAGTAATGGCGTTGTTTTTACTTGCCAAATGTCGAAATAGGACAGCTTCAAAATTGACAACTGTCCAAATAGCAGGCTATTCACAATGAAACCTCTTAAAAGAAAACCCCTAACTAGAATCTCATCACTTCAAAAAACGCTACCACTACTGTTATATCAATTGCATATTGGTCTTTCCATCCTTTATAACTCAAACCACTCACAAAGATACCATCCGTGCATGGATGAACCTGGGTTGTGTGATGAAATTAGACGTTGTTTCCAATATGAGAAATTTAATATTGGGACAGCCCATCCCCATGTCGAACATCAGAATTACTAAAGTTCCCGATAGTCCGCTCACAATTTTGACAGATGCCGCTAAATGTCATTTTATACAGATCATGCATAGTAAAAAAGGTCAGTGTCATACTGATTTAGCCGAAACCCTCTATGATTTATATTTTATTTCTTCCGGTAGAGGAATGATTCTTCCCAAAATATGTAAAACGAGGAAACACGAAATGACAGTTCAATTCGATATGGGATGGATTTTACATGAACACATTTCGGTTTTTTTATATTTTTCGGTG
Source organism: Tipula lateralis (assembly GCA_963932295.1). Classification (NCBI taxonomy): domain Eukaryota; kingdom Metazoa; phylum Arthropoda; class Insecta; order Diptera; family Tipulidae; genus Tipula; species Tipula lateralis. The sequence continues at coordinate 115,802,422 of OZ010736.1, forward strand.
TTCTGTCACAGCTTGTGGGACAAATGTGGATCAGTAGATTAAAATAATGCTATAGCTTTACACAAATGGTGTTATCCTGGGCCCGATTGCCAAAGGTGTTAAGGTTACTGTTATATAATTCGATAACTGTTTGACAGACACCACAAACTGGTTAACATTCCTCGTATGGCAAAACAGCCTTTTTGAGCTTGCGTTTGAACCAAGTTTGCACTTCATTATTACAAGACGATAGACCTTTGAAACAATCAGTTTTGGGCGTAGTTCCACTATACTTAGATAGAGTCTGGTACAGGCGCGCATTGACATTGCAATATTTCAATACTTCCCATACTGTTTCACAAATCAAATTGATAACCAGATTGCATAATGCTGTGAAGATACATTATTTGAGTTTCTTATATACCTCTGCCCTCTCCTATCTTGTATACGAAAATCTTCATTTTCCAACAACCAGGAAGTGGTCAATCCTACGTCTTGAAAAATTCAAGTTCACTTTGTTTAAATCAACACATGATCAATTTTTAGTCGGGATGGCCCACGTGAAGGTCTTCATGTTTCCAAGTGGATGTTCACACCAAAAAATCATCAATAAGACGTCGTCCTCAGTTATATAGAGTCCTTCAGATTGTCCAAATTATTACAAAATAAGTTATGTTGGGGTTGACTTACATCGGTGTGCTCATGACGATACTGGCAATTGTATACATGTACAGGGTGGTTTATTTTACGTAATTCTTATTATTGGTTTCTTGGGAGTCTAACACATTCGGTTTTAACTGTTTCCCAGTGGAAAATTTTACTCAAAAATTCATTTCAAGGTCATCTACAACGTGTAGTGATGTATAACTATGGGACACAAGACACGAGTTAAAAGTGGAGATAAGCGTCTCTACTTTTGGAACACAAAGAGTTTCTTCAAGATCAATCTGTTCCATAGCTGACATTCTGTCATATATGTGATAAGGACATAAAACGCATTCTCGAGTCAATCATATTTGACTTTTTTAAAAGTAGTTTCTATAGTGATGCGGATTATCGGTCCAATAATCCAATCCAATATGTCTCTGGTCAAATTTAGTGAGATTAGTTCCCTGGTTATGTTGTACTGGCGCAATGGAATCTGGATTCAAAATCAACAATTCAACTTTATCCTGATGGTAAAGGTGTTTTAATGGAACTTGTTGTAGGTACACAACACATCCTTCTATAAGTTGAATCTGATTAAGTCTGATCATTCTGAACAATCAAAGATTGTACTTTAATCGATCGATAACTGTTTCTATAATTCCATCTTCTCACATTCTGAATAACTTTGCACATCAACTTGCCAACCAACTTGATATTTGATTTGATATTTTTGTTTTGATTCGTGAGGAAAAAATTTGTTGAAGTGATGAAATGGTATATTTGCTGATATTGCTGTGATGATCTGGAGTGCATACGGAAATAGAACGACTCTAACTAATCCAATCCGGATTAGATTTGATAAATTCTCTCCCACGGATATGTTAAAACCGACATGTCCGTTGTTAAATATTTAAATTGCTTGTACAACTGTACAATTGCGATCCTGGTTGAAAATTCAAGTCCCTTCTGTAACGAAAGAGAACACTTACGACCAACGATGGTGTTCATATTATCTGTCGTATTACGTCATAATATTGACGTTGAACGATGAAATAATAAAGTAAGAGCTTGGTGGTCTGTATTAAGTTCAAAACAACTGCCGTACAAGTAGGTGTCTGAAATTTGTACTCCCATAAGCTTTTGTGCGTCCTTTTAAATTGTCCACTATTAAGTGTTCGATACAATCGATATAAATAACCACTACAACTTCTTTTAACGTGTGACTTCTGACGAAAATTTTGGCTCTATTGATCCATATACCGATTTAATCTTAATGATCCTCATGATATTGACTTGCGAGAACAATGTCGTCTCAGTATACATATACTGCACAAGGCACATTATCCACTGTACGTTCTCCTTAGAAGCCTGTAAGAATACCAGAGCTGATATTATTTCGTTGGTACTCAAAAAGTCAGATGGGCGTATTGATGTAGAATCCAGCTTAGAAAAATATTGATTTCTCCCAAAATATTGATTTCTCCCAAACTATTTCACAGTTCTCTGAGATGGGGAAATGATCGAATTTCAGCTGGGAGTTTATTAATACTAAGAAATCGGCACATAGTGGCATTTTTCCGTTCAAGCTTTTAGACGAGGATAAGTGTGGCCGATCCAATTCAGTTGATTGGTTTCAGTACGCCATGTGAAACTAGACGATCGAGTTTGCCTAATTCACATAATGCGGATTTGGAAGAATAGCTATTACTAATTATTACATCGGCTTTGAAAGCCGTGCAAAAAAATTAAGGTTTGATATCTTCTCAATGTTGACCAATTACAGATTAATTTTATGCTCGTACAAAATAGTCAAGACGAGATAAAAATATAATTTTTCGTAAAGTGCGAGTGAAATAAAAAATATTTCCAGTACAAAAAATTTATTTAGTACTGAGTAAATTTTTATGGTTACTGAGAAAATAATTATAGCAGTACTGACAAAATATATGAAGAGAAGTATTTTTATTCAGTACTGGAAAAATATTTTATAGGAAAAATAAAGATGCATGATTTTTTATGGTCAACTCATTATTTTAACATTTCGTTTGGTGCCATCCATCTTAATTCATTGTAAAAATAATTAAAATAATGAATAATTATGTAAAGTTTATTTTTTTTAAATTTATTGTTGTAGATTTAAAGTGTATTTTTTCTTTTTTTTCAAAAACAAAAATTTTTTTGAAATTTATTGGTTATGGTACACGCATCTGTCAAACTATATCCACTATAAAAAAAATAAAAAAATAAAAAACGATCTTTGTCACTCTAATGGCATTTTTAATTTTTTTTCTCGCTTTGGTTTTTTTCAGTAAAAAATACTGACATTATTTTGTTGAAGTGTAATAATGATGCAAGGTGCTGTAATCGTGACAGCTAATGATGAATGGTGGGGAGTTAAACTTTGAACTCCACACAGAGTGGCATTGATTGACAAAGCTAAGGCGCTGAATCAACCAGCCGATGAAGACGTTTGTCTTGAAATGTATGGCATATCTTATCTTGGGTGTATGTGGTCTGTAATATTCGTTTCGCTGGGACGGTTTCGATCTGATGACGTCATTATTGACTCGTTGTGTGATCGAAAAGATCAAATCCATCTCATCAGGCATATGCGACCGGACTTGATGCATGTTGCATTTCGTTCCTATATATACTGTGAGGCTATGTTGCAACAGTTCTAGCGAATTTTACAGAATTTCACTCGAAATCTTTTTTTTTTTTCGATTATTTTTGTTTATACTTCACTATTGTGGCGTGACTATTCGTCGTATTTGTGAACGCCACAATTTTCATAATGGAAATCAGACTTAAAGTCGACTCCGACTAAACCTTTCACCATAAGCAGTGAGTCTGAAGTGAGAATCGATCTGAAAATAGTCGGATGGGTAAAAACTATCTCTCTTAACACTTTGGCTGCCAATTTTGTTCCAATGTTGTTCTAGACATACATTCCACTTTTTTTTATTACGCCAGTATTAATTCACAAAAACATACTGTAGAATGTATGTTGAGGTTGAGAACAACACTGGCTCTATGAGAAAGATTTTGGAATGTAAATCCAGAACAATACTGGTGTGGTTGGATGCCATTTAGAATATATGTTTTGAACAATATTGGCATGGTTGGGTGGAATTGGGTGGAATCGAGTGTATGCTCATTACAACAGTGGCAGCCAAAGTGTGAACACGTATCAATCCAGTTTAAGATGCAAGCTTACTTGTAGCGTTAGTTCTGTGTAAAAATCGATAACCTTTTAGCTGTCGATACATTATACTCAAGATGCTGAAGCGGGATGCAAAAGGGATTTTCACCTCCTGATTACGAACGGTGAAGTGAATGAACAGTTGTTCGAGTGCAGAATTTATGGGCCGAGCCATATTCTATGTCAATACTTTAGGCTGGCATGGGCTATGAAATGTGCAGATGGTTATACGTAAATTAAAGCCAGTCATACTTCTTCGATTTGACTGCAATGACGTAAGAAAGCACGTAAAAAAGTGAACTACGAAAGAGTGCATTGAGTCCCAAAACATAGTTCGCAATGATTAAAAAACACAAACCAAGACATGATACACTACCCCTGCTTTATGGTACAGTAACCTTAGGCAAAATAAAGATGGGTGAATTGCTGGTTTTGGTCAACTTTCCTGGCTGCGTTGTAATTAGTTTCAAACTCGTGGTCTTGAACCTAATTTTTATATATTAGATCTCAAACAAGTGTTATTATTGGCCAATCACAGCAGACATTTTACAGTGATTTATAAGTAGCCAATGAACCCATTGGCTACTTACCATTGGCTACTTATTAGCCAATAAATAAGTAGCCAATGGTCTGTCCTCAGGTTGAGATACCATTTAATGTGGTGTTTGACCGCCCAGGTGGCGCAGTGGTTAAAGCTGCGGCAGTTGGAGCGGGTGGTACCGGGTTTGAATCCTGATCCGGGGCAAGATGGATGCAACAAGAAATTTGTCACCATCGATCGTTTGGATGGTGGTGTGAATTCATGAGCCGTCCCATCGTTCATGTCAGTACTATACTCTGACATGGAGCTATGCAATGCACAGATGGTTCTACGAAAAATTGAACCTATAGCCGTACATAAAAATGGTATCACAACGGACCAATTGCCGGTCTATAAGTGTGCGTTAGCAGCCGCAATAACATAACATAACATAACATACTGTGGCATTTAGTTAGAGATGATCTGCAAAAATCTGGCTGTTAGTCAGAGCTACGAAGGTGATTTATTTGAACAGTATAGATTGTTAGTGTATGGTTTGGAATCTATTGTTCCACCAGTTCAAGCCATCCCGTTCAAAGTCAACGTTAAATTATCACTTTACACTTTCATGCCTTTGGTGGCCACAACGATTGAAACGCTTCTTTAAGCTGGACAGAAACAAATTCAATTCAATTTTATTATATTCTAATTCATAAATTCATGCCGTTTGGCCATCACTAGTTCGATTGACATGTGCTGTTAAAATAACTTCGATTCTTGTATTCTTCAGGTATGAACTGTATCCAAATCACCAAATATGTTGTAAACGCGTACAATAGCTTCAATTGTATGTCAAATAAAATTTAGTTGGACTATTCGAATTCTTATTATCAACTTACCGGATTCACTACTCCATAATCGATAGTAAAAAATCGACCACAATCAACGTATATCGGCTCCACAAGCAGGGTGTATATAAAACGAATGATGCATGGCATTTGATGTTCGAATCGTTGTGATACGGCCATTAACTGTGGTATAATTGTCGACTGCTTTTTTGTCATATTATTCGATTCGTGTATCAAAACTGCAATGTGTATGAACGATGGTAGCCAACAGTATAGCACCGCCATTGCCTGGCCAATATGATAAATGACGAACAAATAAATCCAGTAGAATTGTACAATTAGTTTGGCGAAATTGAGCACAAAATTCATCATTTGCGTTGTACCAAATATTTTATTAACATTCCACATGACTATCCATAAATAGTGATACGCCAAAAGGATTCGTTTCATCTCGACACAAATCATATGTCGCGGTAAATATTTGGCCCGCACCAATATAAGGTGTAAATGGAATTTCAACACATCCAATCGCGTCCGCACATAATGTATGTACACCAAATGATTGAGTATCCATATACGGGACATTGTATACGTGTACATTGTGACCGTCCAAAATTGTGTCCATTGACATTCGACACCCAGCATCGAGTAGAGTGATCCGAGCTCGATTAGTATCGTTATGATCCATAAATTTATAAAATCGCGATTGTAATTATGCGCTCGATTGAAATAGTTTGTGTCGAACAGATCGTCGAAATTTTTTAAATTTTCATAAATTTTTGTGTATTTGCAACGTTTCGTCACGGATACGATATAGATTGCGATTGTTGTGCCGTTTAACGCCGACAGCTGTAAAATATCCGAAAAACTTGAAACGTTGTTCAGTAACGATATAACACGACGAAAATTCCAAATTGTGTACGAGATTGTCGTCCCGAATATTAACAAGTTGATGTAGAAAAATATTTTCAAATTTATCTTAAAATTTTGCAAGACGGGGGTCTGATACAGCCCGAAGCACGAAAGAAATATGATAAATTTTCGGTGACTCTTTAAATCATACATCTCAAAGGTGGTTTATGTTCACAACTAAGTATGTGGATGATTGTCGTTGGATATGTTCTGTTTGACTAATTAAGAAGAGGTCATAAATCAATATTAATTGTTTCATTGTGACAGCAAGCGATGACGAATGGTTTTGTAATTTAAATGAAGGTCTCAAGGGGTTTATAAAATAAAAGGTTTTGATACTGCGTCACCGGTGTCCAAATATTCAAATCATAATTGATTCTAGATATGTAATCGTAAATTCAAGGTCAAGATAAAGCAGTGGAAAATCAATTATCGATGAAATGATGTTAGATTGAAAAAATTGTTCAAACATGTTGGTTTGATGCCCAGGTGGCGCAGTGGTTAAACCCGCGGCAGTTGGAGCGGGAGGTACCGCGATCGAATCCCGATAGGGGCAGGATGCTAAAGGGATTGAATCTTTAGCTGTGGTGTGAATGAACACGGGCTGACCCATTTTCCATGTCAGTCCTATAGGCTGGCATGGAGCTATGCAATGTGCAGATGGTTAGGAAAATCGGACCTATAGCCGTACGTCCTCGAATTGGCTGTAATGGCGTAAAAGTAAAGACGTTAATAAGCGAACCGCGAACAAGTAGGGAGTGCTTTGAGCCCAGAATTTAACCTCATAAAATTCCATCAATAAATCGATTCTCATTCCTTTTTATCTCATTCATTTTTTTACCGTCTTTTAAAGGCCATTAACGTATTTAACGGGTGGTTCTCCCTTTAAAGATCGCTATACCATTCGATTGGGATCAGCACGCAGAACGTGACCTATCAGCGTACTCGCTGTGCTTTGAATTCATAAACGATATCAGACATTCTCATTCGTGTACTAAAATACAATTATTATTAGTGACATCTAATGAGTAGCATTCAAAACAAAAATCTTGCTCTAAATGCATAACCTTAATCATTGTATTCGATATGGTTTTCAAATGATCGTTATTGTCTATTGCATGGAACCCCAAATCGTCTAGTAAAATGGTCTTTAATCAAACTAACTTAATGGTTAGTTTGATATGGTGATTGAAGCCATTTTACAGGGTTAACGTAACGCAAGCGTATTTTTCTGATATTTTATATTTTATTAATTGATATATTTTATATAAGATATTTTATATTTTAGTATATTTTATATAGTTTTGGGGACCAACTCTTTCACGGTTCGCTTATTTACGTCCTGCTTTACACCGAATAGCCAAATCGAGGACGAACGTCGTGCTTTACACCTTAATAGCCAAATCTGCGGATTGCATATAGCTCCATGCAAGTAAAAAATAATCAATGGCTTAGAGACCGTAAACTGCGTCTCAAATGAGACCTTACGAACCAATTTTTAACGATTGGTGCGCATTGTAGGTGGGCAGCCCAACGAATGTTTTTACACACAAAACGCGTTTTTATGTCATCCGGTTGCATGTTAATTTTTGGTCAACGGCGGAAATCGGACTCGAGACCGCGGCGTGATGAGAAACTCTCTTAACCATTAAGCTACAACCGACCAGTACTGACATGGAAGATTGGTCGGTCCATGATTTCTGCACTCCAATAGAGGGTCATAGATGAGTTCATTAACACCACCGATCGTAATCAGATGGTGATAAATCCCTTTCCACTATGATTCGAAGCCGGTATCTCCCGCTCCAATTGTCACAGCTTTAACCACTAAGCCACCTGGGCGGTCAACTACTGTCCAATTTAAACCATTTTCATAAATGGTGTATCTCCTATATCCTTGTGTTGCGGTAAGTGACTAGTTTCTTGTCAGAATTTGAATGGACTTGATAATTTCCTTTTTGTCTATTTTGGTTTAACTACCGTGAACAGCCCTAACCACGTCTCAACTGAGACCTTACGAAACATTAACACGTATTGGGGGTCCATTGTATGTGATTCAACTTAACGAATGCTGTCATCCAGTACATGTTAGATGTTGTTCAATGGGTAGGATCTTACTCGTGATAAGAAATTCATCCTACAAATCGGTAACATGCTGGCATGCCATTTATTTCCATTGACTATTCCACCTTTTCCAGAAATGATAAACAAAATCATTTATAACTCCACCTTGTTAACAAGGACCCACTCATATGTACAATGCCTAATGATAGAAGTGTTCATGAGCCATTCGATCCTTGTCCCAGATAGTCTCCATATCACCAGTTAGGTTTGTCTGTCAACAATTTTACACTGGCTTTCAAAAGTTTTCGCTTTTCTAGTAAATCATTGAATTTTTGATTGAGCTTTAAAGTGTATCGAAAATAGTGAACTACCCAGTAACTATGTTTGTATCCCTACATTGGATCTCGAAAATTGAATGCACTTAATAACTAATGATTGTGCTATAAATTTACCCTTAGAATCTAGATTCTCGGACAAAAATTTTCCTGGACACCTGCTGATGTAATATACTCGCCTTGAAGATAAGCCCATTTAATACAGATTTTTGCATGCATGACGATTGGTTGCATGGGGTGCCAGACTCTCCACTCGTAAAACGCCGTGTTTATCCAAAATATTTTAAGCGTTACAGCTTCCTCATTTTGGATGAAGAAGACTCATGCCTCCAATGCTCCCTTTATGTCCTTGCTATAATTTTGGTCCTTGCTATAATTTCTCAAGAAAGCACTAGCTTAGTGACCGCAGCGGATATTTTGATTATAGCAACGGATTGGTGATGTTCCAATGTAACGAGATTTATAGATTTTTTAAAGCTAAGAGTGGTTAGCTGTTCAGGTAACGGACATCCTATTCCAATTTTACCAAAAGATTTTCATAAATATTTTTACGAATCCTGATAACACATTCAAATAGAGACTGGCCTCTTTGTGGATTCCAGTTAACACCAATAACTTTCTTTGAATAGTTTTAATATATCGAACTGGATTCCGAATCGGATAACCCCGAATTGGGTCGCTTCATGATTATCTATTAGAAAGACCATCGCAGTCATCAAAATTTTAAATTCTGAAGTTTGATGGATTAGTTTGAAGAAGCTGAACAAATGATCAGCTCGAAAAAAATGTCGAATTCTTGCCTGATATGATCTCGGTATCCGATAGAATGCCAATTCCATATGTAATTTAACGCACTAATTATTGTTAATTTAAAGAGTAAGTGATCTGCTTTGACAGTTAATTGGACTCTGCCATAAGTACTGCCAGTCTTCAGTTCACCAATTCTGCAGCAATGAAACTCACCTGGGACCCATATTATAGCAGATGACTATATTAATATATTTGACCACGTCATGTTTTAGGGCGGCTCCTAACGCTGTAGCCAAAATTCCAGGATTTGATGCTTGAAGCTTTGCATTGACATGGCTTACTTTTGACTTAAAGTTCCATTCAAATTTACCAACATAGAAAGGAGTTGTTTTGGACATCTAGAAACATGATGCTTGGCGCTCAGACAATTGCACCATTGGATGTTTCCATTACATGAACCATTTCGCACTGAAACAACGAGTGCTACCGGCAGCTAATATAATGGGCAATTATAATGTGACGACTGTTTATTTGTAGCTATATGTGTTGCTTGGTAAAATCTGCCTTTGTGGTACCTGGCACCTACTTCGAAAGTAAAGGTGTTGATGCCTGAGAAGTTAAAAGTAGCACTTATGCCTATGCAGGCCACACCATTTGAGTTTTTCTAAATGAATGAATATGAAAGAGGAGCATAAGATAATCCCACCATCATATTTTGACCATCGTCCAGTAGTTCTGGTGGTCGATACGTTTTGCCTCTTTTGGTGTATTATTTAAAGCTCTTTCCACATTCTACTACCTCTAAAGTTTACTGGATAATTCATATTCATAGATGACTTCACTTCTGTATAAATATTTATTAGATGTTCTTCCTTATATTTTACACATCTACCCTCCCGAGTAACTAAGTCGAATGAAACTGTTATCGCTATATTGATAACAATTTTAGATGGTACTTCATTTCTGGCTTGGACCCATCGATCTCGTTCGTTCCGTCTCGATTAGATTCATGCGTACTCTGAGGGCTGGCCACATTATCATTCGAGTCCAATTTCAACCATGATTTACCAAATAGTTCAGGCAGCGTACAACTGGGCACTATCATGCATAATTTTGAAACCTTCCCTTATATCCTTATATCCTGCGTAGGGCATTAAGTGGTGTAATAGAATGTCGTCAATCCATAAATTGTTCTCCTGGATGCCAGTAGATCTATCCTCTCCTATTACCACCCTAGAAACATATTCCGCACTTGTTAGTGAATTGAACGGATCTGCATTGCTCGAAGCTCCAATTGACGTATTCGTGAGCAAATTCGAGTCACTCTTTGCGGTATCGTGCTGTCATTGTTGAATCTCAAGCAAACGTCTTGAAGTGAGGGTGTTTTCTTCAAGCGTTTTCTTACTGTCCATTGAAGTTTGCATCGATCGTCCCTCTCAGATGTACTCCAATACTGGTAGGTGATGTCGAGTTGAATGTTCCAGTTTCCTGCACCTTCTGGACATTTTAAAGATAGCAGATTGGTTCATGTTTAGGCGACGAGCGCCTTCTCTATGATTGCGTCCCTCTTGCAATAAAACAACAACTTGTGCGGCTTTTCTGTAATAGTATGCCTGATTTTGAGGAAACAATAATTGAAACTGGTAGAGATTTATACAGATCAACGTCTTATAAGGGACTGGTGGTAAATATCGTATCGTGTTCTTAAAAAGATATCGGTTAGCTAAACCATTTTAAAAATATTCATTTTTCTATAAGTTTGAGTCAAACTAGTTGCTGGATATATATGACAAGTAGTACATTGCACTACACCACTCTTGATATGTGACTTTTCAATTTGTAGACTGCCGAATGTATAACTCTATTGGAGGAATGTAACGGGTGGGCCATCTATCGGTTTAAATTTGAACCACTGGTTATTTCGAATCTGGCAGTACCTATGTCATTCTATTCAGTCACAAAATTCAGTATATTGTATCCACTGAACGAAATGAATCGATTTAAGTTTGAGCAACTTTGGGATTTATTGGAAATTTATTTCTAAAACAAAGACAATTGATCGGAAATTGCACGAATATGTACTGAAAAATTTGGTCGCAGAGAAGGACCAACAGTGCCCGAAAACGCAAGTTTACTGTTAAAATTCGTGAAACTGGTTTCATTGTTGATGCGCCAAGACATGAGCGTGATCATATATATAGTGTGAAAACCCAAAAATATCGAGGATGTGTCTGAGAGTGTGCGTGAGAATCCATTAACATCAACTCGTCATCATTCTCAAGAATTGATCGTTTCACACACCAGTTTATGTCTCCTTACAAAGTTCAATTGGTTAAAAAGTTGAAGCCGCATTTCCATCCGCGTCGTTTTCACTTCGCTAGATGGTCCAACGAGAAACTGCACGATGATGTCGAATTTGGAAAAAAATCATCTCTTCGCATGAAGCTCATTTTCATCTTAGTGGGTGCGTTAATAAGCAAAATTGCCGTATTTGGGGCTCAGGAAACCTACACGTGGTCTTATAGAAGCCAATGCACCCAAAACGAGTGACTTTTTAGTGCGGCTTGTGGAGCGGAGGCATCATTGACCCATATTTCTTTGAAAATGAGGACGGCGCAACCATTACGGTCAATGGTGACATGTATCGCACCATAATAACCGATTTGTTCTCCTGCTCTTCGTGATATTGATGTTAACGATGTTTGGTATCAACAGGATGGTGCATCTTGCCACACATCTCATACCACAAACGTTTGATAGCCGTTTAATTAGCCGAAATAATGTCAATTGGCCGGCAAGAAGCTGCGATTTAACATCATTGGACTATTTGCTGCGGGGCGCCGTTAAAGACAAGTATTATGCCGACAAACCGCAGAGACAATTGAGCATTTGAAGGCCAACATTTGTGATGCCATCGCCGAGATACGACCCCATAAACTCGAAAAGTGCTCTTAATTGGTCCGATCGAATGGGGGTACTATAAGGCCAGCCGCGTTTAAATTTATAATTTTGAATGGTCCACCGTTTATATCCCTGTTAGTTTCATTCATTCAAATCTCCACTTTTTAGTACAACTTTGCTTTATATTTAAGAACCTTGTAACTCAACTCAATTATTCACTTTGAAAGTTGGACATTTCTAGATGTAAAGTCGAAGTGTCTGGTACGAAATGTAATGTGTTGACAAATTTTGAATTTGTTGCCCTCGATAAATTTTATTGAAGTATTGCCAGAACCGACCCAAGTACAATATAGAGATTATTTGTATATAGACATGGTTTAAGTGTTGATATATAGATCCTGTACGTCTGACACCTATGACATTTTTTTTCTTTAAATCGTGTAATCTCATTTAATCTCTAATGGTATCTCCCATTTAGATGTTTCAGTCATAGTCGTCGTTTATGTAAATTTATGAAAAATTGTCTGAACAAATGTTAAAAATCGAATTTTCTAGTTAGCAAAAAATATCACATGTGGTTGATTATTGCGCGGCCAAAATATCACGTAATTTGCGAGAAAAACTTGACACAGATTTTCAATAAGAAGACAATAATATGGGAAGTTTAGCCCGAAATCATAATATTTACACGCACGTCACACGGTCGATATTCGCGATATTTACATCAGTAATCACTTTTGATCGCATAAACAATATAAATGTTCGCTTCATGTGTATGAAAATTGATGAAAAGCGGTAATAGTGGTAATAATAGTAATAACCGTAATCATAATAACGAGAATAAACCGGAACATTTAATATAAATTTACCCTGACAAGAACATGCGTCGCACGGCTATAAGAAGATGAATATATTTAGATTGGCAAAATGCGCTCTTTTTCAATTCGGGTTCTAAATTTATATATTTATACTGTGTGCCATTGAAAACATATGTGAATTTTTTGAATCATTCATATATGTTTGATGATGCGTGTATTTATTCACATCATCCTCATCATCATCAATTATCACGAGTTAGAATTTTTAATTTGTTCGTTTCAATTAAAATAATAACAAATGAATGGACTAGTTCTGAATTTTCACAATTTGGCGCCACCATTTTATACGTGCCGGATGGACATTCCCGAAACACGTAATTCACCAATTATATACGATTTTATAGCCTATAATGTGAGGAAAACACAAAAATTACGTTAAAATTACAACAACACAGTTGACTGATTTGCACGAGTGTGAAAATTTGTTGTTTATAAATAATTTACATTTTCCAGTCTCATTCGTTTTCTCTTTCTACATATTTTTGCTTTCTAATTATTGTCAGTCCGACGTACGTTTATTTATAAATACAATATATATTGGGTTTAGTTCAGTGGTTCAAAACCTATTTTCGACAGTATGTTAATTTATAAAGTAGAGTTAATCACGGTTGGTGTATGTAAAAAATGATTTCATGTAAAAAACTGACACGCCATCTATTATCTAATCTAATTGTAAATTATAGCGCCATCTGTTAAAAAATATTTTTACTATTTTACAAATTTTATTTGTGAAATAATTAACTGTGTACATTTTTTTTGCCACTGAATTTCAAAATAATTTGTTTAATATTAGAATAATAAAAAGGTTTATTCCGTTAAAAATTTTAACTGACTTAGGTGGAGGTAAAAAAAAACCTCAAATAATTGGACAACATTCTTTATCTTTGCTTCAACACAAGATACGTTTGGCTCAAATATCTCCAGGAGTGCAAACTAGCTGTTTCTTTAGTTTACAAGACTTCTATTGGTCCTGACGGTTGTATATATATATATATATATATATATATATATATATATATATATATATATATATATATATATATATATATATCGCTGTTGGTGAAGGAGTTCAACTGGGTTCCAAATCTATCAGTATCTGCAACAACATACTGGATTTTGTACCTGCATACATCAATTGTGGATCAAATAAGTGGATCAATTGTTCGAAATTCATGTTTGTAAAATTGAGGGCATAGTGGCTCATCTTAAATTTACTTTAGGAATCGTTCTAAAATAAAGATCAGTTCACAGTTAATACATCCTTCATCGTTACATCATTTAATTTAATCTCGACTTAAGTGCTCGACACCACGCTTTAGATTTAATGGTCGAATAACCAAACCTACCAACAGTTAAACGTCTGAAATCAATACCTTGAGACATATTCTCAAGGTATTTGTAGACCAAATAATATCTTTGGTGAATTCTCTCATCGTAGGCAATAGCAACTTGATCGATCGGATTGTTTTGTAACGAAGACACTTAAAAATTGAATTTACATATAATTTTTTTTGACGGCTTTTACAGGACATTGTTGGCCCGTACCGTGTTAACAATCTGACTGCACCGGTTACGATCACGAGCCAGCCTCCATACTATTGCATGCAATTAAAAGATCCCAAGTCACTCTCTACGCCGTGGAAGCCATCGTCACCGGCAGCGACCTCTTCGCGTACCGAAAGGCGGCTTTCGTTGATTTTGATACCAACGGAAGCTGAACACTGTTCCATAGGATCAAGTATCTCTTTTACCCCGTTGTCATATGCAAAAAGTTTGGAATAAGATATTGTCTTGAGGTGTTTCACTTGTACGAAGGATGTATTCTAACATGAGATGAAAAAATATCGGGGACAGCGCATCTCATTGTCGAACACCAGAAGTAATTATAAATGCTCTCGATAGCCTGTTCTCAACTTAAACACAGCATTGTGACTGCGTTACTGTCATTGTACACAGATGTACGTATTTGTTTGGTATTCTTAAATGTTCAAGCGCATACCATAGTCCCTCTCGATCGATCGAGTCATATAGGCTTGATTGAAATCTAGAAATACCTGGTGTACATCGCGAGATGTTTCGTAGTACTTGGAAAGAATCATCCGTAGCGATAAAACTTGATCAGTGACTGACCGATTTGGACGGAATCCTCCTTGGTAGTGCACCCATAATACCCTTTACCAGGGGAGTAATTTTTTTCCAGTATAATGTATGAAAATAACGCGGTCACTTTCTATTCTTCAGACAAAACTTAATTTTGCCATTCCAATCTAACAAGGTCGAAAAGACAGTTCTCCAAAGGTGAATTCCTCATAGGATGGGTTCTCAATCATCATCTCTGCAATCTGTATTTGAGGATATACATGTAATATATGTCGGTAAATGTTTGACATTTGAAAATAGATGGCAGTGCGGTCTGGTGTTGTCTTTGTTTTTTAGATGTTATTACGCTGTTTTCTTCATAATTGACACAAAAATGTAAATTTTTTACTTGTAAAATCCCAACTATGGAGTAAACTGGTTATATCGGATTCGACAAGCGGTTGGATTGATAATCATATCTGACACTCCCATTTTGGTCATCTCATACGAAACATATATCAAACTAGCAAATAACCAAAATACAACCATTCTGAATTCATTTGGCCATGTGTTAATGTCAAAAAGGTGCAGGGCTAGGGTTGTCCAAGGCGTGGGATCATATTAAATAAAACCTTGGACAACTATCATTCAGGACCGAGAGTAGCATCTTAGTGTTCGTTCTGCTTAATATTCCACTTAATGTCTTATACACTATTTTGGGAAGCATCATATTTATTGATGGAAGAAAGTATCTGTGACTACAAAGGAGAATTCCATCTAAATCGGTTAGTTCAAGTTGATTGGTAATAATCGGTACGGTAATAATCTAGAATCTATATAGCTTAAATGGCCGTAACGGGCTAACTAACCGTGTCTCAACTGAGCACATATATTGGTGCACATTATAGGTGGTCAGCTCAATGAATGCTTTTTTACACACAATCGTTTTAATGTCGTACGGAGCATGTTAATTTTCGGTCAACGGGGCGAGAATCGAACTCAAACCCTCGGCGTGATGAGAAACCCTCTTTTGTGATGAGAAAATCGGCGTGATTCGAATATGAATGGTTTGTTTCGAATAATTTTGTTCAACTATTTATCGTGATGTATTGATCCGATATCGAATTTTTTTCCGATATCAAAAATTTGATCCATCGGTATTTTTCAATTATGAAATTGTTTGGTCGAATTTGTCAAATATAAGCATGAAGTTAGCAATAATGTGTTTTGTTATTAACAGGAAGTTGGTAAATTTTATTTTGTTGTTGAGTTTTAACTGACGATCACACAAAATAAGATTCGTCAATTATACCGGGTGTTTCTTTTAAACTGAGACGATCAAATATCTCGATAAATAGCCACTCTACGGAAAAAATGTCCATAATCAAATTTTAATCATACCGCGGGGGAAATACATTAGTGCCCCAAAAAACCAGTCCCCCACCCCCCGCTTTGTAGGTGGGGCGGGGGTAACTTTTAAACTAAGATAGGAAGCCATATTTTTTATTGCAGATACGGATTCTACGACTAAAAGTACGTATGATTTGAATATTTTGTTCGGTTCATGATAGATGGCGTTGTAATCGACGAAATTCAATATTTTCAATTCTTCTTAGATCACACGCATCGATTCTGTAATACGTTTGAAATAAAAAACATCACGTTTTCATTGGAAATACTCGAAAGTCAGTGAAATAAAATAATAAAAGGTGAATAAAATAATTTTAGCTTAAAATAAATTTTCAAAATGATCCTGCGACTTCAATGCACTTATTAATACGCATTTCAAATGATTGTACACAAATGAGAAGTGTGTTTGGTTAAATTTCAGCACAAGCATTTCTGATTCGCTCAGTCATGTTCTCACGTGTTGTTGGTTCTTGTTTGTTAATTTTGTCTTTAAATAGCCCCACAAACATAAATGTGGCGCAGTAAGATCTGGTGATCTGGCAGGCCAATTTATGGGACCAGCTCTACCGATCCAGCGACAATTGAAATCACGATCAACAATTTCACGTGCCACCACCGAATTGTGTGCAGGACAACCATCATGTTGAAACCACATTTTCCGTCTCACTTCTAAGCTCAAATTTTCAAGTAATATTGGCAGTTCATTTTCCAAAAAGTTTCGGTACATTTGACCATTCAAGTTGCCTTCAATAATGTGGGGGCCTATGAGTTTTAGGCCTATGAGCTTTAGGGGCCTATTATCAGGCCTAATAAATTGTTTTGATGACGAATTTTATTTCTAACGTATTGCAGAATCGAATGCGAGTGATCTAAGAAGAAGAAATTGAAAAAATTTATTTCGTCGATTCCAACGCCATCTATCATGAACCGAACAAAATATTTCATTCAAATCATACGTACTTTTAGTCGTAGAATCCGTATCTGCAATAAAAAATATGGCTTCCTATCTTAGTTTAAAAGTTACCCCCGCCCTGTTACCGCCGCCGAGGGACTGTTTTTTTGGCACTAATGTATTTCCCCCGCGGTATGATTAAATTTTGATTGCGGACATTTTTTCCTTAGAGTGGCTATTTTTCGAGATATTAGATCGTCTCAGTTTAAAAGAAACACCCGGTATAGTAGTCAGATATTGACATTAGATTTTCGGAAAATTTGATTTCGTTTTCTGTTCCATAAAAGTGAAGTTTTCGATATCGAATTTTCATAATAGCAAAATACGATTTCGGATCCGACATCGAATTTAGCATAATAGCCTCTCAGGTATTTCAGGTATTAGACTACTCAGTGACTTGAGAGATTAATCACCTGACTATCTAGGAATACCAAAAAAATATGTACATGCGTGTAACGTGACAGTAACGCAGTAAACGATGCTGTGTCTAAATTGACAACAGTCTACCTTATCTAAAGATATGTTGATTCAGATACACGATCACAATAAGATGGCCAAAATCTTTGTTATATCTCTCTCACCGGTTGTAGCTTAATGGTTAAGATAGTTTCTCATCACACTGCGGTGTCGAGTTCGATTCTCGCCGTTGACCAAAAATCAACATGCCACTGGATGACATAAAATGCGGTTGTGTGACCACCTATACAATGTGCACCAATCGTTAAAATGGTTCGTAAGGTCTCAGTTGAGACGCGGTAAGGGCTGTTTACGGCCTATAAGCCATAGATAAGAGACCTTTTACTCTTAAAACTAGACACTAGAAGGTAATAGTAATTGGAAGAGCACATAATACAGTGTATGATTCTATTTAACTCTTCTCAATCATGGATACCAAATGCTGATTTCAATCTATCAATAGAAACAATACTATTCTTGATATTCATGCTTCCAAAAATATACATGGATTAGTCAGCTTGCAGGTCACGACTGATATTAAAAATTATTTAACTTCGTGTGAATGCTTATTTGCAAGGTAATTGTAAGGTGAAATGGCTTAAAAAAATGAGACTTGACAGATTAGAGCGCACTTTTGAGAGAAGAAACATATATATATAGAACCAGATTATATATATATATATATATATATATATATATATATATATATATATATATAAATATATATATATATATATATATATATATATATATATATATATATATATATATATATATATATATATATATATATATATATATATATATATATATATGTATATATATATATTTATATTTATATACATATATATATATATATATATATATATATATATATATATATATATATATATATATATATATATATATAGAGAGAGAGAGAGAGAGAGATAGAGAGAGAGAGAGAGAAAGAGAGAACAAATCACGATGTGGATGGGTATCGGCGTGAATGTTGTAACCGTCACCTATAAAAATATCTATCGGAAGGCGGAGAGTCTATTCTCTGTAGCGATATTGATTGAAAAAGAAAACCGAATGCTGATAACGCATAGTATTGCGTCAGTTCCGATGTTATTCTCAAAAGGACTAGCTTATTTCAAATGATTATATTAAATAACGATTTTTACTGCATTTAAGTGCAGTGGCGGAGCAATCTGTGATAAGGAAACCATACGTTGGGATGAATCGATCGATAATATTGAAAATAGACAAATTCTATCCGGATGGTTGACAATATTAGATTATGTACCAAACAGAGTCCCATAGTTGTAAAAAATATTGAGTTGCATTATCGATCTGTAATCTCTGGATAAGATAGAAAGTTTCGAAAAGTTTAACGTGTAACTGGGCTTGATCAATTTAACCGTGCTATATCACTAGTTCTAGCGACTCTAGCAAGTGTTTCCAATGTATTGCAATGTACCAATGAATACGTATTGGAGGCGAATAATATACAAACACTGTAAATCACATACTGGTATAGACTGGATTTCGACTCAACCAGCGAATTTATATTCCCAAAAGATCTTTTATATAAACAAGAGAACTGATAAAAACTAGAATCTCCCAAAAATATAAAAAAAATTTTATCAAATTATTTTTAAGGAATATTCGAGTAATCTTTAATGTCACGATTGGGTATCAATCCATCTCATCAAGCAAGTACTCGGATACTGGTTAATTCTAAGGCAAACTAACTCGATCAAATATATGTATAATAATATCGGGTAGAACTCATAGCTCTTCAAGAAACGCGATGCTCTGAACTATTGGATGGAAACTTTTCTTGACCATGGAAAGATGGAGCTAGATTATTGACATAGTACGGACCACCAATGGCCTACGTTACTATTATTAATGTTATATAAATTAAATTCATAACCTGATAAGTTGCAATAACCTGGTAATAACTAATAACTATTCACTTTGGAAATATGATAATGACGTCATTGAAATACATCGGAACGGAAATATTTTGCTTGTTCGATATGCAGAGTAATTTTGTAGAGTTCTCGATCAGACAGTATTGAAATTATGTGTATCGCAATTATCTGGTTATTTGGCAATCAGTCAATCGCACACGATGTGTTTTCGAACCCAGTGAACTAAAAACAAATTTATGTTTTTATAAGACTACATCATACGTATTTCTTATTTGTATAACTAACATATTCGTACATAGATCACGCACGAAATTTAAATTTATAAAAATTACGAAATATTTATAAATTTTTACACGTTTTTCAAATTTTATAACTTGATTCGCGCAGATTTTGTTTATTATTTATTTGTGTACAGTGACGGCTAACATATACAAAATTGTACGGGCATTGCACTATTCACTTCAAGGTTGACCCTTCCTGTATTTTTAATAAATGAGATACTACCTCCTCTGATTCTATTTACACAAATTTTCTAATTTTGGCAAAATAACAAAACCCGCCTCTATAAAATCTTTGTGCAAAACTAATTAATCCGCCGAATAATTAGCCAACTGTTGACAGTTGATAAAACCTTCTGCGAGACACGGAATTGTTCGCGGAATTAAATTAGTCACGAGCTAGTCCCTTAAAATAATACGAAATGCACTATATATAGGTCATCGCAGCATCTATTTATGGACAATAATTCTATCGCGCACTCAACAACATTTCCCAACTGGAAAAACGATTACGTCAAATAGTTGTTGAAAAATTAATGGAAACATAAAAAAGTCCATTAAAAACCATAAAAAAAATATTTTCTTATCTACATTCGACTATAGATCGTTAAGAATGCAGATCTAAAAATAAATATATGTGTTATATTGACATCTCTTTCTATCTTTCGTTTTCGTTACAGAACAAGAGAATTCGTTGAATTCAAAAATACGATTTAAAACTGGATACAATGCACAACTATACAGTGGTCTAAATGGATTAGTAACGTTTTCCGGTGAACTAGAACCGGTCGACGAGGATCAATTGCCGGTCACATTTTTTTGGTAAGTACCTGATAAATTTTTAATTTGACATTTTGACATCAAACGCTGTTTTGACGTACACGCTTTAATATATTATGGCAACAATTCGTTGCTGAATAATAATATTGTCGCCCACCAAAATAGCTGTCGACAAACAAACGTAATTATAATGCCCGAAAGATAACGCCGCAATATACAAATATATTTTCACGATTGATTTAATCTACATATATAAAATTAAATTATTGTCAACATTAAAATAAAGATTTAAGGTTATGTCTGTAGGTAAAATGTAATTTACCGGTGCTATCGCATCTTGATGCTTGAGGCTATTAATTACTGTATTGCTAAAATGTAGTAGTTTGATTGTGATTCGAATCCGAAATAAACTTTTGGTTCGAGAAACGAAATTAAACCGAGTAATCGCTTTGGTTTTGTTTATTCTCTCTGAGAGTTTTCGTTAAATTTCCCCTTCTATCGAAAATATCGAAAAAATTTATGATTTTCGAAAATAGTTGATGTTTTGTTTATTTTTAGAATATTGTTAACACTATCGTGGTCGTTTATTGAGTAAAAATTCAATGATTAAAAATTGTAGAATATAGTTATAGTATTAAACCTAATGCCACCAGTTCACCACGCATCATGCATTGTTTTGACTCCTAATGGAAGACGTTTTTTATTTCACCTCGGACGTCGCTGTTCTATATGACTATAATACTGAATTCACCATCAAATTGTTGTTTTAGAAACAAAAGTCAATCTCTATGACACGAAATAAATTGATTCGATGCGTGTAAGTTCTAAACTTGAACTATTACAGCGTGGGGACGACCCACACCCTGATCAAACCGGGCAAAATTTGTGATTTATATCACAACTGCTAATTATGAATACAACTGAGACAAAATAAGGTTTAGATGTCCTTTAAATGGTACACTGGATTTCAATAATTGCTGATAGGTACCATCATGATGCTTTTTTTTACAATGCTTAGTTGAAAGTTCATGTAACTTCTTCGCAGTTCATAAAGACTTGTTTGTGATCACTACTTTATTTCATTAAACACGATGTAATAGCTTCCGTAATTGATAATTCGAATTCCGTGTCATGGGTTATCTATAGTGTGGTTATCAAAGACTAAAAAGCTTGTTGAATATCGTGTAGTAATATGTGCCACAGGACGGAAAGTGAAAGTGATTTTGTTTATGTGTTCCAATGCCAGTGATTTTTCAGCCCATGTGAACAATGTGAACTATGAGGATGAAAGGGTGTTTTGATAAGTTGAATGTCGAATTTATTAATAAGAGTCATGATTAAATCGGAAACTATTGCTCATCGCCAGTAATTAATAATTTTGGAACCGAGAACATTTAAAATATATCCTGTTCTAGAAATGTCCACGTTATGAGCAGGAATATGAACCGAGTTGTTTATATACTCAGTTTCCTGAAAAAGAAGTCGTATGCCAATAATCATTTAAGGAAGTAACTACACATTGTCATTCAGTTCAAAATTATTATCTATGTGATGACGATAGTCCACAACTTCATTCTCTTCAGTAATTTCAACTGAAATACTGGAATTTTTTGTATAAATGGAGAGTTGATTTTGAGATAACTAGGATAATTCTGGTTTTATTTAATGAAGAATACTGAAATAATTACAGCGAAAATGCAATATGCAAATCGTGTTGATGATATCTCGATACGTGTAAACGATTGGTATTGGAAGATCGATTTCGGACTACAATAATCAAAGTTATTTATTATAGAAATCAATCATCATGGTTTTTACTGGCCATTGGATATTTAAAAGTTAGTACTTCTATTCTATAAGAAGAGATTTGTAGGTTGCTCCTGGACATCATCATGCAATCATATCATCTGTAATATGTTGCAGAATTTCGTTAGGACAGTTTCAAAAACTGATAAGTGATGTCGATGAATGATCGGTTGATCGAAAAGTTCAACTCCGTATCATTTAAAATATGCGACTGTACTTGACTTATTTGTACAATATGTGGTGTGCATTGTGTTTCAACAGTTTTAGTGAAGTATAACTACACTCGTGTTTGCTTAAAACATTTGAAGTATTCATTTTTTCGTGATCATCATTGTATTTGTGATAGAATGACGAATTCGCATTCGGTTGTGAATGCCACTTTCTTGATACTCTTTTGCTTCATAGGTGGCTATGTAGTTGTTGTAAGGTTACAATGGCTAAAAGGCTGAAGGATGTTGTTCTATAAGTCGCAATTCATAACTGGCATATTTCCGTTGGTTTTACCGTAAAAGTTCTCCATATTATTAAATTGACCGATTAGCGACTGCCATTTAAACGGGTCGTATAGCTCTAGTTAGCTATTAATAATAAAACTTAACTACAAATCTTTTTGCTAGTTTGACTCCGCTATTGCTATTAGCCGCTGCATTATCAAGTGGAACATCTTGAAGTTTTACAAAGGTTTATAAATGTTGTTTGAACTAATTAGCCTTGTTCGGTTTAATGTTGATAAGGTTTTAAACTTGTGGCATTCGCTTAAGCTATGGCGCTCTTTACATCCCACAATAAAGCCAGTTCTGCTACTATGGTTACATTAACTCGGTTTAATGAAATTATGTTCTTAAAATTTAGATATCTAAAAATTTAAATATATCTCATAGTTGTGAAATTTCCAAGGTCTGTAATTTTGGAAAAGACTAAGTTCACGCTTACTATACTTAAAAGTAGTGCATTGAATTTATGACTTGAAAATAGTCTCGCGTTGTTGAACTGTCATTAGTGTAAATTTGAGCGCTCTGGCATCACTGGTTTGACAGCAATGACAGTCTGAAGTTGGTAATACTTCGTGCCAGTCACCTTGTATTCCATTTGATCAGTATCTCTTCAACTTCTGCTTGAAACCATAATAGTCTTTTTTGAATTAATGATATGTCTGTTGATCTTCTTCTAATAGTATTACAATCCCTGTGTGTTGGTTTGCAATTTCATCCGTGCTCCATTCACCTATTTTGTTAGAGCGGTGAGTTACTTTGGTGCTTCCAACATTATCTGATTGAATCCAGTTTTGAGTATAAATAGAACATATTAGAACATTTTGCCTCTTAAATTGTTTTTTACTAGCGCTTTCCTTTGAGATACTATTGTTAGGTTACCATGGGTGGAGTTTACTATAGATATTGAACTTTATAATATGTGCTTTTAGGTGGTCAGCAAAGGTTATTTATATAGTATTACTCAGACATACAGTTTTCGAGAACGGAGAAGTAGTCCATCAAGAACTTACCCAAATATTCATGTCTTTTGTGTGCCAAAGCCGGGCATGAGCATAGGAGGTGGACTACCGTCTATTCCTCCTCGTCCATACAGCTTCTGCAAAAGTCATTAACTTCTAGATCTAGCCTCTTCGCATGTTCTCCAAGAAGGCAGTGTTCTATGAGGATCGTTTTAAGTTCCCTCGATCGTTTTAAGTTCACTTCTTCGTAGGGAGATCAGTGTCTTTGAGCGTTTCAAATCCAGCTTTGGCCAGATTTGCATTGCAACAATACATGAGAGGGTATTCGTCCAGCTATCGTTCGCTGAGACTACTGGCTCCTTTATAAGCACAGTCTTGAGTGTACACATAAATTGCGATATCAGTCAAGGATACCAAAACGAACTGCAATACTTCCGTTTCGATCAAGATTAATGTCAATTAATTTGCTGTAAATTTTTCATACACTGTCGTTTTCAAAGAAAAAATTGTAATTTAATCAAAATTTGTAGTATGTTCTTATACAGAAATAAAGGGTGTTTTTTTAGAGGTTCACAACTTTGAGTTGGCAGCACTGCTTTATTTGGATTGTCAAATTTAACAGCATTTATTTAACAGCTGATAGTCGCTTTTCGTTTAGTTTGACATTTCATCATGGATAAACTAACATCAGAGCAACGCTTGAATTTTTTTATCAAAATAATGGTACTGTTCGACAAACTTACCGTGCACTTCGTCCATTTTATGGCGTACATAATCGTCCTTGAGAACGGCTGATTCGAATAACTATAGATCGTTTTTGGACTACGTTTACACTTAATGATCCTATGCATCCCGTGAAATGCCGAGCATTGTGCACTAAAGAAGCTGTAGCCACTGTACAGGAAACCATTGAAGAAGATCTAAATCGATCAATTCGTGATCCAAATCGATCAATCCGTCGCCCAGTTCTCAGCAACTGGGGTTGTGTCCTACTTTATGGAAGATTTTCCCAAAGGACATTGGCTTAAAAGCTTTCAACATTCAACTTATGCATGCGCTGAAGCACAAATTGATGTTGATGTTGAATTTCCACTGTTGTATTTGGAGTGAAGTTAATAAAGCATGTAAAGTTAGCCCATTTTTTCATCCCAGAAAAAATAGAAATTTTCATCAGACAACACTACTCTATCCCATCCCAGAATTTAATAAAAATATACATATAAAACCAGAGTCAAAAAAACCTTACAAATTATTTCTTGTCCAGTTCACTATATATTCCATCCCAGTTTTATTTTAATATTCGAATTTTTCGCATTTTTCATATATTTCTATACTCGTATAGTTATTGTAATATAATCATTATATAAAAACTTCCAAGTGGATTATCTCCAAAGAACTTCTAGGATCGGAAAATTATAGATAGAGGTGTTTCAAATAGAACACTATCATAGGCAATTAGAAACTATCTTAGAAGTACAAGTCTATGGTTCAGTTCTACAATTGGCCATAATTGACTATGGGCTCATAGTAATACTATATGAAAAACTTCAAAGTGGATTATCTTCAAAGAACAATCTCTGGTGGCATCAGTGGAACAGTTTTAAGGTTACAATGTTGCCCCAGCTACAAAGTTAGTCCTTTACGCACAACCCTCGGTGCAAATGGTTAACACCTCTTTAATTAAGAATAAGATCTCGCGATGCCAGCGACGGAAAAGACAAGAACTAAAACGTTCACTTGGCGATTCTAACGGAAAAACTCCTCCTTTCCTGTAAAAGAAGAAACAGGTCGGATACTGCCAAGCCCTTTCCAGGAAACCAACCAAAACGACAGAGAGTATCTTATGGCTTCAAGTCACAGGACAACCGCGGGAGAAGGGCTCAGATTCGAAAGAAATTCTGAAACTAAGTTTTTAAGAAGTTGTACTTCACGAGAAAGACAAACTCATGAAATCTTGATGAGGGACGACGTTAATCACTTTTCCAGCAAATTGCTCGAAAAGCGATGAATACACCTTGTGCTTCTGGTGATCCTTTGGCTTTTGAGGGCTGTGGTGTGTACAACAGCATGCTTAGCATGCAGTGCGCAAACGATAGAACTGTTAAGTGAGTACTTGGAACTGTACCAATTCTACATCCTTGAGAGGGAACTGAGCTGGAGTATAGCTTGTTGTGCGACCTACCCAGGCCTGTAAGGGATACAATTTTTGTACCGAGTCCGATCCAAGAACCTTCAGATATTCTAAAGGGGTTAAAAAATAAAAACCCGGGACTAAACACCAACAAATGGGCCATTTTTGCCAAAAAGAGGGAGCTAAAAGGCACACTTCTTCAAGGGTTTAAAATTTTAAACCCTTCTTTGCTCTAGATAAATTTGCAGCATTCAAAGGCGTCATCCTCTCTATAAAAATGTCTGTTTGATTCTGGAACCGAGGATTCACGGGAACAAAATCAAAGGACTCAATCCAAGGGTCTCAGGTTCTCTATTGGTTAGTAATACCTGCTCGAGACCTAGAGCCTGTGTTTTTATTAGAAATAACATGAATTACAGACTCCTAAATGAACTTTGTTGTAATGTCGACTTACAGCAGTCGTCGTTAAAGTTAATCAACATGGTAAAGATATCCTAATCATTGTCGGATGCGGTGCAAACTCTCATCACGTATGCTGATGCAGCACCAATATTAATCCTAGAGAGATTTCCCTTTTGGAATACCTATCCGCGTCTGACCTAGTCATCGAAAATGTGGGCCATAAACCTACCTTTTTGACATCCTCAAGGCAAGAATTAATTGGTATTTCTCTTGCATCACGGAGTCTTAGTGGAAAAGTCTCATCCTGGATGGTCTTAGATGGCGTTACACTCTCTGACCATCGCTACATCTCTTTCTCTATAACCAGCGATAAACCTGAAATTAGAGAATTTAGAAACTCAAGAAACATTGATTGGGATCTTCACAGACTCCATCTCAACCAGTCACTTCTATCTTCAGTAGTGAAAATCAGAAAACGCGGGGGAATGGAAAGGGCAGCGCAGCAGCCAAAATTAAAGAAGCACTAATAAGCGCCTATGAGAAGAGCTGTCCTCTAAGTAAGCTTAAAAGAACTGGGACACAATGGTGGACTAGGGAATTGGGAAGACTGAGGAAACAGAAAAGAAAATTTCTAAACAAAGCCATTAAAACCGGTTCAACGGTAGATTGGAACTTGTACAAAAATCTTTATAAAGAGAATACAAGAAATGTATCTGAAGTGAAAAAGCATTGAAATTGAGATCTTTCTGAGAGGAAGTGAATTGCCTTACGGCAACCGCTAAACTCAAGAAAGTTCAATGTGGAAACATGAAGGTCACTATCAAAACTCTAAAGAAACCTGATGGAACTCACACGAGAACAAATCAGGAAACTTTAAATGAACTAATGGAAACTCATTTTCCCGCAAGTGAAAATTCTAATGAAGTTAAATCGAAATCAAGCCCCAAACCAACTACCAAGTTTCAGAGATTGGAGTTTGGTGGCGCAGGACGTGGCCAAAGACAGGTGGAGCATCGGTTCTTTTCCGATCTTCTATAGAAAGAACTGGAAATTATACAAGTCCCAGGGCTAAACTTGCTCAAATAAACATATCATAAGAACAAGTTTGGCCCTGGGGAACATTCAAAGATCTAGGAGAAATGTCAGGGAAGCGTTTATCCCAAAAAATGGAAAGCCAAAATATATAGGCTATTGAAAAACTTCTATCTATAATTTTCCTACCCTCGAAGTTCTTTGGAGATAATCCACTTTGAAGTTTTTTATATAATGATTATATTACAATAACTATTTAGTATAGAAATATAAGAAAAATGTGAAAAATTCAAATAGTAAAATAAAACTGGGATGGAATATAGTGAAATGGATAAGAAATAATTTGTAAGATTTTTTTGACTCTGGTTTTATATGTATAATGTTATTAAATTCTGGGATGGGATAGAATAGTGTTGTTTGATGAAAATTTCTATTTTTTATGGGATGAAAAAATGGGCTCACTTCACATGCTTCACACTTCACAAACTTTTGTTGGCTGGAGGAGCCATTCGTCCATATGTCTTTACAAACGATGAAAGTCAAAATGTTACTATCAAGGGTGAGCGGTATAAAGATTAGACATTTTTTCGTATCTTGATTAGCTGGCATTAATCGTGCTGATTTACTCAAAGAAACTTTTGATGAAAGAATAATTTCGCGTAATGGTCCAATTAATTAGCCACCAAGATCGTTTGATTTAACCCCATTGGATTATTTTTTTTTGAGGTTATGTAAAGTCACTTGTCACAAAGATAATTGAACACCTGGAAACCATGAATTGGACGCACCAGCCGTGGCGGCCACATGACCGCAAATTGTCTATCCAATAAAGCTCATTTCATTGATAAATATATTTCTTTGTGTTATGATTTAAACTTGTGTAAGTCTATAAAAACATTCTTACGTTTCGTATACAGAAATAGAGGCCCAGCTCATTGAGTCACGTTAGTGGTTCCTATTCAGTACCACCACATTCTCGGTGTCGAGTTTCATGGGATACAACCGTTAGGACACTCCATATTCTCGTTATGTTTCACCGGTCAATATGGTGATGTGCTAATAAATATTAAGAACTGCCAAGGCAAATGAATTATACAAAAATCCAAAATTTTAATACCAACCTGATAATCGGCCCAACCAACGCTACGAGTGATAGTGCGTCAAAAATAACAACTATTTGCAATGCACAGTTTTTCGCGCGTCGTAACGTAATAGATTTGTATTTTCCGCGAGACACGAGACCTATATACAAAATAATACAAAAATAAAATTAAAAAAAAAAGAAATAAAATTTTAAATTTAAATAAAATTAAACGAAAATTTATTTTTTTTTATTATATATTTTATATTTTTGTGTTAAATGAAAAACATAACAAATTTTCCTCAGTACTAATGGAACGGGCGAGCCAATCACTTTAAAATTAAAAAACAAAAATACTTATTTTCTAAATTTAAATTTGTTGTTGTTGTTGTTAATTTTAAAAATTAATATATAAATAAATTCATAATATTTGATCTTTTCGCATTTTAATTGTTGGAAAAATATAAATTGGAAAACGACAAACATTATAACGAATTAATTAATTACTGTACCGGGTGTGTGTGAGTGTTGTGTAATTTCGGTGATCAATTTATTAATTATATTAAAAATAAAATTATATGTTAAAAAATATATATTAAAAATAAAAATTGATGATATAAGAAGTATTTAAGAAAAAAAAAATTTCGAAAACAAAATATTTTTATCTAAAGTTGACGTTAAGGTACTCGTGTACAGTTTGCAAAAAATTGTGATTTATCTGCCAACAAAAAAAAATAAAAATAAATTAAATAAATATTTTTAATTATGATTAAAAGTTTAAAGTTTAAATTTTTTTTAAAGGGCCATGGGCTTTTGCGTTATGATCTAATCGTTGAAAAATGTTTTAAATTTAGATAAATTGTGTCATGTGTTTTCAAAGTGGTTTGCGCGGTTTAAATTTTTAATAATATTTTTTTTTTAAATGGGGCACATTGCCCAGATTACATTTATTTATATTTAATGCACTTGTTTTTGACAATATTGTCTCAAGTTCATCGAAGCCATTCACAAGAGGCTGTTTATTTATTTATATGGTGCACACATTTGGCTGCGGCAAATGTAAATAATGTTATGAGTGTGCGCGACACTTGAACTTGAGAGATAGAAAATTGCGCGAACAGAATTTTTAAAATCCAAAATATTTTCACGCATCTGTTTGTGTTTGTGCGAAGGTTGTAGAATATTTTCGACAGATATTTTTGAATTGCTTGTCGAGTGAAAAATCCTTAATATTTTCAACAAATACTTTACACACAGTTGTTCTAAAACCCAGAATGAACCAAATTTTTTTTCAAACACTTTGTACTCTGCGCACTGTGTCCGATACGTATTGGGTTGAAAATTTTGGCTATTTTTAGAAATTAATTTTGAATGAATTTTCACTTCAAAACAATTTCTAAACATATTTCATTTTATAAAATATTTTTTATTTATTTTTTTAATAGGTTTATGTATAATCTATTTCCTATAAAAAAAAAATCTGTTTAATGCAATAAAATAAATAAACCATAAATAATAAAAATTAATTTTTAAAATATGTTCGTGTTGATTAAAAAATTATAAAAAATTTAAAAAATTGATAAAAATTTTGAAAAGTGCGAAGTGAGTGTTAATTATAAAATGAAAAATTATTATTAACAATTTTGGAAGCACATGACTAAGTGTGACATTTGAAGTTTAAAAAATTTGAAAAAAAAAATATATTTAAAAATTATGGGCAACCAATGCAGTCAGTGTTGTGATACAAATAATGCTAAAAAAAGAAAGCACGGCGATCTTACATCTGGCTCATCAATTTATCTTAAAAGGTTACAAATTTTGCTATTCGCTTAATTACATTTTTACATTAAATTAAAATTAGATTTTTGTATTTTCTTAATTGATTTGAGTTTGAGATGACATGTTTAAGTCACCTAGTTTTTGGGGTACGTTCCCAATTATGTTTGGTATTTTGTTTCGTTTATTGTTTAAATATAGTTAAAAATAGTTAACTTCCGTAAATTCGACATAATTTCGTTTAAATAATATTTTGGCGTGGGAATTTTATTACAAAACCACTAAATATATAGTTATGGTTGGTTATAGGATGGCGCCAACAGTGAGAGATTAGAAAAATAAAATAAATTTTTTTAACAAAAATGTTACAGCTGTGGGTCTACTAAACGAAACTATATAGGCTTGTATTATTGGAACTAGGCAAAATTAAATATGTATTGTGAGATTTGTCATTAACAACCTTAATCATATTAATCATACTGTTAAGCAATGTTTCACATAAGCGCCATCTCTTATCAAGCATACTTGCATCTAACGACTGTTATTGTATAGAGCATTATGCTTCGTGCAAAATATGTACGAACCATGGACTGGGCTTAATAAATGGCATACTGTTCTAATAAACCTTGAATAGAAAAGGTTGCCATCATGACTGTCAAAGTGTTAAAATAGTGTTTTGTTTTAGATGATAAACGTAAGTGGTTTTTATTTCAAAGGATATAGATTAAAAACATGCAGTCTTATCGATGCGCCTTAGAATATGTGACTTGTAGTGCGAATAGATTCTTGAAGTACTATGTAAATATGTGTACTTAGTAAATCTGCTAAGACTTGCCTGACTAAGTCATACTGAAAATAATTAAAGGTTGCGATGCATCGATATTGCATTGCTGCTCTACAGTTCCGATAACTATCAGATACATAAACCATAACTGCTAATTTATGGCATAGATGCATTAACCATAACAGATGCATCAACCATTATATTATCATGATAATTTGCAAATGATACCATCGCACTTATTTAAAACAAATAAGTGGAGCGAGTGTTTACAAGCAATCAATAATCTGCTCCTGATAATGGATCTTTAACCCAATAATGGCATTGCTCTCCAGTTGCTGGATAGAGTTCAGCGGCGTGCCATCCGAATAATACGAAACTCCAGACCCTCGGAAGATCTGGACAGCCTACAGCGTTGCAGAACTCTGTGTGTTCTATAGATTAATAAATGGTAAATGTTCTGCAGAATTAAAGGAGAAAATAACACCATTAGTTACGCCAGAACGGGTAATACGAGGATCGGTTAATGCGCATAGATTTATGGTGAAATTGTCGAAACCTCGAACTGAAGGTGCAAAGCGCGATTTTATTTATCAAACATCTAAAAAGTGGAATTCGTTATCCGTTATCCGAGCTAGGACAGTTTAAAAGTCCGCCCTGCGAGACTAATGCGGTATATTGCAAGAATCTTCTTTCATGTTTGATGGCAAATTCTTGGAGCTTAACGTTAAATCAATCCATTTAATTCCTCGTTGGTTACATAACGGCAAGCATTTGTTATTGCACAAAGACATTTATTTTGGCAACGTTGATTATAATATTTTAATCAATATAATGACTGTTTAGAAATTCTTTTTTTGTTTCTTGTTTATGTAGGCTTTTCAGTCTTTATTTATCATTGAAACTACTTTTGTTACATCAATCGTTTCTTATATTATTAATTTATGCCCGACGTTTCGATGAATATATCATCTTTTTCAAGGCTACAAAGAAGTACATAACATTATTTTTTATATGTAATAAAATTCACCAAACATAACACTAAAATTTTTACATTTAATCAATTAATAAATTATCGTCACAGAACAATCAAACTCATTAGTAAATAATTAAAAATTAAAAAATTTAAAAAATTTAAAAAATATGTACAAGAATAAAAGTTTAAAACTAATAAAGTACATCGTTGACAGGCAGTAACAGACTAACTCAACAAAATTAATGCATATATACTAATTTTTAGCATAGTCGTCTACGTTTATATGGATGTGTGTTAGTGTCAGTGTAGTGGTGTAGATCATTATATGTTCGTTTTAGCTTTGAATTTGGTTTATTATCATCTATTATTGCACAAAATATGGGAGAAATCTCATCTGTGTCACGTCTCTGATTATATGTATTATGTGTATATATATGTAATGCTTCAATCGTTAATCGTTTTTTGTAATGGATTTGTGTATCAAGAATCTTGATATTATCAAAATCTGGGTAGTGACCTACTTGGTGAAAATGCTCAACGATGGCAGTTTTCTGAATGGACTCTGTGAAAGGTCTTTTTATATCACATTTATGATTCTGGATTCTCTTTTTGAGAAACTTGTTGTCCAACGTAAGTCAGGTCACATTTACTATTTGCTTCACCATTACCCAAGCATGGAATTTGATATATAACATTAATTTTCTCATTAAATGGTATCCGGTCTTTTAATACGGTGAAAATATTGTGAAGGCTCACATTACTTTTGTGCGCTATAATAACATTATCAGTATAATCACTTGTTATTTTACTTATTTTTTCTGACAGACCTTCTATGTATGTCAAACTTTTATATATTTTGCCTTGTGTCAATTGTGTTTGACTACCAATTGTTGTTGTTATTCGTTCTAATTTTTGTAAACATGAGGACACTGAACGTTTAATAATTTGATCAGGGTAGTTGTTCATTCTCAAAATCCTATAAATATTTGTTATGTTCTTTCTGTGATAACATTTAGAACTCAAACTGAGAACGCGGTATGCAAGGTTATATGCTGTATTGTGTTTGTGTTTAATTGAATGGTTTGAGTAATAATTTAGTAAACGACACGACGAATTTGCCTTTTGATACCAATCTGTATAGTTAGGTTAGGTTAGGTTAGGTTGAGTGGCTGCTACAGCACACTTAGACCGGAAACGGTCCGTTGTGATACCACAGGATCTTACTCCCCTTTTACCCCTATGTGAACCAGTTAGAGCTGCTTACGTAGCGTAATAAGTCTCGCACATTACAGTTCTCGAGATCGGAAAGGCAGTCCATTAAAAACATACCCAGATATTCATGTCTTTTGTGTGCCAAAGCCGGGCATGAGCATAGGAGGTGGACTAACGTCTCTTCCTCCTCCTCGTCCCTACAGCTTCTGCAAAAGTCATTTACTTCCAGACCCAGCCTTCTCGCATGTTCTCCAAGAAGGCAGTGTCCTGTGAGTATCCCCACGACCGTTTTAAGTTCACGTCTTCGCAGGGAGATAAGTGCCTTTGAGCGTTTCAAGTTCAGCTTTGGCCAGACTTGTCTTGCCACTCTACATGAGAGGGTGTTCGTCCACCTATTGTTCGCAGAGGCTTCCGCCTCTTTTTTAAGCACAGTCCTTAGTGCGTTAATGGGTCTTCCCAACTTCGCCCTTTCCGGTAGCAGTTGGAGAGTTGTACCGTGCCTCGCTAGTTCGTCCGCCCTGCAGTTTCCCAAAACGTCTGAGTGGCCGGGGACCCAGACTACCTGGATGTTGAAATGCTCACTCATCTCATTAAGAGACGAGCGGCAACCCAACGCCACTCTAGAAGT
Source organism: Tipula lateralis (assembly GCA_963932295.1). NCBI lineage: Eukaryota > Metazoa > Arthropoda > Insecta > Diptera > Tipulidae > Tipula > Tipula lateralis. Next base: position 115,836,614 of record OZ010736.1, read on the forward strand.
TAGAGAAACAGAACCCAGCGACTTGATTGCCGCCTGACTGTCCACATAAATTGCGATATCAGTCGAGGATACCACATTATGTTTCAACCAGTTCAGGACCTCTTCAATCGCTATCACTTCTGCCTGGTACACACTGCAGTGATCAGGGAGGCGAACTGCTATATCTACCTCTAGTTTATCACAGAAGACTCCAGCTCCTACTTTACCGTCTAGCTTGGAGCCATCCGTAAAGAACTGCAATGCTCCCGTTTCAGCTGCCAACCCGCTCCTCCAGGATTCCCTTGAAGGGCAGGTGGTTTTGAACCTTTTCTCGAAGCACAGAGTCGGTGTAACATAGTCAATATTCGCCAGTTCTTTCCTCAGCGATCTGACTATCGTCGAGTGTCCTATTTGAAGACATTTCCACTGAGATATGGCTGATAGTCGAGTGGCCGTAATCGACGCCATCTGCTTACCATAAATGTCCACGGGGAGAAGGTGAAACAAGACCTCTAAGGCACTTGTAGGTGTTGTCCTCAGTGCCCCGCTTATAAGCATGCAGGCCGTTCTTTGCACCTTCTCAATCCTTTTCCTGTATGTTATTTTATCAAGAGCTGGCCACCACACGCTCACCCCATACATAAGTACAGGTCTTACTACGGAAGTGTATAGCCAGTGTACCAGCTCCGGCGTCAGGCCCCATCTCTTTCCGATGGCGTTCCTACACGAGTACAAAGCTATATTGGCCTTGTTTACTCTTTCCAGAATGTTGGGCTTCCAGCTTAGCTTACTGTCCAAGATTACGCCTAGAAATCTTGCCTTGTCCGTAAAAGCTAGTCTGTTACCATTTAGGAGAGGTGGATCTACTACAGGGATTTTATATTTCCTCGTAAATAGTACCAATTCAGTTTTAGACGCGCTAATTGCCAGTCCACATTTGGTGGCCCACCTCGTTATAATTAGGAGGGCATTTTGGATTACCTCCGCCACTGTGCTTATGTATTTCCCAGAGACAGCTATCGCTACATCATCTGCATAAGCAATCACTCCGATCCCTTCTCTCTCCAGCTTTAATAGCAGCTCATTGATTGCTATGTTCCAGAGCAGAGGAGACAGAACACCTCCCTGTGGGGTTCCCCTAGTCACCCGTCTCCTGATGGTGGATTCCCCTAGCTCTGAGTTAATCATCCTGCACCCAAGCATATGATTGATTAACCTACTTATAGGGTAATCCACACCTAGTAGCGACAATCTCTCCAGAATTGCCTCCTTCCTTACATTGTTAAAGGCGCCTTCAATGTCAAGAAACGCCACCATACAAAACTCTTGCGAGAATAATGATTTCTCAATTGTACTTACCAGGGCATGCAGAGCTGTGTCCACAGACTTCCCTTTACAGTAAGCGTGCTGAGTCTGAGCCCAGTCACTAGGTCTAATTTTTGTGCGTATGTAGATATCTATCAGCCTTTCCAAGGTTTTCAATAGAAAGGATGATAGAGTTATTGGTCTTAAGTCTTTAGGGTAGCCCTGCGAGCATTTACCCGCTTTCGGAATAAAAATCACTCTGACCTCCATCCACTCCCGCGGAGTACATACAAGCTTTAAACACCCTTTGAAGATTACCTCCAACCAGGGGAGCATAACCCTCGAGTTTTTCTGAAGCTCCGCGGGAATAATACGGTCAGGGCCCGCCGATTTATAGGGTTTGAACCCTTCAATTGCCCATAGGATCCGTTCTTTGGTTACGATATCTTCTATGCGCATTACGTTTGCTTCTTGATGAGTACCAGTCCCTGTCGAGTCATCGAAGCTTCCCGGAAAGTGGGTTTCGATGAGAAGTTCCAAGGATTCCTTACTAGAAGCAGTCCAGGATCCATCTGGTTTAATTAAATAACTGGGACTGGTAGGATTGGTAGACAAAATCTTCCTAAGACGAGAGGTCTCGGAGACTTCTTCTATTTTGTCACAGAAGAGTCTCCATGATTTCCTCTGTGCCTTCCTTAATTCTTTTTTGTATATCTTGAGGTCCTCCTTGTAGGAGTCCCAGTCCTGAGCCTCCCTCGTACTTTTGGCTCTATTAAATGCTTTCCTACACGCCTTCCGGTAGGTCCCCAGTTCCTTAGACCACCATGCCGGTTTTTGCTTGCCCCTGGGTTTAACTATTGGGCAAGCAGCGTTGAAGGACCGATTGCAAGCAATTGTGAAAGTTTCCACTATGCTGTTCAGTTCCTTCACTGTCGCTGGTGGTTCAGGGGTCTCTGGTAATAGTAGTCCTATAAGGGTTTCCCCGTACTTGCTCCAGTTTGTCTTTCTGGGATTCCTGAAAGGTTTCCGGGTGGCAGGGGAAACGTTAAGACTAAATGTTATGTAACGATGGTCAGAGAAGGAGTGTTCCTTCGCCACTCTCCATTCCCTGACCAAAGGGTACAGGTTTTTTGAGGCGAAGGTTACGTCCAGAACCTCCTGCCGATTTTTAGTAATAAAAGTGGGTTCTTGCCCAATATTACACACCATGAGGTTGTTGTTTAAAATGTAATCAAAAAGTAACTCACCTCTCTCGTTGATATCAGTGCTTCCCCAGATTGCGTGGTGCGCATTTACATCACCTCCACGGAGCACCCCAATCTTCTTCCTGTACGATTCGAGGACCAGGTCCCCCAGGTTATCCGGCGGAACCTGTTTGTCCCGGTCCAAATAGGCTGAGACCAGCCAAAATATACTGCCATCAACCTCTAGGCTGACCGCAGTTACGTCACCATTGCTGTATTGAGGAAGAAGGAACATATTTAAATTATTTTTTCCAAGAATGCAGGATCTGATATTCCCCGAATTTCTTGAGTATAATAAGTTATACCCCTTCATTTTAAGGCCACAGATCCTGTTGGTGTTTATCCAAGGTTCTTGAATAAGGACCACGTCCTCTTCTGATCTAGTCAGTCTGAGGAGTAAGGCGGCCGACGCCGCCTTTGAATGGTGTAGGTTAATTTGTATTAAATATAGCATACATTTACCAAGTTCAGCCTACTTACCTGTTTACTCCCCGCTACCGCAGGCTAGTTCCTTTGTTTCCATTGGAGTCGCCGGTTTCTCCCGTCTCGCCCCCCATGGAACTTGTTTCCCCGACGTTTGCAGTCCTTCCGTCCCTTGGGTCCGACAGGTTTTCTTCGTCTGACGCCAGGGACAGTCGGCTGCCCATCTCCTCTCCAAGTGCGGTCACCTCGGAGAGCTCCATCGGTTGGGCTGTCTCTCCTCCAAGTGCAACTGCATCAGTTGTGGACGGGCTGCCTTCCTCTCGTGTTTCAGCCTCGTCTTTTTTGTATACTTTGAGAGTAATCGACCCGAAACCGAAGTCGATTACTCCCTTAGTCGCGGCAAGCGGCGCCAGGGACTCCGTGTTGATTATCATCGTTGATAATCTGGAGCCCCCCCTTGCATCCTCTTGCCTCACGATCTTCCAGTTTCCTGTCGGAAGATCGGGGTTGCTGATTCTGATTATCTCAAGAATCTCTTCTGGGCTAGCTGGTTCGGTTGGCAGCCAGACGCGTGCTCTTGGCCTGCTAGGAATCTCTTCCCTGCCTACAGCCGCCAGCTTCGCGCCTTGCCACACCTCTCCCACCTCCGCTACCGCCTTTTTGTAAAGCTCCACTGATCTGGCATCAGAGCACGCTATAAGTTTAACGCGCCCTTGATGCCAGCCCGCATCTCTGCAGGATGGAGGGGGTCCTGGATTTTCTCTCAGGATCCTTAGGAAAACGGAGTTTAGTGCATTGTACACCAAACTCCATTTTCCCATGGTGATGCTCCCATCTTCATGACTCCTGTCAATGACGGCTAGCACCAACAAACGGTCCTTCACAATATCCCTGAAGGATTTTGGTCTAGCCTTGTTAGGAGGCAAAACCTTGTGAGGAGTTTCCTTCTCCGCCTGCATTTTGGGCCGTTTTGTGTCCACGACCTCCAACTCATCCTGGGACCGCTGTCTTTTTGACACATGGTCCCTCTCTGAGTTTTCGACCGTTTTCTTGGCCCATCTCACGGATTGCTTTTGTTCAGCCGTAAGCTGCCCCTCAGGGGTTGCAGCCCACCTGTCCAAAACTCTAAACGCCGCGCGTCGATCTCTATAGCGCTGCTTCGATTGGTTGACGTTAGTCGAACCTCCCTCAGCAGCCCTTAACTTACCCTGAGTTCCGCTCGTCCCTGGCTTAAAAGCCTTGAACTTGCTTCCCCCTGGTGTCTTTGAGGGAGCCCCACCTTTACGGTTTGAGCTCTCACTTTTTGTTTCCGGCCTTTGGAGAGTGCCGGTCTCGGTTTTTTCCGGCCTTTGGAGAGTGCCGGTCTCGGTTTTGTTTTTATTGGATTCCATGTTGTTCCCACGAGTGTCGGAGAAATATATGGTCCACCTGCGCAGAGATCCGCTTACGCAGGTAAGGCTACTTACAACTGGAGGTCGCCAGGTATCCAGAGGGCTCCGTTTGCGACTGGGCTTTGTTAAATGGGCCCCCAGCCTGGTAGTTTGTTGGCACGGGTCGCGTAACACCGTAAACCAGCCCATCTGCCGTCATTTAGCGTGACCCGCCCCACACCTAGGTCACTTTACCCACCCGTTCTAACGAACGAGGACCCGGAGGCGACGACAATTATGAAGCATCTGTATAGTTAATACTCCATCGATTCCACGCAGTACCAAAACGTCATTCATTCTCTAAAGTGAACTTTAATTTATTGTGGAAGGTGTTTAGTAACTCTAATGTAGTTAAGATCATATTTTCTGGTATGATAGCAAAAATGTCATCAACGTATTTAACTAACATTTTTGGTTTAAAAGATAAATTATTTATTGTGGTATTTAGTAAACTTTGAGTTACTATATCAGCGATGATACTCGATAAAGGATTACCCATTGGCATTCCATATACTTGTTTGTAGGCAATTGAGTGATAAACAAAATAATTTGCATCGACTAAGCAAAATTTTAACATTTTCAAAAAAGTTTCTTTTGGAATATTCGTATGTTGACTTAACAACTCCCATTTGTCAGTAATAATATTCATTGCAAGATATACAGGAATATTGGTAAACAAAGATACAATGTCAAAGCTAACCATTCTGTCGTCACTATCAAGGGTTACTGTGGATATTAAAGACTTAAAAGCATATGAGTTCGTTATGTTAAACTCATCATTTACTAATAGGATTTTAATAATCTTGGCCAAGTACTTTGATAACCAAGGATAAATTAATACGTCGGGCATAAATTAATAATATAAGAAACGATTGATGTAACAAAAGTAGTTTCAATGATAAATAAAGACTGAAAAGCCTACATAAACAACAAACAAAAAAAGTTGATTATAATTAACGATTTCATAGTTTACGAGAGGCCCTGAATTGGATACCAATCCTTCAAATTGGTTAAATTATCGATTCGTAGATCAGGCGTTGCAGTTTAGGTTTAGTTAGCCTGTTCTGTAAACGGCTGGACACTGTAAACAACTGGCTTATTTAGTTTTTTCATGATTTTTTGAGCAACCTTGTCACACTCAGACACATATGTAAGTCGAAAGCAAGCATTATTTATATATGTTAATATAGTGACTGTGCTCTTTGATAACTCTTTAAACAACCTTGTGCCTTGGTGAAGTTTTATTAGTTCCTGGTGACTTTTCGGAATTAAAACTCATATCTGTTTGTTGTACAATTTCTAGTGGGGCGACACTTATGATATATGGAGATCTATAGACTGGTTTAGGATCAATCGTAGATTGTAAGTCATGTGAAATACTGATGCCAGATGTTATGCAAACAGCTTTTTTTTATTATGTCCCTCCTATTCTATATTTATGTCCCTATATGTGGCACTTGGATTATTGTCAAGGGATAGTTAGTCAGTTGTATGCCTTTTTCGTCCTATACGGGTTTATTCTCTTTAGTTGCTTCACACATAGAGTTAAATAAATATCCAGCTTGCAATTCGAGTTCTTGTTTAGTTTTGAGACTAATTTTTAACCCAATTAGATTGTCCAGTTTCTCTCTAAATAATTCCCAAAAAGTAAATTTATTAGTAAAGTTGAGTTTCATTTTCTTTTTTATGACTGATGTCCTCAGGCATTTCGACCAGCGAGTGATCAAAAGATATGGCATTACTCAATCAAATCAAAACACGAACCTTGTTGAAGTCTGTATAGGCCTGGTTTAGGTGATGAGTGATATTCACAGCCTGACATTTGCGTAGCGGACATTAATGATCGGTTTTGGACCTAATTCATTTTCTGATAAGTTTCAGAAAATTTCATAAATTTCAGCTGATCAATTAATGAATTTATTTGTAACGAATACTAGTCTCAAATATAAATTATTCTGACATAAATTATTAATAAATTAGAGTAAAGTGTAATAATAAGTGAATATAGAGACAATTTTGGAACGAAAAATATCAGTTCCTGAGGGTCGGGTTGAAATACTACAAGGCATAAATAATTACAAAATCAAAATAACATAAACATGGCATAGTCAGATGTAGGTACCTTTCATACTACACTACACTATCATTGGTTATTGATTTCGTTTTGATAGTTTTGGACTGTTGTCAGTTATCATTTATTATGTTTATGGTGTTGGGACTAAGTGGTTAAGGGAGTTCGATAATCTTAATTCACAATTTTATGATGTTTTAATCTCGTCATCGTTAAAATATTTCATAAATTATTTATCAGTTCGTTTGGATGAATTGATAACGTTCAGTGGTACCTGACACTGGAATTTCTTATTTTCCTTCTTACTGCTGGTATTTTTAGAGCCCTATGAATTATATCATTGGACACAAGTCATGGTGCATTTACTATGATTTGTAGTAATTTAAATTGAAGCTGTTGAAGATTGTCCAAATTTGAGTAACTAACTGTTTACCCAACTGTGGCATACCATACATAACTTTATACAGCGTTGCTGTTTTACCAATTGATAAAGTCAATTTTTTGTTGTATCTCTATACTATCTGTTTTGGGTCCGAAGCCCTCCCAACTCTTTCGCAGTTTCCTTTTAACATCCTATCTTACGCCGAAGCCAAATCGAAGACGTACTGCTATAGGTCCGTTTTGCGACCTATGACTTTGTTTTGCTTAATATAAGCATGCATACAGTACTGACATGGACAAGTATCGGCCCAAGCATGAATTCTGACATAACTCCAACAGAGGGTTGTGTTCTTTTACATCACCGATTGTAACGAACCCAACCTCTATCGGGAAATGAACCCAGTACATTCAGTTTAAATATTTTAAACAGTTTTATCCACTGCGACATTTAGTCAGTTACAGTTAGAAGTATAATATATATATATATATATATATATATATATATATATATATATATATATATATATATATATATATATATATATATATATATATATATATATATATATATATATATATGCAATGTTATTCTTTGCCGTTCATGGTTAGATTTAACTTCCGAACTAGGAGCAACTTAGTTCTATCCTGAGTGATTTCTGTTGGGATCTTCACAAGATAAGAGTATTGCAGTGTCGTTTGCAGACATTTCCCCATAGTTTATTCATATGCGTTCACTGCACGCTTTCACTAAATGTGTGCGATTTTAGTTCGATACGAGATTACACTTGTGGTAAATATTTTAGGTTAACAGCTTTATAGAACGCCTTCGTTTCTTTTAATCTAACCAACAATCGGTTATCGGATACTTTATCTGATTAGAAATTTCGTTGTTTGAGTGTCCTGTCCAAGTAACGATCCAAAAATCTACGTTGGTAGTTGGATGCTCGCTGGTCATATTCGAGTCTTTAGCCATAAGATGACGTTCTTTGGTTTTTATGGACTCCTCAGCCAATCTATAGCATGATTTTCTGAAAACTTTGAATTTACTGGATATTAATTTACTTCACTGGATCTGCTAAGACGCTCAATTTCGGCTTCTTTGATTATATGGATGTTGAATAATTAGTAAAAAAAATCATTTTTTAAGGATCATCTGATTGAACAGACATTTGTTGTTGCTTAGTTCACCGATTAGATCAACAACTGTAATTTAAGTAATGCGACTCTCGATGTATACGTCATGTGCATTTAGACTTTTATAATTCCTGAATAAATGATAAATGAGCATCTTTCATCACAGTTCCATCGTGTCTCCGTGACCTTATTTTTTTTACATAAAAGTCAAGAGTTTTCACTCCACCCTATTAAGTTTTAATTTCTTTCTAGAAACTATTCGTTTATTGCAATTTGGAGTGGCATATGAGCATCAGTTTTTATTATTTCAAATTTTTGATACTTTTGGGATAGTTGGATTTCTTGTGGCGTATCCATTAAAACAGAAAAAGGATCATTTCGTATCGATGGTTAAAATTTATTCCAGAAGACTGGTTTGCGTCAGTTGATCATATCTTATTCTATATTATTTTAACTTCATCATTTCCGTTTTGCTCTAACAGTACCATTGTGGCTATATTGTTGTTGTGTCAAGTTTGGACACAAAAATTATAACTTTCTAGGTCCGCACTTTGTTAGATTCCAGTCTACTCCAGACAACAAAAACTCATTTAACATGGTTCTGTATCGATTTCCATTCACGGTAACGCGTCGTCCTTCCTCATTTTTAAAGAAATATGGACCGATGATCCCACCAGCCCATAGACCGCACCAAACAGTACATTTATCAGGATGCATTGGTAATTCTTGAACGGCGTGTGGATTATCTTTGCTCCAAATGCGACAATTTTGTTTGTTGACGTATCCATTTAACCAAAAATGCGCCTCATCACTGAAGAGAATTTTACGGTAAAAAAATGGATCTTCGTTCAATTGATTTAACGACCAATCACTGAATTCACGGCGCAAACGATGGTCGTGTGGCTTTAATTCTTGCACCAATTGAATTTTGTATGGCACCAAACCCAAATCTTTACGTAAAATTTTCCATAAAGTCGATGGACAAAGTCCAATTTGCTGAGCACGACGACGAATCGATAAATTGTCGTTTTCTTCGACACTGGCCTCAACGACAGCAATATTTTCTTCTGTACGAACTCTTCTCATTCTTGTCGGTGGCTTGGCATCCAAAAGAGTGAATGTAGACCGAAATTTGGTAATTACGTTCTTTATGGTAGTCTCTGACGGACGATTATGTGCACCATAAAATTCACGAAGTGCTCTATAAACATTTTTAATTGAACACTGATTTTGAAAATAAATTTCCACGATTTGAAAACGTTGTTCTGGAGTTAACCTATTCATAATGATTTGCCAAACAATACTGAGTAGAAATGCCACTTTGAGCTGTCAAAACAACTGTCATAAAATAAAACGACATCTATCGGAAAAACAAACCTCCTAAAAAAACACCCTTTATAACTATGTTAAATACAATTTTTATACATTGGTATATGCTCACCAATAGATGTCGCGTATACAGCAGTATTTTATTAAAAACAATCAGTTAACTATAAGTAACACAATAATGAAGCTAGTTTAGAATTGTAATGCCCAGATAAATATATAGTTAATATAGATACTACATATTGTCTTTGCGATCACTTCCCACTTTATTTTTTCTTTTTGACCAACTGGGCTCATATATAGATATTAATAGATCCTGACTAAACGAAAACTCAACATTCTATGTCTACATATATCAAATAGCACTTTCATCTATTAAGTTGGACATTTAAAATGAATTTATGTCACTTAATCTATAATTGCTAGCATATGGGATCGCAGTTACTAACAGGGGTGACGTAATGTATTCGGAAATGATTTAATCCAGTATGAATTGGTTTTTCAGTTGAAATCGCTAGAGAACTTCTTTTGAAATTATCAGTTAGATTCGACTTGATTAGATTCATTTGGCATTCACTTTGGCATAAGATGAAGTCACTTTCAGTTGAATCAAAACCACACAAACATAAGTTTGATTTATAGATCACCTCCATGCTGCGTTGGCATGAACAATATGATAATATTGACTGTTACAATATAACGTAGCACTGATAGGTTGATTGGTTGATTTTAGTTTTGGTGACCTTTGTCCTGAACAAACATTCCTTTTTTTCTTGTCATGTTCTTTACATCTCAAATTGATGTCTAGGGTTATATAACTAGATATTTTGCGAGCAATTCTATCTGAAATCAAACTGGATGTCAGGAATAAGATCTCTAGACCCCAGTATAGGTATCATTCTTTTCAATAGCTGTTTTTCAAATATCTTCGATAAGGTTATATGTTCTAGACTTATCTTGACCAACAGGGTTTCGACGGGTTAGATCGGATTTTCTTGCGCGATCCAGTATATTTTGCAGTTCTTTAGCCACGGTAACTGTTTGAATGTTGGTCTAGAGAGAAAATACATTTTGCAACAGAAACTCAAGCTGATGTATACTTGCTCATAAGATGGTTATCAACACATTTGACGGATTTTGCCACACGTCCACAGCATTTTTGTGTATGATTGAAATCGAGTAATTTTCTGCATTAAATTATCAGAATCGACTTATTCCTCATGTTCAAATCTGAGAATCATATTTTGAATTGATAAATTATCATGATCACTTTTAATATGTTGATCTTTGTCAAACGATAGCAAAGTGATAGCCAACATTTTGTGAGGGCACTCTTTCTTAATAATGTTTCCAATCCTTGCCAATATACTTTTACAACGGCATGTTAGGTGTAGTTCCCCAGCCACAATCTTAATTGACATTCTTGGTTGTCTTCATATCACTGAAGCTACTTAACAAAAGACAAAGCACTACTCTGAAAAAACCTTTGGTGACTTCAATCAATGCCTTTATCAAGACTGTCGCGTTCTACTCTGCTAGTAAAACAGACTCAACGCAATATGCGACGTTTGTTATCAGTTTTCAAAACGATTTAACAACGATTTCAACTTCTGATCCTTGTAAACAGTCTAACTACCATGACGAATTCTAACTTAATCCATGTTAGGTTAGGTTAGGTTATAAAAAACAATTATGGAAAGTAAAAGTAATTTTTTGCGCTATAAAGTGTTCTTAAGAGATCAATACATGATTCGCCCTGGATAAGCACGCAGAGGATGACCGAGGTAGCGTACTGTATCAGGTAGCGTACAATTTGTATTAACTTGAATAATTTCAGAGAAACTATGATAATTAACATCTGTCATGAGTCACAACAGGTTTGTCTGAAGTCTACGAGTACCTAGTGTACATTATGAGAGTACCTGCAAAGGTTCATGAGTACCAAAAAGAAATTGATCAAATTGAATGACTGATCGCTGTTGATAGAACCTTTTTCGTAGTCACCGATAGTTTCCTCCGCCAGAGGGGTGTGCCTTCCTAAAGTTATATAGGTTTGCCAATTGTGGTGAAATTGAAGATCAAAGTTCTAATTTAAAGATGTTCATAACTCATAATGTTTTATTCAGATTAAAATTCAAAAGATGTATAAAATAAACCTGATGTAGGTAAAATTCCTACCCTGTCATTCAAATTATAGTGGGTTTTCCATTTGGTCGATTCCATGGCGTTTTCATAAATTGGGCATCGCTAACATCACACACTTTGTCGAGTTTTGCGAAACGATCTTGGCTTGCACCATTCAGTTAAGACAAGGACTTGTCTTCGAGCGCCGCGTTGTTGGAAGTCTTTGTGAATTGTTATTCGAAGAAGTTGTTGTAGTAATTCGCTATGGCCGTTTTGATCCGATGATGATGTCATTGGATGACAGTGTGATCGAAAAGATCAAATCAATAGATTAATAGACAATTAGTCGTGACGCGACAGTTTTAGCGAATTACAAGAACATAACTCGATTTTATTTGATTGTGGCGTTAACTGTACGAATTAATTATTTTTGGTACTTACTTTGAACGACAGAAACTAAGGCCACTCGAACATATGACGCGACGTACTTTCCGCATTTGACGGAGGAACCGTTGGAAGAAAATAACTAATTTCATTGCCAAATTATATTCAGTGGTGAAAAGCATTTGAGGCTAAACGGCTTCGCCAACAAACAGAATGTGCGGTATTGATCAGGTGTAAAACATGCATGGTGATGTTTTCATTCTGGTGGTGCCGTCTTGTATCCAGAAAACTTTGAGTCTTTTTTATGGGGCTTCGTTAAATCACTGATCTATTTTTACAAGCCGGCGTCGTTGTAGCCGAAACATCGAAAATCGAGGCAAGCTCAACGAATCGACACCGGCAAACGTGCCCGTGGTGGATATATGAACGATGTTGAATTCCACACATGACTGATTTGATTGTACTTCAAACGCCTATATAATAGAGTTTTCGAGAGTTTCAAATGATTGCGTTTTATCTAAAATAAAGTTGTCAAGTCCTTATTGCAAAACCCTTTAAATCCTATTGACTGATAAGACTTGTGGACGTCCGCCAATTTTTAAGGATCGACCACCCCATAACAAACAAATTCACCTCTTGAATGGACTGGCGTAGTATGTCAGCCGTATGTGGTCTTTTATCATCCTGCATGAACTGAGAATGATCACCAATAAACCTGGCAAAAAGTAAGACGTATTCCTCGAGTACCTCCTCAATGTACCGTTGAGAAGTCATTTCTTTTGATCAACAAACAGCCAGTATTGGCTCGAGTGATGAATATAAGATCTGTCTTCGCCTCTAGTGAAATGCCTCCCCAGAACATGCACGATCCATTGTGCATATCGCTCTCCTTGTCTTCTGTATACACTTCCGCGTCCATCGGTTCTATATAAACACATCCTGCACTCGTCAGAGAACAAGATTCTTCTTCATTCTTATTCTGTCTAATTCAATTGCTCTCAAGCGAATTCACAACTCGCTTGTCGGTGGGCTGAGGTTAATTTGTGTCCGTTTGCTTGAAAAGTAGTCTTCTGCAACTGTCCACCGACTGACTTCGATTTCATGAACTTCTGAGCCGCCGTTGTTGAACCACATCACGCAGTAGCACTAGGTCAGCCAGATTCTTGTCTCCGTCTGAAACCACCAGTTTTCTGATATCTCTGCCACTTCACTTTAGTGCTGCCCCGTATAAATAAGTGCAACAATTTGTGCGGCTAACTCTGGTATAGTATCTATTACTTGGCTCCAGTTGAAGACGTAATTAATAGAGGACCGCATGCTAAGCTTTGATATGCGAATGATCACAATTCCGAGCGAGATATTTTATGGCATGCTCTTGTATTGATCTTATTGAATTAACCAAAACTAAATATCCTTATATGCATCTGTGCAGTTTCACCCTGTGCATGCAATATCTAAAACAGACTTCCTGCTATAATACTCGTACCAAAATAATTAATTATCGGGCATACAATAAAAATTATTTATTTTTTATACTAAAAATAATATTGTAAATCATAAAATCTGCCAATAAAACAAGAATTTCATCTGTACGCACGAACAAGTAAACTGACAGTGTTTATTTATTTATAAATTGGAATACATAACTGATTGAAAATGTTTCACTTTCATTTCATCAAATTTCCTAGATTTTATTATTGTTTCACTATATACTGTCGGAGGCGTTCATTAATTACTCGCATCCCAAAACACCATTTCGTCGTTAATTATTGTGTATATAATTCAACAGACATTCACCATCGTATGTTATGTAACAATAAAATTTCAATAAATATTTGGGAAATTAGAAAATTTGATTCTTTGTTGTTGCAACAGGTTCGAGTGACATCGTTTCGGTAAATATTTTGGCGGTTTTTATTTTTATTCGCCGAAATGATGTCAGACGAACGAATGTTTTCTGCGCATAGTACATAAATAAATTAAATTAATCGACTATGGGCACATGATTGCCCACATATTAAATAATTTAAAGAATTTGAAAATACCGGAAGTTCATAAAAATCGCATATCTGGCATTTCATTGACATTGAGAAATGAATGGATAATTTGTAAACCTCCTAACCCAGCACAACTATTCGTTATCTTGTGTATATGACATTCTGCTTAATTTGTTGCCTAATACGCAGAGTTCAGCTCTATTTACATATGAGGAACATGTTGAGCTTCTTTGATTATCAGGCATTTCAACGACCAAATAGTGATCATTGGCTACGTACTTGGTTGAAGATCAATACGATTTCATGTTTAGGGCAACCAGACTGCGTCTTTCCGTTTTGTAAATATCTACGTCATTACATAAACTAATTTTATTTTGTCAGCTCTAGCAATAAAGTCACCAATCACCATTCTGACATCGTGCTGAAGTATAGAGCATATCAAATTATCCAAATTATTGTAAAAATAGTCTTCATCTTGAAGTTGGCTTATATCAATTGGCCTATGTACACATATATTGGCTAATCTCATGAGCAAATTCGCTTATTTATATTCGTATTTTTTCACTTATTGCAGCATTTTTTCACATTGCGCCGTTTGAATTTGATTGGCTTACTTTCAGGCATAGCTACAAAATTCATTAGCAATTCTTGACTTCCAACTTGCTCGTTAGGTTTAATACCACTAAGATGTTTAGCAAATATATTTGCGTTTTCTCTACATCACATCTTGCACAGCTTCCGTAAGAGAGCCGAATTGGAAGAAATGAGAGCGTTGGTTGTTTTAGCTTACTTGTAGCTTTCCATTGTGGAAAATCCGTTGCTTCAGTTACTGTAAGCCTCTTGAGGTAATATTCTTCGTTGCGTTATTTTAACAAACTTCCAGGGTTTTAATCGCTTTATTTAAGCTTGATTTAAAAGTAGGTGACTTAAAAGTTAAATAAGCATAGTTAATCAGCCTAGCGATCTTATACCATAGACACATATCTAGTTTCGTAACCATGATTATAAAACTATGATTTTCGAAATGAGATTACATTACACACTATACATTTCTCATTTCATTTGACAGTTTATCATAATTCATTAAAATTCTTACGTTAACTGTGTGGTTTAAAAAATATTTTTGTTTCGCCTTCCACCCAAATTTTCCTATTTCTATTTATTGTTTTATTTTCCATTAATTTATCGAGTTCTGGATTAATTTATTTTTTTTGAAAACTTCAATTTTAATAAAGAAAAATAAACAAATACATGAAAAAACAATATTTATAGTTTTCGGTATTCACTAACTGCATTATTTGGCACTGTCGTCACTAAAATGCCATGGGATGAAAAAAAATAGCTCATTCCGAAACCATGTTTAAACCAAGTTGCAAACCATGGTTAGCAGTGACACATTACACCGAAATTATGGTTAACTCGAAACTGTAGTTACGAAACCAGATATATGTCTATAGTATTAGTAGCTTGTTTCTGAATACTAGTTAGTTGTTGCACCGCTTCATCAATTTCATATTTTGTCTTTAAAGGAATATTTAACGAACACTTCCAGGTTATTGTAATTCTCAAGAGTATGTAGATTCGTCAGAAATTTAGATGGTGCTAGTTTTAGAACTTGTGTGTTAAGAGTTATTAATACCGGAGAGTGATCAGAACACGAATCGTATAATATTTCGACCTTTACTAATATTCTAGGTATATCCTTTCTAACACAAAAGTCTAGTAAATCGGGAATTTTTTACGGGTCAGTTAGCCATTAGATATGTGATCCATCTTTTCATACTGCCACAGTTTTTTCCTTTCCGTAGTCATTAATCTCGAACCCAATTGAATATGCTTGGCATTGTATTCACCTCATACTGTGAACTATTTAGTATTGTATATACAAAACACCGACATCTACGATGTACTTGGTATTAGCACGATTATAGCCAAGGTACAGGAAATGTGTGAAAACAAAATACAGTTTTCATCGGGTAATACAAATTTCATCACATTCCAGGATATTTAAAATTATACCAGAAAATTGTGTAATAGTTGTACCCAGAAATCATTGGAGCTATGCACGATCTCATTTGATTTCGAATTGATATCACATCCACTGACAATGAGCAAGCCTACAATACCAGCCCTCTTTTTATATAGATTAAAACAGTTGGACCATATATTTACAAATGGACATAATATCCATTCGAAACCACGTTAGACCAATCCCAACACTCGTGGTTTCTGGGTACAATTAATCACATTTGCTTTGGATGTATTAAATTTTATTCCACAAATACTTGGATATTTATTATCAATCTGATTTATTGTGAATTCTGACTTTTTGACTATAGACGAAAAAAAATAATTCGACCTTGAGTACTTATTTCTCAATTTCGATTAATTACACAATTTTCTGAGATGATTTTAAAAATCCTGATATTAGTATAACCTGAAGAACACTTTAAGATGTGAATACTTCTTGTTAGTTGTCTTCTGTAGAGATTCAAGAATTAGCTATTTGCAGCATTATGAAAAAGGATCTAGAGTTAGAGATTTAAAAAGAGTTTTGTGTTAGAGGTATAAAAAGAAACAATACGTTTTTGGTTGAAGGGCCGAGTTAAGCTCGCACGTTTGGATATCTATGCCTTATATACCATATGTAGCGATGATACCTTGATCTAAGCAACGTCGTATCTGGTGGTATAAATATTAGTTTGTTATTGAAATGTTCCAAGTTTAGAGAATCGAGAGGGTTGGCTCAGGAGATTCATCTTTTTTTATTCGTCCTTCAATCGAATGATAAAGTGTATAATTTAATACAATTTACAGCCATTGGATGAAGCAACCTATTTATTACTTGTGGTCTAACTTTATATCCTCCAACCCGTTACAACATAGTAAAATTGTTACTCAGCCCTTGGATGCCTTAAAATCGCTGACACACTACTCATTGTTGACGAAATGTTTGTACAAGCATTTTGTCGCAAAAGTGACTTGTTTTGTCTGCGTTAAATACTTGATCAGTAATATATTGACCCAAAGTTGTGTAATGCACGTCTTCCAAAAAACTATGTAATCAGTCGATTTTCTTACGGTTTTTACAAACAACTATTGGCCCGTACCGTGCATCTTAAAAGATCGTTCTATCACTCAGTTCGAATCAGCACACAGAACATGACCGAGCCAGCGTACTCGCTATCTTTAAGTTCATAGGTATCAGGATTTCGCATTTAATTCTTTATCTCGTGATTGAAAAGAACACGGTCTGTGCTATTAATTTCTCTCGAATGATAGAAGCAATGTTTGCAAGATATTTTGATTTTTAAAAGTGGACAAAGAGGATATAAAGTCCGATTGCCAGCGGCAAGGCGAAACTTGATATCCTCTCCCACACTATTATTGTGAACTACGAGAGATTAAAGATGCTTGAATCTCACACTCTTTCAAACGTGTGGTTACTACTACTGAGACCAACGGAAGCTGAACACTATTCTAGTGGATCAAGTTTCTCTTTCACCCCATTGCCATTAAATCTAATCACACATAAAATTAAATCTAATCACGAATAAAATATTGTTTTGAGGTGCTTCAATTTTACAAAGGATGTATTCCAATATGAGATTAAAAAGTATCGGGGACAGCGCTTGTCGGACTTTTGCAAAAGTTCTCGATAGCCTGTTCTCAACTTTAATACAGGTT
Source organism: Tipula lateralis (assembly GCA_963932295.1). NCBI lineage: Eukaryota > Metazoa > Arthropoda > Insecta > Diptera > Tipulidae > Tipula > Tipula lateralis. The sequence continues at coordinate 115,854,099 of OZ010736.1, forward strand.
TTGACTGCGATACTGTCATTTTACACAGATATTCGTATTTGTTTGTTATTTTTAATTATTCAAGCGTATACCATAGTCTCTCTCGATTGATCGAGTCATAGGCTTGCTTGAGCTCTATAGGAACACCTGATGTAAATCGCGAGTTGTTTCATAGTACTTGGAAAGAATCATCCGTAGTGAAAAAACTTGAGCAGTGATTGACCGATTTGGACAGAATCGTCCTAGGTAGTCACCGATAATTTCCTCCGCCAGAGAAGTTAGTCTTCCCAAGATAATGTATGGCAGGAACTTGTATGCCGTGCAAAGGAGAGCTATACACTCGTCTTGAATATTGGGCATAACGTGACTACTTTCCATTCTCAGGTATAATATCATTCCGTCATTACAAACGAACAAGATCGAAAAGACAGTTCCACAAAGTTATCCCTCCGAATATCAAAAGCTCTGAATTAATGCAATAAACTCCTTGTGAACGTTTTTGCTTTAATCTCTTTTGCATGTCCATTGTGAATTCCTCATTGGATGGATGGTCGATGAACATCTCCGGTGTCGGTATTTGAGGGTGATACAAGTGGAACATTAAGTAAAATGTTCATGCCATATATCGAGTACCGCATCGATGTTAATACAGAGGTTTCCATCCTGGTTCCGAATAGCAGTTGATCGAGATTTTAAGGTATGGTGCAATTCGGTGACTCCTTTAAAAAAACCACGCGCTTATTACTGAGTTGTTGTACTCTTGAGACCTTAGCCTTCCACCATTCGCGCCTTCGCTTTACAAATTCGCTTAGCTGTTCTCCTTGGAAGAACTGCTTTATTTCTTCTTGCAATTGTAAACCGAGTCTACGCTTCATTATGGGCTATATTTCGTTGCTTAACAGCAAGACGACACTCCTCATAAGAATAATCATTTTTGGGCGTATAGTTTTCACTATACCGAGAATGTGCTGGGCCGCGTCGACAACCGAGGTTTTCAATACTTCCCAGACACTGTTCACTTCATCAAATTGGTAATTGGATCGCACAATATGCAATTGCTGATTAGATCTTGATATTTTCGTTGCGTTTCTTCATTTATCAGACCTTCGCAGGACAATCGCGTTGTATATATTCCCCTTACCTCCTTGACTTATACGAAAATCACCATTGTAGCTTTGCTGTGACCAGATAATGGTCACTCCTTACAACCGATAAGATCTCACGTGTTGGACAACCTAAACCCGCTCTTTTGAAATCAAAACATAGTCAATTTGGCTTCAGGATGTTTTACGTAGATGTGTCCATGTCTCGAAATGGATGTTTTTATGAGGTAAGGATGTATACTTATCACTTTGAGATCATGAGCGATCGACATCATTCTTTCCTCATTTTTGGTCGCAGTTTCGTGTCGGGAGTACGGACATATATTATTACATAAGTCCGATTGATTTCTTCCAGCTCGAGCATAAAGTCACCAATCAGTCACCAATGAGCTTTTATCTTGGGTTACATCAGTGGGCGCATGTATTATTATTTTTATTATAACGGTATGAGAGATGTGTGGGTGAAAAAAAAATTGTTCCGAAAAACACTCTCCCGTTATTCGAAAAAATTAATTTATCCTTACAGAGGTATCGGGCGGATTCTATCAGTGCACTTCTTAGTTCGACTGGCACAATAAACTTCCATTCAAGAATATTTGCCAACATCTCCGAGTCTTGCGTTGGTTTTTTAAAATAGATTTTACCATCTAACAATAGTAGATTTCCACGATTAGTGGTGGAAGTTAATTGACTGACAAGATTTAAATATGATGTAGTTTTGAAATAAAGAGAATCTAAATCGATTTTCAAGGCATTATCAGTGAGATGAATTGCATCCATGAACACGCGAGATAAAGCATCTGGAACGCAGTTTTGAGAACCTTTTCGGTACTCTATTTGAAAGTCAAAGCCCTAGAGTTGAAGACTCCATCTTGTTAATCTTCCGGTCAAATCTCTGAGAGACATCAGCCACTGCAAGTTCGAATGATCCGTAATCACAGTAAACGGAAAGCCCTCAACATATTGCCGAAATTTAGAAATTTTTAAATAGCCATAATGGCAGCAAGGCATTGCAACTCTGTTACACTATAATTACGTCGCGTTCAGTTTATGGGACATGTAGGCTATTGGACAATCATTATCGTCTTGATCCTTCTAAAAAAAGTACGGCTCCGATGCCCGTTGAACTCGTATCGTACTGAATAAAGAATCTCTTTCCAAAATCGGGAGTAATTAGTACAGGAGCACTCACAAGAGCTGCTTTAAGATTATCCATCGATGTCTGTGCTTCTTCATTCCATTTAAATTTTCTCCTTTTTTCAGAAGGTCAGTTAGAAGAGAAGCTAGGGAGGAGTAATCTCGGATAAACCGACGATACCACCCCGTGACGCCCAAAAATCTGCGGACTTGCCGAACCGTTCGAGGTAGTAAACTATCCTCCTTCCCCAACTACATATCCAAGGTATTCGATCTCGTTTAGCAAGAATTAGCTTTTGTCGACATTGATGGTCAATCCGTCCATATATCCTCACAAACATCTTGGTTCCAAAAATACTCTCCATCTTTTAAAGCGATTTTTCTTTTGCTCTCGAATGTCTTTGGATGTTGACAAATATATCAAAGATTGTCAATCATGTAAATAAAATAAGGCAATCAACTATCCAAGCCAGCCTCCACTCTTTTCCCTGCGGCAAATATTTCGGTAGTTCCAGCGTATATATCTTGATTTTTTAGGTCCTTATCCTCGTACACGTAGTGGCAATTCTTATATTCTGATTGCAGTGGATGAATTTTCGAAGTACGTCATAACTCAACCGTTACGACGGGCCACTAGCAATGATGTGATAAAACATCTTGAGGGTCAAATTATATTCACGTTCGGAACACCTGAAGTAATATTATCTGATAACGGATGCCAATTCGCTAAAAAAATTTGCTTAGATAAAATAACCTTCGCTATTCGTAACGCGGTACACGAAAGTACTAAATTTTCACCGAATTTCACAGTGTATGGACAACACCCAGTGCTACATGGTTCGACTTATCCCATTTTGAAATCGGCTCTACAGCTTACTGGCAACTACATTAATATTGAAAAAAAACCCGATTATATTGGTAAACTTTTTGAAAAAGTGTATGCAAATCTTGAAATCGCAAGACAATTGACAATGTTATCGACTGCTTGGAAGTCAAACCGAGCCTTTTTTACCAGTGGCGCAATGAATTTTACCCTAGGGTATACTGTGTGGGACACATGACCTCCACTTTTAGGTCATCGATCTTCTTGGAGTGCTACGAATTCCAGCCGATACTCTTTCAAACATGTGATTAGGCCATCAAACGCGCCAGGCTTTCGAAGTGACTGTACGTTCCACGAGCCGATCCTCAATCTCGTGTCCGGGTACTTAAGTGGGGGATCATTGTTGTTTTGGCGTTATTTCATTTTTTCGTTTGTTGACATTTTTATCATTTTTGGTTTTTTACGGATCCGGGTCGTCAGCCCAGCGTTCCAACCAGATATAGGCGACTCCTACGACAAGCTCTGGGTACTGTGGTGGTATTCTATGGTTCTTATGTTTCGTTTGACATATTTACGAAACACGAATGTCCCACTCACAGCGCGATTTAGTCAGTCGTTACTTATACCAAAATTGCCGCAAGAACATGGGGCTACCTATGCAACAGTTTCTTCTGTCTAGTCAACAGATTTAAAAAATTTCATATAGGTTTGTTTACATTCTTAAAAATATTTTTTTTTTAAGAAATTGTTTACGATTTAGTGGTATACTTGCCAATTACAAGTCTCTCTAAAAATAACATCGTTTTACACTTTGTGTACAGTACACACATAAACTTTATGTAAATAATAGATGGTTTTAACGGCCTAATGTGGCGAAATATTATAGTTTACATACGTGGTTAACATGACTGGTTACAGACTATTCCATATCTCCCACATATAAATTTTTTTCGCACACGTGTAGTTAGAAGCTGATCTCTCAAGGTGGAATCGAGTGTATAGTGAACTTTTAACGCTGGAGTCAAATAAATGAATCAGAGTTGGACGAATTACGCAAGAGTGCGTAACCGATTAATAATATCGATTGCCAATATTTTAGTGCTGTCGTAAAAGTATATGTATAGAATCGAACACAAATGTTCTTGTGCGAGCCAAAAAGCATACACAATTTTTAATTATAAATTTCTGACATCAACCCGCGCCGCAGCATTACATAACACCTTATGTTTATGCTACAAATATTTTATCTTAAAAATTTGTGACAAAAATATAGTTTTGTTTAGGAATTAGGTCAACATCTAAGAAAAAAATAATAATCTTATATATTTTGTGGTGACGAAGTGTCAAGGCCAACGATACAAGCTTAATCATTTTCTCATTTTTATTTCCAGGAAACGTGGTGAAGTTCCATTAGAAAATACTGGACGAATAAAAATCTCACAATCCAAAAATGCAATACAATTGGCCCTCGATCATGTGCAGCGTGACGATGCCGGCCACTATACACTATACGCAAAAACAAAATCGGGTGATATGGCGCGAAAAGATTTCGAATTAATTGTCGAGGATAGATCGACGGGCGACGATCCTCCTATATTTTTACGACGTCTCGCCGATCTATCGGTCAAAGTTGGCACACGTACACGTTTACTAGTCGAAATACGTAGTTCGACCGATGTTAAAGTGACATGGTATCGTAACGATCGACGTATTTGTGAAAATGAACGTATCAAATGGGTGAATGAGGGTAATTTTTATTGTCTTGAAATAGCGCCAATCACGCTCGACGATGGCGGACAATGGATGTGCATGGCTGAGAATTTAGGTGGACGTAATTCATGTATTTCGCATTTAAACGTACTCGTACCAAAAGCCTATAAATCGCCCGAATTTGTTGAAGAATTGCGTGCAATTCTTACCGAACAGGGTGTTGTATCGCTCGAATGTAAAGTAATTGGTGTGCCAACGCCAGTTTTGCGATGGTTTAAAGACTCAAAAGAAATTAAAGCTGGCGATGTATTTGCGCTGACCGCAAATCCAGACGATCCGACATCGTTGGGCACGTATACGTGCGAGGCCGTAAATTGTATGGGAAAAATGTATTCCAGTTCTAAAGTTCATGTTGCCGGAAGGGGTAGTCGGGAGGGTTCATTGAAACCAGCTGATAATCGAACACATAATGCACCACCGCCGATATTTACGACCGAATTACGAAATGCCACAGTTAAAATTGGCGATCCCGTTCTACTTGGATGTCAAGGTTAGTCTCTCGATATTCTTTAAACGTTTTGAGAAAATAATATTTTTATATATTCAATCTCTAATTAGTCGCCGTACCACCATGGCCTAAAAGTGTGGTTTGGTACAACAAGACTGGGCGAGTTGAAACAAACGAAAATTATCGACTTATTGAAGACGGGCTAGGAGTCTACATGATCGAAATCAAGCCTTCGGAAAGTTGTGATGAAGGTGAATGGAAATGTGTTGTAACAAGCAATGAAGGAAGCGTTGGGATCTCATCGTGCGTCGTTGAAATGGAAAGTAAGTAGCATCACAAATTTTTTTCAGGTTTTCCTTTTGACAAACCAATATTTTCTCTCAGTACCCAGAAATTATAGAAAACCAAGATTTATGGAAAGTTTAAAAGCCGTCCTAACCGAGGAGGGATTAGTATCGTTCGAATGTAAAGTAGTTGGTTTTCCGACGCCACAATTAAAATGGTTTAAGGATGGACATGAATTGAAACCAGGCGATGTATACCAGCTAACCGGGCACAACTCACTCGGCACATATTGTTGTATTGCGCGCAATTGTATGGGTGAATCGAGCAGCACTGCCGTACTTACCGTGGAAGATATTCAAAATCAATTGAACGACGAAGAGCGTCTTCAGCTGGTGCAGGTCAATAATCAGCCACCAAAGTTCTTAAAAGGTCTCAAAAGTTGCGAAACCAAAATAAATGAAGAATTTCGATTTACGGTCCAAGTTACTTCGGTACCGGAGCCAGTATTTTCATGGTTCCGAGACGATTTGCCAATCGAAAATTCAGAACGGTATATCATCCTTAAAGAAACACTTGGTTCGTGCCATTTGGATATAAGGCGCGTAGAGTTCAATGACCAGGCGGAATGGAAATGTGTGGCCACAAATGATTTTGGTCAAAGTGTTACGTCATGCTTCTTAAAACTTCAAATACCTCGACATTTCAAGAAACCACGTTTTTTGGAGTGTTTACGAGCAGTTCTATCGGAAGAGGGCGCTGTCAATCTAGAATGCAAAGTTATCGGTGTGCCACAACCTGTTCTCAAATGGTATAAGGATAGTGTTGAACTAAAACCGGGCGATATTCATCGTATCATAACTGGGCAAGATGGAACATGCTGCCTAGGCACGTATACTTGTGAGGCACGAAATTGTATGGGTGTGGTCGCCAGTTCAGCATCTCTTCTAGGTATTGACGATGCGTATAAGGCTGCACAAGTCGACGAGATTCCCAAGGGACAAGAAATTCAACGCAACATTTCGCTATCGACGATCAATGAAGAGCGTACATCCCAAATGTACGACACGCCATGTGGTGATATTACGATCGATGATCGAGGTGATATATCGTTTTCGTTCGATGGTAAAGAAGTATCTGTCTCGCTATACGAAACACCTGATTTGACTGAAGAGGAAGCGTTGCAAATTGTAGAAATGTATGCTGATCAAATATCTGAACACGTAACTGAACAAAATGTCGTCGAACTACCACCTCTGCGGTTTGTGAAGGAGACATCAACGTCGGGTAATTTATTAATGGAAGCTGTTGTTATCGATGTTGCTCCCGACTATTTTCCACCCGAAGAAGATTTACGCACTGAAGCCGATATGGATGATATTTCCGAGGTGGAACAGTCATTCTCGTTGAAAGCTGATGAATTGGCACTCGATCGAGAAACAGAAGAATACGTTAAAAAGACATATGAAGCTCTAGACAACGAGCTCGAACCAAGACAGAAAAAACACAAAGGTGATAGTCTACTTAGTGGCGATCTAGAAGAATATTTCAGTTTGTCGCACAGAAGTGAAGATGATACAGAAACTGATTTGCAGACATTTGCAAGCGCAAAAGACCATTTAACGGATAGTAAAGTACCAGAATTGAATGATTTGGATATAGCACTGCAAGAGGCGCAAGCTTTGCTCGAAGCTGATGAAAAATTAGAAGAAGTGCTACAACAACCACCCGAGCCAAAACCACGCAAACGAAAGTCCAAATCGAATGAGGTGTCGCAACAAGAAGAAGATGCCAATTTGCGAGACATATCGGGCGAGGAAGGTGATGGTCTCATCGCCAAACGTAGTACTCCAGCGATTCACCAGAAAAATGTTGACCAATTAGTTTCAATACTGCGCGACTTGAATACGATTAATGCTAATTTAAAGGCAGTCGAAGAAGAAGTAAATCTCCAAAGTGGACTTATGATGTCTGCAGCGTCGGTCGATCGTAGTCTTGGTATTATACAGAACGTTCTTGACCCAATTTCAAAAATTCAAAACAAATTAAATTTGTATTCGGAGAATATTCCTCTCGAAAAATTATTCGAATCGATTGTTGAGCCTCTACAAAAGTTAGAACAAGCCCTGTCGGTTATCGAAAAATGTGTTGAGATGGACGAATCAGGACGAACTCTAGTACAACGTACCAGTGTGTGTATTGTTGATAGTTCGGGTGAACTAATCCTCCAGTCATTAGATAAAATTAAAAAAGTCGTGTTCGCTCTACACCAGCCTAGATTACGCAAGGAAGTAGATTTGATTATTCACGATATGGAAGTTGGGATTGAGATAACACAAGACACAATAAGATCTCAAGCATTGATGCAAGAAGCGGTGGCCCTAGAAACGGCACAACATGTATCCGAAACCATAGCTAGAATGCAGGAGGAGGTTCAAACACCCACTGATATACATGCACTTGAAACAGTACAAAGTAATTTACCCGAGGACGCTAAAGATTTGAAAAATGTTTGCCGACCGGTTGTTAAAATACAACAAGCGCTAGAAACTATCGAACAGGACTTGTCGTTGAACGAGAACGAGGAGAATGTATATAGAAATTTACAAAACGCTGTGATAAGTAAGCTAACCGAACCCATTGAGGACCTAAAGAATGAAATACTCGCCATTGAAAGAATGGCCGCTGAGCGTGGTGGTGACCAATCGTTGGAACAAACAATTAAATTTGCCATTTTGGATTCGGTCAAGCCACCGTTGTACGAACTTCAAAAGGGTCTAGAACTTTTGATCGAACAATCTCCTGATACGATCAGGTCAGCAAATGTACTAGATTCTATGATGCTGCCATTACAAGAGATTCAATACAGTTTAGTTCGGATTGGACAAGATCTTGAGAGTGGTACTCTTAAAAGTGGGTCACCACCAGTGGAGACTTTTGACAATCAAAAACTACTTCAGTCCATTGCACAGGCGGTCATTAATTTTGACACAAATGTACAATCGATTAAATTAAAAATTCTCGATGAAAATTTGGGCCAATCGCTCACCGAGCTAAAATCGAACTTGTCTAAAGTTATTGAAAACAGTGTGGAAGCACCGCTCGATAAATACAACGTTACTATTTTGGAGAATATAAAGCAACCCTTAGACGATATTAACTATTGTCTACGACAAATTGAAGCCAAATCGTTGACTGGTTCGTTAAATGATTTGCTCGACCCGCTGATAGCGCTTAACGAACGTGTTAAAATGTGTGAAAACATTCTCACAATTACAAAACAGACGGATCACAATCCAAATATGGCGGTATTGCAACAAGTACGATCGGTAATCGGTAGAATTGAAACGGGAATCGAACAAAATAATTTAAAATTAGACGAAGAAATGGAAGCTGCTGAGAGTCAAAAAGTTAGTCAACTATTGAACGAGGCTGGTGAATTGTTAGCCCAAAAGGAACAAATCACAATTGAAAATCTTAATCTGCTTGAAAATCTCCATCAGTGTCTAAGCAATATTCAAGACCAAATGAAAGTCGAAAAATCGGTTACAAAAGATAAACCACAAGCAGAAGCATTTAGTGACGCAATTTCAGTTCCATTGAAGGACATTATCGACTCGGTGGTCGATATACAAAACGAAATACTCAATAATCCATCGAACGAGGAGAACAATAAAATTCTCGACAGCATTTCACAACCAATTCAGCATATTGTTGACACCATAATGAATATTTCGGAACAAACTCATGTCGGTACAGTGCGACCAATTTCAGAAAATGTAGAAGCCCTCCAAGATTTAACTGTCCCGTTGAATGAACTCAAGCAATCCATTGAGACGACAACGCGCCGCGATCAAGGCAAAAAGTCGAATATATTAAGTCCGCTCAATAATCTACTCAGTTCAGTTGCTCAAGTGATCGACACGATAAATGTTGAACCGAAGGAGACGGTGACACCATCCGTAGTTCTACTAGATGACAAGCAGAAATCAAAAGCCAAGCAATTACTGGAAAATATTAAAATAAATCTGATTCATATTAAAGATTCAAGCCTGGAACCCAATAAGTTGGAGACCCTTGAGAAATCGATTAAGGAGTTTGATGAATTTGTCAATACGACGGATAAAAATCTGGCAAGCACTAGTTCCGATTATAGTAGCCTTTCGTTCTTGACGACACTTAATCTACCACTTCACGAAATTCAGGATTATATTTCCGAGTACCAAATGCATCACGGACAAGTGGAACAGATTCAAGAACCGATACTCAAAGTGATCGAGTTTATTGAAAAATCTCAAAAAAATATCGAATCGATTCAGGCGCCATCGACCAAAGCCAACGTTTTGGAAGAACTAAATCGATGTGTTGCAGCTATTCAGCAAATTCAAGCATTTAAGGATCAACATGATCTTTCAGACGCTTCAATATTGAAAGATATTGCCGAGCCGATCGAAAGTATCGAACAAAAATTAAATGAAATTCAAGAAACGAAAACACTTTCGGGCCTCGATGAATTGAGTATGGAAGATAATGTGTCCCTGCTTAAAACACTCATCTCACCAATTATGGAGATACAAAATACGATCAATAATCTAGAAAATATTTCAGCGGTTCAGGCTCAAACGGCCACTCCGATTTTAGAATTATTCGAATCGGTTAAGCGTATCGAGGTTAATGTACTTCAAGATATCGTACAATTGAAAGACGAAAACGACTCGACGCTCATTAAATCGTTCACTGACTCTTTGCCACCAAAAGCTATCCAACCGCCGACGATTGAAGTTGTGGAAACTGAATCGGTGATCGATCCAAGTAGTATAAGTCAATCTGGTTTACAAGCTCCATCCGATACGGAAATGGTTGAAACACTTGCACCACAAGCCGATGAAGTTAAAAGCATACTTTTGTCGTTGAATCAAGTTGAGAAATTGGTCGAACACGATCAATCATTGATTGAAACCATAAAACAGCCATTAACTCAGCTCCAATCAGATTTGTCTCACATCGAAGAGAATATTAAGAATAATGAATCGACAATCCAACCGATTCAAGAGCTCAAAGCTAATATCCAATCGGTCCGCGAACAAATCGAAGATAAATGCGTCAACGAGCTGATAAAAGAGATCACAGTGTGCTTGGGCACCATCGATAAAATTCCAACAGAAATGACATCCGATTTAATTGTCGAGGAGATGAAATCACTCTCGATCCCACTCGCAAAACTAATGGACTGTACATTAAATATAAAGTCGAATTTATCGGTTGCTGAAAATTCGGTCCAATCGACCACTTCAATTTCAGCACCGCTCAGTGATGTGAAGAAACAACTTGACATCATATCGAGTCACATTTCGAATATGAAAACAAATGCAAACCAATCGGATGTAGTCGATAGATTTGTTGAACCGCTCGAAGAATTGAAGAATTGTGTCAAAGAGTTGCAGCAAAAGTCAAACGAATCAGTTGATCCAATTCAACTGTCGATAGAAGTCTCAAAGTTACGCAAACCTATACAAGAGTTGAACAACATTTTAATTCGAATGACATCAATCGAAGGCGAAGAATTGGTACCGACTGAAGAGGTCCCAACCGCTGAAGTTCTTGGTCCTATTAAAGAAATGCAAAAATGTTTGATGGCCATTCAAAACCAGTTGATTATGGAGCCCGATGATAATACCATATCAGAGACTACAACATTTGTCGAATCATATGTTGAACCAATTTTGGAATTGCAACGTGGTTTGGAGATTATTGAAACGGATGTTTTGGAAAAGCCGGTTGATGATTCAGAAATTTCTAAGGCCGATTTAGACATTTTAAGAAGTATTGTGGAGCCAAATATAGAATTGAGAGATGAAACCAAAGATCTAGATGAAAAGGCGATAAAAGTAGTAACTGGTGATGTCACTAATGAAATGAATAGTGAAGTAGACAAAGGTGAAATTGAGCAACAGGTAACTACATCTTCAAAGGAAATTTTCACTGATTTGGTTACAACCGAGGAGGAGCCAACAAGTGGAAAAACTGAGTCTACCCATAATCTACAAGCCGGAAGTGAATTAATCGAACCAGGTGTTCCAGAATCTGGAGCATCAGAATTAAATAATGTTGTTGATAATGTAATCCCAATGGAAGGTATAAATGATGCCGTTAAATTGGAAGTTGATGTATTAGAAATGCAATCTGAGTCTAATGAGAAAATTGCACCAACGGTCCCAGAACCAGAAGTTGATAAGGCAGATGTTTTACCAGAAGTTTTACAGTTGCAAGATGTAACCGTTGTTGAATCTTTAAAGGCAGTGTCAGTAGGTGGGGAAAGTATTGGCATAACCGATAAAATTGTTGCTGAACCTTTGGATATAACCAATCTAGCAGAAGTCCGGCAAGCGGACCAGCCTACTATTACTGCTATACAAGGTTCGGGTGATATAACTGTAGTTGACGAAACAAAAATGGCTGAATCTCAAGAACATATTATCCAACATGAAGAAACAATCGGGGCCGTACCACAAATAGAAACGGTTCAAGAGCCTATAGTTGAAGCCGTGCCAAGTGTAGAAAATATCAAATCTGGTGAAGAAGCATTGCAACCAATCACGGAAGCAGATGTGATGCCAGAAGTGTTACAGTCTCAAGATATCAATATTGCTGAATCTCTAGAAACAACGCGACTAGTTGGGGAAAGTACTGACATAACGGAAATGGACAAAATTGAAGAAGTCCAGCAAACAGACCAGCCTACTATCATCACACAAACTGATACTGTTGTGTCAGAGGAGTCGGCTGATGTTATTGTAGTTGAAGATACAAAAATGGCTGAATCTCAAAAAGAAACTGGTGGTGAGTCTTCACAAATCATCCAACATGATGAACCAATCGAGACCGTGTCAAAAATTGAAAAAGCCATTGAAGGTCCATCGGATGAAATCCCAATAGATAAAACTGCAGAAGAGCCTAGACTTGAGGAAGTCGTAATAACTTCATCAATCGATGCACAGACGAATGATATAGTCTCGCCAAATGATAACGTTCTAATCGATGGCTCAATAAAAATAACGCCTGAAATGGTCAAGCCTGATGAGACCACTGATCAAACACCAAAAGCTCTCTTACCTATCGATACTGCCACAACTGACATCGGGGTTATATCACCAACTTTGGCAGATGGGGTGGAGCTTTCAAAAGTGCAAGAGGTATCCGGTGATCTACCTATTGATCAGGGTAATTCAGGAGTCTTAACTGAAGTGTCTCAACCAGTGACAATAAAAGACGAACAAATTGAATTACCTCAAACTCCTTCAACGGGTGAAGTCAATTTATCAGCAGACATAACTACAGATCCCGAAAAAATTGAATCAGTATCAATGGCTGAAGATTCCACTACAATTTCAGTGCCAACAACTCTAAGCGATGTGCAAATGGACACTACTACTGAATTGGTTAACGCAACTGAAAATACTGACGTGGACATTTCGGAAATCTCTGAAGCTCCAATGACCACAGCTCAAGATAACGCCAGCTTTATGGAGACATCCGATTATGCTACTATAACCGAAGATGCCGGTGCATCAGGTGTAACTGAGACACTTGAGAAAGATAAGCTCGAAGAGAAAGCTCGCCATCTTCTTCGCCAAACTGAGGAACGTGAATTAACGCCACAGGAATGGGACAATTTACAATACATCCTTGCGCAACTAAAATATCTCGGCTCCGAGGTACACGAAACGTTAACCGATGCCAAAATAATTAATGCTAGCACAGCGGATGTGATTAACAAAATTAAGGAAGAAGCCCAAAATCCGGTTAAAAAAAACGAGGATTTTCCCACGGTTACAACTATCGAAGATATTACCGCCGATACTAACGTCCTTGTGCAGGACGATCAAATTTTAATTGAAGAATCGTTTGAACCCCGTGTGCAACCCGTGTTAATTACTGGCGATACATCAATTCAAAATGACGAAACCAAACCTCAATTCCAAATAGAAAGTATTAGTATTGAAGATGGTGTATCCCAGGTGTGTGTTGATTTACCCCATCCCCACGAGACCGATGATCTAGGCCATATGACAATTAGATTAGTAGGCGACGAAAATGTTGCTATCGACGAAACTGAAAATAAAACGATTTCGATTTCTGGCCATGTGCCAACGGACCAAGAAATTATCGAACCACAAACTAGTGATACTGCTGTTATTCCTGTTGAGGCAGCAATAAAACTCGAATCTGCGGACGACGAATACGAAGAAGCGTTATTAAAATCAGATCCTCAAAGTACATATCGAAAAAGTGAAGAACCCGAATCTGTAACGTTTTACGATGCACACGAAGATGTTGATCGGCTGAGGGAGACTAACATAGAAGAGATAAGTGTCATATTGTCAGAGATCGAGGGCCAAGAAAATATTATCTTAACAAAAGTGGAAGAATTTTTAAATAAACAACCAATCGAAGCCGAAGCTTTTGGTGATACTCTCGGTCTTATTGCGGCAGTTCCCACAGAAGAACCAGATTTAACTACAAGGTGTTTAATTGGAGCCGTTTCTGAAGATCAACCAGATGAAACTGTAGCTCAATTGACTGAAGAAGTATCACCTCAATCTACTGGACGAATAGTTGAAACAAAATCAGGTGAAGAACAAAGTGAAGGTGAGTGTGTTCCAACTATAACAGATCCAGGAACTGGTAAAACGTCAAAGGAAATAGTGAAACAAGAAACTGCTCCTAAGGAAGCAGAACAACAATTGGTCGACGCCACTGGAACTGCTGGTGAAATTACTGAACAACCAGGTGAAACTGTAGCTAAAATATCTGAGGTAGTCATATTGTCAGAGATCGAGGACCAAGAAAATATTATCTTAACAAAAGTGGAAGAATTTTTGAATAAACAACCAATTGAATCCGAAGCTTTTGGTGATAATCTCGGTCTTATTGCGGCAGTTCCCACAGAAGAGCCAGATTTAATAACAAGGTGTTTAATTGGAGCCGTTTCTGAAGATCAACCAGATGAAACTGTAGCTCAATTGACTGAAGAAGTATCACCTCAATCTACTGGACGAATAGTTGAAACAAAATCAGGTGAAGAACAAAGTGAAGGTGAGAGTGTTCCAACTATAACAGATCCAGGAACTGGTAAAACGTCAAAGGAAATAGTGAAACAAGAAACTGCTCCTAAGGATGCAGAACAACAATTGGTCGACGCCACTGGAACTGCTGGTGAAATTACTGAACAACCAGGTGAAACTGTAGCTAAAATATCTGAGGTAGTCATATTGTCCGAGATCGAGGACCAAGAAAATATTATCTTAACAAAAGTGGAAGAATTGTTGAATAAACAACCAATTGAATCCGAAGCTTTTGGTGATAATCTCGGTCTTATTGCGGCAGTTCCCACAGAAGAACCAGATTTAATAACAAGGTGTTTAATTGGAGCCGTTTCTGAACATCAGCCAGGTGAAACTGTAGCTCAATTGACTGAAGAAGTATCACCTCAATCTACTGGACGAATAGTTGAAACAAAATCAGGTGAAGAACAAAGTGAAGGTGAGAGTGTTCCAACTATAACAGATCCAGGAACTGGTAAAACGTCAAAGGAAATAGTGAAACAAGAAACTGCTCCTAAGGAAGCAGAACAACAATTGGTCGACGCCACTGGAACTGCTGGTGAAATTACTGAACAACCAGGTGAAACTGTAGCTAAAATATCTGAGGTAGTCATATTGTCCGAGATCGAGGACCAAGAAAATATTATCTTAACAAAAGTGGAAGAATTGTTGAATAAACAACCAATTGAATCCGAAGCTTTTGGTGATACTCTCGGTCTTATTTCAGCAGTTCCCACAGAAGAACCAGATTTAACAACAAGGTGTTTAATTGGAGCCGTTTCTGAAGATCAAGCTGTGTTGCAAACAATTAATTCGGAGCAAAATGCTATTGAACCAAGTTTACATGAAAACACGAAACAAATTGTTGAAGATAAAACTATGCCATTTTCAGAAGACCATATTCCAACTGAATTAATTGATGCTGTAATATCACCAGTCGAACAAACTGATATGATACAAACTGAGCTTCTATCGGAGAGTGCCGAAGAAATGTTAATGATTTCCGATCAGCTTAACATAAAAGTTGATTTAGAATCTGAGAAATCTGAAACTACTACACAGCTGCATGAAATATCAGAGGAGTTAACAAAACGCGAATTAATTGAACCAACGCCAACAGAAACTGAAGAAGGTCTGATAGATGGCAGTGAACAAAATATAGGAGATTCTGAAATAACCAGAATTGAAGATCAAGTTATCACACCAACTATTGAAAGTGTCCAAATTGACGAAATATCAATTCAACTTACCGAACCTAAAGTATTGGAATTAACATTAGGTGAAGAGCAAAATGAAGGTGAAGATGTTGCAACAATAACAGATTTGGAAGAAACTGGTATATGTGTCGAAGAAGTATTAGAACAGCTCAGCACAGATGCCAAGGAAAAAGAACAACAATTAATCGATGTTATAGGAATTGCTGGAGACATTACTGACCAAGTGATTGAAACTGCTGTACATATAATCGAGGAAATTGCAACTCAAGAAGCTGGATTAACTCTCGATGAAATAAGCCAAGACGTGGAACAACAAGAATACTTAAAGGAACAACAATTGAACGACGCCACCAGAATCACTGGTGAAATCACTGAACAACTAGGTGAAACTGTAGCTCAAATCCCTGAAGAAGTATCACCTAAATCTACTGAACTGATAGTTCTTGAAACAAAATCAGGTGAAGAACAAAGTGAAGGTGAGAGTGTTCCAACTATAACAGACCCAGGAAAGTGTGTATCATCAGAGGAAATTATAGAACAAGAAACTGTTCCTAAGGAAGTAGAACAACAATTGGTCGACTCCACTGGAACTTCAGGAGAAAGTGCTGAACAATTAGCTGAAAATGTAGCTCAATTGACTGAAGAAGTAACACCTCAATCTACCGAACCAATAGTGCTTGAAACAAAATCAGGTGAAGAGCAAAGTGAAGGTGAGAGTGTTCCAACTTTAACTGTTCCTAAGGAAGTAGAACAACAATTGGTCGACTCCACTGGAACCACTGGGGAAATTGCTGAACAATTATCTGAAACTGTAGCTCAATTGCCTGAAGAAGTATCACCTCAATCTACTGAACCAATTGTGCTTGAAACAAAATCAGGTGAAGAACAAAGTGAAGGTGAGAGTGTTCCAACTATAACAGACCCTGGAACTGGTGTATCATCAGAGGAAATTATAGAACAAGAAACTGTTCCTAAGGAAGTAGAACAACAATTGGTCGACGCCACTGGAACCACTGGAGAAGTTGCTGAACAATTAGCTGAAAATGTAGCTCAATTGACTGAAAAAGTATCACCTCAATCTACTGAACCAATAGTACTTGAAACACAATCAGGTGAAGAACAAAGTGAAGGTGAGAGTGTTCCAACTATAACAGACCCAGCAACTTGTGTATCGTCAGAGGAAATTATAGAACAAGAAGCTGTTCCTAAGGAAGTAGAACAACAATTGGTCGACGCCACTGGAACCACTGGAGAAGTTGCTGAACAATTAGCTGAAAATGTAGCTCAATTGACTGAAGAAGTATCACCTCAATCTACTGAACCAAAAGTACTTGAAATAAAATTAGGTGAAGAGCAAAGTGAAGGTGAGAGTGTTCCAACTATAACAGACCCAGGAACTGGTGTATCATCAGAGGAAATTATAGAACAAGAAACTGTTCCTAAGGAAGCAGAACAACAATTGATCGACTCCATTAGAACTTCTGGAGAAAGTGCTAAACAATTAGCTGAAAATGTAGCTCAATTGACTGAAGAAGTATCACCTCAATCTACTGAACCAACAGTTATTGATGCAAAATTAGGTGAAGAACAATGTGAAGGTGAAAGTGTTCCAACTATAACAGACCCAGAAACTTGTGTATCGTCAGAGGAAATTATAGAACAAGAAACTGTTCCTAAGGAAGTAGAACAACAATTGGTCGACGCCACTGGAACCACTGGTGAAATTGCTGAACAATTAGCTGAAAATGTAGCTCAATTGACTGAAAAAGTATCACCTCAATCTACTGAACCAAAAGTACTTGAAATAAAATTAGGTGAAGAGCAAAGTGAAGGTGAGAGTGTTCCAACCATAACAGACCTAGAAACTGGTGTATCATCAGAGGAAATTATAGAACAAGAAACTGTTCCTAAGGAAGTAGAACAACAATTGGTCGATGCCACTGGAACCACTGGAGAAGTTGCTGAACAATTAGCTGAAAATGTAGCTCAATTGACTGGAGAAGTATCACCTCAATCTCCTGAACCAATAGTACTTGAAACAAAATCAGGTGAAGAACAAAGTGATGGTGGGAGTGTTCCAACTATAACAGACCCAGAAACTGGTGTATCATCAGAGGAAATTAAAGAACAAGAAACTGTTCCTAAGGTAGTAGAACAACAATTGGTCGACTCCACTGGAACCACTGGAGAAGTTGCTGAACAATTAGCTGAAAATGTAACTCAATTGACTGAAGAAGTATCACCTCAATCTACTGAACCACTAGTGCTTGAAACAAAATTAGGTGAAGAACAAAGTGAAGGTGAGAGTGTTCCAACTATAACAGACCCAGCAACTTGTGTATCGTCAGAGGAAATTATAGAACAAGAAGCTGTTCCTAAGGAAGTAGAACAACAATTGGTCGACGCCACTGGAACCACTGGAGAAGTTGCTGAACAATTGGCTGAAAATGTAGCTCAATTGACTGGAGAAGTATCACCTCAATCTACTGAACCACTAGTGTTTGAAACAAAATCAGGTGAAGAGCAAAGTGAAGGTGAGAGTGTTCCAACTATAACAGATCCAGGAACTGGTGTATCATCAGAGGAAATTATAGAACAAGAAACTGTTCCTAAGGAAGTAGAACAACAATTGGTCGATGCCACTGGAACCACTGGAGAAGTTGCTGAACAATTAGCTGAAAATGTAGCTCAATTGACAGAAGAAGTAACACCTCAATCTACTGAACCACTAGTACTTGAAACAAAATCAGGTGAAGAGCAAAGTGAAGGTGAGAGTGTTCCAACTATAACAGACCCAGGAACTGGTGTATTATCAGAGGAAATTATAGAACAAGAAACTGTTCCTAAGGAAGTAGAACAACAATTGGTCGACGCCACTGGAACCACTGGAGAAGTTGCTGAACAATTAGCTGAAAATGTAGCTCAATTGACTGAAGAAGGATCACCTCAATCTACTGAACCAATCGTACTTGAAACAAAATTAGGTGAAAAGCAAAGTGAAGGTGAAAATATTGAAACTCCTATAACTTCTCAAAATGTTCTAGAACAACCCGATACCGATGCTGGCGAAGCCGAAATAAAATTATCCATTGTCACTGGAATTGCAGAAGAGATTAGTGAAAAGGCCATTGAAACAGCCGTTCAAATTCTTGAAGAAATCAGAGTTCAAGAAGGTGAAGTATTAGGTGTGGAAACAAATTTAACTTCAACAGATCAACAATTAGCTGACACTACTGAAATCTCAAATGAAACAACTGAACAATTAGATGAATCTGTAGCTCAAATATCCACTGAGATGCAAACTCAGTTGATCGAATCAGATAAACCAGGAATAGGAGATACAGGAACAGATATAAGTGCTAACATAGTTTTGGAACAACCTAGTACCAAAGTTAAGGTAGAAGAACAACTAAGTGAACTCACAGAACTAATGAAACCACAGGATGAACAAGTTGAAACTGCAGATCAAATAGATAAACCTACTCAAACAGTAGAAGCAGGTAAATTGCCACAAGCATCACCAACTGAAGCTGAAGTTATTGAGCCTGCCACTGTGGATGAAGTTAAATTACTCGAAAATAAATTAAACGAAAATCAAATGGCAACCGAAAATATAGCCGATGTATCTGAGCAAGCAACGGTTGAAGGAATTCTACCAAACAGTGGTACGACAACTCAACAAGAACAACTCACAGCGCGAACTGTTGAATCAGTGAAACAGTCTACCGATGGAAGTACATCTGAAACACAAGAAATTCAATCACTTTGTAAAGACAGTGAGGCATTTGTTCAACCACTTACGGAACCCAAGGTAGTTGAAGATGTTAAAACACTTCACACATCAGCTGAACAAGAAACACCCAAAGAAGAAACCATACAGCCACTAGAAACAACTGTACCAATAGAGAAAATCTCAACCGAATCTATTGAACCAATACCAGATCAGAATGCTGCAATTGATTCTGTTGCTATTCTTAACGCTCATAATATTGAAACACTTGACAATATTCAGCAAATAGGTGAAAACATACCCATCGAAAGTGTTCAATTTGCCACTGAAATTCAAATGATTGCAGCTGATGGAATTTTAACGGATGACTTACAACCAATAGAAGCAACCGAACTCCAATCAACTGGTCTTGTTCCTCAGCGACAAGCTGATCAAGCGATTTTAATTGAAACCGTAGCCGATCCTATCGACCCCATTGAAAAACCAAAACGTAAATCAAAATCAAAGTCGATTGATGAAACGGGAAAATTAGAAGCAGAAGATACAGGGTCCGATACTGAATCTACCGATACTGTGATTGAAATGGACGAGGGAGTGAAGAAACCAGGTCGTAAATCGAAAAGTAAATCTAAAGAGATTCCTGGGGAGGGTTCAAAAGAAAAAGGAGATGCACCTCATAAAACGAAAAGAAAATCTAAACCAAAATCTGAACAACCGCTTATTTCTGATGCAGTTAAACAAGGAGATGAATTAGTAGACCCAACAACGTCTGAAACAGCTCCATCGATAGAATTAGATAAATCTGCTGATGTTGAATCTTTAGTGAAAGAAAGTGTTCAATCACCAATTATAGACCAATCAGTTGAAACAGACTCAACTATACTAACTTCCGAAGTAGCAAAAGAACTTGAAAAGGTTGAAGCTGACATTACGGCAAAAATAGTCGATGCTTCAGAACCAGAAAAGAAACCACGTCGCAAGAACAAGTCTCTTAAACCAGAAGATGAAAAACCAAGTGAGCAAACTGATCAAGAAACAGTATCCGCTAAAGAAGATCAGAAATCTGATGAAATTGTTAAACCAGTCGAGGAAGCCATTGCTCCTATAGAACAAAAACTTGACGTGATCCAATCTATTCCTGAACAAAAACCCTTAAACGAATCTGGCGTTGTGCCAGAAGAAGTTGGAGAACCAAAAGATGAAGCAGTCGCAGAACCTGAAGTCAAAAAACCTAAACGGAAATCGTCCAAGAAACTTGATAAACAGAAGGAAGTTTCAGAATCTGTCGAAAGCGAAACGAAATCAGATATCGATTTGACGCTTAAAGGTGTTGCAATACCAGATGAACAAATTATATTAGAAACACCAATGGAATTAACACCATCTGCTCTAGAAAGCCAACAAAAAGAACCAGAATCTTCAGTACCAATTGTTGATAAAGTGAAATCGGATGATGTCAGTGCTGATAAACCCAATGAAGCACTTCCAGATGTTACTCCTACCACAATAGATACATCAGTTGTATCTACATCACCTGAAACACCTTCAACCGAAGATAAGGTCAAGGAAAGTCCTACTGAAGATGTCGAACTTAAACCAGACGTCAAGAAACCCAAACGCAAGTCTTCGAAAAAATTCAATAATGAAAAGGAAGATGATGCAGTCCAAACGCAAGTAGCCACTGAAATCATTAAGGACGAGCTTAAATCAGAAGTAGTTGCAGAACCAAACAAAGAAGTTACCCCTGCAGATGTCAAAGAACAGATGCCTCAAGATCAAGTCAAACCCCAGAATGATGTAAGGCCGGAGGAGACAATTGAAGTAATACAAAGTGGTGAAGAAAAGCCTAACGAAAAACCAAATGTTGTAGAAGCTTCTGTAGTCGAAACAAAGCCTGTTGAAACGTTAGTAGTGAAATCTGTCACAGATGCAGCTGATATACAACCGTTAACGGAAGACAAACCAGACGATGCACCAGCAATTTCCACTGAAGATATTCAACCGGAACCAGAAGTTAAGAAGCCTAAACGAAGATCATCTAAAAAATCGGACAGTAAACAGAAAGATGAGAAGCAGAACGAAGATATAATCCAACCTCCAGTTACGGCAGAATCTAAATCTGAGTCAGATGCCAAAACTCAGGATAGTAGCGTTGCTAAAGATGATGAAAAAGAACTTCCAACTGAAGACAAGTCAAAAGAATGTGATGAAAAACCATCCATTAATTTGGAGTCTAAGGAGAAAGAACTCAATAAGGACGTAATCCAGGATGCTGTGACAACTGATGTAGGTGTGGAAGTGAAAACTGCACCAGATATTGAAATTCAACGTGATGTGGATAAATCCGAGAAAAACATTGAGCCTGCTGAAAAAGAGCTTTTACCTCAATCAATGGAAGTTTCAGAACCCATTGCGGCCACAGTAGAATCTAGCGAAGCTGAAACAAAATCTGATGAATCGTTGAAGTTGAGTGAAGATAAACCAACCGAAGACATGGAAGCCCAGAAGCCTAAACGCAAACCGTCCAAAGAATCAAATGCTGCAACACAAGATGATGGCATCCCTAAGACTGAGAAACCAGCTGAATCAGAACCTTTAATTGAAGAAAATCAAAAAATAGGAACAGAGCTTGTTTCTACTGTAGAAGGGGAAGCTAAAGTTGAAACTATTCCAGTTGAGTTATTGGAAGTAAAACCTGTAGCAGATGCATCTGAAATTAAAACTTCAACTGAAGATAAGTTAAAAGAAGTATCAGACATGTCTGTTCCAGAAACTAAACAGGAACCAGAAGTTAAGAAACCAAAACGTAAATCATCCAAAAAATTGGATAAAAAGGAAGAAGACAAAACTCTGGACGAAGGTGTCAGTGAAGACAAATTAACAGTTACAGGAGTAACGTCTGAAGAGACCGTTACTAAATCAGCCGAAGAAAAGCCAATAGATGCTGTCGATCAAGTAGTAACAGATGTTATAATTAAAGATGCGGTTGCAGTGGAACCTTCGACTGAAGAAAAATCAAATGAAGTAGTAGCGGAAGACATAAAACCTGAACCAGAAGTGAAAAAACCAAGACGAAAATCGTCAACAAAATTAGATAAGTCCAAGAAAACTCCAGAAGATAAACCGTCACTGGAACCTACGGATACAAATATAAAACCGGAACAAACAGTAAAAGACGAAATTGTGGTCACACCAGAAGAAAAACCACAAGATACTAATGCTGAAGAGGTTAAGGTAGAACCAAAGAAGCCAAGACGAAAATCGTCCACAAAACTTGGAAAAGAAAAGGAGAGTAAACCATCAGAAGATGGTGGTGAATCTACTAAGACAGAAATAGTTCCAGAATCAACACCTAGTCCAAAACCAGAAGAAGCGATCGTTGATGTAACCCAATCTGCAGATGATAAATCAAAAGAAACTACGACAGTTGCAGAACCAGTAGTTCAAGAAGTAAAAACAGAGCCAGAAGTGGCAAAACCAAAACGTAGATCTACAAAGTTGAATAAAGAAAAGGAAGCTAAGTCTGAGAAGGTCGTGGATGAAAAAACTGTTGATATAATTGATGTTCAAAAATCAGAAACAAAACCTGTTGATGAAATATCAAAAGAGACCGAACTTCCAGGTACTGAGAAAAAGACTGAAAACGAAGAGAAGTCTAAAGTAGATACGGAAGTATTAGTGAAACCAGAAGAATCAATTGCAAAAATAGAAAAAACTTCAGAATCAGCATCATCTGCTGAAGAGAAATCAAAGGTAATCGAAGAGCAGGAAATTAAAAAACCAAGACGCAAATCATCAACAAAGATAACTAAAGAGTCTATAAGTGATAAAACGACCGAAGAACTTAAGAAAGAAGAAACACTACCAATACAAACCATTGAACAGAAAACTGAACAGATTGAATCGAAATCAGAAGACGCGCTAGTTAAAGCACCTGAAGTAACAGTGGCTAGTGATGAAACACCTAAGCCAACCGAGGAAGATGTTGATGAATCTACTAAGACAGAAATAGTTCCAGAATCAACACCTAGTCCAAAACCAGAAGAATCGATCGTTGATGTAACCCAATCTGCAGATGATAAATCAAACGAAACTACGACAGTTGCAGAACCAGTAGTGCAAGAAGTGAAGACGGAGCCAGAAGTGGCAAAACCAAAACGTAGATCTACAAAGTTGAATAAAGAAAAGGAAGCTAAGTCTGAGAAGGTGGTGGATGGAAAAACTGTTGATACAAGTGATGTACCAAAATCAGAAATAAAACCTGTTGATGAAATATCAAAAGAGGCCGAACTTCCAGGTATTGAGAAAAAGACTGAAAACGAAGAGAAGTCTAAAGTAGATACAGAAGTATTAGTGAAACCAGACGAATCAATTGAAAAAATAGAAAAAACTTCAGAATCAGCACCATCTGCCGAAGAAAAGTCAAAGGCAATCGAAGAGCAGGAAGTTAAAAAACCAAAACGCAAATCATCAACAAAGATAACTAAAGAGTCTATAAGTGATAAAACGACCGAAGAACTTAAGAAAGAAGAAACACTACCAATACAAACCATTGAACAGAAAACTGAACAGATTGAATCAAAATCAGAAGACGCGCTAGTTAAAGCACCTGAAGTAACAGTGGCTAGTGATGAAACACCTAAGCCAACCGAGGAAGATGTTGATGAATCTACTAAATCAGAAATAATTCCAGAATCAACACCTAGTCCAAAACCAGAAGAATCGATCGTTGATGTAACCCAATCTGCAGATGATAAATCAAAAGAAACTACGACAGTTGCAGAACCAGTAGTGCAAGAAGTGAAGACGGAGCCAGAAGTGGCAAAACCAAAACGTAGATCTACAAAGTTGAATAAAGAAAAGGAAGCTAATTCTGAGAAGGTCGTGGATGAAAAAACTGTTGATACCATTGATGTACCAAAATCAGAAACAAAACCTGTTGATGAAATTTCGAAAGAAACCGAAATACCAGGTACTGAGAAAAAGACTGAAAACGAAGAGAAGTCTAAAGTAGATACAGAAATATTAGTGAAACCAGACGAATCAATTGAAAAAATAGAAAAAACTTCAGAATCAGCACCATCTGCCGAAGAAAAGTCAAAGGCAATCGAAGAGCAGGAAGTTAAAAAACCAAAACGCAAATCATCAACAAAGATAACTAAAGAAAATGAGTCCAAGCCTATAGGTGATAAAACGGCCGAAGAACTTAAGAAAGAAGAAACACTACCAATACAAACCATTGGACAGAAAACTGAGCATATTGAATCGAAATCAGAAGACGCGCTAGTTAAAACACCTGAAGCAACAGTGGCTACTGATGAAACACCTAAGCCAACCGAGGAAGAAGTAAAGAAACCAAGACGCAAATCCTCGACTAAATTAGTTAAAGATAAGAAATCGAAGACACCCGAAGAGGAAGTAAAAGACGGAGAGAAAACCATTCCATCTAAGGTTGAACCTAAACCTGAGGAAGTTATTGTTGATCAAGATGAAGAAGTCAAGAAACCTAGGCGTAAATCGTCTTCTAAATTAAGTAAGGATAAAGATGCTAAGTCTCCTGAACCTATGGAAGAAGACAAATCACAACCAACCATAAAATTAGATAAAGAAGAGGAAGCTAAACCTCAACCTGAAACAAATAAAATTTCCGAAGTAACGCCATCTGTTGATGAGGCAGCGAAAGAAGTTGAACCTCAAGATACGAAACCGAAACGTAAATCATCCACTAAACTCAGCAAAGAAAAGGAAGCTAAATCTCCAGAACCTGTAGTAGAAGATAAACCTAAAGAAGAGGTTACCTCACCAGCTGAAACAAAAGAAGTAAAGAGCGAAGCAGATGAAAAGAAACCAAGGCGAAAATCATCAACGAAAGTAAGTAAAGAAAAAGATGTGACAGAATCTACAACCGTAAGTGTTGATGATAAGCCAACAGATGTAGTTGGTGAAGAGAAAGTGAAACAAGAAACCAAAGACATTACGAAGCAAGAGGTGCAAGCGGACGAAACACCAAAACCTTTAACTGAGGAAGGAATTATTCAGCCCATAGAGCAAGTTTCACCATCTGATCAGAAATCGAAAACAGAATTAGCGACAGAAAAGGCGCCTGAAGTGGAAGAACCGAAGAAGCCAAAACGTAAATCACTCAAAAAGGATGACGTGAAACCTGTAGAGGAACCAGTCGAACAGCCAGCTGGAGTAGATACTAAAGCTACCGATGAAGCAGAAAACGAAATAATTGATGACACTGAAGCTAAAAAACCAAAACGTAAATCTATTAAATCACCAAAAGAGAAATCACCCGAAAAGAAGTTGGCAGAAGAAATACCGAGTGCACCTGTTATCGAGATACCATCTGTGGAAGTGAAAGTGGAAGAGAAATCAGAAGAACCTGAAATACAAAAACCGAAACGAACCAGATCAATGAAAAAAGATGAACCAAAACCTAAAACCGAAGAACCTGCACCAGAAAAGCCACGCCGTCGACTAAAAGAAGAACGTCGCGAACCCGAAAAAGACGAGGAAGCCATACAAAAACTTCTCGAGGCGACCAAAGCCAAAATACTCGCAGAAAACCAACAAAAATGGGAACTCGCCCAACAATCCGACGATGATTCGTCGCTAAGCGAATCGCTCGAATGTCGCCAAGAAAAACTCGATAAACTTGTCGAACACAAGCAATCTCGTCGTTTGCCCCAATTCGAAACAAATTTAATGAATTCGCATACGGAACAGGGCGCCAAGGTTAAATTGATGTGCAACATACTAGGTAAAGAGGTCAAAGTCATTTGGAAAAAGGATAATAAAGTGATCGAAAACGGCACCAAGTTTATAATCAAAGAGACCGATGGTTTGCACACTTTGGAAATTATGGATGCCCTACCGTCCGATTCGGGCGAGTATCAGTGTATTGCGTACAATTCGAACGGTGAAATGTACAGTGCGGCCACCGTCGATGTGTACGAACCACCACCGAAAGAAGTTAAAATTCCGCCAACATTTACACGCAGCATTCGGGGTAAGTCGTAGATTTTATCTATTCGTCGTTTGGATGATACAATTTTTAGCTCAATATTATACGTAATTTTGCTCAAAATTCGTTCTAATGAATAAATCAATCGGCGACGACAATCAAAAATTTCGAAAATTGTGCCATCCAATCGCCCAAATTTGATTTGTTTGTTACAAAAATAAAATTAAACAAATTCATGTGACTTCAAAGTGCAACCTCTTCGTGTTATTATAACACCGACAAGTATCTAATTATAAACGTTGAAGACGAAAAATTAATCACCCAGTTTTATTTCAGAGACGTGGTGGACTGCGGAAAATATGTTAAGTGTTTTTGTGTTGCGTGTGTGTGTGTGTGTTTGTGTGCTTCTAACCCGTTTTGCTGTGTGTTGTATCGAATTTGACTAATATTTGGAACAGTATCATCGTTGGCCCCGTTGGCCACCAACATTATTAGAGCCAGTGCGAGACATTTTAAAATGCGAATTATATATTTATAGAAACCGATACAAGTACACAGCGGCCAATGTTAAGATCAAAAAATAACAAATCGATTCGTCAAATTCGAAATATATTTTGGCAACTCGAAATCAGATCAAATAATCGAATTGATTTTCGGATCATTTCATCCGACTGTTTGTTCGCTATCTCGTTACACAATCGATCGATTAATTCATTTGAATTTTATAATTTGGTTAGTTAATATTCACCAGCCGTCGAGTTAAGACGCGTAGATCCTATATAATAAATAGTAAACCCGGGGTTCGAAATATTTGTTGTTGTTTTTTTTACAAAAAGTTCAGTGAATTATGGCTGATCGCGATACACGAGGGGGCTCCTTGCTCCAGGTGCCCGGTGGTGGACGCCGAGGTCTTTCTCCAGTGCGACACAGGTCAAAATCTAGATCGAGGACACGTAGATCTGGGTCACCTCTACCATATTTAATGAAAGGTGATCGTGAAAAATCTCCTTTCGAAATCGGTGATACGCGGGCTATGCTTAAAGCTGCGCCCAAATGTGTTTTCGATAAAGCTCTAGTTATGGATATATCGCCAAGTGTTGCCAAGGCTGGTGATGAAGAAGTCATTTATATCACAACTGATATGTCGGTCATCGACAAGGCCCTAGTCATGGACGTATCATCAGTGACGCTTATTGTGCTCGAGGACGAGGATGAAGAGGAAGAAATCGAAATCGATTTGGAAGATTTGCCCGAAGAAGAAAAAGCCCTACTTAAACCTGATGGAGAGGAGGGCGATGAGGTAGCACCCGAAGAAAAGAAAAAAGTCAAAAAAGTGATTAAAAAGAAGAAAAAGAAGGTGGTCGCTAAAAAAGAACCAACCCCACCACTCAAACTCGAAATCAAAGTGCCGAAGAAAAATCTAAAAGGTATGTTCGAACAACCACAAAACGACGAACCAGCACCTAAAAAACCACCAGTGAAAGCGGCAAAATTGGAAAAACTAAAAATGATTGAACGAATGAAGGCAGAGGCGGCCGCAGCTGCCGAAGAAGCAGAACGACAAAAAGTACTCGAAGCGAAAAAGAAGCAGGCCAAATTTGATGCCGTCTCGAAACGTAAACCACAAGAAGCCGCCGAACCATCCGGTCTACAGGCCGTACTCGACAAACAAAAGAAAAAACTGGAAGATGCAAAGAAGAAAGCTTCCGGTATCGTCGATCCATACGAAGAGAAAAAGAAATCAAAAGGCGATATTGAAGTGCATGATTTTAAAGCGGGCTTACGTAAAGTATCGACCGATATAACACCGTCAGATTCGCCGCCGAACGAAGACAATTATGGTAATGATGATATCGAACTAAATTTACGTCCGATTGTACAAACGACAACATCGTATAGCGACGATGAAGATAGCGACGATGATAAAAATAGAGACGATGGTGATGGTGATGGTGATGGTGACGATCACGGCGAAGGCAATCACGAAGATGACGATGATGAACAAGATCACGATGAAAGCACAATGGATCACGATGATGCCAGTGAGGCGGAAGAGGGCGAAGATACTGGCCGACGAGAATCATACCATCCTACATTATCGGACGAAGAGAATGATCCAACTTTACAACAAACCGCCGAATTGGAGCGTACCTTCTTCGAAGCTCGCCAGCGCAAACAAAGCGTACAAAAACCATCGACGACAACTGCCCAAAAATCCGATGGTAAAAATTGGGAACAGGCAAAGGAGGAGGAAGACAAAACGAATGCCGAACCGCCTAAGCCCGTAATAAAAACGGCGAGTGAACGTGAAAAGGATATGGAATTCCAGCGTCAACGCGAACTAACCCGACCACCAGTATTCGAAACTAAACTCCAGGACCGTACCGTACGTGAATACGAAACATTTAAATTATCGTGCACCGTGACTGGGCCAGACCTAATGGTGAAGTGGTTGAAGAATGGAATTATTGTCGAAAAGGGACCACGCATCAAAATACACACCCGTGATGGTTTCCTATCGCTCGAAATTCAAAAACCAACTGTATCCGATTCGGGCACTTACCAATGTGTTGTGAAAAATAAAAATGGTGAAGCGACCAGTCAGTGTAAAATTGAAGTGTACAAAGAAGTGTTTGATCAGCCTGTCGCACCAACATTCTCACTAGTTCGAGGTACTGTGTATATATATATATATATATATATATATATATGTACTTAAGTGTTTGTGTCTGTGCCTAAATCTTTAATGTTATAAATGTATTTGTGTATTTTGTACAGTGCTACTAGAGTAATACAAAACTTCTATCCATTTGTTATAATATAGATTATTATCATTCGCATGACGACGAGCTTATTCTTGAGTGTCATGTTCGGGCTGAACCAGCACCTGTGGTCACATTCTACAAGGACGGAATACAAATTATACCAAATATGAGATATAAAGTGGACGTTTTGGAGCACGGCTATCATCGGTTGACTATCACAAAACCATTGCCGAGTGACAGCGGAAAATACACGATCAAAGCGGTAAACGAGGTGAAACGAGCCGATAACAGTCACGATGTTCATTTCTCGGGCAAAGACAGTCATTTACATGTCTATGGTATTTATCATTCAGATCCAAAGCGCCATCACGAAAAGAGTACGATCAGTAAATCGCATGAGGAAACAATGGAGATATTAGCGCATGCTGGTAAAAGCAAAGAGGGCAAAGGGGCCAAATCGCGGGACATTGGTGAAATATTTGATACGAAAAAGAAATTATATTGGGGATCACAATTACGCGATCGTACTACAACCGAGGGTACTAAAGTGAAACTTGTATGTAGTGTTGTTGGACCGGATCCACAAATGAAATGGTTTAAAAATGATCTGCCAATGGCATTCGGTCCGAAAATTCGTAATAGTTCGAAAGATTGTGTTGGTGCCATTGAATTTATGAATCCGACCGCCGATGATTCGGCCGAATATAAGTGTGTTGCTAAGAATGGTGCTAGTGAAATTTCAACATCGTGTAAATTGAATATTTATCCACCGGTTAAACCGGGTGCGGCCGAAATACCACCAACGTTTGCAATGGGTCTCCGAGGTAAATAAATAATATTGTTTGTCTGTGTGTGTGAACTAGTTCAAATGTTTCAAACATGTCTTAATTCCAGATGTGTATCATACACAAGAGAACGATTTGATAATCGATTGCAAGGTGCGTGGAAATCCAACGCCATCCATTGTATGGCTCCTTGATAATGTTACGATCGAAACAAATGATCGTATTCAACAAGTTCAACATCATGATGGGGTTTGTGAATTGATTATTAATAAGCCAACGAAACGAGATAGTGGCAACTATACCTGCCGAGCTGAAAATAGTATGGGGGTCCAAAAATTGACTCATAATGTTGTGGTCACCATGGTGCAACCAACTCATGCAGCTATTTCTAGTAGCACTGTATCGGCTCCAGTCAAAAACGGTCACATTGAAGAGGTAACCAATGGCGATGCGGCTGCCGAGGGTGAAGAAGAAGCTCCAACAGTGGTGGCTAAGGGCAAACCGGCTGGAAAAGAACCGAAGGGCAAAAAAGGCAAAGTACGACCAATCGAAACACTGGTCTCAGTTAAGAATAAACTTGTTATGACCGCCAACCTCACCAATCGTACCGTAGCGGCCCGAACACGCGTTAAGCTGTCGTGCTGTTGTCAAGGTCCTGAACCACAAATGAAATGGATGAAGAATGGCACACCGCTCGTATTCTCGACCAAAGTTAAAAATCTATCACGCGACGGCCTTGGTGTTATTGAATTCCTTTCGCCTTGCGTCGATGATTCAGGGGTTTACGAATGTATATGCAAGAATCCCTACAGCGAACTATCGACCACCTGTACATTGACTGTGTACGAAAGTAATTTATCGAACGATGCTGCACCTACATTCACAAGAACAATCAAAGGTGAGTTACATAAAATCTACTTCGCGGTTTTATTTGATCATATATAATAAGTAGGGCGCAATTGAGAATCGTGGCCAAAATTTTTAGTTATTGCCAATTGATCCAAATACTTAGCATAGTTGTCGTTCGGTTGCCAATTTAATTATGGCATCGGTTTATTTATTTTCGATATTGTAGAATGAATCAATAAAAAACTATTTTCAGACACCTATCACCTAAATACCAACGAATTGATTATTGAATGCAATATTCGCGGTGAACCAAAACCCAAGATTACCTGGTACAAGGACGGCGAAGAAGTGGAGACCGATGATAAGTATCAGCAAGTTGATCACGATGATGGCAGATGTGAATTGTTAATTAATAAGCCAACGATCAAAGATAGCGGGAAATATGTATGCAATGCAGAAAATAGGGTTGGAAAGGCGGAACTTACCCATTACGTACAGTTCGAGGGTAAAGCCCATCACATTGCGGATAATATCCATGGTGCATACCATATTGAGTTCTCCAAATTGAAGGAGAAGGAAGAGGGACACCGAGAACATGCAGCAACCGATGATGATGGTCATGAAAAGAAAGGAAAGAAAGGTGCGGGCGGTCGTAAGGCCCGTCCTGGAAATATGCCGGTACCTATTTCGAATTTATCATTCGTTGCCTTCCTAACCGATCGGTGTGTCGCCGAAGGCACCAAAGTTAAACTCTCGTGCTACGTTCAGGGGCCAGATCCTCAACTACGCTGGCTCAAAAATGATATCCCACTTGTGGTCGGTCCGAAAATCAAAAATTTAAGTCGTGACGGACTTGGTGTTATTGAATTCTTAAGCGCTAAAGTTGAAGATTCAGGAGAATATAAATGTTTTGCGAAAAATGCGACTGGCGAAGTAACGACGACGTGTAAGCTGGAAGTATTCAAAATGTCGAACTCTCTCGATATTCCACCGACATTTACACGTTCCATTAAGGACACATATCATATGACTACGAACGAAATTATTATCGAGGCCCATTGTCGCGGTGTACCAGCACCGGAAATATCTTGGATTCGTGATGCTGTGCGCATCGAAAACGGCGATAAGTATCATATCATCCATCACGAAGACGGGGGATGCGAATTAGTGATTAACAATCCGGTTCGATCTGATAGCGGAAAGTATATATGCGTAGCTGAGAATCGTGTTAAAAAGGTAGAGATGTCTCATTTAGTTGAATTTGAACCAGTTGCACGAATCACCACCGAAACTCATACACGTGCTGCGCCTCAACCCGAGGTCGAGGAAATCCCAATTTTCGAAGAAATTGCTGATGCGGAGACAACCGCCACCGATGGAGATACCGCTAAGAAACCTGATGCAGCTGGTAAAAAACCAGTTAAGGGTAAAAAAGGAGGAGAGGGTGGTCGCAAAAATAGAGGAGTTTATACACCAGTAGCCGATCCCAAATCGAATCTCTATTTTACAGCCGGTATTGCTAATCGTACCGTACCTGTTGGTTCACGATTTAAATTTACAGGCTACATTAGTGGACCTGAACCACAGGTTAAATGGTTGAAAAACGGTGTTCCAATGGCGTTCGGGCCAAAGATACGTAACATTGGCAAGGAAAATTTGGCCGTTGTCGAATTTTTAAATGTAACGATGGACGATGATGCCGAGTACACTTGCATAGCTAAAAACTTTGCCAGTGAGGTAACGTCGACGGCGCGTTTGACTGTGTACGCAACGTCCAAAGACGATACTAGTCCCCCTACATTTACACGGGCTATTAAAGGTAAGTGCTTATTTGCATGTGTTTTGTGTCGAAATTTGTATCGTAACGCAATCATGTGTGATCATCATTTTGTATTGTAATCCAGACACTGGTATGTATGTTCGTTATATTATATATTTTCGAAGGGGTTGCAAACTGGAAGTCGTTTATTAGAGGAACACGCATATTATATTTTCATGATTCATCATTTCAGATACATATAATCCGAATACCAAAGAATTACTAATCGAATGTCTTGTTACTGGTACTCCAACCCCTATTGTAACATGGCTTCAAGATGGCCTTAAAATTGTTGAAAATTCGCGGTATTCCTTTCACGATAACGGCAATAATATCCATTCGCTAATCATTAAAAATCCAACCGTTAGCGATAACGGAAAATACATTTGTCGCGCCGAAAATATCGTCAATAAAGAAGAAATTTCACATTTTGTCTATCTTAGCGAGAATGATTTGAGTCCGCTGGATCAATCGAAGTCGAAAGTCGACAAATCGACATCGGTTGAATCGCGAAAATCGAAAAAAGCCGACATTCGAAGTCGGTTGGCATTCGAAACGTCGCTTAAGGATTTAACTGTCGAGGAGGGAAATTTAATGAAATTGGTGTGCAGCGTTAAGGGTGACGAGCCGATTGTTACATGGTACAGAGGAAGTGAATTGCTCGATTCGACAGATGGACGCTATAATTTTTGCAATCGGAATGGAATATTATCACTTGAAATATCACAAGTATCGCTGAGAGATTCGGCCGACTACAGTGTTATCGTTAAGAACGATATAAATGAAATTTCATCGCTATGTCGAGTCGATGTGTTCAAGAAGACGATCATCCCGCCAACATTTACGCGAAGTCTTAAAGGTACTTTACTTAACCAATATCAAAATTATGAACAAAACTTATATAATTTGCTAATTTAATATTTAGAAACGTTTACCGCAAACAAGGCTCAGCTCATTATCGAGACGACAATTTTCGGAAAGCCAAAGCCAACAATAGTTTGGCTACGTAACGGTGATATAATTCCACAAGGCAAATACGAACAAGTTCACGAAAAAGATGGTGTATGCCGTCTTATTATCGATCATCCCAAAAATGAAGACTCCGGCTTTTATACATGCCGAGCCGAGGCGAACGGCGTCTGCGACGAAACAACAGCCTACATCACAACATACGAAGAGCCAGTTAATGATTCGGAAGAAATAGCCAAACGTGTTATGCCCCAAGTTTATATAGATCGTGATCGATCGGTGGGTCACCGTAAGGGGCGTTCATTGTCGAATACGCGCGAACAATCGTATTACAACGAGTTTGCCACACCAGATAAATATTACAAGGCACAGCATAATAATACGTATCACACGGCCGAAAAACAAAAGCCCGTATTCTCGACATACCTAACCGATCGGCTATCGGCCGAAGGATCAACCGTCACGCTGACATGTAATATTGTTGGTGCGGTCACCGATGTCGCTTGGTATAAAAATCAACGACCAATTTCGAATAATAATCCACGGTATCGTACCCTAATCGACGATGGTCTTGTCACGTTGGAAATATTTAACGCGACACCAGACGATTCAGGTAATTATTTATGTGTTGCGCGAAACAAGTATGGTGATGTTTCGACGACGTCGCGC
The DNA here is from genome assembly GCA_963932295.1 of Tipula lateralis. NCBI lineage: Eukaryota > Metazoa > Arthropoda > Insecta > Diptera > Tipulidae > Tipula > Tipula lateralis. Next base: position 115,888,518 of record OZ010736.1, read on the forward strand.
GTTAAGGTATACGCCGGATTTGAATCAATGCCCCTACCACCAACATTTACACGTAGCATTAAAGGTATCTGTTGTTCATGTATCATATTATTTTGTATTTTGTCACATTTTTTTGTGTTGTATGTCCAGTGATCCCATTTGACTGAACTGGACTAAAACTTTGTTTTTCTTGTGTTTATCTAGATTCATACTATCTACAAGAAGATGAGCTTGTGCTCGAATGTCGTGTACGTGGCGAACCAAAACCCAAAATCACATGGATTAAGGACGGTATCGAAATTAAGTGCAACGATAAATATCGCCAGCTCGATCAATCCGATGGCTATTGCAAATTGATTATTAACGAACCGACAGCAGCCGACAGTGGCTCATACACGTGCCAAGCCGAGAATTCAATTCACACCGAAAAGATTGTGCATTCCGTCGAATTCACGGGCAAAGATCAATTGATACAAGAACGCGTCCATGGATTTTATCATCGCGATCCAAATAAACCACATTTCTCGAATTTACTCACCGATCATTCGGTACCCGTTGGCGGTACAATCGCCCTCCAAGCTGAGGTGCACGGCCAAGTAAATGTTGAATGGTTGCGTGAACGTGAACCAATCGAACCAACCGAACGTATTCGTACGTTTGTCGATCAAGGTGTGTACACATTGACTATTGAAAAAGCAACACCGCAAGAGACTGGTTCGTATACGTGCCGTGCGGCTAACGCGTTTGGGGAAGCCCACACCATCGCCAATGTGGATATTGTTCCGGCCGTCATGAAAGGTGGTAAACCAGCTTTATTCTTATCGAGACCCGAATCACAAATGGCATTTGTTTCGGACGATGATATATCGATTTCGTTCCGGGTACAAGGCGAGCCAAAACCAAAATGTAAGATATAGGAACACTATAATTACGTGACGTGTGCAAGAATAATATACAATTTTTACTCGTTCCAGTGACTTTATTGAAGGGACTACGAGACATAACAAAATCGTCACGAACACTCAAGGAAGTTAGTGATGACTATACAAGATTTACATTGAAGCGTTCGAGCTATGGCGATTCAGGAACATATTGTATCATTGCTCGTAATAGATTTGGTGCAGATCGCGCATTTACCACCGTCACGGTAATATATCAGGAAACAATTATTATTTATATATTTATCATAACTATTCGAAATTTTATAAATTCATCCAGCATTAACCAAATTTTCTATATTCTAATTGCGAATTTAAGTTTAACACGGCTTTTACTAATTTTCTAATATTTTCTTGCTTTTTCGATACAATAACACATAAAATACAATAACAACTAAATAGATAACTAAACCACCTCCTCCACCACCTAAAAAAGTTGAGAAAAAAGATGTTAAAAAGACAACTAAAAAAACTTCTACCAGGTCCACCAAAGAACCAAAAGCTTAACACCATCAACTAGTTGGAATCGTCCGTTGGAAATGAACTTCACCGAGGTTTCATATTTTAAGAGTAAGTTGGTATACACATGTATGTGTGTGTGGTCACAAATATTTTATTTTTTTCATCTCGATGTTCCGTCTCTATGTGTCAAAATGTCCAAAGTGTCCTCAAAATATTTTTTTCTCTTATAGGTTCTCATTTGATGAAATGGATTGTTAGTTATTTAGATAATTTATTTTATTATATACTACGTTAAATAAACAAACCTTAAACCCTGCCCTCATATATAAATATACATACAGCCCCGACAGAAGCAACGGCTCTTCTCACGGCATATAACGAATAGTTGTTTTATTTGCAACATTTTGGCATACATTTATAGTCAACTTACTATATATAATTTTATATACAAGACAGAGCAAAGATAAATGGCACAACGAGCTGACGTAATGAAGGAAAACTATTTGAAAATTTATACGAAAATTATTTGCTTTTTAATCAAACACCTGATTTGATTTTATAATTTTTATTTATAATTAGTTTTTATGTAACTATATTATATTATGATTGTAATTTATTTTTTAATAAAATAAATTTTATTTCGCGAAATAAAAAAAATAATCTACACCAGATGCCTGACACAAAATTTCATCAAATTCCGTTCATAAATAAAGTAGTTCCATTTGAAGCTGGCCCATGGCCATATAACCAACATTAACTATCAATGCCACAATTTCCTGAGTTTAATAATTTTCCAGAACCCATAGTACCACTACCCAACTTTAACACCTGGTCTAGATTAAATCAATTGCTCACGCAAGGAACCCGTTAAAACTATATAAGCAGGCATTCGATTGGTTTACGTTAGCGTGATTATCCTGAGGGACTAAAATAGACACATTTTGTCCGTCTAGTTGTACCACATAAAATGTCCTCTATCTACTCGAACTATCCAAAACTTGTGATGAATAATTAAATATGACGTCACTCCGTCAGATACGTCACGATATATGACGTCAGATACGTCACGATATTTAGACTTCGCGTAAAACTGAATAAGGTGTAAAGGAAGTGAAATACTGTTTCTTTTATATATGTATGTGAGATGGCTCTAAGTTTACCTATATCCGGTTCTAGACTGTGAATGTTACACAGACTCATGACAGGTGGATGTCGAAATTAAACTACTACGATTTCCCTTAAAGTCTGGGCTATCTACGGTAAAATACAATTGACCCAATTCATGTTTCCAATATTAAAATTAGTTCGGTAAAATACTGCAACCCGCCACAAAGGATTGTGGTGCTGGGATATCATAGTCGATTTTATTAGCAATATTCCTGTTACGCAAAATAGATAAGTACCCTTAGTCCATAGATCCACAGAGAAATGTGTTCCTGCCATTTGTTTGTCTATGATACTGAGGGGAGCTTTTTGATCCCAGGCATAAAATAAAGGTGGGATGACTGAAGTACAGCGTTTACCACAATGATATTCTTACAAGAGTCGAGTAATAGTTGCCTTCTTTACCCATTTTTCTATTATATTGCATTGTATCTCCATTTCTAAACATTAAAATAGTAAGGACGATAATGTTCTGTATTTAAATACAGAAGGTTCCCGTCTTGGCACTTCTTAATTCTTCGTATCTGTACGTTTGAAGCACCACCTTATAGAAATCAGGTGCTTTTGTTATCTTTTTCTTAGAAACTCTTCTTCATTTCCCAGAGCCTGTATCACCGAGACTCTGTTTTGAGGATGAATACTGACCTTATTGTACTAACGTTATTGAAACCCTTTGATAGTCTGTTTGGTTCTGTTGTAGGCATAGGTAATAAGAGAGATGATCATATAAAACTTTACAGTTAATTATGCTATCCTCATTAAAACCTCTATTTTACAAAGCCTATTGTAGGACTTAAAATGTAATAAAGAAATAACACTACGTCCATTTATCTGTTCACTACTCCAGTTTGGATTTTCTGGTTTTGTCAATCCTTTGATTTTTTCAAAAATCCAGCTTAAGCTACCAATCACAATGCTAGCCTCCGCTACATCAAAGTTGCTTTACTTCAGTAGTTGGGAGTCCTAAGTTCAACTCTGACCCAAGGTTTTATAGTCATCTACTCTTGTCGTTCCAATCTTTTGATGTAAGATAATCTAGTCGAGGTCCTTGAGTAGTCTTAACATTTACAGGAAGGGGCCGATCCGATAATTTCTCTCATTAGTTTGAGGAAAATGGCAGTTTATGAATTTACCACCTTTTTCCAGATAATAGTAATATTGTAGTTGATAATGTAATTTAAATGGACTTCAATATTAGTCATTACTGACATAAACTGATCGGATCAGAAATCCATTAAGTCACTTAAATTCAAATAACCGTAATAAATTATGTATTAACCGAAAATACTATTAACAATCATTAATTGGCTCAACTATTTCAAGTTTAAGTCATATACATGTCTTAAGTCACAACTTAAGCCGGTCGGTTTAAGATTATGATTTACTCACTTAAACCATTTATTTTAATAAAATTATTTTATCACATTAAATTACTTAAGTAACCTTGATACTTTTAGTAAAACATAAGATTAGTCCTTAAAAAAACACTTAATACCCGATCATTGTGACTTAAGTCAATAAATTAAAGTAAATTTACTATAATCTTTAAAGTCAAGACTTTAGGACTTTAAAGATTATGAACACATAATTTAAGAACCATTTTGTTACAACTTAAGCTAAACTAGCTTAAGTCTGGATTAAATCCGAATTATGTTTTTTTTGTACAAAACAAAAATAAGTCTTATGGATCGAACTTTAAGCTTAAACCGATAGGGTAGATGCTGTTTATGTGAATTGACTGCACATGACAAACTCTAAAAAATATTTTGACTTATTCAGCCTTAAATGGAGACCTGCAACAACATATTTGTATGAACTCTTTCCTAAACTGTCCCTTTGTGTGTCTGTTTTTTTGTTTACGGATTCGATCCGATCTAAGAATCTAAATTCTTAAAATCACTATTACTGTTTGCGTAATGCTTTAAAACGTCAAAATACGATCAATCGAAAAGAAAATACGTCAGTTAAATATCAGTCGGATTTTGTCCTGTGCGTTTGGAAAAGATCCGATTCGACTTTGCTTTTCAGTTTCATAATAACGGAAAAATCCGACTCGGATTTATTTCATAATAGACCCCCAGTTTCACGATCGTGTTTTAATAATTTCAACAATCGTAGTTATCTGGTGTAGAGAAGCGGTATCACCTGTCCGGTTCTAGTCTGTTAAGTCCACGATAACTTACAAAATAAGATTGATCCATATATTTTGATTTTTCGCCGTACTATAACGTTTTAGTCATCACGGCAGGTGTGAGACTACTACCATCTCTCTTTAACCCAACTCACCTCACACTTTGCAATATTAAAATAAGTTCAAAAGCGACAATATTCTGCAACTGTCTAGTGGGTGTTTTATGTCCATAGATCCACAAAAATATTAACTGGACTATATGGCTGTGGTCTTCCTCTCATTTGCTTGTCTATGATATCTAGGGAAGGTTTTTGATTCCATACATTATAAAGGTCGGATGACGAAACCCACCATTAATCCACAATGACATTCTTTCCATTATGTTACGTTTCCAGCTAAGAACTTGTATCTACCTTTCTAAACATTAAAATAGTAAGGAAGACAACTTTCTGTGTTTTAAAATATAAGATTCTCGTTTTGACACTTCTTAATTCGTATCTGTACGCTTGGAGGACTGCATTTCCCATAGAGCCTGCATTCTCTAGGCCCTCTTTTGAGAGCGAAAACTGATAGCTTTCGTAAAACCCTTCAATATAGTATGTTTACTGAGTCATTACGATATTGTGTTGATATAGGTAGTTCTGTTGTAGCCATAGGTAATAAGAGGGATGGTCCTTATCAAAACCTCAATATAACATAGTCAAGGAATAACTTACCACGTCCAAATCTCTGAAATTCCCCAGATTGTATCTGATGTGAACTCTCGTCTCAAATTTTCCAGGATAATTCAGAACTGAAGTTTTAAGTTCAACACTTAAGGTTTTAGAGTCAGAACCACATCTACTCTTCTCATAGAATATAATCTGAAGCAGCTTAACGGCCCCTACAGAAGATTTAATATTTACCGAAAGTCTCGGATCCTCTTTTGAGGAAAATGGTAGCTTATAATTTTTCCAGATGAAAATATAATTTATATTGTAGTTGATGGCGTAATTTATAATGTACCTCAATGGCAGTAGTTACAGAATTAAGCCAATCGGAACAGAAATTCATTAAGTCACTTAAATTCACTTAACCGTAATAAGTTATGTATTAACCGAAAATACCATTAACAATCATTACTTTGCTCAACTATTTAAAATCTAAGTCATAAATATATCTTAAGTCATAACTTAAGCCAGTCACTTAAAGATTATGACTTAGAACCAGAGTCCTAAAACTTATGTGATAACAGCTATAGTATATTGGTAGCCCTTTTTATTTTTGATAGGCCTTAAAATACCACTTAAGACCACATCATTGTGACTTAAGCTAAGTAATAACGTAAATAATTGTTCTATCTTAAAGTCAAGATAATGAACACATAATTTAAGAACTATTTAGTTGTTTTCATTACGACTTAAGCCGAACTAATTTAAGCCTGGATTTAATCCGAATTATTTATTGGCACAACACATAATTCAGACTTATGCTTTGAGTCTCATTCTAACTTAACAGTGCAGATAGTGCAGATGCTGTTTATGTGACTTATTTGCACATGACAAACATTTCCAAGAAACATTTTGATTCAGTCCTAAATGAAAATCTATAATTTTGTGTAAATTTATTTCTAAACTCTCCAAAAATTACTGATAACATTGACATTGGTCGGTAGTGTTACGGATCAGTTTTCACGACCATATTTTAGAAATGGCCCATTGCATTTTGTCAAGCGTCTGAAAAAATCATTTTGTCATTATTAAAATGTGTAAGGCCGAAGCACTCCCAATATTTTCACAATTTTTGTTCAGCGTAATGAGATTCATTTTTCTCCAAGTAACACAGTCTCAGCGAACTAGATACGGTAACAAGGAAAATACTGAAAAACTATTAAAACCCATTCAATTTAGCCTTTATCCAACCATTCAATATAAAACACATGTCTTGACTGCTGCGAAAATTTTAACAGGTTTTTTGGTCATAAGCGTGTAGCCAACATTTCCAATTTTACTTTAACACCGGCGTTTATGAAATATAACTTAGAATAATATCAGAATATTAACCCGAGTTCAATTCGTTAGGGTCCTACATTGTGCAACAATACGTTAATATGGTTCGTAAGGTCTCAGTTGAGACGTGGTTAAATTACATTCCTAGAATTGTTAAATTACATTCCTAGTATTTCACAAATTTTTTTCTCTGAAGGAATGAGGAACTCACTTGACTTATGGTCAGTACTATAAGCCGGCAAAGAGCAATGTAATTTGGCTTCCTACTTTACACTGAATCCTCGATCTGGGTTCAGTGTAAAGTAGGATGTTTAAATAGAACTGTGAAAGGTTAATTGTGCTTCATACCTTATAGATTGTCAAGATAAAAACAAACAAACAGAGAAGAGTAGGCTGGTAAAGTTTTAAGCATGAGTGATTGATGTTTTAGCCGCTAGGTTTTTCTGCAAAATGGAAAACTTTAGAAAATTGAGTTTTAATTTTATGGTGCCCTATGAACTTCCTAATTTCAACTATTGAATCTGATTCACAATAAGTCTTGAACTTAAGCCGTTTACTATTCAGTAAATGAACTTAAGCCTATTCCATTTCGATTAACTAAACTGATTTATTCAATCGTTAGACTAAGCCACGTTCTCGAAAAATTTGGGCCAAAACAGTTAAGACGTTATATTTATGATTGAACAAATCACAGTTTCACTCCCTATTTTACATTTAGCTAAACTTTAATCCCATCCTGTGTAAATATTCATTTATATATATTTAGAACGTCCATACTTAGTAGATGAAAAAGAAAAAATACGTGATCACATCGGATCCCAGTTTAATAACCAATCGCTTTTAAATAAACATTTTTACAGATCCTCCCGGACCCATACCAGCCGAACCAGTTGTTATTGATCAAGGCAAAAATCACGTATCACTATCATGGATGAAACCAAAACATGTGCCCAACTCAGCAGCCGTACTCGCATACCGTGTCGAAACATGGATGGTTGGTGTAGATGGTGGCGCACGATGGAAAGAACTTGGCGTTACACCGCTTAACAGTTTTGATGCATTTAACTTGAAGGTTGGGTCTGAATATCATTTCCGCGTTACACCACGCAATCGCCATGGTTGGGGAGAATCGGCACAAACCCAATATCCAGTTTTAATTGGTGGGTCAACACAACTTCCAGAATTCGTCAAAATTCTACCCGGACAACTGAAAGCGTTAATTGGTCGCGACATCACACTCGAGTGTGTCGTTAAAGGTAAGCCAAATCCAACTATAGTTTGGTATAAGGATGGTGTCGAAATTGATAACAGTGATAAGCTATCGATCCGAAATGTTGGACCAATATGCCGTCTTGTTATTCAAAATATCGACGAAACGGATGCGGCTCGTTATTCATGCGAGGCAACAAATCGTCAAGGTCGTGTATCAACGTTTGCCCGCATGCAAGTCGTATCGGATGAGCGTATCTACGAGGCATATAATAAATTGAAAAAATTCGTCGACGGCGAAATATGTGAGTATGGTGAAATGTTACCACAATTTACGATGAGATTACGTGATCGACGTGTCCAAGTTACATATCCAGTACGGCTAACCTGCCAAGCGATTGGTTGGCCTGCGCCCGAAGTTAAATGGTACAAGGATGGTGCAGAAATACACGAAAACGATTTGTATTCGATGTGGAACGAAGACAATTTCTTTACACTCGAAATATCGAAAACATCGCTCGACGACAATGCAAAATACAAGGCGAAGGCTTTCAACGCACTCGGCTCCGTATCGTGCTACTGTCATTTAGTCGTTGACAAGGGAATCCGTGGTTATATTGCGCCCGAATTCTATTGCGGCCTTGATTCGTTCTACATCTTTAAAAAGGGCGAAGAAATTCGTATTTCGGCCCAAGTTGAAGCTTATCCCACCGTCGGGGTGACATGGCATCGTGACGGTACTAAACTCCGGCCAAATCGACGAATTGTTACAACACTCGATCATGATGGATTTGTTGAATTGATTATAGCCGATGCAAATAGGTTTGATAGCGGAATTTATACGTGTGTCGCATCGAATGCTGTGGGACGAGTCGAAACTAGTTCCAAAGTTATGATCGATGATACAGACGAAGAGAATATGAATGGTGTGCCAAGGATAAATGAGCCTAATGAGCTGTAAGTATACAATTACGTTTTAAAGCCAACTTGATCCGATATATAATCCTCCTGTCATGTATATTCGCCACAGATATTCAAAGGAACCGATATTCGTAAAGAAACCACGATCGAGTGAAGCGTTCGAAGGTGATACGGTCATTATAATGTGCGAAGTAATTGGTGATCCAAAACCAGAAGTTATTTGGTTACGAGATTTCCTTAAGGTAAGTGCGATTTACCGTAATAAATAACATTGAGATTGCCTACATTATTACATATTTGGCGAGCAGTTTCTTCTCTCTGCCCATATATGCATATGTTGAATTATTTAATTCAATAAACCATGCAATTTATCATTTGCATATATACAACAACATATTAAGTGACACACGGGGTGACAGATGTAAATAATTTGCATACCACCATATACGATGGCTTAATGGTAATACAATTAAATTCTTTACTTCTTTATAATGGATATAAGCGTACGACCAAGAAAAAGACGAAAGTAAAAGTGATTGGAATTTTTGTGTAATTTGATGGTTCAAAAGGTGGTCTTGGAAATAGTGTGATTGGGAGAAAGCACACTTATATTTTAAAACATGTATATGTATGCTGGTCTCAACGAAACTAAACACAATTCCAAATATGAAAACAATGTTTAGAGTTACGAAACTGTTACAATTATTTGCCCACAAAAACCACATCTTTTCTTAATTCTCTATAGAATCTTGTCATGTCATACCACTATAATAGTTTGAGTCTTTTATTGCTGAGAGTAGTTTGTATGTATAGTTGTGGTTGCTGTACTTGTATCACATTACAAATGCATATAAATCACAATAAATTTACAATATTCTTGTTCAGTGATGCTTAGTTGGAGTTCCGCGAACCAAAACATGCTTTCAGTTTTTTCTCTTGATATGGACCAGCAGCTGTGGTCTGGGATGTGAATCCACATAAAATCAAATTGGTATTGTTCACTCAAAAATTTCTCGTTATGATTCATTCAGTTTGAAAAATATTGATTTTGGCCGAATAAATTGAAGAAATCTATGTCGTATCCATTAAGTTATTAGGCTTAGACCTTTCTTGTTATATAGAACTAGTATTTCAATAGCCTCTTGGTATTAGGCTCAAATCCATCTCTGTAGATCTGCAAAAACACCACTTTTATTCTGCATACCACTGTTGGACGTGTAAATTACACGATGTAATTTACATAGTTGTTTACATGTAAAAATCGTGTTATTTACATTAGACTATTTTTTACATTCTATCTGTAAAAAGCGTAAAAAACGATTTTATGTAAAAAAAGACTGAGGCGCCATCTCTTATTAAATCTAATTGTAACTTAACGCCATCTATTAAAATATCTTCTTACTATTTTATGAGTAGAATTTGTGAAATAATTAACTGTGTACAATTTTTTTCGACTACATACTGAATGTCACATGAATTGTTGATTAAGATTAAAATTATCGGTAAATTTTTGATATTTTAAAATAGATGGCACTGCGAATGACGTCTTCATTGTTTACATGTAATTTACGTTTTATGTAATTTACGCTGTTTTTTTACGTATTTTACATAAAAAATGTAAAAAAGTTAAAATCCCAACAGTGCTGTATACCCTATTACCACCGACTTCACCATTCTGAAACTATATACATTTAGATTTTCTGACTGGCATTCACTTCAGGGGAAACTGGTTGAGTGAAGCGGACATGAATTTCCTGGTTTGAACGTAAATCCTTTCATTACGAATTTTTGACTACTGTGATGTTTTCAGTCTAAATAAATGGTGAAAATGGAAGCTTTGAAATGGTTAAGGTATACTGTTATATCCACTATAGGGAAGTTTTCATTTTTACGGATAGTCATGCAGCAACTAAAATGCAACAAACGTACATCTTTACGACTATATAACGCCAGAATTGCCTCTCGCCTAATTAAAATGACATTTCAGTTCAACATCTAGATGATATGGGCATTTCAAAGTAACCGAGAATATAAAAGCAGATAAACTCACTCTCCAGAGCAATAACTACGTTATGTCACCAAACAGACTGACTATCAAAAAACAAAACTGACTATCAAAATACGTTACCTTCTCGTATGAGCAAGCATGTGAGTAGATAATTCTAATTCTCACCTGTTTTCAGTCGCAGCTAAGAAAATAAGATGAATAAAACAGTACTCCGCCTGCCACGCATCTTTCTTCACCTAGTGTAAAGCAACCTGAAATGGATGTTAGTGATATTCTACGTTCCATTCAAAGCTCAAGATGGTTCGATGAGTAGATCAGAGAAGAATTTTAATGTTGTAGATCTAAGAACCATTATATGTTTACACTCTTCCTTGGGGCAGACATAACCTAACCGAACACCTTTTTCTTTTATAAACAAGAATTTTTGTTTCTAATTATCTTTACTCCACTCCGACAAAGGGCCCATTTATTGTATTGATGTATTAATCTACAAAACCGATCGTTTTAGAATTGGGATAAATCTAGCTCCAATTACTTCCAGTTTGCATTGCTTTTTCATTAAGTTAATCAAAATACAGTGTCCTGTAAGAATATCCATAACAGGACCCTTACAGTATGTCTATTATAGTTTCATAAGAGCTAGGATTGTTGATAGTGTATTGATTATTTCAAGGAAGACTTTGAATAAGGGATATGATATGAGGTCGGTCTGAAACAGTATTACACCTTATTGTCCTTAAAACAGCTTGGGAATAGAGACGATACAGATACGACGATATCTGCAATTGCCAATCTGTAAACTGTTTGTTTTCAAGATTGCAGAGACATTTTTATTTGAAACACAGTGCTTCACATACCAAGGATGATAGGTAATTTTACCTCGTATAGTCCGGCACACGATTGCAGCATATATTTATCCATCCTAAAACTTGACTTATATCTGTTATAGAGGTAGGATGGACTATTTTAGTCCCATCCCCACAAGATATATTTTAATCCCAAACCCTTTGTATTGTTTAAACCGTGCTAAAAATTATTTTATTCTCGTATAAGCCCCTACACGAGGTAAGCTCAGAATAATTCAAATACAAATGGATATCAGCTTAAGCGATATTTACCAGAAGTCCTTTGAGCTATTAAGAATGGGAGGAGACTAACAGTGGTCCTTTGAGCCATTAAGAACGGGCGGAAACGAACACTGGTTGAACCGCTTAACTCAATGGGTTTTGATATTTTTTGCTACAATCTTATATACATTTCTGCATAATAAACGAATAGAGATAAAGTTGAAGATCAGAATAGATATCTAAACCTGTTGATACTTCCAAGATATCTGAAACGTTAATACTTCAAAGCAACCCTACATACCTCCAAGAGAATAAAAATGAATATCCATAAAAAATGACTAAAATGAGTGTTCAAATTGTCGAGCTAACGTTACCAAAACTTAATTGGGAACAGAACTAAAGTTACAAAATCTTACATGAATCAAAAGGATTACTTAATTGACTTCTATTTTCTTGTATCACTTTGCAAACCTACTTAATTCCTTATAATTTCTAGGAACAAAATGAAGTTCAAAATTTAACCCTTCTAAACACTTATCTGTCTGTCGTCTATGCTTATTCGTTTTGAGCTATTAATTAGGTTTTCGTGACTTTCATATTCAGTTTAAGAAATGTTATCGAGTTATAAATAAGCATGCTGCATATAGCTCGATAACTAGATATAATAGCGAACTCTAATAAATACATCAATACGAAATAGACTCGGAAATTTCGGAGTAGGCTCGGTAATTTCGGAGGTACCGGGTTCGAATCCCGATAAGGGCAAAAGATTTTGCCCCATCTGATTCGATCAGTGGTGTGAATGGACACATTTAGTGCAGTATTCATGGGAAAACCCATCTTCCATGTCAGTACTATACGCTGACATGGATCTAGGCAATGAGTTGCTGATGGTTCTACGTAAATCGGACCTATAGCTATACGTCCTCGATTTGACTATGTAATGGTGTAAAGTATGACGTAAATAACAAACCATTACAATAGCACACAACCATGATGTCGGATGATTCTATTGATTACTTGTAAAACAGATACTTCCAAGAGAAATTTTGCGTACCAATGCGGATTCTTCAAAACTACATCGATGATTACTTCCTGTTTTCTGTAAACAATTTGAGCTTCTTTATTTTTGTCAATACGTAAGGATGTGCATATAAACATTCAAACGTTCACGATTTCACTATAGCAATACAGTGATCATTCTTTATAAGAAACCTTTACACAAGCAACATTCTATTGAAGCAACCTCTGCATTACCAATTTTTTTGATTCCAAAATTTCTGTACAAGCAACATGGTTTTATTTTTCAGTATAATATTCATTCTTCCGTAAAAATGTAGAAGAAAGGCAGAGTATCAATTTCTTTGAAAAAAAATTATCAATTTTAAATGAACTCCAAGGTGGCAAGACACCAACAGAGATCTGCAGACGCTACAACATCCATAAGTCGACTTTAACGAGGATAAAAAATAATAAAGAAAACTTGGAAGAATTCGTATCAAAAACGTTCATCAAAAGAAAATCAAGCGGATGAAGCCAATTAAAAATCCTGATCTTGATGATAAACTATACGCATGGTATATACGGATTAGCAAACGAATTGGTTTCAAACGAGATGCTCAAAGTTAAAGCACTAGATTTAAAAAGGTCACTCAATGGACACGAAGAATTTTCAGTCAGTGATGGCTGGCTTGATAATTTCAAAAAAACGCCACGACATTAGAATTTTGACGGTTTCCAGTGAAAAAATGCTGAGAGTGCTGCTAAATTTCAAAGGAATTATTGTCGAAAATAGATTTTTATCTGAACAGATCTATAATTGTGACGAAACCGGTGTGGTGTACAAAGGTTTGCACAAGAAAACAAACGCTACCGTTTTCGAAAAAACTTCTGTAGGACGGAAATCCATGAAGGAAAGGGTCACCATTATGACTTGTGTAAATGCAACTGGGACGCATAAACTCGATTTGATGATGATTGGAAAATCTAAAAATACCCGGTGTTTTAAAAATATAAAATTACCACTGTATTACAAATCATCCAAAAATGCTTGGCAAACTTCTGCACTTTTTAAGGAGTGGTACAACGAATTATTCATCCCTGAAGATTCTCGTCACTTGAAAACTAAAGGCTTACCAGTGAACGCAATGTTTTTGGTCGATAATGCCAATTGTCTTGGGACAGAAAACACATTTTCACATTATGAAAACTTCAAGGTTATATTTTTCCCACCCAACAATACACCCGTGTTGCAACCACTTGACTCTTAAAATTATTAATTAAAAAGACGTTGCCTTTTTTTTATAGTTGAAACCTGGAATCAAGTCCCACGATCCGTTGTCATGAGTTCATTTAAACATCTATTTTCATCGATCGACGCAATAGAATTTAAAATACCGGCAGATCATTTTGTGGAAGAGGACGATATCCTCCTGACTGTACAACTTGGTAATCGAAAATGATTTAACAGAGAACGAAATAATGGAATGGGCAACTGGTAGCAACGAGAGAAGCGTACTTTTTGAAATAGAAGATGAATCACTTTCACAAAGAGGGTCTTATGGAAGAACAGAGCAGAATCAGCTGCCACAATGTGATAGATTCCTTCAACACTGCGGTAGAATGGGCAGAGATAAATAACCTCACAAGCAATGAGATCTTGTTTTTGAGATGAATTAGAGAAGAAGCAGTTCCTAAAAGACTTAATTAATACATATTATTTTAACTAATAAAATATAAAACTGCTTATTTATCTTTAAATCACAAAACGGATTTTTCTTAAAATTTATACTCCTTTTTTCTATATAAGCAACTTTTTCTACATAAGAAACTTTTTTGAAAAAAATTGGTTCAGATAAGTTGTATATAATGCTCACTGTACTAAGATTAAGTAATTGTAAAAGGATCGAGTGTGGTTCAACCATATAATATAGATTGAAGATTGTTTAGTGATAGTTCAGTGCAACAGCAGCTTCTTGGAAATATATAGTAAACTACGGAAGTAGGGCAAGTAGAGTTTCATTCTCGTGGTCTTGTATTGGTCTTGTATTATATGGGGTTTTACGGCCTTATGATACATAATACAAGTTGATTGATTGTTCTACTAGTTAAGTGATTATAGAGATTACCAGACAGAATCTTACAGAAGATCTTGGAACCAATAATAATGACACTAGAATTACAAATTCAAATGTGTTAAGATATAACTTCAGATATTTTGCATTTTACTTACTGTGGTACAAACTAAATATTTATAAACGTTATGCGGATTTTCCAACAGACACGTTATATAAGCAATATGAAAACCCATTTTTGTTGTATTAATCCGAAACATTTGGCAGTCTTTACATGGAAAGCGATTCTACTAGAATTTTTGTTTATATATATCTACTAATATACTATTTTTTCCATTAACACTATTTTCAACAAACAAACACTATAATATTGTCTTAAATGTTGTGAACAATTAACTTGGAACACGTTTGAGTTTTGACAAACTGTCGAACGACAGAAAAAACAAAATTGTGTAGTACCGAACATGCCCGCGAAATATACTGGCGCTATGCGCATTAAAATGATACATTTTGAAATATAAGTGAAGTAAGCTATAATTTATATGAACCTGACATATAGGGATTAGGGTATGTGCTAATTGGTTTGGTAATTATTTTTGATCGATGTGTGAACGTGATAGAGATGTAAATTTCGTTTTTCATTTTTTGTAAAATTAATGTATTAATGTGAGCAAAAGAAAGTAGATGTAGATAGATCAAAATATATAGTGTTACGATTTCGCCGAGTGGTTATTCTAATTATTTATCTGGTTCGATCACTGGATTGTGAATATTAAACTCGCAAAGATTAATTTTCAACTAAATTTATTTTCCACAAAAATTACATGAATATTTCACAAATAATTCACTAATATTTATTCTCACTATTATTTTACACAATATTTATCACTACTATTATTTTAACACTTCACTTTTTATCACTTCCCGATATTAACACTTCGAAATTCAAAATTGAACTGTCCCGTAACTCAAATGTCTACACGTATTTATACGACGCAAATACTTGTAGAACATTCCATTATTTGCTTCTCTACACTTCTCGAATTTTCGTTGCGTCGTATTTGGTTCGCTCCGCCTATTTCATTATTTCTTTTTACTTTGTTCGTATGTGTAAACATTTGGTTATAGGGTAATCCCTAATGTTATAATTTTCTTTTCAATTATCACAGGTGACATCTGTGATTCGTGACACTACCCTCCGCCCAAACCTGTTCGTCCCGAACAGGATCTAGATCTCTTCCTCTATAGAACGCCAGTCGTTCCAGGTGTACAACCTTGGGTTTTCCTCGTACTCCTCTTTGGATCCTATAGATCACGTCGTTAGTTCTGACCTTGTACGGTCCCTCCCATCTAGTTTCTATCTTCTTTGATAATCCGTTACTTCGTGGTGTTCCAGTTCCTCCATCCAATTTCCCACAAACAACCGTTTCCGAGTGTGGTGGTCGCTTCGTCCTATGATCCAATGTTATCCTCCTTACGATTGGATCCAAAATCCCGTCCAAAATCCAATACGAATCCATTTCGCTTCATGAAGTCCATTCCCAGGATGACCTCATCCACGATATCCGAGACCAGAACTTCATATTGAAAACTGTTGTTCCCGATTCGTATTGTCACCTCCTTCTTTCCTTTAATGGCCGCACTGTCGCCTGTCGCCGTTTGTAACTTGAACCCATCCATTCTTCGAACTCCATTCGTGATAAAATCTGGCCGCACAATCGTTCTCGTTGCTCCAGTGTCCAATGTTATCAAACTGGATCGTCCCTCTACTTCGCCTCGCACCATCAAGCTATCACCACCTTTTGCCAATCTGGAAATGGGGATGAAGGTTATGGAGCATTTGGTTGTGGGAGTCAGCTTTTGCTCCTCAAAGCTGACTCTTACTCGTTTAACGCCTTTGTTGTTGTTTGGCGTTCCTCTTCGGCTGGTATTCTTCGTTCCTCCGGTGGCCTTCGGTACATCGGCGATGGTGTTCTCGCTCGTTTGCGCCTTATCTCCCAGCATTCCCGCGAGATGTGTCCTATTTTATCACAAGCCCAACATTTGATTTTACTAGTTCCATCCCGGAATCTCGTTGTCCGCCATTTATCTGCTGGTCTGATGTTATTGCTTTGTTTGTTAATGATTGCTGGTTCCACTTCCACACGACGTACCTTGACTGCTGGTTTGATGATGTTGTTTGCAGTCTCGTTGGTTAGGGCACACGCGATGGTTTCCGCAAACGTTGCTTTTGGAGACAACACAACAGCACGTCCCGTATCCGGATCCCGTATTCCATCTGTGAAGGCGTCGATCTTAATACGCTCCGTGTATTCTCCTGCCATGTTGTAGTGGGCGAGGTGCACTAGTCGCTCTATATCAGCTGCATATTCTTGAAGCGTCTCTCCAACCCGCTGACATCGTCCCTTCAACTCCATACGATGTAGCTCCCGTCGATGGTGATCTCCATATTTACGCTTCAAAGCCAACATGATTTACGCTTCAAAGCCAACAACCATTCCTTGTGGCCGCCATTTCAAACTGGAGTTTGAAGATGTTGAATGGTGTGGTTCCGTCGAACGTTGGTTGCTTCAACTTTATTGAGCTGGTTGGTCGAGCAACTTGAGCGCTGCCGTTAGTTTTTAGATCCATGATTTCCCTCTCGAGTTTCAGGAATCGTTGATCTGCCACCTCAGATTGCTGAAGACTGCGAGATTCAAACCCCTCCAGTTTACGCTCCATTTCTATTTTCACTGTGTCAACTTTTGTGTTCAACGTAACGGAAAGCTCTCGAAACTTCTCGTTGACACATTTTTCTTGCTGCTCCAACCGTTCGATGATGCTCTCTTGTCCAGTTCTCATGCTTTCTTGGCCGCTTGTTATTTTTCCCTCGAGGCCACTGATCATTTGCTGCATTTGAAGTTGCGTCTGAACTTGCATTTGTTGCATAGCCGCCATTAGTTGCCCCATATCGAAACCTCCAGATGTTGTTGGAGTGGTTTCCCGTATGGTGACATTCTCGACTTCCACTTTGCTCGTTGATTCTGTTGTCACTTCAACGGCTTGTATTTCGGTTGAATCCGGTGCCCCCAAATTAAATTCATGTTGATCTGGGTCAACATTTTCCTCTAACAAAGCTGTACGGAGTCTTAACTGCAACTCATTTCGGTTGCCCACAGTTGGTAGATTCCGTAGCCCCAACTCCTTCTTCAAATCTGCCACTTTTAAGTCCACTAATTTCATTTTGGATATTCACAATCCCACCGCTGTCACCAATTGTTACGTTTTCGCCGAGTGGTTATTCTAATTATTTATCCGGTTCGATCACTGGATTGTGAATATTAAACTCGCAAAGATTAATTTTCAACTAAATTTATTTTCCACAAAAATTACACGAATATTTCACAAATAATTCACTAATATTTATTCTCACTATTATTTTACACAATATTTATCACTACTATTATTTTAACACTTCACTTTTTATCACTTCCCGATATTAACACTTCGAAATTCAAAATTGAACTGTCCCGTAACTCAAATGTCTACACGTATTTATACGACGCAAATACTTGTAGAACATTCCATTATTTGCTTCTCTACACTTCTCGAATTTTCGTTGCGTCGTATTTGGTTCGCTCCGCCTATTTCATTATTTCTTTTTACTTTGTTCGTATGTGTAAACATTTGGTTATAGGGTAATCCCTAATGTTATAATTTTCTTTTCAATTATCACAGGTGACATCTGTGATTCGTGACAATAGAAATTGTTTTGCGGTTTTTGAGTAAATGGACATTTCTGTAACTTATAAGCTTATAGGGCCGATGTTTCGCTTTAATTTTCAAGTTTTTACAGAATGTTAGTTTACTTATAACTAATGCTAGTAATATACATTCAAAAGGATAATATTCGATTTATTCATGACTTTGACAGTAATTTTCAAACTACATTTGTGTACATTTTAACCGATGACATTTATGGCTGTCGAATACAACTGCCCATAACTTCTTGGCATTTTTTAACCTTTGTTGGCCTTCGATCGCGAGTTCGCTCTTCATATTGCTGTAAGCAATTACGAGATGTCACATCGCTCTCTACGACGTGGAGCCATCTAAAATCGGACATCAAATATTTAGGTTTTGGGTCATTTTACACATATGTATGTATGTATTTGAGAATGAGAGCTATAATTCTCATATTTTAAAAGGTCATCCTTTTTGAAGGTTAGGATTAATGCGGCCACTTTACATTCTTCAAACTTAGCTTCACTCCGCCAAAGCAATTGAATAAGACCGAAAAAACAGTTAGCTGTGACTCAATGCAATCGATTTTTCTTTAATGTCTGCGCATGGCCATGGTGAATTTCGCATAGGTTAGATCCTCAATGAACATTTCAGCCAAATAAAGATTTCCATTCTGATCCGTAAAGGCAGTTGATGTGATCTCAGGAAGGAGTCATGCTACTTCTGTCTACAAATTCGTTTAGCTGCCTCTAAATGTCGTTTTCGCTTCAGTATGAGCTTTATTTAGTAATGCTCAACAGCAAGTCGATACTCCTCATCAAACCAATCAGTTTTGGGGTTAATTTTCACTATACCGAGAATTTGATGCTTTGGGACGTTTTACGTGGATGTGTCCATGTTTCTTAGTATAAGATGCTTCTTAGTGATGCATTAGTCGATCTGATTTTAATTAATCTGTCATTGTGCTAAGGTATAGAGTCCATATCAGACTATTCAAATCAATGTCTTTATTATGTGTGGGCCCATGCATATACACAAGTGACAGGTTGGACTGCTTCGAAGTTCAACACAACCCTTTTACCTGTGGTAAAGTGCAAAATTCAACTCAAATATTTCTGAGGTCATCTGGTATCCCCAAAATATCGGGGTTATTTTGGTGATACCCGATTTTTTGAAGTTTTGTTGACATTTTTAACAATCTGCCGTTAGTTTAGCGATCCAACTAGATTTAGACACTTCATATGACAAGTCTGATGACAAGACGGTTAGTCCTACAACCCCATGGTAGTCGAAACTACTATGGTTTAGGCTAATCCACTTTCGCTCACCACTACTCATGGAATCACTATTTGTTTTCTCTTCCTCTGGATACTTAGATGTTTTAGTTCTCCAGGTTTGCTTCCCTATAAAAAGGGATACTCTTCATTGATAGAGTGGGTTGCCCCATTCAGAAATTTGCCAATCAACTCATCATATGCATACTCCAACCCACGTAGCTTATATATGACATATATATGTATATATATATATATATATATATATATATATATATATATATATATATATATATATATATATATATGTGTGTGTGTCTTTATATATATAAATACGTATATATATATATATATATATATATATATATATATATATATATATATATATATATATATATATATATATAAACCATGTAACGTTACTCCAGTATTTTATCCCAGACATGCATCCGGAAACACTTTTGTATGTTATCCCAGCTTTTTGTTTGTTTATAGTCTTTCCCATCTTTTGGGTTCGAAGGCATTAACAACTCTTTCACGGTTTGATTGATTAAGTCATACTTGCCGACAAATAGATACAGCCAAATCGAGAGTGCACGGCTAAAAGTATTCGATATGATGTCCATCTGCATATTGAATTTCCAGTCCCACTATAGGTTCTCAGGAGGCGCACCGACATTTCTAAAATTATAATATTTTTTATTGGAACTATTTGAGCGCTAGTCGATCAAGCCAATTGCATCCACAGCCAAACCGGATGTCTAGATTTAGTCCGTACCAAATATCAAAAATTATATGATATAAAAGCGTATACGTCCAACCACAAAATATGACGTCAAGCCGAGAAATGGCTAATTTCCATTTAATGTAACGTTCTTTTCTATAATAATTCAAATTATAGTTGATTAACGTTAAATCGACTAATATGTACACGTCTCAAGACAAAAATATAATTTTGCATCTAATTTATTCGATCGAGATTAGATCATTATTACAACGACTTAATCGAGATGACGGGACATTTGCATATTTCTCATATATAAGTGTAATAAATTATCCGCTTAAACCAAACAAAAAATTATAATGGCGAGATCGTATCGCAGTAATTACGTGCCTGGGTTTATTGAGATGCAATTTTAAAAAAAACAAAATTGCGCTTAAACGATGACATATTATATCATGATGATTGTGATCAGAACGCTGTGGTGGTACGTGCCCATCTGCGTTCGTCACTCAGGTATACGATGTGTAGGTATTGCATGTTACATAACCTTATCTACTGTTTGCCATCGATATCGTATATTGGTTTGGTTTTGGGCAAACAAAGAGCGGGTGATTCGAATCTCGTCGATCTCCGGAGGCGCCTGCGGCCACAAACGACACATATCATTAATTATCTTGAAAGTTAATTGTTTATCGTTATTATTTATAATAATATAGCGATAACAAAACAAAAAATGTCTACATTAACAATAAAAATTATTCCAATTTAATAATTTTTTATTTTTATTTTATTTTATGGCTATTATTAAATGTGGCCAAATATGGGATAAAATAATTTATTTAAGTATCTGCAATACGAGAGTTTGGTTTTTTGTTGCTTTTGAGACAAAGTACATTATGTGTACATACATTACAATATAAACAATTTAAAAACGACCAACCGCGATATTTATAATAATGCATTATTATATAAGTTAATAAATTATTAGCGCAATGCATTGTGTGTGTACATAAGCCCAGACGTTTGAAAGCCAATCAACATGTTTGTCTTATATGCTCGTTTCGAAAATTTATGGTAATTTTGAGTTGGTGTAGGGGACGACCCATTCTTTTTTGTTTGGTCCGACTGTTGCCAAATTTGACATAATGCCTATTGTACATGCATATACAATGAGTTAATTGTTCATGTCGTTCGATCGCCATATAGTCAGTATACTTAACAGACAATCGAAATATAATTACAACAAAAATGTCGGAAACAAAAGGTGATTTATTTCACGATGTCCGAAAAGGTGAGAAAAAGTAAACAAAATAGTTAACCAGTTGTTGGCCAGATTGTACTTGTTCAATAGGGACTAGGTGGCTGGGTTAGACTGGTTTTCGTGGGAGCCGACTAAGACACATCTTAGTCCACATAGTTCTCGAGTATCAACAAGAATGTGCTAAACAGATCGAATCACTATTGATGAATGTATATCGAGTAGACTATCCCGAGCTACCTCACCCAAGGCTTATATATTCAAGAAGCTAACCAAGTTCTTGATTCCGGCCAAATATTGATAACAAACCTTCATTTACGAATGAACGACCTTGATAAATTGAATGATTTCTGGCAGCGACTGACCCAACTTATGCAATTTCCCGATTATGGCTCTAATCATACAGTTATCACAGCAAGTGACAGAACTCGGCAACATCAAGAACAGAGACTGAAATCAGACACCAGCTAAAAAACTGGTTCCTCACACTACCACGGCAGGAAAAGTTTTGAAGTCAAATCAGATCCGAAAAATTAACGTATTCAGTTCTAAACCACTATCACCAACTACTGCCAAGACCAAGAACACCCGCTAGCACGAACATCAACTTCTCACATAGATCATATTTTTCCAACTTCATCAAGTCCTTATCTTACCAAACCTCACAGTCAATTCCAATAGTCCATCCTGTGCCTGAAATATTCAAACTTTCATAACAGGCCTCCTATTTCGGCAGAGCCTGAACACCAGTTAAGAGATATGATTGGAAGTTATACAAGCTGCAAGAATATATCTGGACTGATACAAAAATAGATAAAGACTCCTTTATTCTTCAGGGCTCCCACATATTTTATTTAAAAACTGGGACAGCAATGTGAGTACTATTTCGTCTTTCTTCGCATCTTCATAACTACGATAGTAGCCATGTGAGTAGACGCCTATTTTCGTGCATATATAATTTTGAGACATGGATTCGTAACAAGGCCACGACTAAATCTATCCGATGTGGCCGTTGCGATATCAGCTGATCGGATCTTGACCGATCGGATCTTGAGCCTTAGAGCACCGAGGTTGATGTTAATTTGATCTGTCAGCTCGTTTTACCGGATATTTAAGTACACCTCAACCAGATCATAGCTTCGAATTCTCGCAAATATGTCTGCTTGAAATACGTTGGAGGAGCCTGATGACTACCGTCATTGTTTGCACAGTATTTTAGTCCAGCAAAATGGAGAATAATCTCCCGAGCTTAAGTAGGTGGCTCATTAGTACAACACTCATGCAAAAGGCAGCAGTTCTCTAAATCATATTGACCTTAGATTTACCATTATGTCTAGATCACCAGACATCTTTCTTCACTCCTATCCATTATATTAGGTTCCTAGTTAAGTGTGTTGTCCAAGATAATATTCAGATATTTCGTATCGCCTGAAAAAATAAAGGTTACCCTTTAAAATGACAGAGTGGTTGATTTAGGGAAGTTTATATTTCTTAGAGATTAACGGCCAACTCAGTTTTATATAAATTTATACGTAGTCCATTCAACAATTGGCCATTGGAGTGTTGAGCAGGCATTGCTCAATTCTAGAACAATAACTTCGTTCGCATAAGGCGTGGCTTAAAGTGTTGATCCTCCAGGTAAAGTAATAAGTTATTAGTGATCAAATTTCAGAGATGGAGAGAGAAGACTATGCTGTATTCTCTCACACAATAATCTGCCGGAATAACTATCCAGACGAGCCGCCACGATCCTATCTCTCTTTGTCTATCTCTTTGTATTTTTGCAATCTATTTTGGGGCTGAAAGTTCTCCAAATTCTTTCGACTCGCTTATTTTTGTTCTACTCTACGCCATACATAGCCAAAACTAGGACGTACGGCTATATTTACGAAGAACTATCTTCACATTGCATAGCTCCAAGCCAGCCTATAGTGCTGGCATGGATAATTGGTTGGCCCATTTTGGACTCAACAGGATGTGTTTATTCACACCACCAATCGTAATCAGATGGTTAAAATCCCTTTTTGCATCCTGCGCCTAGAGGGAATCCTGACATTCAATCTTGTCTTTTAGCAGTTGATCTATCCAACTTCCGAATGACCATTCGAAAGCTTATTCGAGTTATTAATGAGCTTCTATGTCTTTCCATTGATTTCAATAAAAATAACGATAACCTTTCAGGTCCAAGATCTAAGATGGAAACGACATTTACAGAATTCCAAATTTTAGGAATATAACAGAACTATGGCAGATTAAAGTCAGATTATTTGATATTCGAAAGAATGATGTCATGAGCCCAGCTCATTTAATTACTTGAAAACTGTTTACTGCTCATAGAGGGTTCTGCCAACTACTGAAGGGGTCTGAAGTGTTTTAGAATTAATTTGAATGATTTATTAGTGGTTGGCGTTCATTATGACCTAATCCATTCGGTTTTTACTGCTGGCTCTAGAATAAGAACTAAATCCTTACCAGATTTGATTAACCTGAGAAGAGCATCGTTGAAGCAACCCTACCAAAATCAAGCTGCTCCTCCCTTAACTCCTTGCCACTAACACAGCAAGATCGGCACATTTCACTCGAACTTCTGGAAGTGTCCAACATCTTCAACGGAATTTTTCAATGGAAAGTCGGGGTTACACATACGGATCATCTTTGGGCTATCATTGAAGCTAGACCTCATCCACTGAGTCGTTTTTAAAATGGTGTTTCGTGGCTCACACAACGTTCTCCAATTTTGAAAAACGAAGTTCCCATCTTCCTGAATCCTCCCAATGATGTCCTTTAAAATATCAGTACTTTGGCTCTCTTAACTCCTAGTAAGTCTCTTCCAAAGAGACACTCTTCTGAGTACTGCCTACAGTTTTTTCTGGCTTATCCCACAGAATCAAACTGTTAGGGTTAACTGGTCCTCAAGAATTTCAGCCAACTTATTGATAGTTTGATTGGACTCCGTATCATCAGAAGCCTTGCTATTGTTTAGGGTCTTTTAATTTGTCCAACAAAATTGTATGCACATTCAGATAGTCTGGAACTGCATGGTGGACGAACTAGCGAGATAAGGTAGAACTGCTACCGGAAAGGGCAAATTTGGAAAGGCTCATTAGGACACTCAAGAGTGTGCTTAAAAATGAGGCAGTAGCCCCAGCGAATGACAGGTAGACGAACATCCTCTTATGTAGGGTAGCAAGGCAAGTCTGGCGAAAGCTGGACTGATGTGGAAGTACTCACAAGACACTGCCTACTTGGAGTACATGCGAAGAGGCAATATCTAGAAGCTAATGACTTTTGCAAAAACTGTATGCACGAGGAAGAGGAAGAGATGATAGTCCACTTCCTATGCTCATGTCCGGCTGTGGTACACAAAAGACATGAATATTTAGGTAAGTTCTTAATGAACTGCCTCTCTGATCTCGAAAACTGTAAGTTGCGAAACTTATGTACATAAGTACCTCAAACTGGTTATCAAAAGGATGATAGGGAAGTAAGATCCTGTGATATCAAACGGACCGTCGCCGGTCTATATTTGCTGTACCAGCCATTTAACCTAACCTAACCTATTCACAACTGACCATACTATATACTGCCGATTCCATCTATTTGATGATACATCAATTGACAACCAATAAAACGTTAATTGTTACTTCCTACAGTGTATACGATTCATTCATTCCATATAGTATCGCATACCGTCATGCGTGCTGGTATTTGTTATAGGACCGACGAAAGGTTTTAACAAATTTTCACAGGCATTACGACGATTGTAATAAATTATATTTGAAAAGCGCAATACGAGGAGACGTCACATTCATCAAACTGTGTGACATGCATATTCACCTACTTATAAGGAAGCATTCAATCAAATCCAAAACAACAATAATGTTGCAGATTTATTGGGATTTGATTAATTCAAATGTAAAAAAAAATTAATTTTCTGATTTTCCATAAAAAAAATTAAAAATTAAAATTAATTATAAATAAATAAATTTATATGGCGAGACGAAAATGGTTTGATTTATTATGCATACATAGTGGATATGTAAATTCATACGTCCACGATGTTGGCGATTCAGATGGGAACCAACATATGGGTAAATCAGTGACGAGTGTATACTAGCGAAAAAAAACTGCGCGCGAATTGAGATTATGGGTTGGCGCACAACCTGTAATTATAAATAATTTAATTACGTGTTTCTGTCTAATTAATTAAATATTTTAATTTGATCACGCACCAAAAAAATATCTTTTTATCGACTTATGTCATTCAATCAATTCTGATTTGTGCGCAAATACATTTGATGTACTTATATCCACGTTTGTTTGTAATCGATATGCTTAAACGCGAGCTTTATTTGTTTATGATCAGTCGATGACAAATTGTGAAATATTTTTGTGCGTCTGAACTGAATGAACAAAGGTTTCGATGGGATTGCCCAAACGTGTATAATTGCATCCTGATCTGTGTCATGAGAGAAATTTAATTTGTTCAAGGTCATAGAGTATGACTTTCTATCTGTGTCATTCAAAATTATTTCTATTTTCAGTGTTGAAATAATAAGTGTCGTACTTCCGCAACCCACATCAGGGTCATAATTTTAAGAGACAGTATATCTCTGAGTGACGACCGAGTTCGAAGACCAATATAATCCCAGATGCCATCATGTTATAGCATATAGTCACCAATCGAGTATCGTATTGGTGACTATATGCTATAACATGATGGCATCTGGGATTATATTGGTCTTCGAACTCGGTCGTCACTCAGAGATATACTGTCAGTGCCGAATTCTGTATGTTCTTCGAATGAAATCCATGATATCCGGTATCATTAAGGTCGTTAGTTGATGTTCAAATAGGAATCGTGACTCAAAGTAATACAGTCACTAGGGAAAAGTACACTATTCACAGTTTGCGTTTTTTTTATTTGGAACTTGTTATTATTCAGCGTATTGTGCAATGAACCGTCTCAGTTTTTCTACGTTTGACTGATAGATCACTTCACCACGCTGTAATTATGTTAATCGATCTTTGCTTGTGATCACATAATACATCCTTATATTTACCAACCAGTATTATGGCAAATTCATCGGCATAACTCTGACAATAAATTCCGATGTCATTTAAATGGTTTGGTAGTGAGTTGATGGTTGTATAGCTTAATGGTTAAGAGAATGTCTCACCACGCCGCGGTCTAGAGTTCGATTCTCGCCGTTGATCAAAAATTTAAATGCACCGGATGACATATAATGCGATTTTGTGCAAAAACATTCATTGGGCTGACCACCTACAATGTGCACCAATTGTTAAAATCGTTCGTAAGGTCTGAGTTGAGACGCGGTAAGGATTGTTAACACTCTCTAAGTCATAGATTATTAGTGAGTTGACTACGCCACAAGAGTGGAGGCAAAACTGAAAACCATCGGTTTTGAGTTTTGCCTCCGCTTTCAGGTCTCCGTAGTCGTGTCACTTCCTAACTTTTGCAGTAATTTTCTTTAAACTGAGCAGCATGTCACTGAAGTTCTGGATTGAAGCTGTTGAATTTTGGGTAAAAATTAGATGTTGCCATATTCTTTCAAAGATGAACCATCTGTTACTAAGTCACTTAATGAAAACGAACTGGAAAAGGTTATTGTAGTTTCATGTCGAATGCAACATATATGATGGGCCCCTCAACAAAGAGTTAATATAATTGGCTGTTCAAGAGAGTGTTACTAGCAACGGGTTATTCGTTGTAGATGTTCGGACGAATTAATTATTAATATTTGATTTAGGAGAGCTTCAAACCCTTTCAAGTTTTCTCTTCGTTTTGTGCATTGCAATTACCAAAGCTTTGTTTTAGAAATTATTACCTCATTCGAATACGTTCAGACTCAGCAAACAACCCCTATATCATAGACGACTTGCTTTGAATATCGAATCATACCACTTTCCTATGTTGACCTAATATTATGAGACCAGTTTGGTGTCGGAAATGTCAAGTGATGGGTCTGAAATCTAACAAGGGTACTCACTTATTCGTTTGATTGATGAAACAAATTGATGATGTTTATTCTTTACAATGTTTGGTCTGCACAATTATATTTTATGCCGACACAATGAAGTGCAGTTTTGACAGCTTGTTCGATGATTCCGGACATTACAATGCTATATGTTTGTCTAGTGGTCTTATATACAACTAAAATGTTCCGATAACATCATTTTCCTCGCAACTGGTCATATTTATCTAAAGTGAAATTCACTGGTATGTGCGCCATCTTGTACGATTGTTTCTTAAAACGTTTATGTAAATAAAACTTAGACAAATGAGAAGATGACTCTTACGCTTCAATTTGTTGAACTGTAAAATCTGGGTCCAAAAATCTAAAAATACTCTCATTCGTCGGATTCGGAGCTTCACATCACCCTATTCATTTACCAACGCGAGCAGAGAAGGAGCCATGAAACTTCGGCTTCAATCCAACTTAAACTGAACAAACGTATAGATAAACTGGTATAATTAAACTTCAACAATTGGCCCGTAGAAAGAGAATACCCTGGTTTTATAATTTTTAACCTGATTTTGAACTAGCGTATACTTGTGCAACACTGTTATATTCTAACTTAATTTTAATTATGTCCAGATGTCTCTCAATAACCGTCTCAACTATCAAATTTCAAACTAGATTTTACTCCTTCGGTTATCCCAAATTGACATTATAATTGGAATTCCGTTGATGAAAGAGCGTGATAACGTTTATATGCCACCATTTAACCTGATCCTACTTGTCTAAAAACGAGATGATCGATCATTCAGAAATTGGAACCAGATTCCAGATCAATATACTGAAACTATGATAAACTCCGCAAGTTCTTCTCCAGCTCTGTCTCCCAAATATCAGTACTCAAACCATAACAAATTCAGCAAAACCTTTTCTGAATTATTCTATAAATGAACGTGCTGTTACTATAACAAAACTTGATGTATTGCTACGCGTACATGAATTCATAGCGCTCCAAGAAACTCGATGGCCTAAAAGTGGAGACCATGTGCCCCAGGGCTATACATTGCTACACAGTGGAAATGACCTCGGTAATCTTGGAGTTGGATTTCTCATTTGGCCGCAGGTAAAAAAGGCTGTACTGGACTTTCAGGCAGTCGATAATCGAATGTGTAAGCTTCGCTTGCACATGAGATAAGCCAACCTGTCAATTGTTTTTGTGCATGCGCCCACTAAAGTAAGCCAACCCCAGGATAAAGACTCATTTTATAATAATTTGGATAATCTGATGGCTCTATACCTGAGCACGATGTCAGATTGGTGATTGGTGACTTTAATGCTTGAGCTGGCAGAAATCAGACCGACTTATGCAATAATATAGGTTCGTACTCCCGACACGAAACTGCGACTAAAAATGGGGAAAGATTGATGTACTTTGCAAACACTCATGTTCTCAAAGTGGCAAGTACATTCTTTAATCATAAAAACATCCACTTAGAAACATGGACACACCCACGTAAAACATCCCGAAGCCAAATTGACAATGTGTTGATTTCTAAAGGCCGAGCTCGAGTTGTCCAAGACGTGAGATCGTATCGGTCGTCAACCAAATTCGTAGGCAGTGACCATTTTCTAGTAACTGCAAAGCTACGATGGAGATTTTCGTACCGGTCAGGGAGGACAGGAGAATATAAAACGCGATTCTCCTGTGAAGGTCTGATAAATGAAGAAACGCAACGAAAATATCAAGATCTTGTCAGCAATATCATTATGCGACCCAATTACCAATCTGATGATGTGAACAATATCTGGGAAGTATTGAAAACTTCGGTTGTCGATGTTGCCCAGCACATTCTCGGTATAGTGAAAACTACACTCAAAAATGATTGGTTTGATGAAGAGTGTCGTTTTGCTGTTGAGCAACGAAATATAGCCCACAATAGAGCGCAGACTCAGTTTACAATTGCAAAAAAAAAACAAAGCAGTTCTTGCTAGGAGGACAGCTAAACGCATTTGTAGACATTTTCTCGTGGAAGTAACCATTGTTTTTATAACAATCAAATAGACGATGCCGTTTCCAATTTCACCGAAACCGTTCTACATGGAATGAATAAATATATCCCATCATACTTTTCCAATCCTAATCCTAATTTTAAAATCTTTAAAATTAATCTTTGAAATTTCGTTTAAAGAATATAATCCCACACGTAACATCTGTAAAATAATCTTTGCTAAGGAAGCGAAGGGAGCTTACAACAAGAAAGCCGTTAAGGCTTCCGAGTTGAAAATTTCCAAACGCAACTTTTACCAGATGGTCGCATCGGTTGCCAATATTTTTAAAACATCTATTTCAGCATTGTAATGTGCAGGCCGACTTACTGACAAACATCTTCACTTCGAACTCAACCTTAGTTGTCCCCGATGGAGTTACGTCTCCGTCAATTCCGTATTGTGGTTCCAAAATGGATCCTGTCAACATCTCGGAGGAAATTGTCTTCTGGACCCGGAAGGCAATCGACATAATTAAGGCCACCGGACCTGACGGAATTCCTGTTCGAATATTGAAGGAGTTTGTCAGTGACTTGGCTCCAATATTAACTTAAAATTTTCTCCTTTCTTATAAGCAAAGTAAATACCCGAACGCCTAAAAGGGTGCGATGGTGCAACCGGTTCTTAAACGTAGTTGTAATTAAACTGACCCCTCCAACTATCGGCCAATATCAATTGTGTAAGCCATGGCTAAAGTTTTTGAGAAATGCATTAACCAACAACTGGTGCATTATCTTGAGATTAATGAAATAATTTTAGATAAACAATTTGGCTTCCGCGAGAGGCGCTCCACAACCGATCTTTTGACGTGTGTTGTAAACAGTTGGAATCTCGCCCTTGAGCACCACGGAGAAGCCATTGCAATCGGTTTGGTTATATCCAAGGCTTTTGGCAAGGTTTGGCATGAGAGTCTCATTTGTAAACTTGTGGAATACGGTCTAGATTGGATGACCATCAAGTGGATAAAAAGCTTTCTCAAAGACCGAAAGAATAACGTTGTGCTTAATGGGAGATCATTAACGACACACTCCTCGAATTCCGGAGTCCCTCATGGATCAGTTTGGTCACCAAATTTTTGTTATACATTAATGACTTGTTGGATCACTGTGAACCCTATCCACAGTTTTGCCGATGATGCAACATTGCACTCTTCTATTTCATTCGAAGTCGAGAAAATACACAAATATGCACATTCTCGCGCAAAAGAAGTCACAACGAATACCATTTTGTGGTAAAGGCCACGTTCTCGTAGGTTGTGACTCAATTCGTCAGCTTGGTATTCATATTAGCAACAATTTAAAATGAAATGAACACATAATCGTATTAGCCAAATCAGCTTCACATAAACTCGGGTTCCTCAATAGATGCAGACGGTTTTTTAAAAAATCGCATCAGGTTCTCCAGATATATAAAACCTTTATTAGACCGTGTATAGAATATTGCTGTCAGGTTTGGGGTGGAACATATGGCACTGCTCTCTAGTAGCTGGATAAAGTTCAGTGGCGTACCATCCGAATAATACGAAACTCAAAACTTACAAAAGATCTAGACAGCCTACAGTACCCCAGAGAAGTTGCAGAACTCTGCGTGTTGTGCAGATTTATAAATGGAAAATGTTCTGCAGAATTAAAGGAGAAAATCCCACCATTTGTTACACTAGGACGTGTAACACGAGGAACGGTCAATGCACATAGGTTTACGGTGAAGCTGCCGAAACCTAGAACTGAAGGTGCAAATGGCGAATTCATTTATCGAACATCTAGGAAGTGGAATTTGTTATCCAGTTTTCAGTTTCCGTTGGAGTATAACAAGTTGGGAGCAGGAGCTCTGACAGTTACACAGAGCTAGGACAGTCTTAAATTCCGCCCTGCACCCAATTAAATCTAAGTAAAAAAAATTATTACATAAAATTATTGATCGTTATAGCAACGCATTTACAGTACAACGGATTTACCTTAAAATCGGATGCGTAATCGAATTACGAAACAATCGGATGATTCAAACTATACACATCCGACGTAAAGAGGTTTCCATTGACTCCTTTATATACATCACACTAATCTCATCTTAAATATTTTTCTCTTCGATTTTTGTTGTTTAAGGTCATGGCCAAACTTTTATCTTACAATTTATTTATTTACACTTGTTGTTGTTGCTATTCATCTTCTATTTTCTTAATTCTAACCCAAGTCTCAAATAATTTCATTTCTTTCTCTTAAACATATGTTGGTTGTTGTTGTATGAGGTTGAGACGAAAACAACAAATATGAGCGCGCGCTTTCTTCCAAACTATATCCACTGTCTTGTTATATAAGCACTATGTAAGAAATACAATCGAAATTCGTTTTTTTTATTTAAGTAGTTCGTCGTCGTTGTTGTAATTTGTGTTTTAATAAGTTTTCTGTCGACAGTCATATTTTAGACAGTGTACTGAATAGTTCGTTCGCTCTTGGTTAAAATAAAAAAAAAATAAAAGTTTTTCCAAAAGTTTGATCGCGAAGTTATCGGTTTTGTTTATGTGTCTGTGTCTGTGTGTGTGTTGTCTTAATTATAAATAATTAAAACAAAAAAATTATATTTAATTATCGTTTGCGCATAATTTGAAACAACAAAATTTTTAATTTATTTATTTATATTGAGATAAATAATTAATTAGAAATAGTGGGGTGGAGTGTGTGGTGCTTTATAGGCACGTGATTATTAATTTTCATTTGTTAAATTAATTAAATTGACAAATAAGGATAAACAATAATTTTTATATCGTCTAAGTGAATATGTAAGATTTAATTAATAATTAATTTATTTTAATTAATCAAACGTTATTTAAATTTCGGTTTGAATCAACATTCTTGCCCTGCCACTCGTTGAACGAATGAGTTGGCACAAAGTACGCATACTAAGAATTACAATTTTATTCGAACTGTTCAGTTGAGGGTTGAGGGGCTGTTGTGCTATGAACTTATTGATTTTGAAGTGTAAATCAAGCCATGAAATTGTTAATCCACGTATTTTAAATGGTTTCTCCTCTAATGTCAGGTCATATAAGTCAGTTCATTTTGAGTATATTATTAGCTCTGAATTTTATGACTCTGTCTTGTAATGACAATGTCTGAAACTTTTGCTCTGGATTACCAGGACGAGAGTATGGGTTCATAAAATGTTGCACATTGTTTACAGAGTGCATCGATGCATCTAAAATTCATAAGCTCACTTCTAGAAATAATTTCAAAGTAGTATAAATGCTGTTAAAGTAACTCCAAACCTTACTCTTGTAAGTGTGGTTACAACACGCACCTGTGCACTCATGACTTTGGTGATCATTAAGGATCTTCAATCAAATGATCTATACCATTTCGCCAGATTAACGAATGATAATGATTACCTGACTTAAGTGAGCAAAAAAAATGTTTTTTAAGGTTAGAGGTCTCCCTGTCCAAACTTTTACTGTGGCCTGTTCTCATCCTATAAACTCCAATTTATTCCAAAAAACAGAAAGGTAAATTAGCCTGTAATTGAAGTGCAGTTCATGCAGTCGTTTAATCGAAAAATACCTGGTGAATGTGCAGTTGGCTTGAGAGCATTTCTGTACTTGTAAACGGATTTTAGTGCCAAGGCCTGTTTAGTAGGAGCAATCACTCTATAGCGCTTTGGCGAAACTTTGAAATGTTATTTTAAGGTTGTAATTATTTATCTCCTTAGTAGGTACAGTGGTGGCAGAAATCTTAGAGATAAATGGTAGCAAATGTCCTTTACTGTAAAGAGTGTGTAGGACAGAACAAAATACGCTTTTCTGCACATTTCAGGTCCTATTTGAGAACCGCGAATATCATAAATCGAATATCTTGACCTTCGTTCGAATAACAAACTGTTTTCGTGACTGAGAGTGTATGTTTGGACAGGGGACCAGGGGTGTCACAGGGTAGGAGAGAAAAGTATTCTATACAACGAAAATATCCGAATATTGAGTTTGCGTCCAGTTGCAGGTTCGTCATATATTCGATTCTCTGAGGAAAGAAAGTGTTATCAATCTATTCGATTATATCCAGAAGATTTTAAGACATTAAAGGGTTAAGATATGGCTTTGACTTTGAAATTCATTAAAAATTGGTACAAAAGGACTCAAAAGTATTTTCATTCATAATTGTCACCAATTTTACACAATTCTTGATATAATTATAAGTAAGCTAGAATGATGTTGCACCTCTAAGCGGATACCAAACTTTCAGCTCTGAAAAGGTGCTCAACATCGTTCGATGCCCCAATTAATAGTAAAAAATCCCTTTTGCATCCCGCCCCTATGGGGATTCGAACCTTCCGCTCCAATTGCCGCAGTTTTAACCACTGCACTATTCGGTCGGTGATTAAGTGTACTTGACGAAAGAAGAGAGAATACCAATATTCAAGAGCCCTTTGACTCGCATGTCTTGTTTACCATTTTCTTAAATCATAATTTTATGCCCAGTCTAATATCAGGATCGTGAAATCTTGCATCACTCCAGTAAAGCAATTAATGATAATTGTAAGATCACTAGTCCCAGTTTTGAAAATAAAACTGAAGTCAAAACAGTGGCCTTCACATATCATAATTTTATCGATAGGCTCTCATCGTTTAACTATACATAAAACTAGTTTTCGAAGACTTTACGTCACATTGATAAACTTCCAAAAATAGTCAATTCAACTCCATGTAATTATGGGTCAGTGATTCATATTAAAATATTGCGTGGTGATCAAGCTGAAACCGCAACTGGATCAAAATTTAGTTGAAATTCCTACAACTCATATGCGTATCTTCATTGCTTTCGACCCGCGCAATTTTACATACTCTAATATTTTGGTTAATCCGCTAATCAATGGTGATAGTTTTCAAGGACACGAAACCACTTCTTCTCGTGAAATAAAAGCGGAAACTCAAACCACTTTCTTTCTCCGTCATTGCATTTGTAGTCCACGGACAGTATATAGTCTTATGACCTATATAAATGGCCTGCTTGAGAAACTTGTAATGAAACTGACGTATAATGGACTAGTTTCAAGACTCGAGGATTTCGGTATGACGAATGGCGTTTTGTATTTCCGACCAAGACCAATATAATGATCACTACTAATGACCCGAATAGAATCTTCAACACTCTCGATTGGAGGTCAGCAAAACACCAGAACGGAAAATTTGCGCAATATTTAAATTTTGTGCGCACAGGGCCCATACAGAACTCCTGTGTTAAATCCTTCTTAAGTTAAACCTCCTATTCGATATTCAAACTCCCAATGAACCTGAAAGTATCTTTGGCGGTGTTTCTCATCAATATATTCGTCTTCCGCTGATTCCACTTCCATGTTACAGCAATAGCATATGTCGATTGTACACAAGCCCGGGTTATTACGGCGATGTTTTTAAGGAAAAAGATCGGTTAAAAACCTCGACGAGAGCGAGAAGTTGTTTGACTCAATTGATTTTTGCCAGAGCGTGAGCCTGTTTGTGCTTTAATCAGTTGTTTAAACGTATTCAGGTCCCACCATTTTAGACAATTGTATAGAATCCTTAAAGGCCTTAAGGCTGCTTGGCTGTTTGATATAATATTGAACTTTGTGCTATTTAGGCCACTGGTTAGCAGTTGAGTATTTTTCCGTTAGGAATATGGTTAAACTGGTGCCTTTGAAAAAAGCAGTTACATTACCGAAAATTCCTATCCTACCTGTTATTTCTGAGACGATTGTATTCCATATGAATCTTCTTTTAAACGAGGAAAGGTTCATCGGTGTCTGCTTAAGTAGAATACAATCAGACCGCATACTTACTGAGTGCCCGGCCCATCTAGAGGACGTAGATGTTACCAAGTGCGTTTATTATGGGCAGAGACACACATATAGATAGATTAATGGCAATCCAAACTACCTGAGCCTGACCTACTTGATAAATCAGTCGTTATATAAGATTTACAAGACATGTCTCAAATAGCCCATGCAACACTTCCCAGAGATACACCACAATTTTTGGATATAATAAATTCCAATGTGATACTACATGCATAAGGTTGCCGATCTGTTTCGGGTCGAACCGTGCTCAACTCTTTCTACTTTAACGCGGAACCAAATCGAGGACGTCCATGGTAATCTATTTAAAACTGATATGGAAATTTATCGGTTCCTGAGTTTGCACACCAACAAGGTGTCCTAGATGGGTTCATCCACAACATCGATCATAATTGAATGATGAAATATCGGGTTTAGACCCATTTCCTTAAATCGGGTTTGGACCCTTCATTCCCAATCGATAGTTATTCTATTCGAGCTTAAATTTCTCCTTTTGAAGGATATAGTACATTGGGATAGTATGTTTGCCGCTGATACCTACTTCCATGTTACAGAAGCAGTAACATATATCCATACTACAGAAGCCCGCAGGTTACCATGATATCTTAAAGGAACAGGATCGGTTAAAAGCCTCCACTCAAGTTTGCCAAGTTGGGAGTATTTCAACGAGTATGAAATAAATATTTGTACACAGAGTTGTACTCAGACAGAGCCAAACTATTTGGGACTTAATGGTATGGGACCATTAAATACCTAAAGGCTTCACTGGAAGTTTGATACAATATAGACCGTTGTGTTATTTAGGCCACTGTATATGCTTGCACAGGTGTCTTTGAAAAGTGCAGTTAAACTATCGGAAATTCCTATCCCAATTGTTATTTTTGAGATGATTGTGTTCCACACCATGAACCTTCTTTTAAACGACGAAAGGTTCATCGGAGTCCAGCTAAGGTAGATTGGTCCATTTAGAGGACGTAGAAGTGTGATTACATGTGCAGAATCAGAGACACGCTTATAGTTAGAGTAATAGCAATCCAAACTACTTGGGCCTGAACTACTTGGTAAATCAGTCGATATAAGCTATATTCATGAAACACGCCGCAGCCTCCCAGCGGTACACCACAATTTTTTGACATTCAAATACAAGTAATACCAATATGATACTACATGCATAACCTTGCCTCTTTGTTTTATAGTCTGTACGATCTGCTTCGGGTCAAACCACTCCCAACTTTTGCGCAATTTACTTTTAACGTCCTAATTTAACCCGAAGCCTACTCAAAGACATTTAGCTATAGAGCTTCGATTTGCGTAGACTAGCTGACCAATTACGAACTTATATGGAAATTGGGTTTGACCCTTCAATTCTCTTTGTGTTCAGTTGTTTCAATATACCAAAAGTCACAGGCTGAAATTCCTTTCAGATCAAAACGAATATATCGAGACGTTAATGAAGCATTGTGTTATAGATGTTAATGGGCATACCACTCACTTTATAACGAAAAATTGATTGATTTTTAATTTTTTTTCGTTTTATTTTCGATTTCTCGACTCCAAACATGTAAACCACTCTATACATTTCAATTGAATCGAGTTTCAATAAAACTTGACTCAATGTCTAACAGCTCGTTACATAAAAGAGTCAAATACAATGTACAATGTAACGTGTATTGTGTCTAAATTGTAAACCTTACACAGTCGTTGGATGGGGAGTCATTTCGGATTGGCTTTGACACATGTACTTGTACGTACATATATGTGGTTTTTGTGACGTCACAAACCATTTATAATTTATGTGAGAACTATCGCTATACGCACACGACGTTCGGACATATATATCGTGTTTCGAAATACGTCCATACAATTAAGAGTAGTACAGTTATAGTCAATTTAATTAGAAACTCATTATAAATTTCCTATTTTCACTGTAGAGCACATAAATTAATTAAGAGCCATGTATTTAGTGTAATTAAAAGAATTGGGTCACATATAAAGGGTTTTCCAATAAGAGTTTTATTTTTAATATTTGATATACGATTTAACATTTGAAAAGAATATCAGCCAAATGGCCGGGCTCCGCTTGCAGAACCATATATTTTTCATGAAATTCAATCGATTGTGGAACATTGTCTTAGACCTTATCTTTCACGTGGCCCCAAAGAAAAAATCCAAAAATGTCAGTGGTCCACTGTGATCACCTCTTCGAGAAATAACCCAGTCCGGAAACGTTTCTTGCAAAATTGTGATTGTTTCGTTGCTTGTGTGGCACGTGGCGCCATCTCGCTGAATAAAGGTCGTTCACATCAATTTGTTCCAATTCCGGTCAGAAAAAATCATTAATTATAACTCGGTTGTGCAATCCATTCACCGTAACAGTTGGCTCAGCCTCATTTTCGAAAAAGTACGGTCCAATAACAACGCCAGCCCAAAAACCACACCAAACCGTGACACGATAAGGATGGAGAGACTTTTTAACAATTGTAACGTAGCCTCCGACGTGAAAATGGACCTCACCACTGTAGATGATTTTTCGATGAAAATACAAATCATTGCATCACATTTAAAGGATCCAATTAGCAAAGATACGACGTTTATGGTGACCAACCGGCTAGAGTTCTTGGGTTAACTAAACTATAAAAGCCTAAAGACCTAAGTCCTTATGCCAAATACAGTGAAGTGTCAACACTACGGACTAGAGTAGCAATATTCTCAGGTTGAACTTGAGCGACGCACACGGTTTCGATTCTTCACATCACTAACTTGTCCCAACAGCTCAATTTATTCCAGTTTCAGTATTGTCGACCGCAAAGGTTTTAATCATTTTTGTAGTGGCAGTTTTACTGCCCAAATAATAGTAGGCTATTCAAAATGAAACCTCTTATTCTAAAACCCTTTCCATGATATGACGAGTGCCGACGCGACACCGTCGCATCTCATACTACATATCGTAATTTATCATCCGAACGCAAAGACATAACTTACTTAGAGGGAATTTGATATAGAGGGTAACTTGCTGGGCAAACAGTTAACATTCTCCAACGGAATCGAGACAAATACCGTGTCCAATCTGTTGACATACCAATCTACCGATAAATATTCAAATTAGGTTAAAATCGTATATTTGTATACACGTTCGTTCGTCGATTATGTATTACAAAAGTCAATGTTACTGACCTTACCTTAAAAGTACGCGAGCACAACATACAAAACAAAATTACGCGAATACTTACGGACAAACAAAAACGTTGGAATGAAAACGAAATGGATATTGAGAGTCCGTGCGCGAGGGTGAACGGTCTTTTGTTGTCTTATATATGTAAGACAATTTTTAAAATTCTTTTAAAATCGCCAATTTTCAATTTCGATGACATGACTAATTTGTACCAAGGTCTGCGGCTCGCCAAATTATATTTAATGCGATGCGGTTTTGTTATTCAGTTTTGGATATTTGTGGCACAATTTGTTTGATTTGTGTATTGTTTGGCGAAATTATGCTGAATGTGGAAGTAACGATATATATGAACAAGTTTTCCAGTGGTATATGTTCGCTGTAATTTGAATGTATTGATGCATATATCAGTTAATTCGAAAAATATCTCACTCCATGCGGGAGTGCAGAACTTATTAAGCTGCTTTTTTGGCATTCGAAATGATGCCGACCCGAAATATATTATTCGACCTTCGTAAGCAAACTTAGCTTCTCTTATCGCCACCCTCTATCTTTGTAATTAATATGGTATTCCTAATGCTAACATATCTTTGAATTTCTCAATCGAAGACCAATTTGTTCGCTCCTTTAGTTATAATAATTAAACCGTCTTTCGATTTCTGCAGAATAAGTACTAGCAACCCAATATTGATTTTGATCTATTGCATTGATCTGTAACTGATGGGGCACTTATAACTAACGCACAGAGACTACCAGTTTTACCAATAAAGGATCTGACCAGTCAAATCCTAATCACACATGAGCAAGAACTAAGTAGATAGATTGGCCATTTAATAAGAAAGACACCGAATAACAGGAATATCATTCAAATGGAATCCACAAGGAACGAGGAAAGTCGGAGGGCCAGTACTAAACCGAAAGAAGCTAGTCGAATTGAAAAAACTCAAATAAAAATCTCGGTAAAAAATAAAAAACTCGCTAAAAAGTAAAAAACTCGGTAAAAAATGGGGATAGCTGAAAACAATAGCCTCCAATAGAGTCAAATGGTCCAGTCTAGTGGACACCTGCAGAGAACGGTGAAAGTCAAAGTGAAAAATCTCAAATAAAAAACTCGGTAAAAAATTAAAAATTCGGTAAAAAGTAAAAAACTCGGTAAAAAATGGGAATTGCTGAAAACAGTAGCCTCAATAGTGTCAAATAGTCCAGTCTAGTGCACACCTGAAGAGAAAGGTGCTAGCCGAAGTGAAAAAACTCAAATAATCAACATGGTAAAAAATAAATAACTCGGTAAAAATTAAAAAACTCGGTAAAAAATGGGAATAGCTGAAAACAACAGCCTCCAATAGAATCAAATGGTCCAGTATAGTAGTTACATGAAAAAAACGGTGCTAGCTGAAGCGAAAAACTCAAATAAAAAACTTGGTAAAAAATAAAAAACTCAGTAAAACGTCAAATTCTCGTTAAAAAATGGAGATAATTGAAAAAATAGCCTCCAATAGAGTCAAATGGTCCAGTCTAGTCTTACGCACTAAATTGGAGATAAATGAAAACGATAGATTTAACCTGTATTTAACGTTCAGATAAGTAAAGCTAAACCGTTAACAGTTTTCCACCAACGATAAAACTTCTGATGAATGAAACGAGGTAGAGCATAGTCCTTCTACTTACGGTTTTTCAATACGGAGGTAAACGCATCATTTCCATCCAACTGGATAAATCACTGGGGATAATACAAAAGCAGATTGCATTTAAATAATTTACTAATACAAGTTCTTGTACTTGAAATAGGTCTATCGGTTAACTGCCGAACTCAAATGATATTTTTGCAGCTAGTCATAACTTTTTTATATGTTTGAATCAGCTCGAGACAGCGTAAAAAACTTTGATTCAAAATGATCCTATCAGTGGCATATTGGAATATTGTATAAAGTTGCGTGAATTGTAAAAAGTACTCTACCGAGCCGAACAAGTGGTGCAGTGGTTAAACCAATTTCAGTTGGAATATATTCATCATCGAACCTTTGATGTTTTAGGTCAGTAGAACATCTAGGCTAAAACTTTGCCGTTAAGAAGGAACTACGAAACAATTGGTAGTGCTTTGGCCTTATTATAATAGTGCTGAGACTTGAATTAGTTACTTATCATGGTGCAACAATCAATTTGTTTCACGCATAATTAAAGGTTTTTCTCACAAATGACAGATTGGGTACTGGTGTTGAGACCTTCGAGTAATCGAGAAATATTCTCATAGGTCTTGTCCTGCAAATAGTCCCACACAAAACCATTTTAACAAGATTAGATCATATACATATGTTCTTAGTGGCCAACTCAGATCCGCTCTTTGTGAAATTAATCGTCTAATAAATCTCAATAAACCGATGGCTTCATATGGCTGTTTGATATGTAGTGTTGTCGTGTTCATACCACGAAGCCACTGACAATTAATTTTCAATAATACCTCCCGCCCATATATAGCGCACGACACAGTAACACCTATAACCTATAATAACCTGTTATTTGACAAGTAAGAACTACGCCATTTCTAAAAATAGTACGATACCCGCTTCAACAACGCATTAAAATTGTTCAAAATTCACTCCAAAAATGGTGAAAACCTTCGGCCGGTAATATTTGAAACTGTTGAAAAAATGAGCTGGACCAAACAGTGTGCGTCGCTCAAGAATAACTGAGAATATTGCTGCTGTAGCCCGTAGTGTTGACGAAAATCCAGGTTGTTCGATTCCTCTTCGATCTTTGGAACTAAACATTTCACAAACCGTATTTTGCATAAAGACCAGGTCTAAAGGCTTTTAAAGTTCAGTTAGCACAAGAACTCAAGCCGGTCGATCCCCATATACGACTCATCATTGCTGATTGTGTTCTTCAAGTGCATCAAAATGATCCGGATTTTCGTCCAAAAATCATCATTCTCAACGTGTAACTGTTTGGTTTGATTTTTGGGTCTGGTGATGTGATTCGACCTTACTTTTTCGAAAACGAGCCTGACCGTATTAGTTCTAGAAGAGGTGATCACAATTGGCCACCGCGAGATCTTATGTTTTAACACATTTAGACTTTGATCTTTGGGCCACGTGAAAGATGAGATCTATTCCAATGTTCCAAACACCATAAAGAAGGAATTCGTGAAGTTATCGAGGACATACAGCCCCAAACGTGCGATTGGTCATACAAAATTTCATGAAAAGGATATGGTCCTTGGCGGCCATTAAGCTGATATCGCTTTCAAATGTTAATTGCAAACCTTCCTCTTTACAGTATGAAATAAACATTCATATCAAAATGAACCCTCTTATTGGAAAACCATACACATAACGTCACATTTATTCTGATTGGGTGATGGTAATGTAAACAGATTCTATTCTGATCCACGTGATCTTCTGGTTAAAGGTACCACCAAGTATATTAGTACCTTTGTTTTAGCACGATTTGGCGAAGTGTCGTAGTTCATTGAACGATGAAATGCAAATGGGTTAAAAATCCAATCGGTCAATTCTAATAACTGATTCGTATATAGAGCTGCCCCCAACCAAAACTCTATTAGTCCAATGTTCATGTTCAA
Organism: Tipula lateralis; assembly: GCA_963932295.1. Classification (NCBI taxonomy): domain Eukaryota; kingdom Metazoa; phylum Arthropoda; class Insecta; order Diptera; family Tipulidae; genus Tipula; species Tipula lateralis. The sequence continues at coordinate 115,931,028 of OZ010736.1, forward strand.
TTTATGAAAGTAAAGTTTAAATGTGAAATGCCCCACGTCTTACAAAACCAACATGAACATTAATTATCGAAATGATTTATATGTATGTTGCAGAAAAACAACACACACAATATACACAAATCACGCTGATCACCCGCTATTTTGGTAATAACACAATTTAGAGTCATAGATTCATCAGACGAGTGTAATAAGAAAAACTACTTTGCTCCACTTTAACCGATTTTTGAATAGTTTTTGTTGTAACCTTTCTTCGTTTTGCTAATTCATTGATACAATATTATTATGTTTACGATTCGCGAGATCACTATACAACAACAATTACATAATCGCAAAGATATGAATCATAGACAGTATAAGAAAATGTCCTCTACCTTATAGGCCATATATAGCTTGTGATTTTTATAGATAGCAGTTATGAAAACTAACACGAGAAAATAAATTAAATTAATAGAAAATACGATGCTGTTGTTGTTGTTGTTGTGTTAATAAAACGATCATGATTAATTGGTTAAATGTGCTTTGGTGATTATTAATCGATATTATACGTTTGGATTATACTTCATGTCTCAAGGGAAAACCTATTAACAATTACTATTGATTACTGAGACTGACCAGTTAATAGCCAGTGTTTATACTTGTATACAATTTCGATCTAGATTATGTTAACGTGACCGTCATGAGGTTGAGTTATATCATTAAGTGTGGATTAAAGCTACCTTCAAATCGTCCAGTAGTCTGGGAAGAAAATCCCAGTTATAGCCTGATTGGCCATCTGTTGTATCTAGATTATGTTAACGTGACCGTTATGAGGTTGAAGCACAAGTACATGCAGTTCAGTCATAATCTCACTCAAACGAAGCAATGCATATGGTCCATCTAGTGTGGATTAAAGCTACCTGATTTCGTCGACAGAGGTCATGGAAGAATAGGCCACATGTTGTATCTATAGATTATGTAAATGAGACCGTCATAAGGTTGAGGCACCTCATTAAGAGTGAATTAAAGCTACATCCATTTCGTGGAATGTAATTGTGGCGTTCCAAAGCAACTCAAACAAATTGCAAATTAGCTCACGCCACACGCAATTAATATAAAATCGATATTTCGAGTTAAGTTCTTGTAATTCACTAGTACTGTCGCGTCATGACCGAAGTATATATTCAAATCGCACAGTATGAAAATCAAGTCCGGTAGCATATGCCTGATGAGATGGATTTGATCTTTTCGATCATGCAGTCATTCAATGACTTCATCATCAGATAGAAACCGGTCTAGTGGATTACAAGAACAAGCAACAACTCGAAGTACGCCATTTCAAAATTTACAGCAAGCACAAAACGCTTCATAATCATGTGAGAAAATCCCAATTATATATCTGTTGTATCTAGATTATGTTAACGTGACCTTTATCAGGTTGAAGCACAAGTAAATGCAGTTCAGTTATAATCTCACTCTAGAGAAGCAATGAATAATGGTCCATTAAGTATTGATTAAAACTACCTCCATTTTATCAACAGTAGTCATGGAAGAAAATGCCATTTATGGCCTGATACTGTCATATAATGTTGTATCTATAGATTATGTTAACGTGACCGTCATGAGGTTGAAGTACAAGTTAATGCGGTTCAAGCCACTATGAACTAAAGCTTCCTCCATTTTTTTGAAAGAAATCATGTGACAAAATGACAGTTATGGCCTGATTGGCCATTGTTGATTATATTAACGTGACCGTCATGAGGATGAAGCACAAAGAAAGCCATAATCTCACTTTGGGTTAAAGTTTCCAATTCGTCTCGTCGACAGTAATTATATGAGAAAGACAGTTATGGTCCGATTGTATCTAGATTATGGTCTGTTGTATCTAGATTATGTTAACGTGACCGTCATGAGGCCGAGGCATCTCTTTAAGTGTGGGTAGTCAGGGAAGAAAATCCTAGTTATACCCTGATTGGCCATCTATGTATCTAGATTATGTTAACGTGACCGTCATGAGGTTGAGGCACAAGTAAATGCAGTTCAATCATAATCTCATTCTAGAGAAGGAATGAATATGGCCCATTCAGTGTTGATTAAAACTACCTCCATTTCGTCGACAGTAGTCATGGAAGAATATGCCATTTATGGCCTAATTAACCATCTATTGAATCTAAGTTATGTTAACGTGACCGTCATGAGGTTGAACCACATAGAAATGCGGTTCAAACCATAATCTAACTGTGGATTAAAGTTTCCTACATTCCATAGTTATGGCCTGATTGGCCATCTGTTGTATTAAGACTATGTTAACGTGACCGTTATAAGGTTGAGGCACAAGTAAATGCGGTTGAAAACCATAACATCAGTCTAACGAAGCAACGGTTTTGGTTCATTTAGTGTGGATTAATCCTGTGTAAAAAACGACAGTTATGGCCTGATTGGCCATCTAATGTATCTAGATTATGTTAACATGACCGCCATGAGATCTTGTTCTCACGAAGCAATAAATATATGTAGTAGTCCATTGAGTGTGGCTCAAAGCTACATCCAATTCGTCAACACTAATCATCGGATAAAATGCCAGTTATGGCCTAATTTGCCTATTGTTATAATTTCTGTATCAACCATGTGCTCGATCGACATGGGCCCATACATGTAGAAAATCTTCAACAACTCTAGGCTCCTGCATCGTAATTAAGGCTGATTGTAGAACCTGTAGAATATGATATGTCAATGATGCTGGGTGCTGTAATCGTGACAGCTAATGATAATGATGGGAGTTGAAATTTAAAACTCCACAGAGTGGCATTGATTGACAGTTAAGGTAGGGCGCTGAATCAACCAGCCGATGAAGACGTTTGTCTTATGAAATATATGGCATCTTGTTGTATGATCTGTAATATTCGTTCGCTAGGCCGGTTTCGATCTGATGACGTCATTCACTTTTTATGTGAGCGAAAAGATCAAATCCATCTCATCGGGCACATGCGACCGAACTTGGCTATGTTGCAACAGTTATAGCGAATTACAGAATTTGAATCGAAATATTTTTTCGACTACTTCGTTATTACTTCACTATTGTGGCGTGACTATTTGTCGTATTTGTGAACGCCACAAACCTTGACTGTTCGTAAATACGTTCATATCGAAAAGGTAACGTCATAGGTCGAGAACGTAAAATGAACTGTTCACATTTAGTTGCTCGCAAGAAACCTCAAAGTTTTCACCAATTTTCGAATCATCCGGGTAGATATTTACAACTTTTGATTCGCAACTGCTTTCACACAGTCCTCTTTATTATAGGATAGTATAATCGGTCTGAATTTTGTCACTTTATTGCCTAAATTGGAAAAACCTCCAAAATTGCTTCATGAGGTTGCTCTAACAACTAAAAATCTTAATATGTTCAGATACAATCAATGATACGTAAACCTTTCCCATGGAGTTCTATATACCCAGTTCAATAAAAAGATATCTAGGCTGCTAAAATCAGTGATAGAATATTGTCATATCATCTTCAAAGCATTGTGCCACCAAGTCATAATTTTATAACACTTGCTTATCGGTTCAGGTTCATTTGTCAATTGACAGAGTCAAAATCAACTCAATAGGTTTACTCTTATAGACACACTTTGTCAAAAAGTAAACTTAGAATCGTAATATTTGGGAGAACCAATCTGATCTATTTTTTCTTACTTTATCAGTACATTGAGGTGCATGGGATGCTATTGGTTTGATTTCCTCACAAAAGACTCCAAGTTGTTATATCATTCGATTCTACGTTACATCTGGACAATTATTCTTTCATTTTTCTTGTTGAATGTGGTCCTAGCTATGATGATTTACTTGTTCCACCCATTAGCCCATATTACCGATACCAAACCGAATCATTTGCGTAATCCAGATATCAGTTTCTTAACCCCAATGTCGAATAATACTATATAGGAACCAAAGTGGTGAGGTACACATCTTTATGCTATTCCTTGACTGTTATTTATCATGCTTTGCTTTGTCTACCTTTATATTGAATTCGATTACCTGCATCCCTGTACATTTCTCTTATGAGTTCGATTTATTTCTGAGGAGCTCTGTTCAAAAAGTGAGTTCGATATTCCGATCCTGAGTATTGTGTCGAATATGGAAGTCCAACAAGAGTAAATATAGTGGCGAATTACGTGTTTTAGTCTGATCAGTGCTGAATGATTGTATGTGCTATGTTGATATGATCGATGCAACTCCGTTCAGGTCTGAAACTCGTTTCTCGTTTGATTTCGGTGAATGAAACTATATCCAGGATGAACATTGTCAATACCCTTATGCGTGTGTTGTGGAGGAGTTTACCCAGTATATGGTTTCATTTTCTCACGTTACCTCTTTTGTACATGTTAGACTGATGAATAGTCCAAAGAGTATCAAAAGAAATCGCCGATGACCAAAAAATTAACACGCACCGGATGACATAAAACGTTCGTTAAAAATGCTGCTTAAGGTCTCAGTTGAGACGCGGTAAGGGCCGTTTACGGCCTCTAAGCCATAGATTATTATTTTTTATCAAAAGGTATACTGGTACATCCAGAGAAATTCATGGTTTGTTTCGGTTGAGTCGTCTGAATCTTTGCTTGGTATTCGTTGATAAAATAGAAAAGCCATTATAGAAAATAAATGTTAATGGCATCCCCTAAACCGCCTTGATAAGAGATTCTCAGCTTCATGCAAAATGAGGTCTATTCAGTCGCCGATCATCCAATTATGAAAATTACATAGGCAAAAGTACGTTCGTTGGGTCGATTATTTCTAAGTACGCAAAAAACTTGGTCATACTGTGTCTATAGTGTGCTCGTAAGTCCTAGTGTATCGATAAAACATACCAGTTGCTAATGAGTATTAAAAGAGATTCTCATAATGGAGAACTGATCGTCATATAAAGCCAGATGTGCTAATATAACCACTACATCGTTCAACAAGCAGCCAGAACTCTTAAACAATCCACAAAACTTTCGATACGCTGAATACCGCTAAGAGTGTTTACCGGCTGTTTCAGTCTTAAAAATTACAAATAGTTGGGTATTTTACAAAATTATTCAGAAACTACGAGTATTTATAGCAAAATTATGACCTGCTTCTAAACTCCTTCTCTTATATATTGAGACAACTAAGACACTTAATTCTGACACTTAAGCACTCTTAAATAACTTCTACTTCCACCGAGGACCAACTTGACATAAATTTTAGATTATATCCTATATTGGACTTGTAATGATCAACAGCTTTCTAAACAGTTCATATAAATATGACCAAACATGTGCACGTGATTTAGAGGCAACCTGTACTCGAATTTTTAATAATCGAAGAAGTTTATATAGGAAAACGACAGTTTCTGTCAAGTAATTTAGCAGTTTAATAACATGGATGACCTTGATAAGTATGACTTTATCCAGTGTGCCGTACAAGATTGGCTTGACTATAAACAGAGAACCATGATTTTTTTTAGTTTTCTAAGATACCGATTAACCTCAACATTGATATCTTGATCTTCATGGTTCCGACTAGTTTTGCTTGCCCAACTATATCGGCTGTCTCTATTCCAAGACTCATGAAATATTTGAATGGTATATCCGAAAAATCAAGCACATTTCTTAACTTGCACCTCCTTCGTAGTTTAGTATCTAGATTCATTCCAAATCATATATTTTTCTGCTGGATCGTGGTCAAGTATGGATTTTGTTTTATTACTTCCTTGATTCTATTCGTCACACTATGATGTTATTTGGTTGTTTCGCCTTTATGGTATCACCTACTATGCCATGAGGGCAGTGTAATCGGCAAAAGTTACGATATGTCTTTCTGATAATTGAGCATTAGACTTCCATTCCAGATAGCTATTATATCTATCCTGAAATTCAATTTGATACAAAAACTTTTCCTTTTGCTTCAAAAATAGTTTATTAAATAAATGGCTGCAGCCTTTGTCGGTTTTTAGGAGATATTTTTTATCGGTAGTCGTGTTCAGGTGGTAGAATTTTTTTTGCTGTCCCTAATCCTTTTCTTGAGTTAATATAATTTATTATTCCTTTAGTCATCTCTACAGAAATGAACGTCTCAGGTCTTCTATTGGTTTTATACACTTTTGGGTGCCTCATTTGGTTGAAAAACAACCTCCATAGGAGATTCACAGAATCCATTGAACATTTTAAATATATACTGTATTCCTCTACTGAGACACAGGGTTTGATAATTAAGTTTAATATCTGCACAGCCAGCGTAGGAGTAATCAGATAAGAAATTCAATCATCAAAACAATGCTATAATTCCCATGCTGTTAAGCTACCAGTTTGCTCTGGCTTTGCTTTAGCAACAAAAAGTCTCATTTCTATAGAGTAATATCTACCTATTGTTGTAGGTTTGATCTCAGGTTTATTATTCCACACTTATTATTCCCTATTGTTACGATTTCGCTGAGTGTTTTTTCAAATAATCTATCCGGTTAGATCACTGGATTGTAAATATTAAACACACAAACTTTAATCTTTACAATAAATTTATTTCCCAATAAATTCCACAAATATTTCACAAATAATTATTATTACACTAATTTTTCACAATAATTATCACTACAATTATTTCACCTCACTTTCACTTTTTATCACTTCACGATATTAACACTTTAAAATTCTAAATTGAACTGTCTCGTAGCTCAAATGTCTACACCTATTTAAACGACGTAAATCCTTGTGGAACTTTCCATTACCGTTTGCATCTCTGCACTTCGCGAAGTTTCATTGCGTCGTATGTGGTTCGCCCCACCTATTTCATTATTTATTTTTATTTTGTTAGAATGTGTAAGCATTTGGTTACAGGGTAACCCCAAAACTACTGCTATATTTTTTTTAACTCTTTTTAATTATCACTGGTGACATCTGTGATTCATCACACTATTAAAATTGAATCTTGCCATATGTTGGCCGGTATGTTGATTTTCTGTTAGGGCACCATTCACATTATGGCATTACTCCAAAAATTATTTATACTCTTTGCCATTTTGATGTTGAAGATGAAGTTCGATTGCAGAATTGACCAGTATCATCTAACTGTGTATATGGGTATAAACCATGAAACGCACGTCGGAGGTTTTGACTCAATGTTTGTTTGACAAAATGAGAAGAATAAATTTTCAGATACCTCATTGGCCGGGGTATCCGTTAGTTAAAGAAGTAAGGTAAAAGCATTCCATCGTATTTATAAACTGAAACACAAGCGCAGTCAAAAAATAGATCACGGCCTTTCCAGCAATCCAAATGTAGTTGTAGTCTTCAATTTTGTAAATCTAGAGATACACGATTACTAAGAAACCGGTTGAGACATAAACGTAAACATTGTCGTTACTATACCTAGACTTGGTTATAAAATCTTGGTTATTAGGCGCATTTTTCAATAATTCATACGTAAAATGATCATGTACCCCATACTTCTAATCAACCTGCAGATGTAAGGTTACATATTGAAGAAATCTCTCCAAGCTGCTCATTACAAGGCAGTTGATTCGAGAGTCTTACTACAGTAAATTAAATCCTTAATAATTTTGACCATATTGTACCTATATACAGGTAATTACCGTCAAGTTTTCAATAAAACAAAAATTTCGAAATTAATCTTCGCGAAATATCTTTTAATTAACAAAACGCGAATAATTCAAGTCTGTCTAACCTTAATTTTTCATATAAGGTAATCTCCCCATCACTGTACTCGTATCTGTGTACAGAGCTTAGCAATATTTGGAAATCATTAATTTTTTTACATCCATATGCATGTATGTATGTGTGTGTGTGTGATGTTCAATTAAATCTCGAATTAAATGATTGAATCTCCCAAGAATATAATAGCGATAATTGTGCACTTGTACGCGCCTAATACAGCATCATATAGTATATCTGGACCCAACATGCCGGATGCCGCATACATATCTCTACAGTATCATCGTTTATGCGCTTATTGAATCACATAAACGTCTTGCAAGATTTATTAATGTTTGTAATTAGATTTTATTCAATTTCGTTTTTATGCTTCACCAAGGCAGCATTAGAATGATAGACAAGTGAGCGACATTATTATGAGATAAATGCAAATAAGAGTCTTAAACGATTTTGGAGTTCATACATGTATACAGTCTGATTTGTGTGTGTGTCTCTGCATATGTACACATAAAAAAGGAAAAGGTAAGACAGGAAACGTCGTTCATAAACATTTTGATTAACTCATTTATATGTTTTGTAGAAAAGTGTTTATATAGTTGATTGGTCTAATGCTAATCCGTCTGGTGGTTATAAATCAATCAAATTCAGCTATATATGTATATGTATGTATAAGAAACATTTAAAATTAAAGATTTGCAAAATATCTATAACAACTCTGACCTTGTAATATGAGATCTTAAAAACGATTTGAACAAGATCTTATTCTTTCAACAAAAAAAACAATCCCATAAGATTATGTAGAGATAAAATTACTCGACCAACTATACATCAATATTCATCTCACGTATGAAAAGCGCACTTCAATTAATTAGTTTATGCAAATTAAACGATATTTTTCATTGTCCATCACGATCTTCATTACAATAATTGTCACATATTTTCTAATGACGCGAACTAACGCTGTAATTACAACCATATGGTACACAGAGTATATATACAGTCTCGTTTATGTAATCACACACTAATTATATGTTTACGAACATATAGACATACACATACAAATATGTGAAAGATCATGGTTATACATTACGCATTAAGCACAAGAAAAATTTATGTTTTGTTATGAGTGCGCGAACATGCGAACAAGACGAGAAAAAATTTCTTTATTAACCAGCTAAGGGTCATGTCTTAATGTTTTGTCGAAGGGTACTGGACATTCAATGTATTCGACAATTTTACTCATTACGTTCATGCGTCATTTATATACATATAATTATTAAATCGGAACGTTGAGCAAATGAATCAACCGGAACTTGGGGGTAAATAGGTATAAATTTGCGTACGTCGAAGTATTTTAATAATTAGATGGGAAATACCAAGTGGAAAGTTGTCATGTTTAAGGGAATATATTCGATTGATAGGGGTCAAGTGTTGCAATAAAATTGCGGGAAATTAAGCGATAACCTAGTTTGTCAGTCTCACTTGAAACTCATTTATTTTCCAAATCAGTAGCTAGCCTCCACATTCAAAATTAAGAGAAGTTCCATCAAACCCGTTTTCTTCAACTCTATCATCCTTTTCACAAAAATCACATAAACCATTTGTTGAACCATGTATTATAATTGTAACAAAAGATCAATCAACATTTAGGCGATGAACTTTATTAATGAGCAATTTTGTTTTTTGTGCTTTCCCTTATTGCATTTATATTTGTTAAGGACAAGACATCGTGTTCAACGAAAAAATCTTCATAATTATCTCAAGTGTATCATCACCTTTATCCCATATATAACACATTAGCATTCAGTTCGCCCAAATGTCATTACTCGATTGTAATATAGATATTATTTTGTCGCATAATCAACATTAAGGCGGATAATTTGATAATCAGTAGCTGGTAAAATGGTCCTTAATATAAATTGTGACTTGGTAACTAGTATTTTGTACTAAAAAAGGCTGTATTAGTAACCTTTTTTGGACACGATCACTTCCAATTCTTCAGTATTATCATTTTGACACACCAATCGATTAAGGACAAATTTAGATCGATTAAATTATCCTTCTGAACATCAAGAGCAATTGATAAATGCAATACAGTTTAGCATTTATCATTCGGCTTTCATTTCTATCTAGGTAGTAAATATCAGTTAACCGAACATTTAAAAGAGATGGGACAGTGTGGTTACCCCTTATAAAACCACGAGAATTAGACTCATTAATGAGTTGTTCTACTCTTAAGACCATAATTAACCTGTTTCAAAATCTGACTCTGATCGAGATTCGATAGTGATTTTTCATCATCTGATTACGGTCAATGTTGTAAATAAAATATCAGTCTAAGATCCTGGTCTTATTAAATATCAGTCTAATGTCCTGTTCAAGTTCTCTCTTAATCGATAAACTAATTAAGTACTACAAGTTTAGCGTAAGAGGCGGTAGCATCGTACAAAAGAAAGTCAGTCATGTGCTATAAAATAAAAACCGGGCTAAAAGAATCCCAAATTTTTTAAAATTAGCTCAAACGCTCCTTTATATGTAAAAGTTTATATATATGTTGGTAAACTAGAGGAGAGAGATATTTAAAGGTGGCTTTTTTCACTCACATCTCAAATACTATACCGCGTAGTAAAAATTATATTCATAAAAATGAAACTGACTAAATTGCCTACAAAAATTTGACTTAATTGCCTACTAAAATACGCCTAAATGTCATTGGTCAATTTGAGTTTTTTCCATAATCGATTGAATTGGTGCATTATATATATAGTATTGCATTAATTTTTGTTACGGTCATCGTATTTAAGAAATATAGTTAATTTAAAGTCATAATAATTCTCTCAAAAGTATCATTTTTATCCCATAACATATAAGCAACCATTCGCCCAAATGTCGTTACTCTAATACTGTGGTTATTTTATTGAATAATCAACATTTAGGTGATTAAATTGATTGAAACTGCTTTTATAGTTATTTAATTACAAACCCATGGTTTATAGGTTGATAAAAAATGTTAATCAAATTTTTGGTTCCGTTTTTATTGGTACGATTTTCATGCGCTTAACTTCCAAACATTTAGACTACTAAAATTATGACATAAGTTAAGAATTCCAAGAAAAACTCTATAATTGAAATGATTTTAAGTAAATTTGGACTCTTCCAACGCACAAGTGTCAGTGGCTGGTAAAATGTTCCTTAATATAAATTGTGATTTAGTTGCACACTAGTCAAATATAGACATTATCGTGATAGTTCCCCCATTTTAAGCTGTCACCTTTTTTGGAGGCGGCGACTCCAATTGTTAAGGCAAGGTATCATTTTGACATACCAATCTATTAAGGGAAAAAAGACAAATCGATCAAATTATTTGCTTCCGTTTCCATCTAAGTCTTAAATGGTAGTTAATGGATTTAAAAGAATGTGACAATGCGGTAACTCCTTATGAAACCACGAGAATTTTACACATTAATGAGTTGTTCTATATTCTTTAGTTTGGCAAAATTAGCTCAATTTTTACGATAACTAATCCCTAACGAGATTTAATAGTAATTTTTACCATCTGATGTTGAAAAAAAATCATCCTTTATCCTCTATTTGAGGTATAATCCAATTTCCAAAAATTGTCTAGTTAACTAGTCGAAGATCCTGTCCAAGTTCTCTCAATCGATTATACTAATTAAGTAGTACAAATTTAGCGTAAAAGGCAATGGTATCGTACAAAGGAACGTCAGTCATGTGCTATTAAATGCAAATCGAGCTAAATAATCCCAAATTTTTCAAAATTAGCTCGGTAAAGCATAGGTACCTACCTATGCCTTAACAATATAACGAGTTTATATGTTTGTGGGTTAACTAGAGGTAGAGGAATAACTCGTGTAAAAATTTTATTCATAAAACTTGATGTTGAGTTAACTGCATAAAAATGGACAGTATCATTTTAGGTAAGTCACGTATTAGACGTACTAGTTGAAGACAACAAAGAAAGTTGAGCCTTTCAGTATTCACAATATCTCCTGAAAAATCAGCATGGCCAAGTCAAATTAACCGGATTCGAATTGGACAAGCTGTTTGATTTTAAGTTTTAACGACTCATGAAAATTTCAAAATATTTGTTGTTCAATATTTTATACAACTAAATTATGATTTCAATTCTCAATTTACAATTATAAAAACTCCAACCAAGTATTTTAGTTTAACTGTTGCTCAGTATGTATATTGGAACGACAGATAAATTAATCATATTATAACGATGATCTACAGTAACTATTTTGTTGTGATCATTTCAAAACTCATAATTTCTTTTAATATTTGCTAAATTTAGTAAAATATTGCTCAGTACAAATTAGACTATTTTTCAGTAACCATACAAGCTACTCAATTGCTCAAGTTGCTCAATTAGCTACAAGTTGCTCAATTTTAAAAGAGCTCAATTTTTAGTAGCTCATTTTTTTAATTCTTACACTAAAGTGGTCGTGCTAAATCTCAACAAATGAGTATTTTAAAATGGTAATTTAAAATTGTAGCTACATTTACATTCACTTTTGACGTTTTAGTTAATATGTCAAACAATTGAATTCCGTGAACCCCAAATATTAAATATCGTTTTCATGATCGCAATTTAAAATATGTGATTATGCAATTTATAATTCTGGAAGACTCAGTTTAAAATTATCGTTTAATTAATTTTTTGCGACTATGTTTTTGGATGCTTTTTTAAAATCAGATTCTGATCGAGACTCAATAGAGATTTTTTTCTTTTGAGGTTATATAATCTAATTTGCAGAAATGTTCTAACTAAATGTCAATCTGTCCAAGTTCACTTTTAATCGATTAAACTAATTAAGTACGAGAAGTTAACAGTAAGAGACCCTATTATCGTACAAAAAAGAAAATCGTGTGCTATAAATTACAAATCGAGCGAAATGAATCGTAGGGCCAGTATAGGTCCATAAACCACTAAACTGCCAACGCTAGTGCTATCAACAAAACCAGCAAATTTTCTTCCTTGCTTTAGTCGCAACTTATCTCACAGTATTTTACTAATAGTTCATTTTACTAACAAGGAAGAGTAAATCATCGTTGCCATTCCTTCACCAGCCTTGACGTTCTTGTACAACATATGACTAATTCTCTATTATCATCAAAACTCATTTAAAAATCCCTTCCAGTATTATTTTATAAAATTGAGCTTTTCATTATAGACAAAATCTGAAAAATCAGTATGGCCAAGGCACATTAACAAAAATTAGAACTACACCAGCTGTTTAATTATAAATTGGTTAATTTGCCTTAAAAACAGTTTTTATGACTCTCTCAAAATAAAATAAAACTTGTTGCTCAATATTTTAAAAAACTTAAATATGATTACAATTCTCAGCTTTTTATGATAGCTTAACGTTACAATTATAAAAACTCTAAAGCATTTTAGTTTATTTGTTGCTCAATATTTATATTCAACCGACAGTTAAATTAATCATAATAGAAAACTGATTTACGGAAACTGTTTGGTAATGATCATTTTAAGACTCATAATTAGACTTTTTTGATTAGCCATACATCAATTCAGTTGAATTCGGCTACTTTATATGAAAGTTGCTCAATTTTAAAATAGCTCAAATTTAAGTAGCTCAATTTTTTAATTTATACACCATACTGTGTGATCGTGCTTAAGCTAAACAAATGAGTAATTTAATATTGTAGCTCAATTTACATTCACTTACGATGTATAATAGTTAATATGTCAAACAATTGAATTCCGTGTACCCCAAATTAATGTATCCTTCATATAACCAAATGTGTACTAATTGAATGAATAAATTCCAACATATTGTTTGCGTTTAAAGGGGCGGAGGGGCTCATTAATATCTTATTTGAATATATATCATTAATTCAGCATTAATTTTACGATCGTACAAAAAATAATTTGGTGAAATATCGTTTTTCGATCGCAGCACAATGATGAAATTTCATGATCGCAATTTAAAATATGATCACATAATTGTTGAAGACTCAGTTTAAAATTATCGCTTAATTAATTTTTTGCAGACTATGTTGGATCTTGCTTTTAATTTATTATTTTTTGAATGATCATCATTTTTGAAATTAGGTTTTAATGTATATGCGATCACCCTATAATTGGCTTTTTTTATGTATGATACAACAATATAATTACCATATTGTATGTATTCTCAAACTGGCGTCAGTCTTGTACAATAATTTTTTATTTATTTTTGTTTTTAATGAAGAAATATGAGCTCGCTCTGCTGTTATTGTTTGATCGCGATCGCGTAAATTACAAATAAGGCAAAATATTATTATTCTTTATAAATAGATCGCGTAATCGAACTTGAAACAAAAAAAAACTAATAATTAATTTGAATTAAAATTATTAATTTTCAGCCCGACTATTATATCGATGCACCGCACTTTAGGCGAATTGGTGATGGGCCAGAATATCGTTTAGAAATTCCACGCGCGAAATTAGATTATACGGGAACGTATTCAGTGATCGCGCGCAATTGTTATGGCGAAGCGAAAGCAATAATATCGTTACAAATTTTTGCTAAAGGTTAGTATCTAATTTATAATTATTTCAGTTAATTTGTGTATTAATTTAATTAAATGGTGGCTTTGCACACAATCAGACATACACACTCACACACACATATTATTAAGAACATGCGATCGATAGAGTTAATCGATCACGAATATATAATAGTTGCACTGCGCGAACTTGACATGAAAATATGAAAATGGTCGTTATTGGAAATGTGTCTGTTTGCAACAACCTTACGGCGAGCTTATCGCAAAACCAATTGTCAACCGATTAATCGATCAGCATATGTAGCGGAAAAAATTATAATTCAACTTGACAATAACAACTATATATCGCTAAAAATAGTTTAAAACATTTTATAAACAGACAATCGTTATCGGCAAAGTATAATCGAATTGCTAATTAGAATTTTCGAGAAACACTTAGCGACGTTTTAAACCTAAACTTGTTTACGATAATACAATAATATTGTTGTTCGGTGCGGAATTACTAATTTTGGATTTCTATTACAGATTTGGATAAAGCGAACATGGACAAAAGTGCAGTTAAACATGGGTAAGTTTTTAACAACTATCACTAGTCTAGTCGCGATATATGTACTGCGGTATATAAGTCGTTATTATAAAATTGATTGATTGACTCGTGAGGTCTTGATTTGAAAATAATTAGTAATATTTTATCATGTGCACAGTAATATCGAATCACTTCCTGAATTTGTGACACATTTAAAAGATTTAAAATGTTGTGACGGTGATTCGATCACGTTGGAATGTCGTGTTAGTGGAAAACCCGAACCAACTATAACGTGGGAGAAAGGTGGTCGCCGACTACCACACACCGCCGATTTCGAAACCGAGTACAACGATGGTGTGGCACGACTCGCGATTAGTCATGTATATCCTGAAGACGAAGGAGAATATTCGTGCACAGCAACAAACAGTATGGGACGTGTTATGTCGTCCGCTTGTATTGTAGTCGATGGTAACTTATTGCTCAATACATAATGTATTATAATGTATTAACATTTTATTTGTTGTCGACAGTGCCCGAAGAAAAAGAAAATCATTTAAGTCGACAATTGACACGACCGCCAGGTTTTGCCCATTCAGCCAATTCAACGCCTCGATCGACACCCCGTTCGACACCCAACCGAAGTGTATCGCCAATGCCGCTATCGTATCGGGCCACGAACATCGATATCGAAAAATCGACGAAAAAACATAAAACACAAGCGCCCAAATTCCTTTCGATACCGCACAATCGGGTCGCCGAGGAGGGTGAAACCGTTCGCTTTCAGTGTGTCGTCGAGGGTCATCCGCAACCATGGTCGACATGGGATAAAAATGGAACAATCTTTATAACGCCATCAGCTAGAATTAATATCAAAGAAAAAGATGATTGTAGAATATTAGAATTGGAAGAGATCACAGTCGAAGATGCAGGCCTCTATCGTATCACGCTCGAAAATGAGTACGGCCGAATCGAAGCTACCGCCCGCCTCGATGTGATCGGCAATCGTGGCAGTCGAACGCGAATGATGCGCACGCTGAGTTCATCGCCGCGCCGCAATCTAACCTTTTCGAAACGCATAATGGGCAATTCGACACGAATCGGTGGCCGAATGTCACTCGCCTGCAATTATCGCGGCTCATCGACACCCTCGTCCCGTTTTTATCACAACGGAACCGAAATACCACCAAGCGACCGAATCACAATGAAAATAATCGACAATCAGATAATTCTATCGATCGACAATGTACAGCGAAGCGATCAGGGGGAATATACATTCGTATGCGAAAGTGATGATGGTATTGCGTCGAGTTCAGCGCTGGTGCACGTATACGACAGTGATGAAGACATTCCGTTTGTTATACCCGAGTTTATTAAACCGCTTGGCGACATCGAAACAAAAGAAGGTGCTCCAATCGATTTAATTTGTCACGTTGATTGTTGTATACCGTTCGACGTAGTCTGGAAGCGTGACGATAAAATCGTACAAAATTCAAATGATTTTGAATATATCGATTATGGATACGGTGTTATTGGTTTACGTATACTAGATCCGTTTACATACGATTCAGGTGTTTACCAATGTCTTGTGTCGACCGAATTTGGTCGTTGTAGTACCGAGTGTGATGTAATGATAGAGGAACTTAACGAAATGGATATGTATGATCCGCCAGAATTTTTAAAAGAGCCACTGGCGCTTGTTAGTATGCACGGTTCGGTGGTCTCGTTTTCGTGTCGCGTCAATCCAGACAGTGCGCACGTGCGATGGAGTATATGCGGGTGTGAAATTAATGACAAGAGTCGGGGATATTCGGTAAGTGATTATTTTATTTTTATTCATAATTATTTTGAAATATTTCGAATTCTTGGATCCGTCTAGGATCGATTTTGTACTTATTTCCGGCGTAGTCTAAAATCAAGAGCTAAAGAGATTTCTCTTTATCAAGAGACTAAAGAGGTCTCAGTAACATGAGAGCAAAAACGTTCAGAACTTAACTATACTGCGGTGTTTGTTCACTTTAGCAAGACCTCATCCCTCTCTCTAAGCTCTCTCTCTCTCTACTGGAATCGTCCTTATCTCCTAATATACACTGGGTAGTAATCAGAGGCACAAACTATAACGACTGAATGTTGAAGTGTAGCCGGAGTGTTTTACAACACCCATGTTGCAAAAAACTCCGGCTGCACTCCAACATTCAGTCTAGTACCAGTATAAGTATAGGTTAAGCTTAGAGTATAAAACAGAACAAGTGTGGCTTGTTCACGCTTTCCAAAATATTTGGCCTCATATCTGTTGCGCAAAACAGCTACCGCTACATTGTTACAATACGTAACTACGACTATCCCTTGTGATAACAGCACTTCACTTTTCTGCCTTTCTCTAACTAATCTATGGCTTAGAGACCATTTTTGGTTGAAAACGGCACTTACCGCGTCTCAACAGAGACCTTACGAACCTAAACGTATTGGTGCTTTCTCTAACTACGAGGCTTTTTGCAATGGGACTCTTCAGTTGAGAGTTGACAATTCTGCTTTCAAGAATACGATTGATGCATGTGAGTCCACATCTATAAGAGCTAATCCCTTCATAATTTTGTCTATGTCTTCCATATCTCCCTCAATGTCCAGAAATACCACCTAGAAATTTTTCTGCAAGCTAATTGCTTTCTCTATCATGCGGACTATGATGAAGAGTTACAACGACCTTATCTTCCAGTACACACATCTAGACTGTTTACTCTTTTAATATTATCCCGTCCAAGTCACTGGTGAAGTGGGTTTGCTATTATTAATGAAACGTATGGTATCGATCACGACCCTATCAGGACGATAGAATTTTATAATGTACTGGATTAGCTATAAGGATACTGAACAATACCAACATAGACAGTTCCAAATGACTTTCGTGTTTGTCATTCTCCTCGTCAGTAGTTTTTGGCAGATAAAGTCAACATTTATTTATCTTTCTGGCTCACTCTCTGAATTTTGAGCTGCGGATGAGGCTATCTTCGACTCTAAAGGCTGGATTTGTCACTCGTTCACTTGTGATGCCAAATATTTGTCAAGTATAATACATTTCTTCTACTTCGCGCTTCATCTATCTCTTGCCTCAACATCTATTAGCTGAATTTTTATCTCGCCAGTTCCGTTGACCATCAAGTGCTTGATGCTATTTTTATTTGACGTTCCCGTTTTCTGGGCGTCATTGACCGTACGCCACCATTTCACATCCAAGTCAATCTGAATAATTTTCTATATATCTTCACACTAGAGAGTAACAATTCAGTGCCGTGAGAGTGTTTCATTTGTTTTTCCAAAATCATCATCTCCATGTGAAATGAAAGAATTATAATCGAATTTTAGTGTCCCTATCTCCACCCTTATACTACGTTGGAATGTTAAAAGTAAATATGCGAGAACCATAGACTTTTGCACCATCTAACCTAGAGAGCACAATCCTAACCACATTTGCTTGATATGATTATAGCTGATTTGTAATCGTTCCTTGGCCCGTACAACTTGCTAATCTTTCAGTAGGAATTCAAAAGGAATTCTAATTTGCCTTGCGGACAGAGAATCACTGGACTTAGTGCTTAGTTTTCACAATTTTCGTAGCCCGTGTATATAATTTCAGTTCAAATGTTGTCTGTTTCTTCCAACGGTATATTGAATTCAACCTGCTTAGGTATTCAACCGGCTCCTTATATGGAGGTCGCTTGGTGTAGAGGCTCAGCTTAATAATGGACCATCTTGAACAGACTCCGTTTCATAGTGCTGGCATTTGAGCATAAAGTGTTGCGCGCTTATTCGTTGCGCCCCATCTCAAATCCAGAAACACTTGATGTAAACCACATTTTTTTACGGCTTTTACAGGATTACTGGCCCGTACGTCAACAATACTGTTTCATACTGTTGCAAGCAACCGGAAGATGCTCTTCGCCTACCGAAAGGCAGCTCCCCTTTCAAAGATCACTGTATCATTTGGTTCGAAGCGGCACACAGAACGTGACCGAACAAGCGTACTTGCTCTCCTTTGATTTCATGCACGATATCAGGAATTCACATTAAATTCCTGATCTCGTGATTGAACAGAACTCGGTATGCGCCATCAACGTTGCGTTTTGGGCCCTATATCACATGCATGATTCTTCTCTCGAATGTTAAATGCCATCTTTCGTACTCATACGTTTGGGTTCAACTCACATCCATATATGACCACAGGTCCGATCAGCTCTCTGTACAATTTCAGCTTATCCTTATTTGTAAGATATTTTTCAGAAATGGACGTCCACTTCGGGCGTAGAAGATACAAAGCCTTATAGTGTACATGTAGTGAGTAATGAGAGATTCAAGATATTTGAATCGCATCACTCATTCAAACGTGTGGTTATCATTACTGAAATCAATCATTACTCCCTGACCTCCCTGACTTGTACGAAAATCTCCATCGTAGCTTTGTAGATAATGGACACTGTCTACGAATTTTGTCGAAGACCGATAAGATCTCACATCTTGGACAGCCCAAGTCCGCTCTTTCAATATCAACACATGATCAGTTTGGCTTCGGGATGTTTTACGCGGATGTGTCCATGTTTCCAAATGGATGTTTTATGAGGAAAGAATGTACTTGTCACTTTGAGATCATGAGTGATCGCAAATTACATCATTATATTCCCATTTTCAGTCGCAGTTTCGTGTCGGGGGTACGGACATATATTATTACATAAGTCGGACTAATTTCCGCCAGCTCTAGCATTAAAGTCACCAATCATCAATTTGACATCATGCTCAGTCTATACCTGAGCATGATGTCAAATTGATGATCAGATTATCCAAATTATTGTAAAATGAGTCTTTATCTTGGGATTGGCTTACATCAGTGGGCACATGTACACAGTTAATTGACAGGTTGGCTAATCTCATATGTGCAAGCGAAGTTTACACATTCGATTATCGACTGCCTGAAAGTCCAGTACAGCCTTTTTTACCTGCCTTGAGACACATGCGGTCTCCACTTTTATACTCTTTCATAATTGTGATAAAACCGTCAAACGCGCCAGTTTTTTTAAGTGACTGCACATTCCACGTTTTGATCCTCAAACATGTATCCGGGTTTTGCATGTTGAAATTTTTAACATTTGACGGATGTGGGTCGTTAACCCCCAGCAACCAACCAGATTTAGTCGCTTCCTATAAGACAAGCTCTGGCTATTGTGGTGGTATTCTATGGGTCTTATGTTTCGTTCGAAAGTCAATTGAGTTGATTAAATTGTTCTATATAGGGTTAAAAGAAATATTCTACACCAATCTATCAAGCCAAAGGCAGTGCGCAATATATACAAATTGAATAATAAGACAAGCACACATCTTGATTATAGATTAAATCACGATTAAAATATTGACATCAATCACTAATCAATTTATTATGTATACGATTTTGCTTTGGGGCACAATTTTAAATTCCGCTCAAACACCGCGGTGCTAATTGGCAATGAAGCGATAATTATATGTTTCACCAGTTCTCAGATTAACAAAGTTGTTTTTGCGCACACGGGAGATAAGGAAGACAAATAGAGATAAAAGAAAACATAAGTGTGGGAAGATAAGAATATATCGATGGACCACCCGTTCACTAAATCTTATATATGAGTTTGTACGACGAAGGCGTTCGATCTCAATGTTGATTAATTGGAAATTTATCGGTGATAGCCCTAAATTATAATTGGAAATTTATAATTCAAAATAACAAAATTAATCAATAATCTCATTATCTGTCTATCTGGGTATGTACATACGAGTATACACGTATACATGTTTGTAGTCAAGTTTGTCCCTTGAAGGCATTTTTATTGATTTGATCTCGTACAAAAATGTTTAATTGAAAAATTATGTGGTATAGACTTTGGCTTTAAGGTGAGACGTGACAGTTTTTGTATGAGCAGGTTACAGTCGGTGACTTTCTAAAATATTTCTGGTTTCCGATTTTTGAATTAATTAGATTTTTTTTCGGGGCTCAACTTCTTAAGGTCGATATTTGATGAAGAAATTTTATTTGATGTTGCATTAAGTTCTCAATGTAAGCAAGTTCAAGATGTTTCATTGGGTCAAAGCTGGTCTATATATCACTATATAGATGCCCATCTCAGTGTTTTACCTTTTAATGTCGATTGGTTCAATTATCTGGTTGAAGATTTGTTGATAGAATCCACCATCTTCGAATCTACCGGCTTTTAACTATGCTCTGATTACCAATTGTCTCCATGCACGAAGACACACAATTCTTACTGTCGTATTTTGTTCCGTTACTACTCAGTTGCTAAAAAATTAACGTACAAACGAACATGCCTTCTGTCAGACTGTTTCGACTCGAGTCATAAATGAATCCACACCAGAAACATCAGTTATACGTGACTGAAAAAGCTTTTCCTAAATTATTCCTGGAATCCGTTTGTTCTTCTAATTAAGTCCAAGATATCCTGTATCCCTGGTATCCTCAAGATCGTCAATTGGTCCTCAAATAGGAATTGTAAACCGAAACAATGCAGTCTATGGGAAGAGTATGAAGAACAGGTGCACAAAAAGAGTTCAACAGTTTCTTTCTCCCCGTCCCCACACTGGTCGCAGTATGAGGTGTTTCCAATTTTCATTCGAAACATATGACTATTCAGGAAGCAGTTCCCTGTGAGAATGCCCAGCAAGATCCTTAAAGTGCGTCTATATCATAATTTAAGAAAGACTGGGGTCTTTGCTGGTTTACTGATCCAAAGAAGATTTTGGATAAACGCTAAGAGATGAGATTATCCCATCTCTTTTGGTGCAGATCTCCAAAGTGATAATCAATTTCTTGTTTAAGAGATAGTGACGGCACTGCACCAAATCGGGCCAATTTATCGGCCAATATATTCTCTTTGATACCCATTTGACTGGGTATCCAGTGCAGTCTAACTTTATTCATCCTGCTTAGTCTATCGTTTCCAAGACAAGTTTCGATGAAACAGTATTGGAACCAATCGAAAACAGTAGCGTACCTACAAAGCGGGATAAATAATTCAACCTCAGGATTTTGTATGCATAACTCAGCGCCAGTTAGATTACGGCATACTGATCCGTCAGTAAAGATTAACATATCATTGCCGGAGGGGTAGGATGGGCTGTTATAGTCCCATATGTGATTTCCAGTAATAGTTACATGAAATAATTTCTCGAAGACGTGCTTCGTTACCATAATGTCTGAGGGTATGTGGGCAGTTATGAGCCGGCCTACCTCTCACCATATTTGACAGTGCCCCGAATGGCCAAATAGATTGTCTTCGTATTGTAGGCGTTCGGCTGTTTGCACTGCACACCTTCTGATCCAAAGATCAAGCAGCAGCAGACCCACAGCCATCTCAAGAGCTGCAGTGGGAGTGATGTACATAGCTCCTACTATACTAAGACAAACAAGTCTTTGAAGGCGGCTTAGAGGTTTCCCTCTTCAATCACGAGATCAGAAATTTAATGCGAATTCTTGATATCTTACATGAAAACAAAGCGAGTACACTGGTTCGGTCACGTTCTGCGTGAGGATCGGAACAGCGATCAACGAAGAGGTCGCTGTCGGCGACGATGGCTCCACGGCGTAAGGGACGATCTGGCATCTTCTAACTGATTGAAACCGATGGAGTCACATTGTTGAGACGGCACTGGTCCACAATGGCTTGTATAAGCCGTCAAAAACAGATCACTTTGATTTCAGCAATGTTTGTAATATATTTGGAGATATCTTTTAGCATATTTGAACGGTACGGTCCCAACTCTTACAAGAAAGTACAGCTGTGTAGAAGTGGCATAACTCCGTGCTAGTTCAAATTGTTCTGACATGGATGATGAGTCGGCTCATATATTCTGTACTCCGAATTCTGTATACTGTCTCTCTTGGAATAGGTCAGATATATAAACACTGTAAGTCCCAACGTATATAAAATCTACCCCTATCTCGGAAACGAATAAAATCTACCCCTATCTCGGAAAACAACGATCGCGCTGCATCAATCATTATTTACCAGAACTATTATCAGAGTTTCTAATAAAATGAGTTCCCAAAACACCAGAAATGCATTATCTCAATACATTGGAATCTGTCACTATCGCATATAGCTTACAAAAACAAAATTTTATAAATTCCAAGATTTAATCCGCACCGTCATCGTGTGCTGGTGCATTGTTTCATTTTATGTTCTATCAAAAACTGGTCGCCAGATATGATCGGTTGATGTCAGAATAACCTTTGACCTTAAAATATAATTTTTTGTATATTATGATGTGACATGCGTGCATCTCGCACGATAAGAGATAACTAACAAAAAAATATAAATTCATCTCTGATAAGCCCACATGTCTGTGTGTGTAAGCGCAGTGCGCACAGTACAGTAGTAAAGTTAGAAGAGAGACAAACAAAACAAACCAAACCGATACGATATTTAGATGATTTTTTGTGTGTCCGTGCTTGCTTTGCTATGCAGCATACGATACAAACAAGTAGAATATGCGCTGGTGACCTTGTGTCCATCAAAAACGTCACTATCACATCTACATGGTTTGTTTGTTTTCTTTTTTATTTCCATTTCATTTTTGTGTTTCAACATATCTCAAATCCGATTAAGTTAACTAGTTTAAGTTTAGTCGTACAACAAACTAGTCGAGAGGTAGCCGCGCGCATTCGATCATAAACAATCAAGTGGAGTGCACTCGTTATAATATTTATAAGTACTTGTGTAACACATACTGTGTCGTCGTTGTAATTTAATTAATGTTTTCGGTTTTAACAAATTTTAATCAATTAACAGTGTTTTGTGTCGAAAATTTGCATACGAAATTAATTAGTTTTTGGTGGGATCTTATCAGTGTGAATAATTAAAAAACAGTTTATATGTTTTGGTGTGTTCGCGCCAGCTCGCTATTTTATATACAACGATTTTCACTCGATTATCTATTTTACGGTAAATATTTACATTTTATTCTGACTACGGTTTTGTTGTTACTTATCCACGTGTATTTACCGTTAGGTATTTAAATATTTTTTGAGTTGATCGGTTGGTTGTTAATCATTTAGTGCGATCGATATTCTTCTTCGAATTAATTTTACGAGAACTTGATTGATAATACCTTGTATAAAGTTTCAGGGAAGTAATTTCCAGACCTAACACGATATTGCGCGGTAAAACGACCGATATAAATGTACAGTTTACCAATTAGTTTACCTCGTGCTAGAACAAAACGTAACATTTACGTGTGGAACCGGTTTGCAATTGGTTTCTTATGTGTATCCTAAATGTTAAAACCTTTAATGGCATAAAATTAGTGGTAGATAAAAATATTGTCCACTATTTACTGTTTTTGTAACTGTTAAATGCCATAATAATTTGTGGAACCTATAGACTTGAACCCGATTCTTATTTAGACTGTAATCTTTGTCCGAACAATATTTTCACTTCTAGATGGTGTTTTATTTAACGGGTTTATCCTTTTGTTTTTAAATACAAATATTATCTGCTACCAACTGTTTCTGTTACTGTTAAATGCCATAATGGTTTGTGGAACCTGATTTTTTTATTGATTAAAGCGGTTGATGTTAATTATTTCCTACTGATTATAAACATTCAATATGAGGACGGAAATGCGTATTAGAACTCTCACGTATTTAAACCAACCTGTTGTCTATCTTCGTACAATCTCTTACTATGTTTCAAATGGCGCCTGTTGTTGGGCTATATCTTAGTTTGATTTAGTAACCAAAGCATAGTTTCTAGAAAATTATTAGGTGAAACAAATCTTTCCTTCGACAAGATGTCTACCGCGGCTCCATATTGAAATGATCCAACATTAATTAGTTGAGGTAAAATAGAAACATATAGTGTTCGCAAACGACATCAACTGAAGCTAGACACCGTTAAAGTTACCGAGGCGCCTTATTCAAACGGACCCCAAATACATAACTTACGGTTTGTGTATAATCAGTTTGCTTTCTACCAGAATAAATACGTAAAATAGTCCTCTAGTAACTATCTGGTTGCTACATTTAGTCCTTTGGACGGTAAACAAGAACCTTGGTCTTTGAAGCACTTGATGTAGTTTCCACTGGGCAACTTCAGTGTCGTGAGTTATAACATTTGTAGCAATTTAGTCTACTTACCCGCGGCAATAATAAAGATGATTCAGTCCCGTTATTTTAGATACCTAGCCGCATTAGTTTACTGAGTTTAATGTATTTCGCGTGACTGAACTAAGTCCAAAAAGTACTATCTTCTTAGAAAAGTATTATATCTGTTGTGGCATTTGGAATATTAAGAGTTCTTTTAGGCTTCTGCTTTCTTAAACCTAATTATTTGTCAGAAAGATCGTTTATTGTGATCGTTTACAAGCATGAAGGAAGATCTATATAATCAGATTGATACCCCTCGTCTCCATTTGGTCATAACATCATCTAAATTTGTGGAACCTATTTATGTTGCCCTTGGTCACTATTTCGTCACTATTCAAAATGGAGTTTTACTTCTCTATCGGAACTCGGTCTGGAACTTGTGATTTTCTATTACCACCCAAATTTGTGGAACCTATTTATTTTGGCTATACTATTTCTAGCAAAATAATTATAATTTTCAACAGATTGTTTTGTGAGAATTATTTATACCCGTTGAATGATAATTTTTCAATATAAAATGAATGTACTTGTGGAATCTAAATATTTATATCAGTGTTGCTCAAATAGAAATTGTAACACTCATTACGTTAGTCAAGCAAATGTTTAATACAAATATCAATATCAATCTGTTATAACAGTACAACTGCTAACTATCATCAGGGCTGTGGAACGTAACTGTCCTTTTATATTTTTATTCGTCTAATTATACGGAATACTTAAATCAAAATTTGTAAGCGTATGTGGAACGTATTTTGACACATTTGAAATATTTTTAAAAGTGTAGATATGCTTTTAACACTTAGCAGAGTAGTATGCAGCTGTTTTTTGTAGGATCAATAAGTGTGGAATTGAGATTCAATTTAATGGACTTTAAAACGAATTAAAAAACTTTCTTTTTGTGATATTATTTATATTTGTTAGGAAGACCGGTTTCGGAAGTTCTTCCTTCTTCAGTTCCTTTTTATTTTATCCTTTTTATTTAAAAAGAAAGTTTTTTAATTCGTTTTAAAGTGCATAATATAAAAGTGATATAAGCCACAGCAAAATAAATAAAAATGGACTCGCTTCATCTTTATAATTCATTAATGGACCTCCGTATAATTGTATCTCAACTGTGATAGTTGCTATAACATGATTTCTCAAAGTGTAGAGAAGATATCGAACCATTTTAAAACAACAAATTGAATATCTAGCTGTGTAGTTTATTATTTGGCCACGCCACTTCTTCATACTTATAAGAGTTTTCGAAACGGTGATATGGTTTACATAATTATGCTCTTCAAATGTATTAAATTGTTGATTCTACTTGCAACAGAGTAAGATATGAAATAAAAAGAAAACTGCGAAAGACTTAAGTATGCTCGTCGTTCATCCACGTTCTTAATAAATAGCAGACCGATAATTAAGCAATGAATTTTGTTTGAAAATGATTGCAGTTCTAACTGTTAACAATCAAAATCCTTTCTAGTTGCTCAGTTAATCAATATTTCAATATACAATCATCATTAGTTGCTTAATACAACATACCATTTTTTTTAATTAGTTCTCAATATAGTTTTAGCCCTCCCACAACTCTCTGCCGAAAGGAACTGTCAAAGAGTTGTAGGAGTTAAAGGAGGGCTCCAAGTATTAAATTTAAGTATTTAGTGAGTTTGGAAATTAGATTATATTTAATGGACTTGTACTTATTCGCGCATTGATTGTATAAATAACAGCAGACAAAAGAGGTTTTTGTTTATTTATGAAATCAATCCGGCAATCTGAGCAATGAATTTTGTACCGGTATTTTTGAAAATGAATACAGTTTTTAACTGTTAACTTTAGTAGAAAAGTTATATTCGTTTCTAGTTGCTCAGTTAATCAATATTTCAAATCATCATTAGTTGCTAAATATAAATGTTAACATACACATTTATTTAAGGTTGCTCAATATTAAGGCTTGTATTTATTTGGATTCAGTATTCTGTTTTCAATATAGCCTCTGTTACTCAAATAATTGTTGTGAAAACGCTAAAAATTGATGATGTGAAGAGTTTCTCAATATATTTATCGTTTTTTTAAGCAACAACATCAATTATATCAACCAGATAAATGTGTTAAAGCTTGTCAGTTATTAAGGTTAAGGTATAGCAAAATGACTAAACAAAATTTACAAATGTATTAAGTTGCTCAATATTTGCACTTATTTTATATCACCTAACTGATTTCCCGTTTGTTAGGACGTACTCTTACAATATGAATTATTGCTGTTGTATATTTATGCAAGCAAAACCAATCATTTATAGTTTATTTGAAAACATCACATTTTTTAAATATTAGTTGCTCAGTATAGTTTTTTCAAACAAATAGAAGATACATCAAATCAATCTTATTGTTCAAATTACATAGCTTAACTTCATAAACCAATAAGTTGCTCGTTATTGCTCAGTATTTAATATCAATATCTGATTTACAATTTACCGACATGACGCCGTGGTTAAAGCTGCAACAGTGGAAGGTAATATATTAAGCAAATCTTCACATTATCAATTTTTAGCGTTCTTACAACAATCATTTGGGTAACAATGGCTGTAATAAATACTAAAACCTTATTAAATATAAACCTTAATATTGAGCAACTTGAAATAAATGTGTACGTTGACATTTTTATAATAAGTAATAATACCAATTAGAACAACTAGATGTGTCAAAAATATGATCATTTATTAAGATATTGAAAAATGACAAACAAAATTTAAAAATGTATTAAGCTGCTCAATATTTGCACTTATTTTTTATTGCCTTACTGATTTCTTATTTGTTTAAGCATACTGTTGTAATATAAATTGTTGCTACTTCAAGTATATTTGAATCTTATTATTTTAAAATTAGTTGCTCAATATAGTTTTATCCAGATATACAGAAGATAGATTATTTTATTATTAAAATACAGCTCCATAAACCAATAACTTGCTCATTATTGGTCAGTATTAAATATCAATAACCAATTTACAAACTGCCGACAAAATGACGTTGTGATTAAATTGCGACAGATAAAGCGGAAGGTATGAGAATTGAGATTCGAATCTCAATAGATGCTTATGCAAAAGTGTATTTTATCATTCGATTACGATGAGTGCAGTACTCTTGAGCACATCCCCGATGAGACTTCGGCCTAATGTAGAATGTTAAAAGGAAACTGGGCAAAGAGTTGGAAGGGCTTAAAGTATTAATTTTGTGAGTATGGAATTGATATTAAATTTAATGGACCTGTGTTTATCGCGCATTGATTTCATAAATAAATCACAGACAAAATTGGTTTTTG
This sequence comes from Tipula lateralis, assembly GCA_963932295.1. Taxonomy (NCBI): domain Eukaryota; kingdom Metazoa; phylum Arthropoda; class Insecta; order Diptera; family Tipulidae; genus Tipula; species Tipula lateralis. The sequence continues at coordinate 115,959,242 of OZ010736.1, forward strand.
GCCCGAAAATCTAAGCAATGGTTTTGTACCGGTACTTTTGAAAATGAATTAAACTTAAGTTGAAAATTAAAATACTTTCTAGTTGCTCAGTTAGTCAATATTTCAATATACAATCATCTTTAGTTGCTTAATATAAATGTTAACATACACATTTATTTCAAGTTGCTCAATATTAAGGGTTTTATTTATAAGTCTTAGTATTCTGTTTTCAATATAGCCACTGTTATTCATATAATTGTTGTAAGAACGCTAAAATTTGACGATGTCAAAAGTTGCTCAATATATTTATCTTTGTTTATTTAAAATAATAAGATAGTTTCTAATATGTCAAACCAATTAGATCAACTAGATGTGTTAAAGCTTGTCATTTATTAAGTAATAATGTATTATGTTGCTCAATTAAAAAATGTATTAACCACCTACAATATGCACCAATATATTAAAATAATTAATACGATCTCAGTTGAGACGTGGTGAGGGCTAGAGGCCATACACTTTTTTATTATTAAGTTGCTCAATATTTACACATTTTATCATTTAAATGATTTTTTATTTGTTTAAGCATACTGTTGCAATATGTTTATTTCAAGTTGCTCAATATTATGGCTTGTATTTTTTAGGCTTCAGTATTCTGTTTTCAAAATAGCCACTATTATTCAAATAATTGGTGTAAGAATGCTAATAATTGATGATGTCATAAGTTGCTCAATATATTTATTTTGATTTTTTTAAATAATAAGAGATAGTTTCTGATGAGTTAAATCAATTAGATCAACTTAAATGTGTTGAAGCATTTATTTAGGTATTGATCTAGTTGCTCAATATATGCACTTCTTTTTTATCACCTTTCTGTGGTTTCTTATTTGTTTGAGCATACTGTGTCGTAATATGAAATGCTGCTGTTGTATATTTATGCAAGCAAAACAAATCATTTATAGTATATTTGAATAAATTAATCTTTTAAAATTAGTTGCTCAATATAGTTTTTATCAAGATATATAGAAGATACATCAAATTGGTTATTTAACTGTTCAAATACATAGGTAAACTCCATAAACCAATAAGTTGCTCAATATTAAATACCAATAATTGGTTTGTAAACTACCGACAAAATGACATTGTGGTTAAAGCTGAGACAGTTAGAGCGGATGGTATGGGATTCGAATCTCAATAGGTGCTGGATGCAAAAGTGTTTTTTTCTCATTCAAATACGATGAGAGTGCAGTACTCTCAGGCACATCCTCGAATAGACTTCGACGTAAGGAGGAATATTAAAAAAGGCAACTGGGCATAGGGTTATGGGAGTGTTCCGGCCCCAACACAGATAGTTGAAACAGAAACAAACTAATCAAACTCGACGCCTCTTTCACTACAGTCTAGCTAAGTGTTGATATTCCTAAATTTATTATTTACCTTAAAATTAAGACGTTATCGAGATAAAACGATATGTTGATGTTTATTATTCTATTAACATATTAACACACTATGACGTCGTGCTCTTATTTACCTATGTTTATATTGTAACATTCGATTGCCTCATGCGCAGTTTGAAGAAGATACCTACCTGTACATGAAATGAATACCTAACACACATATTAACCAGCTAAATAAATACGAAACGAAGCGGTTAAACCAATAAATGTTCTAAATTTTTTTAATTTGTATTTCTTTTCAGATTGAACGTCAGACAGATGGTTATCAAATATTACATATTTTAGGCGTCGAACACAAGCATAGTGGTGAAATAAAGTGTACAGCATATTCACCGAGTAACGTATGCAATTCCGTTTCTTGTTATACCGAATTAACAGTGTTACCAGCATCACAATCACACCATCGTCACAGTATATTAGATTTAGCCGTTGACGAACCAACCATAAAATATATTCCAGCCTATATTGAAAAGAGACCAGATGATTGTACGGTTTTAGTTGGTGGGACAGTGGCGCTCGATGTTAATTTTAGTAGTTATCCCGAGCCGGAAGTAATTTGGATGAGAGCGGTAAGTCTTTAATGGCATATACTATATATTTGATCAGATAACTCTGTTTATGATCGTGTTGTTAAATATTTTATCGTTTCCCGCCTGAATGTATATATTATACTCGTTTATTGCGAGTTCGTCGTTTACACTTTGCGCATAACTATAACATCTTTCATACTCAATCTCGTATTTCATTGTGCCAGGTAGCGAAACCAAAACAATTAAACAAATGTAATTCGTTTGTAATTCAATTCCACGTTTGCCCTTAACTCAACACGTGACTTACTGTAATCGAGATATTATATAAATGCATGCATGTTGTTTCTCTATTTCTAGGGTCATGTTATTGAAGAATCCGATACAATTCAAATAATCACAAAGAACAGTCATTCAAGATTATTGTTAACGAATATAACCGCAAATCAAAGTGGAAAATATACAGTGGAAGTTGTGAATACATTCGGTACGGATATGGCATCTGCATCGGTTGCTGTCGAAGGTGTCCCCGATCCACCAAGTGGTAAACCAACAATATCACAAAGTAGTAACAATGCTATTACAGTAACATGGCGTGGACCGCCATACGATGGTGGTTGTATGATCACCGGTTTTATATTGGAAATGCAAGAGAATAATAATGACTGGATCGAACTGGCGACCATAGTCGACTCCCTATCGTACACAGTTAAAACCTTAACAACCGAATCACATTATAGGTTTCGAGTGCGCGCCGAAAATATCCATGGCCTAAGTGAACCTGGTTTGGTGAGCGATGAGGCTCGCCTTGAAAACGAATCGTCCATCCCACTCAATTCAACTAAACAATCAAATGTCAAAGTTAGTGTACAACCAGGTACAGAATTTAAATCGAATTACGAAACACTTGAAGAATTGGGTAAAGGGCGATTCGGTGTTGTACACAAAGTTCAGGAGAAAGAGACTGGAACAATATGGGCCGCAAAAATTATTAAATGTATTAAGGCAAAGGATCGTGTTAAAGTGCTGGACGAAATTGAAATTATGAATTCGTTGAAACACGATAAGCTGTTACAATTGGCCGCCGCATTTGAACAACCCAAAGAAATTATTATGGTTATGGATTAGTAAGTATACGATTATTAATGCCCAATTATCTCAGTTAATTCGATTGTGGTTTTGATTGCAGCATAATTGGCGGCGAATTGTTTGAACGCGTTGTGGCCGATGACTTTACACTAACCGAACGAGATTGTATTTTATTTATAAGGCAAATATGCGAGGGTGTTGAATATATGCATAGTAAATCGATAGTACATTTAGACTTGAAGCCCGAAAACATAATGTGCCATACAAGGCACAGCCATCAAATAAAAATTATTGATTTTGGGCTGGCACAAAAGTTGACGCCCGAAACACCGATACGCGTATTATTTGGTACACCCGAGTTTATTCCGCCCGAAATTATAAATTACGAACCAATTGGATTCCAATCCGATATGTGGAGTGTTGGTGTTATATGTTATGTCCTATTATCGGGCCTTTCACCATTTATGGGCGACACCGACGTCGAAACATTTGCCAACATAACGAGGGCCGATTTTGATTTTGACGACGATGCCTTCGACACAGTATCTCAAGAAGCTAAAGACTTTATAACCAATTTGCTAGTGCATCGCAAGGAGAAGCGTTTAAATGCGACCGAATGTTTGGCGTCGGAGTGGTTGGCACTCGAAAATGATGACATGACAAACGTTAGAATATGTACCGATAAATTGAAAAAGTTTATAATTCGCCGGAAGTGGCAAGTGAGTATTTTGAATTTATTTTTGTTGTTTTTTTTTGTATTTTGTATAAGATTTTTGGCCGCCCGCTAAATTCAGAACGTTAGCAGTGGCGTGCATTGAAACTTAACTGCATGGTTTTCATTTTTTTTTGTTTTGCTTTTTTAACCCAAAAATTTGTTGAAATTAGAAAACTGGTAATGCAATACGTGCACTAGGACGCATGTCATTGCAAGCACGACGCACCAGCAACTCATCATCGGTCGGTAATAGTCCACGCCCCTCAATATCGGGACCATCATCATCGCGTGTCCTATCAGAAATCCAGTCTCACATGTCGTCGTTGAACGAGGACGAGACTGACCTACTACACGACAACATTAAGCTCGAGCAGAAACATAACAATATCAATGCAATCAAAATGCTAAACAATAAAATTAAATCGTGTTCGGAACGAAGTGATTCTGGTTTTAGTGAATGTTCGAATTGTAGCGGCCCGACCAATAACAATAACGGCAACGGCATCAATAACAATACAATTCTATCGATACTCGAAGAGAATCCAACCGATTTAATAAATGCACCAGAACTGAAACAAAAAATTCAACGTGTCAATAGTAATTCGTCAACCGATTCGGCTAAATCGAATTTGATTGCGGAACGCAAAAAATCGCTCGAATTTAGTGCGAAACGAGAACCGCTCATCATTAAGACACGGCCAACTGTTAAAAACGTAAATTGTAAGGTTTCACAATTGAAGGAAAAATTTTTGGAACGAAGCACATCGTTTGAGGGGGCGGCGGCTACCAAAACAGAAATACGAGTCGGACCTATCGTTAAAAAACGGGACGCGTTTCTGCAAGGACAAAATAAAGGTTTGAGTTTTTTATTTGTTTGGTTTGAGTTTTTGCTGTCTGTAAACTGTATTATCGACGTTTAGATAAGTTATTTTTTAAAATTGGTAACCAGCCTTTATACTTTATATCAGTGGTGGCCGGTTTGCGGTCGATCCAAGCACTTAGGTGCAGTTCAAGTTATTACATATTTTAAGGTTGTTGGTTCTGACGTTAAATTGCACGATAAGGTTCGTAGTTCAGGGTTTCTGGGAAAAGTTTCAAAATTGTTGTTTTTGTGCTATCACATGTTTGTTACACATAATAATCCGATTCTATATACTGTAGAGGGGAATCCGACCAGTTTAAAACGATTGGATTTTAAACTAAGATTTCAACGGAACAATTGTAATTTGCCGACCGTCTCAAGAAAGCCTAATTTGATTAGCGAACGTAGAAAAACATTCGAATTCGATTTGAAGCAAGTGAAGCCCGTTATGAAGGAACGCCCGGATATTAAAGGTAAAATTTTTAATTTTGCACAGTTGAGGAATTCTTTTTTGGAGCGAAGCACATCGAATTCTTCGTTTGATGGTGCAAAAAAAGTAGAAATACAAGTCAGGGCTATCAAAAAGAAACGATATGCGTTTCTTCAAGGAGATAATAAAGGTTTGGATTTATTGCTTTTTTGTATATGTTGTTTGTGTTGTTATTGTGTTCACTGGATTATCAATGTTATAATTTTAAATAGTTTCGATGTAATCTGTTCATGACATTCCAACATTTCAGTCTGTTGTACGGTCCTTCTCATCCAGATGGTATTTATATTGTCAAACCTCATTTCTCTTTGGGTTTTGGTCAATACCATCACATATGTCGGCCCTTTTTATACCCTTTTCAGACATCCACATTCAATCGAAAGATCTTTCCACTAAGCCTAGTACGTCTTAATTCTAATCGGTGTTTGTCCTCACTAATTTAAACATTAATCCATTCGTGTTCCTGTAACAATTGTACACGAATCCACATACTTCTGTGGTGACAGCTTCAACCTACGATCCAATATAATATTCCTTACCATTGACGTTCCGCTGTTATATTACAGTGGCAGCTCGCCGTTACCATAACCTAACGTCGATTTCGTCAAAATATCATCTATAATGATTGTTTTATGTGACCCCTTGAATTTATGTAGTTTTTCAAGGCTTTTCTGACAGACACGTGACCTTATTTTAGCACAAACCGAAGATCTTATTTTACTCTTTTCGTCCTGGAGTCTGATCTTCAGATATCTTTAATGTTCAATCAATTAACTCTTCAATCGGTAAAAGCGTCATCTGTATGTGGGCCAATGTACCTCATATTTTTGAGTACCTCAAAAATATACAGTATATCATACCCGATAAGAATAGATGTTAGCTCCCTAAGTTCTGACTTTAGAAGAAGAATCATTTGTGCAATATATGGCCCAAAACACGACGTTGATGAAATGCACATTGCTGATAGTATGCATGAAGCGAAAGGAGAGCTATATAGTCAGCAATGCTCTGATTTGCTCGCACTAACCGTTTGTTACCTGATCATAATTCCCTTTTCCTTTCATTCCGGCCGTACTGACTCATTAAGGATTTCAAGTCCGATTCATGACAAATATAATTTGAGTTGTAGAACTGAGTGCCAAAATATTTTGAAATATTTTAAAATTTTGAGCAACCTAATTCTGACTTTTGTAATTTATAATTAGGGAACATTAAGAATCGCCATTATTTATCGGTAGAGATATCACATTAGGTTTGGTTAGGTTGAGTGGCTGCTACAGCACACTTAGGCTGTCGACGGTCTGTTATCGGACACAGGATCATACTTCCCTGTTACTCTTATGAGAACCAGTTTGAGCTACTTATATATCGTGATAAGTCTCGCACCTTACAATTTTCAAGATCACAGGTGCAGTCCATTAAGAACTAACCTAAATATTCATGTCTGTTGTGTGCCAAAGCCGCGGGCATGAGCATAGGAGGTGGACTACCGTCTCTTTATCCTCCTAGTTCATACAGCTTCTGCAAAAGGCATTAGCTTCTAGACCTAGTCTCCATGCATGTTCTCCAAGTAGGCAGTGCCCTGTGAGAATTGCCACGTTCATTTTTAGTTCACGTCTTCGTATGTAGATCAGTGTCTTTGAGCGTTTCAAGTTCAGCTTTGGTCAGACTAGCCATGCTACACTACATGAGAGGGTGTTCGTCCACCTTTCATTCGCTGAGGCTACTGCCTCCTTTTTAAGCACAGTCTTGAGGGCCTTTTCAACTTTGCCCTTTCCAGTAGCAGTTGGAGAGTTGCATCATGCCTCGCTAGTTCGTTCGCCAAGGCGTCCGAATGGTGGGGGACTCAGACTACCTGAATGTTGAAATGCCCACTCATCTTATTCAGAGGCAAGTGGCAAATCAACGCCTTGCAGCGAATTTTGGACAATCTCCTTTTTAAAACTTTTCCATTTTATCAAAGAAGAGTCTCCATGAACTACTTTGTGCCTTTCTCAATTCTGTTTTGTATACGTTGAGGTCCTCCTCAAAGAGGAGTCCCAGTCTTGATCCTCTCTCGTAGAGGTGTCCCATTACAGTATACAAATTCTGTCGAAAATATCATTTTAATATTGAATTTATTTTTATTATTTAGCAAGTGTCACAGCAAAGCATGCACCGGCTACAACTCCAACGGCAGCACGGTTAAGCGGACGTATCAAAGAAATAACCGATCGTCTATCTGCACCAAAAACGACAACGATCGCTGCAAAACCAATGACCGCCGCATCAGCAGCAGCAGTAGCAGCAAAATCCAAATAGGGGTTTTGCAAGTGTTTCACAAAACAAAAAACTTGGCATTTCTCGAAATCAACTGTTTCGTTTTTAATTTAATTTTATAATTTTTATTTAATTTAATTTATTTTTTATTACAAAAGTTTTTAATTATTTTTTATTAATTGCAACAACAACAACAAAACTATTTATGTTTAATGCATGTCTAAAATTACTGTCCCTACCTATATTCATGTTTTTGAGAATTTTTCGATTTTTAATTAATTATAAGTTAAAAAAAATACAAACACACACACACACACAGAATATGTTATATATAAATAATTATAATTAGCTTGTTTAAAATAAAAAATTAAAAAAAATTTAATTAAAAAATTTTTATTTTGTCCTACAAATGCTTAAGTCTCTAAGGTACATACATGTCAAAATTTCTCTTAAAATACAAAAATTAATTTCTAGGCTCTAACTTAATCCATAGACCTCCCCGTGCCCGTACCGTAATCCGGAACGTTGGTTCGACTTTGGTTCGTCCCGGTACGGGCAATAATTTAAATTGTCGCAACATTTTCGAAATCACAATTTTCATTTCGAGTATGGCGAACTTGTGACCGATGCAGTTTCGTGGGCCCGCACTAAACGGAATGTACGCGTATGGATGTCGTTTTTCGACATTTTCCGTCGCAAATCGAGTCGGATCGAAACGTTCCGGATCCGGATATATATGCGGTATACGATGCGTCGTGTATGGAATTATAAATATTTCACTGCCCGCTGGAATTTTACATTTGCTCACTTCGATGTCTTCGCTTGTTTTGCGCGCAATGAGCGGCACACTGGGATACAAACGTAGCGTTTCCTTGATACACTGTTCGGTGTAGCGCATTTCGCGTAAATCTTGCATATTCGGCCGACGATCATCGTCACCGAATATCGCATCGATTTCATTGTAACATTTTTGCTGATCGTCCGGATTTTGAGCGAGTAAAAATAAACAAAATGCTATTCCGGCACCGACAGAATCCTGGCCGGCCAACATAAACGTACACGCCTCGTTAACAATATCATCTTCGTTAAATTGTTTATAGTTTTCCGACACTTCGATCATATGATCGAGAAGGCATTTACGTTCGATATGATCACCGTTCAATTTCATACGACGACGTTCGTCGATCATTTTACGTGTGAAACACTCGAGCTTATGTTTTTGATTAAGCTCATTGGCAGCCGTCTCCGTCATTTGATAAATAAAGTCGAGGAGTAGCCAAGGCCGAGTGACACGATACGGTACAACAACTTTTCCTCTGTAAAATAAATAACAAAAAAATGTTTATAAACTAATCGATAAACGTACCGTCTAAATACTCACTGTCGGAACGGTGATTGCTCTATTTTATCGGTTGTCTTGCGCACAATCGGTATACCAAGTACAGCCTCGTTTAAAATATCCAACACACAATCATTTACGTATTGTGTAATGTTAACCGTTTTTGGTGATCGACTTAAACGATCGGTAAAGCTTTGCGCACTATCGATGAACGTTTCGCAGAATTTCTCCAAAATATTTAAATGGAAACTGGTTTGTAACAGTTTACGATGGAAACTCCACTTTTCGCCGCTGCTCGTTATCAAACCGTTGCCCAAGAAATTGTGCAATAATTTGTAGAAGAAAATTTTGTCCGTGTGCTTTTTCGACGATAGAACGGTTTGTAGGTCGTGCGGTTCAAGCACAACAAATACGGGATATAGCATAATCCATATACGTACGATTGGACCATATCTTTGGTACCCTTTGGCAGCTTTGTCGTAGAGCACTGCAAATAAAAGTACATCAAATTTTTAGCTTCTACATCGCCCTGTATTTCTTTTAGAAATAGTTAACATTTAATGCACCTAAATGTATGCTCAATTAACGATTGTAATTATTATATGACGCCTCAATGTATACTCTATTAAGCGTTTAACGTATTTCGCTGAATATAAATTGATTTTTGATTGGTGATTTCAGCTCAGCATAGTTTTATGGTCATGTCATCCGATTTTGTGAGATCGTTACAGTAATTCATGATTTGATACTTTTAATTAGATATTTTACTTGGTAATTCTCAGGTTTATACAATTCAATAACACATGTGTGCTAATTGTTTATTTATACATATATTGTATTATTCATAAAGACATCAAAATAGTGATACAGTAACCTTGACTTAATAAAAAAAATAGTTAGCAACGGTATGTCATTCATTCGTATGCAGCTCAGCTCGTATTAAAAACTAGGAAATAGAATTCTAATGTCACAGTATAGCGTTCACGAATAAAGAACAGAAACAGTGCCGATATGGCTCCACTTAATAAGCTGTTATTGCTACAATGTTCACAAATAAAGATCACAAAGATTGCCGATAGGGTTCCACTTAAGAAGCTTTTATACTACAGCGTTCACAATTAAAGATCACAAAGAGTGCCGATAGGGTTCCACTTAATAATCAGTAATTGCTAATGACTTAAGCTAATAATAACTCATTTCCATAATAACAAATGCTTAATGGTTTAATTTTAATTCTCGCACTTTTCGTAAACAAACATATTTTTATACAACGTATTTGGTAAGTCAACACTGATAGGCCTTGACTCTGAATTTGAAATCTTGTATTAATCATAAGAAAGGTAGGTAAAAGAGAAATGACGTATAAACAAATCAGATGCTAAAAGTTATTGTTAGTCATCGTACTCGAGTAAGTTGAGAAGTTGGGAAAGCCGGAATACTGTAAATTAAACACTGTAAATTAACACATCGTTACCTTTATCTCACCTTTGGTAGTTTCCAAAGACGGTAGTGTTGCTTGGGATCCATGCAGAATGGGCTCACGCCAGATTATGAAATGTCATAGTGTGATTTGCTGGAACTTGAAATTATTTTTCTTCAAATCTTGGCTACTGTGAGTTAGTTTATATCCTTGAAACAGATGATCTCCACTTTTAACTCATCGAGTTTTCACCCACTCGAATATTTCATAGGATATAATATCTGAATATTTGATTCTCTTATAGAATAAAGTGGAATTCACATAACCGTGGTCCAGCCTAGGAAATGGGAACAACAAAATTTGGCTATGTCAACGTACATATAATTGATTTGAGTGTGCTCAACTATCTGGAGTAGCAACAAAAATACCGAAAGGTATGAGTCATGATATCAATACTTAGTTGACGTATACCCGCATTTATTACTCAAAATATGATAGAAGTTCTAGTCGTTACTGGGGCTTTTCAGGACTTATAAAAATACTAACTGGGCCTTTTATAGTGCTTCAAAATCCAGTCTGGTAACCTTCGAAACTACTAGGCACCTATCAGAAATTAGAACTCAGCACTTTTCGAAGAATCCATCCTGCCAGTCACAGGAGATAGTTAGTACACAATTCTTCATCTTTATCCCTAATCTATTCCATTCTATCTTCTCAATACTTTAGAAAGGTTGTTAACGTATAAGTTCGAGCAAAACTTGACCTTAGTTGCTGAACACACTCTCGAATATAGTTGTACATCGACTGGCGTGTATAATCACTCAGCTTGCGGGAGGAAAGGATAAGTAATTGTAAGGACTCTTTAGGGCAGATTAATCAATCATATGCTATTGCTGAATATCAATCATACTGGAGAGAGATAAAAGTAATCACGTGGGTTGCCTTGTTGATTTTAAGCGAAATGATTTTCGGTTACCATATCGCAATCAATACGGTAACAAGACTGTTAATGCGATTCTACGTGGACCTGATAATGATTGAGTGGCTTTTGGACTGATTTAACATAATACGGTATCTACAGTCAATATTGCGATTTATATGAACTGTCAAGCGGCAATCACAGTTGAAATCCACCTCTGTGACATCAAGATGGCGTTGTGTTGCTATTCATCTCTGAACGAGATGAATGAACTGTCTTTTTTTGGCAATGTTTATTCTGGAATCAACCAAACTGGTAATGATGTAAGCTAGCTAAATTTTAAGTTCACTGACCACTGTCAACATAAATATTATTAGCTTTGTGCAAAACCAATGTTTTATACGAGGCTAATGATCGATGATCGTAAAAATGGTATTATACCAGTATATTGTTTAAGGCTACAGTTGAATGAAACGCGAAATGCAGACATTGGACTCAGATAATATTTTATTTTGTCTGCGACAACATGTCAATGACTGTACACATGAACTAACAAGATATTAAATCAATATTACAGTTCTACCTAGAAGCTCAAATCTATCGGGAGAGAAACAAATCGTAAAATAACACAATGAGGTCATACTTCTTGTTTACCAACATTATCAACAGGTTTGCGAGCTTTTCATTCAAGAAGACGCTCGTAACTTTATAGTGATGGCTATTAGAAATTCTGAGTTATACTTTGATTGGGTGGATTAATGCAATCCGTTGCAAGTTGATGATAATCTTGCACGATTCCAAAACAATAATATCTCCTTTAATATCCCTTCAACCATACCATAACCAACTGTCAAGAGCTATCGGTATAGTTCTACCGTACATTATTTATCAACTCATCCAGTCACTAAGAGTAAAGAAAATATTGTGATCTGAGTTTCGTTGATCTACAAGGATTGTATTGGTCTAAAACCCTAGACCAAGTATATGTAGATGATCGTATTGACGATCAGCAACAGTAAGTGAGCGACACTTTTACGATCGTGAAAAACCTTCCGAAGTTAAACTGATCTACAATTTTGTCAAAGATATCTGATATCCACAAGGTCTTTAGTTGATCGTCAAATAGGAATTGTGATAATAAGCACATGATAGCACATGAAGTGCTCAACAGTTTCTTTCTTCTTCTCATCACCCAGACAGTTCACAGTTTGCGATGTTCCAAATTTTCATTCGGACTTATATGATTATTCGGGGAACAATGTCCCATGAAAAAAACCAGCAAGATCCTCAAAGTGCGTCGATCATAATTCAAGAAGGACTGGGATCTCTGCTGATTTATTGATCCAAAGAAAATTATTGATAGTCGACAAGAGATGAGATTATCTTCTGGTGCAGATCACCAATGTGATAGTCAATATATTTTAGATGAAATAATAACGTCACTCCTAAACCGGGCTCAGGTTCCAAAATAGAGGAAGCTGCACCCAAACGGGTCAGTTAATACCCATGTGACTGGATATCCGCTGTGAAGACTAACTTCATTTAGACGGCCTATAGATCAGTCTGTGCCACTTAACTAACACAATAAAACGCGTGTCAGACTATTATACACCCAACCGTATCGAGGGTCATCTGCGGAAACAAATCGATAAAACGAAATCACAAACAATCAAAAATCCTTGATACGAAATGCTTCAAACACAGAATCTAAACGATTGAATTAAAATAAAAAAAAATTGTTTTTGTAATCAAATCGCGCAAAATACTTACAGTCCCGATCTTTAATCATCAAACAATTGCCAATGATGGGCAGCACAGGCGGTCCGGGCAATTTCAACGCGATTATCACAATTTTTATATAATTAGAGCACGAATACAGTAGCAGGCCAACGAGAGCGATCGACATATAAATCCAAAGCTCGGTTGTGTAAGCTCGATCCATCTGGAACAAACAAAAAATTAAAAATTTTTAATCGGTTAACCGTCAGTTTTTTTTTATGGTCATTAACTTTTTTATGTATTAACAATTACCGTCACGTAAACTTATAACTATTTTTATTACATTTATTGTAATTATACAAACGATCGTAAAAATTTCCAAACCACATAAATCATAAAACATAAATTCGTTATGTTTGGTGTGACATAAAGTTTACAATGGACCCGACCTCCGATCACGAATACCCATACATTGTGTGTCAGAATCAATGTCACATTGTCTAATTAGCACCAATTCTCGTCGACGAACATTTTTTAAGTCATGATCGTTTTATGACAAGATCGTATAACTTGATCAATCGATTATGTCAAACGTATTTGGCTCAAATGGCACGTAGAAGGATGCATTTAAAAAAAATTTTTGTTTGATCTTCAAAAATAGCAAATATTGATCAATGGTATATGCATTATGCTAACCACATCCGTGAATGTTTGAGCTTTCTAAATAGATGATCGTACATTTGGTGCTAAGCGTCGGATGAGACAATTATAGCACACACACACTACAGCATTAATAATTTGCTATTGTAATTAGACCAATATGGATTCACGTAGCAGCGTAGATCCGCGATCACTCAAACGATTATATTGTATAGATGTAACTTGGGAGGACAAGCAAGGCCACTCAAAAAACATGTAAAAGAGGATTTAAGATTGATACAACGATTACGGTGTAATCTGGCTGGTGCCACGCCCTAAGTGTACACTATACATACAAGGAGATAAACTGCAAAGATCGTCCTATATATACATACTCTCTTACAGCCAACTAGTTAACATGACCCAGCGGTGACAGTGTTATCACTTAAGGGTATATATCGAGACTCACCTTATCGATCTGCACGAGGAGAGATGAGCGACCATCTTATACATATAGGGTGTCCCAATAATCGATCTTAATAACCGGAACACCATTATTAGTAGAAGTGTGGAATACTGGGAGAATTCGGCAAAAATGGAAAGAGGGCTTAACCATTACGATTCCATAGAAAGGCGACTTAAGAGAAAACTGGCCAAAACTGGCGAGGCATCTCCCTGCTCAACAGTACAATGAAAGTACCTTGGAACGAATCTCACCAACTGTGTACCAATACATAAGACACGAACAAGCTGGTTTCAAATTACAGTCCAAATTACCGTCGAACAATCCAACGAATGGAACTCACCACTACATCTACTCTTTGTGTACTTCGAACTCACATTCGATTCCATCAATAGAAGCGCAATCTCTAAAGCACTCTATGAAATAGGAATGCCAAGGATGGTGGAAATAAAGTTCAACACGAAGAAAAGCACAGTGGCACATAAAAATACACGTGAAGTTAGACAAGTATGTGTACTACTTACACTACTGTTCCTCATAGTTCTGAATAATGTCATGCGCAAGCTAGACATCACATCACCAAACGGAAATCAGTGGGGTCCAATTAGAAAACTCAACGATCTCGTCTACGCAGATGATATATGCCTGCTATGACTCAAATACACAGACATGCAGCAAAAGCTACAAAAGTTATCAGAAATAGTACAAGATGTCGGGCTTAAGATAAACATAAGATAATCAAAGGTCCTCAGACTGAGCACACGCATTAGTACACCACTTGGCATCAAGCAAGACACAATAGAAGATGTCGAAAATCAACGCATCAACAAAGCGCGAAACACTTTCCACATGCTCCATAAGATCTGGAATGCATTCGTCCTCTCAAGAAACACCAAAATACGAATGTTCAATGCCTGTGTAAAATCAGTACTGCTGTATGGGTGAGAAACGTGGAAACACACGCAGGATATCAAAAGAAGAGTCCAAGTGTTTGTGAATAAATGCCTTAGACGATTGATCAAATGATTCTGCGACGAACAAACCAAGTGAACATTGAGAAGGAGATCAGGAAGCGGAAATGGAGATGGATAGGACCCACGCTGAGAAAGACACGAAATGACATAACCAGGATGTCATTAAAATGAAATCCTCTAGTAAAAAGAAAATTTGGAAGGCCAGTAGGAACCTGGAGAAAAACGCTGCTAACTGAAGCATAACATCTTGGGAAAACATGGGGGGCAACTAAAGAGAAAAGCCCAAATAGAGTTCGTTCCAGCCTAGTAGACGCCCTAGGCTCCTCAGAGTGGAAATAAAGGAAAAAAATTAACGGTTCAGATTTGGTTTTGGCAACACTAATGCCATTTTTTTACCAGAACAAAAGTGGAAAACGTTGGAAATGCCTTCCAAAACAAAGACAATTGATACGAAATCGCAAGAAAATGTCGTACAAAATTTAGTCAAAACGCAGGACTCACACCCGCAACGTTATCAAGAAGTTTGTGCATAAAGTGCGTGGTCTATAACTAAACAGCAATCCAACGCGTATCCGCGTGGTGGCCGAAAATGTGCCTCAACGGCCGAGACAATCGATTCGTCATCATGTATGGAAATTAACATCTTGGTTTGTGGCCCTATAAAGTTCGATTGATCCAACGATATAAACCCCGTGCATATCCGCAAAAATTCTTTTTAACCGAGGTGAATTTCTATCTCGGTGGGTTCGTAAGCAAAAAAATATTTGGGGATCGGAAAATCCACAATTATATGTAGAAAGGCAATGCATTGCAATTGCTGTTTGATGCAGCTTCTAGCGTGGCGGCATTATTTGGCCGTATTTCTTTGAAGATGAGGCCGGCGCGACCGTTACATGTTAACATATTTTTTGTCGCCATATCTTGAAGATATTATGATTTGAACTACCTTTGGTTCCAACAAAATGGTGCGCCATGCCACACATTAGGCGTTACAATAGTGAAACTGCGTCGAAAATTCGATGGCCGCATTACTTATCAGTCGAAATAGTCACGATTTGAAACCTTTTGATTTTTATGCCTTGAAGGACAATCCACAAACAGTTGAGCGTTTGAAAGCGAATAAGTTGTCGAAATAGATCTGCACATAGTTCAAAATGGCTCAGAAATGTGACCGATATATGCCAAGTATGCCAAGGTCGGTCGCAACTTTACGTACTTTGAGGGATTTGCCTATTATTCTCTTCGAAGGAGAAAAAAATACAATTTTGAGGCATCAAGACTGAAGCCCAGTCGTCGTAAAATAAAATATTAACAGGTTGAAACAATCCCATTGCAATAACTGGCTTGTATTTCCTAGACTTTTTGTCAAAACAATAGGCTTATAGGAAGTGGGCACAAACAACGAGTCAAGCAAATGAGCTTTTTGATGCAATTACAGAAAGCAACAGCCACAGGTAAACCATATTGGCCATCGGACTTAAGTAACCAAATTCAGTTAATTTGGAAGATAAGCTCAAAGATGCTAGCAACAATAAACAAAGCACTTGGATGGATGAGAATAAATGAGAATAAATCTGTTAATAATAAGAACATAACTCGATCTTCGTTGGTACACAATACATGCCATATGCACTAAAATAGGCAAGAACTATATAAGAATGACTCTAAGCACTAAAGCCCATATTAAGAAGAAAAGTCAAGAGCTAGAACTGAACGGGAGACGCTACTAAATGCCAGCTATAACAAACTATTGCGATATATTAAACAAAAGTTAGAGTGGTGCGTAAGCCAGTGGTAGAAAATCTGCTGCTTAATGCGACTTCTATAATTATAGTTTTGATTTCAGCTCATTCACAACAGACCACAATTTATCTACTGCAATTTTGACGTATGAAGAGGCTCAAGGGCATTATTAGTATCGTCCGATACTTTCTAATCGTTTTCTGAAACCGACCTGCTGATGTTGAATTCTAACGAGTATAGGCTTTACTTTGTAAACACGTCCCAACAATATTAACAGGCTACTCCAACTTGTTCTAGAATCTAACCCATATGGTTCAGGCTGACATATTTTTGCAACTTAGTATTTATTATTGGAGAGAATCTTCAAAATTTGAACTAATCGAAAGATCTTTTTGTAAGCTTAGTCTGGGCAGGAGATGGCTCAGAAAGAATTATCAAAAAGCGATTCGTAGCGAGTTTATTCTAACCGAATGCAAGACGAAAGACATCAATGCATTTAAACTTATTATTAGAGCCCCAATGTGATGCAGTCGTAAGCAGATAATAGCTGCACAAAAAGCACAATAGATGTTCAAAGAATTTCACTTCCGAATAACAAAACTATCAGCTGTCGAACTTAAGATGGTATTTGCAGGCCACTCGGATTTATTTAACACAAAAATTTCTTTCGTTCGATCCACAAACGAATTGATCACTTCGTTAGTCGATAGAACCACTCGCTCTTTGCGGTGTCAAGTGACTTTGTATGAAAGTTCCAGTTTAACGAGTAGATGTGCAGCACCAACACGATCTAGGCAACTAGTGGTTCCATTTCCTTAAAATTACAAAGTGTTTCGATATTCACATAATCTAATACTTTAATGTGTTAAGGCAGTCCGAAGCGAGTTTGGAACTGCAGGTTTGCCCTGAATTTTTTTATGTATTTTATGCCCTGAGTGATTTTATGTTAAACCTGCCTTAGCACACATCTCTTATGTATGCATTTCGGCGTAAAATACGGTGACCTAAGAATGTATAAATGGCCAAATCATGTCTAAAGACTCTTATCGCGGCCTCCACGTATCTCAGTTAGGAAAAAACACAATAAAAGGTTTTAGATGACTCCGCCCTTAAATGTCTGTTTTCACTTGTACTTCAGATTGTGTCTTCAATCAAGCGTAGTAAACTACTTCACAATACTAAGCAGGCATATAGGACTATGGGTCTAATAATGCAAGACTCCATCTTTGGGTTGCGGTTACTCATGGTTACTTAGTTTGATACGGAGTCATGGATCACTTCTTTTTCTTCCACTGGTCTACCAATGGTAAGATGTGTTGTTAAAAGCTGCCCACTGCCCAATATTATTTTTAGCGATTGATTTCTCAATCCTAGAAATGTGTCTGCTTCATAATAACATAACCTCACTTCTAAAATAGAGAATTACCACAATTTCCTTGGGAATCAGAATGTCCTTCCCTTTGGTTTGAATGCTACAATATTCTTTCTTCACTTAAAATGCTGCATCTTATTCTTAATCATCAATCCAACCGCCCAGGTGACGCAGTGATTAAAGCTGCGGCAGTTGGAGTGGGAGGTACCGGGTTCAAATCCCGATAGTGGCAAGATGCAAAAAGGGATTTTTCATCATCGCTGGTTTGGGTGGTGCGATCGGTGGTGTGAATGAACACATCTGGATCCCCTGTTGAGTTTAGAATCCATCGTTCGTCCCATCGTCCATGTCAGTACTATATAGGTTGACATGGAGCTAAATAAATTGGACCGAATTAGCCGTATATAGTGGTATCACAACGGACCATCGCCGGTCTAAGTGTGCGGTAGCAGCCACCCAACAAAAAAAAATCATCAATTTGGTTTTGAATACAACAGTCCAACAAGTAGATTGAATCATTAATTAATTGATATTGATAGCCTCTGGATAACGTTGACAAGGTGAGGTTAAAAGTACAAAATATCAAACAGATTCGACAAGATATGGGTGTGAATTATCTTATTGTACATCTAAAACCTTTGAACACACGATAAATTCAATTTGTTTCCTTTTTTTTGCTGTGTGGCTGCTATTGCACACTTAGACCGGCGATGGTCTGTTGTGATACCAATACATGTACGGCTATGGTCCGATATACCTAAAACCATCTGCGCATTACATAGCTTCATGTCAACCTTTAGTACTGACATGAATGATGGGACGGCCTATACATTCTAAACTTAACAGGAGATCCAGATGTGTTCATTCACACCACCGATTGTTCGCCCAAACGATCAATGGGTAAAAATCCCTTTTTGCATCTTGCCTTTAGTCACTGCGCCACCTGGGCGGTATGAAATCAGTTAGTAATTAGTAAAAACACGTTCTCATGTTTCAAAAGGAAAAATAATCTTTGTCACGACATATACTTTCATATTGGCTTGCATTGATCGGATGATGTAAAACCACTTTAACTTCCAACACCTTTCCAGATCCGAACGTAGTACCTACTGCAGCTTAACCCACTGCGCGATTTAGTTGCTTAATATTAGCTCATATGGTTTCTATCATACCAACATTATAAATGGAAACTGCATTTTGACGAATTTGTATAAGAATACGCAACTGCAAAGTTAGTGGGAACGACAACAATTTCCTGAGAATATGAAGACAACGAGTGTGTGGAGCAAGGAAGATGATTTGTGGAACCACTCCTTGTTTACCATAGAATGCAACTTAAACCCCGACGTCAGACAAAATGAAGAAGTTTCGTTCAATTATGAACCAAAATGTTATTATTGATCCAGCTCAAAATTCGTCTTATGATGAACGAGCGTTTACCTACATTGATGTGCACGGCTTTTGAGTATTATAGTGGATTTCGACTATATGAAGAAAATATGATAAAAGCTTCGCACCTATTCACTATATACTATCCATATGCGAATGTTAAGTTGGACTATATATAAGTTGGGACAAAGATTGGCCTATGAATAAACTCCTACAGAAAGTGATAGATGTGTTCATTATCCATTGCACGCACTGAATGGTTACCAACACTATAATACACATGACAGGTGAGCACTTTAGAAATCCGAAGTGGAAGGAGTATCTGTAGTCCTACAGTGCTACAGTCTACCATACATAGCACAAATACTGTATTCGATTAAATTATATATAGTAACGAAGAAAACACTTTGCGGCACACTAAATTTTCCACTTTGCTCTAACGTAGCTCTCACAATTTTCACACTTAGCACAAAAAAAAATTTCTTACATTCACATGATTTCCAATAAATTTCATAATTAAATTCATTTTCACGGGCACACAAACACAATTTTAATTTGATATTTGCAATCGATCGGCTCGATTGGAACAACTTGTTGCGGAAAACTCTAAACACCGACTGATTAGCTCCACCGCATATACACTCCAGAATCGTAACAACACAATCAACGATAATAACAAATACAAATCTAAATAAAAAATCAATAATCACGATTTGTTGTTAAAACACAATTGTTATAAACAAATTATAATTTATAATTTTTTTTTTTTTGGTCTTTTGGTCGTCGAACAACAATTGACCAACAACTGGAGTCGCGTTGGTTACAAATTAAACCAAAAACACAAAAAAATTTGTTAAGTCGAAGCTTTCGTAATTTCTTTTAATTGTTATTGTTATTATTTATAAACAAAACAAATAAACAATTAACCTGAGTAATTACATAAATAGTAATAATTGCAATTACGCTGTCCAGTGTAGTAAAAATATTGTGAATCTATGCGTTCGATAACGCAGTAAATGAAATGAAACCCTTCGACAGCATGACGCGTGCTTTAGTTGGACTAACCCGACGGTTACAAACCAAGCGTTCGTGGAACGGACGGAAGGCGAATGGAGCAGCATATATTTTATTATTAAAGATTGGAGGAACCGAAAATAATTCGAACTCAATGCCACAAAGAGTCCATATGGTGCAACACTTGGGATTACATCAAAACGGGTTCGAATGCATCCTGGCATATTGGGGTATATTACCAGAGAAAAGGGTATTCGTGGAATTCTAGGAACACAAGGTAGTTTAAAGCTATTACATTGTCAAGGAGTTCGTGACATACGTCATCACTGACGTCATCAGGTTCCATGCGATCAAGATAAATTTCAAAACGGCCATGGCTGCAGTAAGTCTCACTGCATAAGAGATATGTTATTTCTGTTTACCAGTTTCCTTATCGAGTTTAAACAACTCAAAACTAACGTTGATTCACAGGTATTTGATCTGAGTGCCTTAATGCTGCCTGGCTGTCGCATAAAATATAAATACTTGCACTATTTCGGCCTTTGGTTAAACCAGTCTTTGTTCAAACCTTCATTTTACTATTCAAAACGGGGGCTGTAAGCAATAGTCGTTATCTATAGATACAGAGAATATTTCATAAATGTGATAAAGCCTTTACTTGTCCCATTTACCTAAGTGACATGTTGTACCAATTGGTTCCGAGGGTATTTCACCAGTGATTCGGTTGCTGACATTGTTAAAAATTGAGATTTTTATGGGTGCGGTCCGCCAATACATCCATGAATTCAACGGGATTGTGTTCTACCTTGCTATATGAAAACATTTATCCACAACATTCAGAGTCTATAATGTGCCCAGTCAACCACCACATGATGTTTCCGCTTCTAAAGTTAGAACTGCATATTGGCTTCAGCTGTTGTGAAATGCCTGGTGTACACATCTCATTTTATCTATCGAATCTTAAGTGGTCAAGTTGCCTTAGATGCTATAAATCATATAACATGGACTAAGCGTACTCGTACAATCAATTGATGATCTAAACAGGTTTCATGATTTTACCCTTTTCGATTCTAATTTTGAATCCATATGTTCCATATGTTAGTCGAAAGAGCTCGTTAAGCGATCAACGTTTCAGCAAACTTCACAGTTCCAAGAGTCAAGAACCATTGCCACCATTTTTCGTTTGTGTTCTTTTTACATAGCGACCAAAACAAAAAAGCCACGTTCCAATTTTTCATTTCGGACTAAATCATCTCACGATTGATTGATACACGAAGTTCGAACTGCTGTTTTGATGTGTTGAATATTATTGCGAATACAATAATTACGAGTAATATAAAGTGACCTGGAACATGGATGGTGCATTAAGTTTAACCTGAAATACTCTCGGTACTATTCGTATCACTATACTCGAATTATTTTTATTCCCAATGAAGGTGGAAAATGTTCAAATAGGCCGTACAGTGTACTCAGAACTGTGATTAATAATCCGTTTGCTTAGAACTCGGTATGAAATAAATTCATCTTTAACGATGAGCAATACGTCTTTCTATCCTGAAGTGAATGTAGGTGCAACGATAAAATGTTGACATTAGCACGGGGACGATCTAATGTCACCTCGATCCACGGATGTTCAGATGTCTTTTCAAATGATCCTGATTAATTTCTTCTCAATCTTTGCGATGCTTAGTTTCAAGTTCGGTTTTACCTAGATAGAGTTTTGGGTTTCTGGCATCCGTCCAATCATTGAAGATCACGACAAATTTATGTCACGGCTTAAAGAATCTTTCAAACCCACTACTGAAATCAATTGTCTTGGTCTCAAAAACCAGAGATCAGATATTTGGTTTTGGACTCGATTTTGAGACCAATGGAAACTGAACACTGTTCCAGTGGATCAAGTATCTTTTTCACTCACTTGCCATCTAATAAATAATATTATAATACAGTTTCATAAAGTCATCTGTATGGTCGACATTTTCAACCTGAATAACACATTGTATATGCGCTAACCAAAACCGTTTCGACCAAACGGAAGTGAAACCAACATCTTAACAATCCAAATTAAACGATATACGGATATGAAGGTAACCAATTAATAGTTGACATTGAAGATCGTTTCAAAATTATACATAATTCTCGCGCAATATGGCAATCAAACACCTCTAATCGATATAGAGTGTTCGTCTTGACTCAAAATAGTGTGATCGTAGGCAACCATAAGTTTTGATTGATGTCTACTTTTGTTACGATCGGATGAGTACGAAAGAAACCACTATAAATAATTAACGCAAATATATCATCTCAAACTATAGAGTTAACAGATTAGATATGTTAACGACATAATAAGCAAATTCATTAACAACATCGGGCCATAAATAGTTTAGGCGTTGTTAATGTAGTCCCATTAAATATAATTGGCATTTAAAATGTTTTTGTTTGCTTCCGATTAATTATTTAAGTGACTAATAAGCACTCAACCGTGATTTGCTTATGATATAAGATTACATGTATTTTGTCCATCTTCTACAGTTATATACCTTCAAAAACCACGATAGATAAGTGATTTGTGGAGTTTTTATTCCTTCGCTTTTTTCGTTATGGCAATACTTTTTGTCAATGACACTAAAATAACCGGAGCTACAATCTCATTTAATATATGATTTCTTTGCTTTTTCCTGTTTGTTTATATACTGGCACGATAGGGTCCGGAGACAGCTCTACCATCAAACCATCTCTACTCTACCATCAAACCATCTTTACTCGTTCTCAAACGAACATTTTTAAATTTATTTTGTAAATATCATAAATTATTTACAATGAATCTCGACTAATAGTTGAGTAATTAAAATATAGATGTCATTATAACCAGGATAAAGAATTAAATAAATAAGTAATGAAAGCTGAAGGTATTTCGGAGATATTTCGAACGGGGAATTTTAAAAAATTGCTTGACATAAAATTATATCTCGAGACGAATGTGACTCTCGTTACGTCACCTTAGCGTAAGATAAATTCTGAATTTTTTGCAGTTAGTATACTTTTGTGTAATGTTCATCATCCTTGTGTTTTATCCTGTTGAAGATGTGAAACCTACAGTGTCCATCCGGCAAAAGATCATCCAAAATGTCGAGTATTTCTTGCAAAACACATAATCTTCCTTCTTGAAACAAAAAATTAGAATTTTGTGCTATGAAGGCCGAACGGAACTTAAAATTATTTTTGGTGAATTTGTGGAAACGAATAAATCGAAGCTCATTCTTTATGTTTGTTACTAAGCGTAGAATGTCTTCCTATTAGCCAGCACATTGTACATTGCTCAAACTTGAATCGATATGCATTACAAGATATTTATCAGATTCAGTTTCTCAGTAAACCATATAAAAGGTTAGAATGAGGCTCTAATACGCTTATCTGGAACACTTTTGATATAGCTGAGTTTATACCTTAAGAGTCATGTGACACTTTCAAATTATTGTTCAGATGCAGATATAGGACCCGATCGATTTTTGTATCTATTTTTGTGGTTCTATTTTATCTGATGTGCTCTATACCCGAGTACGATATCTGAGCAATAATTCTAGTACCAGAGAACATTTTTATAAAAGTTAAAAGTGTGAATGGAAGCTAGTCTTCTCGCTTGTCACTCGTTTGTTTTTCTGATGTATGTCACAACACAAGTCCTTGAAGAAGGTTCGATAAGAAAAATAGTTCATTAATTCAAATTTCATTAAGTCACAGCTATTAATACTTAAAGGTGTATTTTTGTTTTAGACTATATAAGATTGGTATGACCGCCCAGGTGGCGCAGTGGTTAAAGCTGCGGCAGTTGGAGCGGGAGGCACCGGGTTCAAATCTCGATAGGGGCAGGATGCAATAGGGATTTTTCACCACTTGATTACGATCGGTGGGGTGAATAAACACAACTATGACCCCCTGTTGGAGTGCAGAATCCATGGGCTGACCCATCTTCCATGTCAGTACTATAGGCTGGCATGGAGCTATGCAATGTGCAGATGGTTAGGTAAATCGGATCTATAGCCGTATGTCCTAAGCGAACCGCGAAAGAGTTGGGAGTGCCTTGAGCCCCAAAACAGATGGCATAGAAATAAACAAAAAAAAAGATTGGTTTGGCGAAATGAAGTTAAGCCAGAGGAATGCCAAATATATCCAATCTTCAAAAAAGGTTACTTTTTAATAATTTTTTTTACTGTAATTCCCGACTGCTGCCCCGATTATTTTAATCTCGTGGAAGAATAGCTTGGACAAAAGAGAGAGAGAGAAAGAGAGAGAGAAAAGATTACTGTGACGGAGTGAAAGAATTGTTAATCCACTAGATATTGTAAGGTTGAGTGTGAGTTTACGTTTGTTAACTCAGCTAATAGAGAGAACTTCTTTATTGAATTTATATTAAACTGAAAGGTGTCGAAGGATATTCTCACCTCTGATCACAAGTGTATTTTCTTTAATATTAGCTTAAAAGATCACCGATTAATCTTAACCGTATAGTAGGAAGATAACCAACTGGGCAGCATTTTCTCTTTGAACCTCATTTTTTATTCGAGTCACATATAAAGGTTCGTAAAATACCTGCATAGGTTGCTTCTTATCTAAAAAGGTTAAGAAAAACTGCCAGAGGAATAAGGTCAAAATCACTAAACTAATTGTCATAGCTTCTTAACTGCACAAAATATCACCATAACCGACTGAATTATTGTAGTCATAACGATTATTGTGTACCTCCTGATTGGCCTGCAGATAAATTAATTATAAGATCGTACGATAGAGATTGTTCTCTTCAAATATTTTAAATCTCCCGAATTTGATGATTCATTTCCTCTCTTAAGCGGATATCCTCTCTTAAGAGAATATCTGTTTAGTAATTTTATGCCAAAAGTTGGTAAGCGGGACTTTACCGACATCATCTTTCTATCATAAACCTATTGGAAATTTTTGGAAAGTTCCGGTCAGTAAAATTCAATATGCATAGAGAGTGGTAGATCCTGTGAGATGGTTTTACATGAACTCGGAACTAAAATTGAAAAATTTTGTAGGCAACATCGGAAGTATTATAAATATTCATCGTTTCGATTACGAATGTACTTCTTAATCTATATTGTCGGGTGAATTGACTGTATGCTTGAATCTCACACTCTATTTCGGTCAAAGTTGCCAGAGGCTGCTACCAGCGAAATTTCCTTTCTCCTTTAAGATTGGGTTCTGGCAGTGACAGGCAAGACACTCAATCTCTTATATTAACAGTTCAGTATATATATATATATATATATATATATATATATATATATATATATATATATATATATATATATATATATATATATATATACTACACTATTTATATATTGCCACCATTTTACCTAGCAGGGATTCCAACCATAAAAGGTTCGAACACTGACTTGTGAATAAAATGCTTTTATTTATTATATTAAATCATTATTTCCAGGCAGGAGACAGACTCCAACATTCATGACCATTCGTCAAATAGTTTAAAATTCTCAAACGAGTAACCTCAACATTTGTTTCGTATAGATTGTCAGAACTTATTGTTCTATTTATTTTAAATGAATCTCGTCTAATAGTTGAGTAAAAAAAATATAGATGTCATTATCATCAGAGAAAATAATAAAGCGCCTAACATAAAGTTGTCAAGACGTCAATTTGAGTAAAATCTCATTAATTTTTCTAATATTTGCTGTGTATACTCACATTTCTTATAATAATCACACTCTTTGGGTTAAAACTATTAATTATAGTGTCCATCCGGTAAAATATCATCCAAGAGTCGAGTGCTTATCAGTGTCAGTTATCTCTGGCAAATTTATTGAAAGTTGTTTTGGGAACAAAAAGAATGAATAAAATCATACACCTATTATCTCCTCTGAAATGCAAGACGAGAACTTTCTTCTGCGAAAGACAACCAGACATTAAGTTTGGTGAGTTTGTGACTTATAAATCGAAGGTTAGTTATCGTAATTCGGAGGTCTCGGATTCGATTTCCAATTTGGTCACCAAAAATTATGATTGAGTGTTTTTGATGTGTAAGTGGGTTGGACCGTGTGCTTCTAATTGCATTGAGTTCTGGAATAATTTCTGCCTTCATTAAAAAAATGCATAGTTTTAATAAATCATAAGTAACCATAGAAATAGAATACGACCCAAATTCACTGATCTGTGGACACTTATGATATGATTGGATATAAGTAAGAGCATTTTTCGTCAAGTGAAACTCTCAAATTTTGTCCAGATTCGGATATATGAGCTGAGCAACTGCTATAATAGTTTTGACGCTCTATTGGCGTGCTTCTATACCTGAGTACGATATCTGATTTAAGATTGGTGTCTTTATTCCTACAGCTGGAAACAACCAAATTTGAAGTGAATGATTGTATATAAGTTACTGATGGAAGGTTGAAGTGTAAGAATACAACAACAATTCTCCATTTAGCGTTTTTTTTTTCTGGATTGAGTGAGACTAACCGGATTGCCCATTATCCTAAAACGTCGGTTTCCACAAATTCACCAAAAATAATTTTAAGTTCCGTTCGGCCTTCATAGCACAAAATTCTAATTTTTTGTTTCAAGAAGGAAGATTATGTGTTTTGCAAGAAATACTCGACATTTTGGATGATCTTTTGCCGGATGGACACTGTAGGTTTCACATCTTCAACAGGATAAAACACAAGGATGATGAACATTACACAAAAGTATACTAACTGCAAAAAATTCAGAATTTATCTTACGCTAAGGTGACGTAACGAGAGTCACATTCGTCTCGAGATATAATTTTATGTCAAGCAATTTTTTAAAATTCCCCGTTCGAAATATCTCCGAAATACCTTCAGCTTTCATTACTTATTTATTTAATTCTTTATCCTGGTTATAATGACATCTATATTTTAATTACTCAACTATTAGTCGAGATTCATTGTAAATAATTTATGATATTTACAAAATAAATTTAAAAATGTTCGTTTGAGAACGAGTAAAGATGGTTTGATGGTAGAGTAGAGATGGTTTGATGGTAGAGCTGTCTCCGGACCCTATCGTGCCAGTATATAAACAAACAGGAAAAAGCAAAGAAATCATATATTAAATGAGATTGTAGCTCCGGTTATTTTAGTGTCATTGACAAAAAGTATTGCCATAACGAAAAAAGCGAAGGAATAAAAACTCCACAAATCACTTATCTATCGTGGTTTTTGAAGGTATATAACTGTAGAAGATGGACAAAATACATGTAATCTTATATCATAAGCAAATCACGGTTGAGTGCTTATTAGTCACTTAAATAATTAATCGGAAGCAAACAAAAACATTTTAAATGCCAATTATATTTAATGGGACTACATTAACAACGCCTAAACTATTTATGGCCCGATGTTGTTAATGAATTTGCTTATTATGTCGTTAACATATCTAATCTGTTAACTCTATAGTTTGAGATGATATATTTGCGTTAATTATTTATAGTGGTTTCTTTCGTACTCATCCGATCGTAACAAAAGTAGACATCAATCAAAACTTATGGTTGCCTACGATCACACTATTTTGAGTCAAGACGAACACTCTATATCGATTAGAGGTGTTTGATTGCCATATTGCGCGAGAATTATGTATAATTTTGAAACGATCTTCAATGTCAACTATTAATTGGTTACCTTCATATCCGTATATCGTTTAATTTGGATTGTTAAGATGTTGGTTTCACTTCCGTTTGGTCGAAACGGTTTTGGTTAGCGCATATACAATGTGTTATTCAGGTTGAAAATGTCGACCATACAGATGACTTTATGAAACTGTATTATAATATTATTTATTAGATGGCAAGTGAGTGAAAAAGATACTTGATCCACTGGAACAGTGTTCAGTTTCCATTGGTCTCAAAATCGAGTCCAAAACCAAATATCTGATCTCTGGTTTTTGAGACCAAGACAATTGATTTCAGTAGTGGGTTTGAAAGATTCTTTAAGCCGTGACATAAATTTGTCGTGATCTTCAATGATTGGACGGATGCCAGAAACCCAAAACTCTATCTAGGTAAAACCGAACTTGAAACTAAGCATCGCAAAGATTGAGAAGAAATTAATCAGGATCATTTGAAAAGACATCTGAACATCCGTGGATCGAGGTGACATTAGATCGTCCCCGTGCTAATGTCAACATTTTATCGTTGCACCTACATTCACTTCAGGATAGAAAGACGTATTGCTCATCGTTAAAGATGAATTTATTTCATACCGAGTTCTAAGCAAACGGATTATTAATCACAGTTCTGAGTACACTGTACGGCCTATTTGAACATTTTCCACCTTCATTGGGAATAAAAATAATTCGAGTATAGTGATACGAATAGTACCGAGAGTATTTCAGGTTAAACTTAATGCACCATCCATGTTCCAGGTCACTTTATATTACTCGTAATTATTGTATTCGCAATAATATTCAACACATCAAAACAGCAGTTCGAACTTCGTGTATCAATCAATCGTGAGATGATTTAGTCCGAAATGAAAAATTGGAACGTGGCTTTTTTGTTTTGGTCGCTATGTAAAAAGAACACAAACGAAAAATGGTGGCAATGGTTCTTGACTCTTGGAACTGTGAAGTTTGCTGAAACGTTGATCGCTTAACGAGCTCTTTCGACTAACATATGGAACATATGGATTCAAAATTAGAATCGAAAAGGGTAAAATCATGAAACCTGTTTAGATCATCAATTGATTGTACGAGTACGCTTAGTCCATGTTATATGATTTATAGCATCTAAGGCAACTTGACCACTTAAGATTCGATAGATAAAATGAGATGTGTACACCAGGCATTTCACAACAGCTGAAGCCAATATGCAGTTCTAACTTTAGAAGCGGAAACATCATGTGGTGGTTGACTGGGCACATTATAGACTCTGAATGTTGTGGATAAATGTTTTCATATAGCAAGGTAGAACACAATCCCGTTGAATTCATGGATGTATTGGCGGACCGCACCCATAAAAATCTCAATTTTTAACAATGTCAGCAACCGAATCACTGGTGAAATACCCTCGGAACCAATTGGTACAACATGTCACTTAGGTAAATGGGACAAGTAAAGGCTTTATCACATTTATGAAATATTCTCTGTATCTATAGATAACGACTATTGCTTACAGCCCCCGTTTTGAATAGTAAAATGAAGGTTTGAACAAAGACTGGTTTAACCAAAGGCCGAAATAGTGCAAGTATTTATATTTTATGCGACAGCCAGGCAGCATTAAGGCACTCAGATCAAATACCTGTGAATCAACGTTAGTTTTGAGTTGTTTAAACTCGATAAGGAAACTGGTAAACAGAAATAACATATCTCTTATGTGCATGAGTACCAGGCCAGGCTTGAATGAAGGTCTCACTCCAAAATTGACCACATATTGGCCAAACTACCTAAGGTTAAAATAATTTTAAACATTGAGTTTACAACAATCTAAAACCTTGGTCGATAGAACGGAGGGGCTTCTAGTGCTCAGCAAACCCGACATTTTGCGATCTAGTTACCAATTTGATCAAGTGAACTCTGTTCGGGAAGTATTGAAAAATTTGGGTTTCAATGCCAGGTTTCGGACTCTCGGAGTGAAAACTAAGACAGAGGAAAATAATAAAAATCATAGGCATATAAAGTGTGAATGGTGGTAAGCTGAGGTCTTAACAGTAAAACAATTCAGCATATGAGTGCAATTGGCTTGGTTTCTTCGAAAGAGTGATCGCATTCAAATGCGATTCGTTCATTTTTCAGATCTGTTTAATGTTACACATGTGAAAGAACATGTGATTCACTAACCTCATAGAGATATTCAATGAGAATCCACTGTATGAAGAATTCACGTTGATACTCTTGTGATAGTATAGGTCACTTTGAATTATGTCTAATCTTCGGAAAAGTTGATGGCTTGAAATACTCTTGCTGCGGTGTAGCTGAATGCATAGCACCTACTCTCTTCAGAAGTCATGTACCTGAAGATCTGATTAGATTTAAAGATTACCTGGCAAAAACACGAAGAGAACTGCAATAAAATATGTAACATTAACTTTGATAAATCATAGGCTTGAAACCCAGGCATAATCGTGTTTCCCGCACATATTTGGTGGCCTGGAACATTGAATGTGGTTGGATAGAAACGTTTAAACCGACTTCAAAGACTTGTTTGTCTGGGTATTGTAGGAGCTATGCTGACCACACCCACTCTAGCTCTTGAGATGGCTGTGGGTCTGCTGTTTCTTTCGATCAGAAGATGTGCAGTTCAAACAGCCGCTCGCCTACAAGGCAGAGACAATCAATCCAGCTCCTCTGGGCGTTACCAAATATGCAGGGGTTGGACTGGCACTTAACTGCCCACACGCCCCCGGATTCTATTGTATCGAAGCAAGCTTTCGGGTAATTATTAAATGTAATTATTATCGAAAAACACAAATGGGACTACAACAACCCATCCTACCTCTCCGGTGACTATATATGATTTACTTTACTGATGGAACAGTATGACGTAATCTGACTGGTGCCGGGCTATATAAAAGCTAAATCCTGAGGTCAAATTATTTACTCCATTGATAGGTACGCTACCGATTATCAGGCTGAAATTCCTGTAGTTTTGAGAGCAAATCAATATGCAAAGGAGATGAATTGTATAAAGATCATCGTATCAGCGTCCTTTATGACAGCCAGGCTGCTCTAAAGGTGACTGATTTCAATACTGCAACATCGAAACATTGTTTTGGAGACAGTAATTATCTTGAATCGACTGGGCAGTCTGAATGAAGTTAGACTTCACCCGCAGTCACATGGAGATCAAAGTAAGCCTATTGACTGACAAATTGGCTCGTTTGGGTGCTGCTTCAACTTTACTATCTCCTTAGAGAGATATCGACTGTCACTTTGATAGTCTGCACCAGAACAGATGGGACAACATCATCGCCTATCCAAAAGCTTCTTGAGAACAAGGACTCCCGCACTTCTTGAATTATAATAAACCAACTTTGATATTGTGAGATCATTATTCCAAATGAAAATTCGGAACAGTGCAAACTGCAAACAGCGTGAACGAGGAGAATACGAAACTGTAGATCATTTCTTGTGATTCTGTTTTTTATACTCTCCCCATAGACTGCTTTGGATCACGATTCCTATTTGAGGATCAACTGAGGACCTTGACGATACCGGATATTTTGGACTTCATTCGAAGAACAAATAGATTTTGGAACTGAGAGTGAACGTCTGAGAGAGGATGTCACAATGGACCAATGAAACCTGAGTGATGGGAAAAAATGAAGATCTTATACAAGTTTCACATTACTATAAGAACAAGTACCTAGTAGAGGAATTAATTTGGAGAACAAGAAGGATTCTTTCCACGTACCATAAAACATTACATGATCTAGACGAGGATTCGACTCGATCGAGAGGGTTTATGGTATGCGCTTCAATATCTGGGAATACTGCATTCACAATTCTATATCAAAGTTGAGAACAGACTTCAAAGTAAACCCATAACTAAGCCCTTCGCTAAAGTGACAATATCGTATTACAGCAATCGAATTAAATTATTGCAAATGGTTTATAGAAAATTAACACGTCTCGGATCAGCAATGAATTGTGCACATGGTTGACACATTCCAAGAGACTCAACGGATTTTGATTCAATTGCATCATTTGAACGATTGCACCATTTGTATCGGAAATCACCGAAATATACCTTGAGTCAAATAAGGATATAATCGTTAAGCAGCATATTGAACTTTATCGAAAATAATCCGGAACCACACTAAACACCACATTAAAACGGGGTTGCACGTATTCACTTCCACAACAAATTTTTATCATGTCTGCACAAAATTTTTTACAAGGAAATCTTAACTTCTTTTTTTTTGTTATATTTTGCATAAAATGCCAAAATCGAAAATTGTTTATTTATGTTAAGCGCGAAAATGTTTATATACATAACCGATAGCACAACATACATGTACATATATTCTGTACATTACAAAAAAAAATGTATTATAAATTTCTATCACACACTCGACTGCGGTAACAATGTGTATCGATTTATTACAACAACAAAAATGTCGATCGTTAGTTTCACTGTCGCGATCGCGATATATTTCAAATTTAACGATCACATTATGTAAGCGGACCGCGCGCAATGGCATGCATTTTTATCTGCAAATTATAAAATTGCCGATTACAACAATAATATAAATATTGACACACTGCGGCCGAAATCGCTCAAATTGTTCAGGCCGATCGATCGATCGCACTAAAAATTTCACTTTCGATCGAGTTGGGTAATTATTATGAATTATATATATACGTACTTGAATGGTGTCCATTATAAAATTGAATTGCACACTTTTGATTTGTAATATAATACGAGTATAATGTAGCACAGCACTGAGGTACGGTCGAGTTAAAAATGAATTGATATCTCGTTGAGATGAGATCTATACGCAGATCGATGGAACAAAACGTTTTTGTTTTCGAACGATTACTCAACTATTTCTTGTTGCTATTGTTTTTGTCACTGTTATCTTACTTCGTATTAGTTTTTTTAACAGATTTTTTTTTTGGTAAGATGATTAATGTGGTCAAGATCAAGAGTGGGGACGTTATTGTTTTTTGTCGTAAATTTTACGAGTACAAGATCAAAAAGTTTTGGCGTTTTCGGTAAAGTTTTCAATTCAAATAAAAAAAAACCATGACCAACCGATTAATTAAGTGATCGAATAGAGAGAAGCATCTAGAAATATGAATTTTTAATGGTTTCCACATTCTCGAGCCAATATTTTGATTGTAAATGCCCTTGAGGAAATGGTATCGTACCACTCAATTATCGGGTCTGGGGTAGCCCGAAACAGTTTTAAAACTTGAATAATAAATCTATAAAAGAGTAACAAACTGTTGAAGCTGGCGACTAATCTTAAAACTAGATACAATAAATCACAATTCTAGCTTCGGAAACGATTTTTGCCATTTACCAAACAAAAAACAAGGCCACGTTCAAGAAATCCACAATAAAAACCAATATACAAGTCTGAAGTTTAAAGAAATGTGCAAAAAGTTTAAAATACTAAACGCAATTGACATTCGGAAGGTGAATCAGTTGAAAATGCTGGATTTTAAACTGGTTAAACATAACTCATTAGTAAGCACTAATGAGAGAGATACCAATTATTTCACCTGTTCTCTTAGCTTCCCTTTCTAACAGTTCGTTATAATGCTCTTCTGAACCACATTCGCGAAAACAAATTCTGAAACGATGGAGAGGTAGAGGCTCACTATATCCAGGTGACATTTTAACATAGCGAAGCTTGTGTGTGATAGGAGGCTTTAAGTTATATAATTCAACTTGTTTGTTATTCCCTGGTGGTTATCTTTTCAAAAACTGTTTCATACTTCGTAAATGGATAGTAAAAAGACCAAAGACTTATACAACTGTCATCCTTTCTTCTCAAAACTTCCATAAAAATGGTAGATGTTAGGTTCGAGCAAAGGTCAAACATCATTACTGGGAGTTCTCTCAGCATGAGTACTGTAAGCGAAAATTGACAACTACTCACCTCCATTATTTCATTTCTATGATAGACAGATAAATAGGCACGCACGAATATACATTGGTGGCATTCTTTGACATTGAGGAAGAAGTGGCAATCACGGGAGAGTTGGTGGATAAAAGTGGACTATCATAGTTACGGATTCATATACTGTGAAGCACAATTGTCAACACCGAGCTAAATTATTTCCGAAGAAGGGTAGTTAGAAAATTACCAAAAGGTTGCATGCTATCTTTCCTATTCTGTACTAAAGTAGTCATTGTTTTCACAGGAAAACCTCCAGAAACATTCATTTAGGTAAAATAAAATGATCTTCCAATTATTATGAAATTTTAGCAGTAAACCAATCCAAAGTAGAACTAGACCTCTTAATTAAGAACCATAAAGTTCTGTCAGGATTCCCTGTAAAACGATACTAGGATACTAGCTTTTACTAACAAGACAAGATTTGGGCACCCACCATCTTGTTTAATTGAAAGCTGAATTTATCAAACAGATTGATCAAGGCCTCGTTAGTCTTGTACTTGGATAGAAACGCCATTGAGAATATGTGAAAACTGAGACTGGAATTTGGGCGGAGTCGACGGTGACAAACTCGAAGTAAATATGTATGAATGCCTCTCTGAATAATGCAGCGTATCAGGCTGAGTAGTGTATGAATAGTGTATCAGGCTGAGGTAAAGGTGATGAATAAGTATAAGAGATGAATAAGTATTTCAACATCCAGATACCCTGGGTGCTTGGTCAGTAAGACGTCTGGAGAAACTACAGGGCAGATAAACTAGCTATCTGTTCAACTGCTACCAGAAAGTAAATTAAAGCGTTAAAGTTAATGTTTAGAAATAAGGCATGAGGCCTTAATGGGCGACATTAAACTTGTCTTGAGGTGCTTGTAGTTGTGTTGTTCTAGGCCTCACTTAAAAGACTTCAATTGAGAACGGTTCTCGGAATATAGTTGAAGTACCATGTTCTCTTGGGAAATATGCGAGAAAACTGGTAATGGTATCTAGATTTCTGCATTAGCTGTGAAGTTGAGGCGTATGAGTATACTTCTCAGCCATGGGTTGATGTTGGAACTGGAGAAGGAGGAGAAATAGTCGAAACATTCATGGAGGTAAAATAAAATGATCTCTTAATTATTATGTAATAGCAGTAAACCCATAGTCTTGTACTTCGATAGAAGCGAAATTAATATATGAGGCTTGAAACTGGAAGGTGGATCAGCATCGAAAATTGAAACTTTAGCTACTCTTGTCTTACCGAGATGCATGAGAATTTAAATATCCAGAATACCTGGGTCCCTGGTCAGTAGAGTGTCTGGAGATAATACAGGGCAGATAAACTTATAACTCCTTAACTGCTACCGGAAAGCAAATTGCAACGTTAAGGTTAGTGTTTAGAAATAAGGGTTGAGGCCTTCATGGGCGACATTAAACTGGACTAAGGGGCTTGAAATTATATGGTTCTAGACGTCACTAAAAAGACGTATATTGAGAAGGAATTTACTAGGAGTATACTATCAGAACAATGCCCTCTTGAGTAATATGCGAGAAAGTTGGTTCTGGATTCTCTTAGCTTCTGCATTAGCTGTTAGTTTGTGACGTAGCCTTCTCGCCTTCTCTGCTTTTCTCTAGCACAAACCCACATAAGGGATTAGTATTGACGGACAAGCGAGTTTGCCATCAATGTAACGATATGCATACTTTAAAGCACATACACATGGCAAATCTTTAAATAGACCGACACTCTGATTGGCGCATACATTTACCATATCCTTACTAGAGTTATCCGTTTTTGTGTAGTAGCAAATTGCAGCTAATTACATCAATGTTAAAGGTGTTAGAGTTCATAATCGTTTACTCACGGGATCACTCCAGCGAAAAGCTTGGATAGATTTAAAGAAAGTTAAAAAAAAAAAAAAAAGTCAAAAGGGACTGAACTATTACAACAAACCAAGGTTTAATTATTTCTAAGAGAAGTCGCACATATTACTTGACAGCTTTGAAATAATAAGGAGCGAGCCTCAAAAAAAAGTTTAAACCACTACAGTAATACGACATAGCATCAAGATGATGTACGAACCCAGTTACGCTGTACCATCTGTGCTTGTACCAGGAATTATCACGGCTGCTGGCACCAGACTTGCTCCACAATTGTTCTATGTTACAGGATTTTAAAATGTCCTCGATTTGGGTTCGGTGTATAGGGTAGGACGTTAGAAAGGAACAACGAAAGAGCTGGGGGTCAATCGGCCCCAAAACAGATAGGGCAGACAAAAATAAATAAAAACTTAGAATGGATTTTGGATTGAGAATGAATTCATTAAGACAAAAATTGAATTTCTTGTCTAACTTAATTAAAGAACATTTGACATGTTGAATTTTGGACATTTGCCGTGTTCTTTGCTTAACATTTGTTGTGCTTTAAGATTCGAAATATCGACATTTCTTGTGATTATTTCATCATAAATCATTTATGTTGAGTATTATCATCAACACAAGTACCTGTAAAATGTAAACCCACCTAACGAATTTATGTATATTCCTCACTAGATGCCAATTTACGGGATTAAGCATAAACTAGAACCAGACAATTTCAAAATTGATCACATCCGAATGGGAGTGTTATTGGTGGCTTAATAAATGAACTATTCTGAAATTGGGTAATTAAGTGATCAAAGATTTTATACAAAGTTGATCACTTAATTACTATTCAATAATTTTTGCAAAACTAAATTATTATGAAGCGGTATTCGCAAGACGCCATTCTAATTTCGTATAAGATTTATTAAGAAATTGTTAACATGTCTGAAATATAGTTTATAAATTTAATTTATTCAAGGTTTCGTCATCATAATCTCAGCATTGTTTAGTTTATAGATAATATTGAACTATTAGTGGCTAGTAATTAATTAATATGTCAAAAATTAACTACGGCTCATAAGTATTTAAAGAGAGCTCGAACATTAACGAAAATAGTCCCGCACAGAATATGGGTAGGGTCATAATTGTTCAGTAATAACATTGTATGTTCGTTTAATAATGATGTCTGCCAGAGTGCTTCTTCGGTCTATTACTAAAAACTA
The DNA here is from genome assembly GCA_963932295.1 of Tipula lateralis. Taxonomy (NCBI): domain Eukaryota; kingdom Metazoa; phylum Arthropoda; class Insecta; order Diptera; family Tipulidae; genus Tipula; species Tipula lateralis. The sequence continues at coordinate 115,996,291 of OZ010736.1, forward strand.
TCTGAGTTGTAAGACAAATGAGGCCATTTATTTTTTTTCGCATGCCTATACGAAGAATTGTAGTGAAATTGTAACAGAGAGCGCCACCATCTCAATTTCCAGATGTCATGTGTCACTACCATCTGTCACTAGACCAAATTTCAATTTTCAGACACTTTTTTTTGCGTTGAAAACCCATTACACAAACCAAAACAAAGCTTGATTAATATTATTGGGACTCTTCACCATCGATTGAAATGATTCACAGATGGTTTAGTGATTTTCGTTGTGGCCGTACAAGCACAACTGATGCTGAACATTCAGGACGCCCAAATGAAGCCACCATATCAAAAATGGTTGACAAAATCCATGTTATCCATGATAGCTGAGATAGTAACCATCTCAGATGTACGTGTGGGCAATATTACACAAACATTTGAATATGAAAACGCTATCCGCACGTAATCCGTAATAACGGTTCCACGATAGCTTAAAATCGACCAAAAATGCGCAACTGTAATAACGTCAGAATCAGGCTTGATGTTCAAGCGAATAAAAACGGGTATTTGCATCGTTTCATAATTTTGGATGTATCCATCAATATACAACGAAGACTAAAGAAGGCTAAGGCGGCTTTATTGGCCAAAAGAATCATGGCCACAGTTTTTTGGGATGCACGTGGCATAATCCTTCGAAGAACACTTGACGTCCAATATAACTGCATCTTATTCGACCGTCCCAAAGATGTTTTCTAAGAAAAACTACCGCATTTGGTGAAGAAAAAGTTCTCTTCCATATCGAGACAAAGAGTTTCCATGGCCAAAATTCATGAATTACGCTTTTAATTATTTCCACATCCACCATATTTTCGAGACTTAGCACCCAGGGACTATTCCCTGTTTCCAAACTTAAAGAAATGGCTCAGCAGAAAGAGATTCGACTGCAAGTTTGCATTTCCCCTCAATGTATGCTATCAGAATACGAGTTACACATTATACTCCCAACTTCCCAAGTAAAATGAAATATGCATGAACCAATGGAAATATTAATTTTTTCGCTTAGAAGTATACTTGTACTTACCATCAATTATTATTTTGCTATGGAACAACCAAAACAGGAACTATACCGAATTTATGTCTGAGCCTAAAAGTATACTAATCATAATAAAAATATAACTTGACGCCTAAATGTAGGCTATAGTATTAAATATTTAATTGTAATAAAAAACAAAACTCAAACCTTTTGTTATATTCTGATGAAATTATACTGAACAGTAGTGATTAAGGCCCCTTTAAGTTCGTCTTCTTGGCCTAAAAGCGTGACGGATTTTACGATGTCGGAAAAATTGCATAACTGGCCCCCTAGTTCCTTAACACTATTTACTTTATAACACTGGTCCCTGCTTGATTGTCCTAGTCATATTTTGGCTTTGGTTTCTGAGTCACTTTGTTTTTCTGGTCAGTTTGTTTCCGTAGTCGCTATATTTGCACGATCACTTGATCTTATTAATCACTCGATTCCTCTGGGTATTTTGTCGCCTTCAAAATGATCTTTTGCCTTTTTGCGATCCTGTCACATTTTTTCCCTATTCACTCTATTTTGTTACTCAACTTGTTCTCTGGTTTCATTGTTTCTCCAGTTCGCATTTCTTCCCATGGTCACTTTGAGATTCCTAGACACCTTGTTCTTCTAGTTTTACTCTAGTTCCACTTATCACGTTATTTCCGAGTCCATTTTTATAATAACTGCAGTTCTATAAACAAAGTAGCCATATATGTTATTAGCCACATAAATACACACGGTTTCTTAAATGGCTCACCAAACATCTGTAAGATGGTAAATTGGAAATTACATGATATATAAGTTACGCGTTACGCCCTCTGATAAATCTCGATATTCATTTTACTCCAGGGATAGATTCCCATAAGGCAATCTTAATTGGCGATTTGTGTTTTGCTTGGCTGGTTGATCGTATGGTCATATTGTGTTACTCTATAGTCCGCTATAAACAGACACTCTCCGCTACTGATCTAGTAAATCTCTCTTATCACCAATTGATCGATTTGTTATATATGTTCGCGATCCGAGTTTACCTACTATATAAGTAGTTCGAATTCAAACTTACTCGCACTACACATCAGTTTCGTTTATAAAATGGCAAAGTTAGTATATATAATTTTGATCGCCAACTTAGTTTTGGCCCAGTTCGTGACAGCCGATACCAGTGCCAGTAAGCTGAATGAAGAAATACTTGCTTCGGGACGAAATTTAGCAGACAAGCTTGATGGAGTATTACAAAATCCCAAAATCAAAAATATCAGAGACCTGGTTGTGTTAATGTTACCAATTGCAATGGACGATCCTACAACAACAAAAGACGTTGAATAAGAAATGTTCATGGATTGGTTGAGTAGGTTTAATGTTTAATGTAATTCTATTAACAATTGATTAAAAATAAATTCAGTTCAATAAGGCCTAACTGTTTTTGTTTTATGTTAAGATAACGTCTGTTGCTGAACTTGAGTCAGTCTTATCTGGATTATATTGAAGTAGAATTCGAGTCCATCGGTCAGTTGTGCAAAAGGTTATCTATACAGTATCATAGATGTAGATCAATAAATAATATTTTTATAATAAAACGTGATCGGCCATTGAAATCTTTATTGATTACTTAAATTGCCAAGAGTCGCTAATCTATGTTCCAAGATGAAATAATAAGTCATCGATTCTAGCCTTTGTAAAACGTAATACCAGCCTTGTGGACTCAGAGGTCACCCAAGTCCCATTCATCCATTTCTGAGGAATCAAAATCATGTTATTATGGCTGACGCTCGCTCTTGTCTTTCCCAAGCTTTGTAATCATTTTGCTTTAATCCCCCGAGTGGAATTCTAGTGCTATAATTCTTAATCTCGTTTCCGTTGACTTCCAAATCAACGAGTTCGAAACCAAATATCTGATCTCTGGTTTTAGAGACCAAGACGCAATTGAGTAATGAGATTCAAGTATCTTTGATCTATCATTACTCACGATATAAAAAGTGGGAGAGAATATCAAGGTTCGCCTTGCCGTTGGGGGCTTTATATTCTCTATGTCCATTTCTGAAATCAAAATATCTTGCAAATGCGGATAAGCTGAAATTGTACAGAGTGTTGATCACACCCGTTGTCATGTATGGATATGAGAGTTGGGCCTTGACGGATGATTACGAAAGATGGCTTCTTACAACCGAGAGAAGATTCATGCGTGTGATATATGGTTCAAAACGCGACGTTGATGTCACATACCGAATTCGTTTCAATCACGAATTCAATGCAAATTCCTGATATCGTGCATGAAATCAAAGGACAGTGAGTACGCTGGCTCGGTTTTGTTTTGCGTGCTGATAATAACCGAATGATACAGCGATCTTTGAAGGGATAGTCGCCTTTTGTTAAGCGAAGGGGTCACTGTCGGCGACGATGGATCCATGGCTTAGGGTGTGATCTGGCATCTTCTGGATGCTTGCAACAGTATGAAGAGCTGGTTCGTGATCCGTAGTAAAAAACTAATTTTCATAGTTTGTGCCTTAATCAGAAAAGTCGGTAACAAACACCAACAAATTTGGGACCCTAAACTTGATTGGGGATTGTCATTTTGCTGTTGTTCTACGATATAGAGCATACAACCGACCGCAATAAGTTTATAAGGTTGACCAATTGTAGGCGGAAATTGGGTGTGTCTCAAGAGATCTCAAGAGTACTGTAACGAGGGGGGATGGTGATCTCTCCTGTTAAAGAAAATTTTTTCACTCAGAAACTCTGGGGCGGTCATCTTCGGCCGGCTAAGGCTCAGGATAAGGCGTGGTGTTTCCCAAAGTCTGAGTAAAGCTTGATAGACCGCTGGAGGAAAGGAAAATAAGGAAATGTTGGAAAAGGACTAACTAAGACGAACGCAACATATACTTACCGAACACCATCCTTTACTGACGAATTACCACTTCATGTTAATTTTAGTTCACTAGATCACAGATTAATTCGAATGGTATGTTAGGAAAATTTGAAAAATACATCAATTTATATTAACTTACATTTTATTGTTTAACAAGAGAAAAAAAACTAAATTTGCCACCTTCTATCTAGACTAAACTATAACGATAAATGTACTAACAATCGCTAGTTAATCCAACAACAACAAAAATGATAGATTCGGTGCAAAATTAGGAAAATATATTTGTAACAAAATTAAATTTATCGATCGATCACCTAAACTTATGAATATTAGTACATTCATACGCAAACTTCACACGCTAAATATTAGATAATTAATTCAATATATGAATATCATTGGAATATTGAAATTTGCCTATAAATTATACTAAACTATATACTATATAATTATGTCAAGAAAAATAATAATGATTGTAAACTTAATTAAAAAAATATAATAATAAAAACCAAAAATCTTATCTTAAATGTTGTCAGTCATTTCTGTTTCATATGTTGCATGGTTCAGCAAAAACGTGGTGGTTGTAAAAAAATAAATCCGCAAGGAATGACGTCATTAATACTGCTTTTGATGATTTCAATGAGTTATTTCAAACTTTGGAACTTTTTATATTGCAATATTTAATTTTGATTAATTGAGTTAATTAATTAGGTTTTATGCTGTTCTTATATTCATTAATTATTATTGTGGTTATTATTATTGTAGTTGTATGTAAAGCTTATAAGTAATTATAACTTCAGATTCACAGTTTCTTCAGTTTTTATTCTTCAAAGTTCATTTACAATTCAATTAAAGTAATAATTAAACTTATGTTATTAATATCTATGATATACACATAAATAGATATATACACTTTATATCTTACTAATATTAAACTGATGTAACATGTAAATTTAATTCGTTTACTAATCACACAGTTAACACCAATCAATCAAAAAAAAACAGTAACCACGTGAACTTTTAGCCGGATCAACTTCTCGATCTATCTCGTTCAAGAACCAAATTATCAATCCTCCATCAAATTTTCTCAAATTTATATCTCCAATCTAGAACCGTAATTTAATTTCATAATAATCTACGGTATAGACCACTTTTCAAAAGATTGCAGTACCACGGTACTAATAAAAATTTACTATACATACATATATATTCAAAAACATTTTTTTTGTTGTTTTTAAAATCGGGGGTGGTAAACCGATCAAATAATGGAACGATATTTATTTGCAATACACATCGTTACAAATCGTGGGGACGACTCACACCCAAGAGATGTCTCACCAAGCCGGGCCAAACAAAAAGTATATTAAAAAAAAATTAAGAAATTAAAAATATTTAATCCAATAGCTTAAGAAAAGAATAGTAATTTACTACAAACCCAAAAAACAAACTATGTACGGATGTCCTTGGTATGATATATACCTAAGGTTCTACCATTTTCATCTGCCACTTCATAGGCCACATTACCAACCGGTTTTATGATACGAGCTTTTTGAAATTTAGTTGCCAGTTTGGCAGTATATTTGTTTGCCGCATCGCTCAAAGTAAAGTTACGGACGAAAACTGTTTGACCAATATTCAAACGACGTTCTTTGCTTCTCAAATTATACCGTGAGGCATTTTTCTGGTGTGCGAGTTTCAAATGAGTTAAAACTGATTTCTGTGCATTAGTCAGTAGTTCCGTTTTAAATGGAACCTGTAATTGGTATGATCCAAGTTCATCAAATTCTCGTAATAGTTTATAGTTTGCGCCGTGTGACACGAAGTGTTGTCCAAAAACAAGGAAGTTTGGCGTATAACCTGTTGAGTCATGCACGACATTACGTAAGGCAGAGGCTATTTCATTTAGGTGAACATCCCAGTTTTGATGACTTTCTCCGATATATGCACGAATTGCAACCAAAATCGACCTGTTAGCCCGTTCCGAAGCATTGGACTGCGGTGAGTATTTCGGCGTGAACATATGGTTAACATTATATTTATTTAAAAGCTCTTTTAGGAGATTTGATTCGAACTGTCGTCCATTATCCGATACTAGGGTTTCAGGAATGCCAAAAATTGAGAATATTTCTCGTTCTAAATATTCCACTAAGATAGAAGCGGTAGCTTGGCGAATTGGTTTCAAATGAACGAATCGTGAATAATGGTCTAGCACCACAACAATATGGGTGTTACCCTTTTTCGACCGAGGATAAGGACCCAAAAAATCCACATAGATTCGCTGCCATGGACGACATTCTATTATTTGATGACCCATAGTAGTTCGCAGAGTATAGTTAGGGCTTTTACACGTCTTACACGTAACACATGTTGAGATATGATTTTTCACATCCTTATACATATTCGTCCAGTAATAATGTCTTTTCAAACGTTCTAAGGTCTTGGAGATCCCTAAATGCGCAGATAATGGAGCATTGTGAGCTTGACGTATTAACAAAGATGTTAGAGGATTGGGAACGACCAGTTTCCATTCTGGGTGTCCAGAATCCGGATATGATATTCCAGGTGAGGTATTAATAAAAAGTTTGCCATCCCTAACTTTTAAATTAAGAGCGTGTGGGTTTTTGTTAACAGAATCAATTAGTTTGGTATAATTTAATTCGTTAAAAGCAGGAGAAGAAAGTTCAATATGTAGAGGAGAAATTCCAGAATCACCACTAGTTAATAACCTGATTTCATTTGTTTCTTCGGAGTATACGCGTGATAAGGCATCTGGTACGATATTGTTGCTGCCCTTGCAGTATTCAATTTCAAAATTGAATCCTTGTAGCTTCATACTCCACCTGGCAAGTCTACCAGACAGGTCCTTTTGAGACATAAGCCACTTTAAGCTAGAGTGATCAGTAATGATAGTAAAGGGAAGCCCCTCGACATATGCGCGAAACTTTTTTATGCTAAGCACAGCGGCCAAACACTCAAGTTCTGTAACCGAATAGTTACGCTGTGCTGCATTTAATTTATGCGACATATATGCGATAGGGTTCTCTGAACCATCATCACCTTTTTGGAATAAAACACTACCCACTCCTGTTTTACTAGCATCGCACTGTATGAAAAATCGTTTGTTAAAATTGGGATTAACTAACACAGGAGCTGATGTCAGAGCGGCCTTCAGTGATTCGAAAGATTTTTGTGCTTCGCTATTCCATTGAAATTTTGCATTTTTCTTAAGCAATTCTGTAAGAGGCGCAGCAAGTGAGGAAAAATTGCTGATGAACCGCCGATACCATCCCGTTAGTCCTAAAAATCTTCGTATATGCCGAACTGTCTTTGGCCGTGGAAAATCGGAAATAGCGCGTACTTTTTCAGGGTTTACACTTAGGCAGCCATTACTAATAACATAACCCAAGTAATCCAGTTCTTTTAGGCAGAATTTACTTTTTTCTACGTTAATAGTAAGACCAGCTGACTTGAGGCGATAAGACACATCAGTTAAAAGAGATAGATGTTCGTCGAAAGAAGCAGAGGTAACTAAAAGGTCGTCCAGATACACAAAGGTCGTCCAGATACACATGGAGATGGTACGGGATGACCTTGTGCATCAGTCTGCACATGGTCTGGGGTGCATTGCAGAGCGCAAATGGCATTACTACAAACTGATACAAGGGTCGTCCAGGTACCGTAAACGCAGTTTTATCTCTCGAGGAAGGTTCCAGAGGAATCTGCCAGAACGCATCTTTGAGATCTAGACTGGAAATAAAGAACGTTTTATCTAAGCGGCTAAGTAATCCATCTATCAGAGGTAATGGGTAGGCATCTTTAACAGTACAAGCATTTACCTTCCTAGCATCCAAACAAAGTCTGGCCTTTCCATTAGACTTGCGTACCAAACTCATCGGCGAACACCAAGCTGAGTTGCTTTCCTCGATAACTCCAAGTTGAAGCATTCGGTCTAATTCATCGTATATCTCAGCTTGAATTGCTGGAGATACCGAATAATGTCGCTGCTTTATTGGAGGTGTGTTACCGACATCTATTGTATGCGACAAAAGGTGTGTACGTCCTAACCCACATTGATTAAAACTTGGAAACTGTTTTATCACTATAGCAAGTTGTTGAGATTGGGCATGAGTTAAAGAAATGCTATTTGAACTCATATCGATAGCTGCACTAATAGAAGGTTGATTCACGACAACTGGTTGTAGTCCATAGACCTTCCAGAAGTCAATGCCTAGATATAGTGGTTGTTGTAGACTGGGAACTAAAAATATTTTCATGGTACGCTCGGTATTAAGGTATTTAATGGACGCGTAAATATATCCGATGATTCTTTGTTTTGACCCATTCGCAGTTAAAACGTGTGATGAAAACGAATGCATATTTTTATGGTATGTGCCGATTATCATTGTACATAAGGGCAGAGACTAGTATGCATGAGTCGCCCTTTAAGCAATGTTCTGCTTATGGCTCTGTAAATGTCATACCATTGATCGCTATTCCAATGAGAGCCAACCTCGGTTCTAATATTCTCGGCGAGGAAACAACTCACAAAATAAATGCAGCAATTCAATATTGTTATACTCAATGGTGATCAAGGCTAAAAACCTTTTATGATATGCAAGTGGAGTGGATGTTCCCCTAAACGGGTTTTTGGAATCACTTAAAGATGTTACACCACTTTGAAAATTGAACCGTCAAAATGTGAGTCCCAAACTACAATTTCGTCTTCGTAGTGAATGCCATGACTATTACTTTATTATTTGGGTTAACGTTAAGTTCACCATTATAAAACTATGCCAATTGCTTTATGCATTAAATATAATTTTCCATCGAATTTCCCACAAATGATAATATACATAGAATTGGACATTAGATGACCTGACTAGTTGGGAGCCAGGTAATAAAGTAACTGTCGGTAATTTGTCGATAGATTTAGCTCTTATCATTTACAAGTCATTTGAAGAAGTAATTTTTCTTAAAGCATAACCATGATTTGTATGTTTTGAATGTGTTAGTACGAGCTTCGAATATCCACCACCAGTCCAGATGAAGAGAGCAATCTAAAGTATGAGTATCAATATCTAAAGCATAAATACATCGGTTTGAGTCAAAAATATTGATTTTTTATAAAATACGACTCAATCTGGTGAACATGCGCAGTCAAATTACCGAAGATTCAGTTCTCGGGAGTACTCTTTACAAGCACAAAACACGTGCTGCATAACCTTTAAACCAAATTCTAACCCACAAGTTTTATTTAAACGAACCTCTTTGGGAAGAGGCAGTGTTATTACGGTATAGTGCAATAACTGAGAGAAATTATATAGGCACAAGCGCCAAGCTCATAAAAACATACAATCTTTAATTGAGCCATCCATCCATCCATAATTGTACAGTAAATAATTGTTAGATTTTACTGTAGAAACCGAATGGCAACTCTCTTTGGTCTAAGCAATCGGTAGTGTGACGAATCCAGAGTTTGCGGAGTTCCCAAAATATTTAGAGCACCGGATTGATACGTTTGAATTCCACAGGCATGTCACATCTCGGAAATTCGAACTATGGCATCTCCAAGTGGGTTACAATAGATAGATCTTAGCTTGAAAATCACAATCGTCAATTCTCTTTCGAAACACTAGAAAAAAATATCATGTCAATTCCTAGCACAAAACATTTACGAGCTCACCAATCCTGAAAAGAAACTCACTAGCTATAGCAATACAAACACTTAACTCCAAACCTTTATGCTAGACCCAACCTTTACCAAGCTGTACAATATTATCCAAGCATATACTTATAACTCAACCACATGACTAAGGTCTCTGGGCATCAAAAGAGTAAATCAACCACTGGCCGCTCTAACGATATAGTGATATCGATCTTGAAACATTATTGTTTGATGGGACGCACCCATACTCACTAACATCCCTCCTAACGAGATAAACAACCCTACTTCGATGATGTGAAACCCAGTTTAAGGTGAGGTGCATTTCGGATTATAATTGACATTGACAGTTTATGACATCAAGTCAATACATCAGCACCTATCCCAACATTAATTTTTTTTTGACACTATTGCCAGCTTCGTTGATAATGAACGACTATCGGCTAATGTATGAGTTATGCTATCAACCGATGAAAAACTCTATTTTACCGCCTCTATCGCTTTGACATTCGTGGTGCAAATTGGGTTACACATATATTATATATTATTTGACAAACAATTGAAATAAACAATTGATAAAATAAACAAAACACTCAACCATCTTAAAGTAACCGGTTTTAAGCAGAATTCCCCTAACCTGACCAAGTGTGAAAAGTCATCTAAAGGTGAGATCGAGTAGTCGTCCAAAACATGACAAACGAAAACTACACCTTAACGCATTAACACTTCCTCCATACGACATCGTTAAATGCCTTTCGTGTCACGCATATAGTTCATGTGTAGTCATGTTCTCACCATTAATCATGTATTTACAAATAATTTGGAAACACATATCTGCCGGTTGTCCAAAACGTTTAAAAACGAATTATGCAATATCGACAACGTGCCAGTCCACAGTTTGTTCATTTCGTCTTTTGTATTTGCGTTTATTAATCATCGCAGATGATTTATTTGGCGGAATGTGTAAATATATAATTAACCGATCTATTGAGCCTATCTCAAAATAGCAAAAGTTTGGCCATGAACCCACCATTAAGCTGAGAAATAATCTCCTTGCAACCTGATACACTATTGTCTAGCTTTATTATACTCGTATTCTCAATGTCAAGCTTGTTGTCGTTATATACGAGTGTAAGCACGTGCCGGAAATGATAAATGTGCACATCTAACTCAAGGATACAATAAGCTAATCATCTTGATACTTCAACGTACAAAACTCGTATTCAATATCGCATATTGATGCGCTATTTGGATGCGCGCTATCAAGTCGTGTAGAAATTTGATTCGATTAATTATATTTTGGCTTGTATTGTTGTTTTTATGTCTAGGCGTCCAATTAACGATAATATAAGTTTTGTTTTGGGACAAAATCTTCGCAGAGAGTTCAAGGTTAACAATAACATCGTTCACACAATATTTAGCAGTCAATTGTTCCTATGCGCAATCAATCATACTATTTAAGAGCGGGGTAGGAGGAGAACCTCTGAACCATTGTTATAGACATGTTTGCCAAGCTATCGCTCACATACCCCGTTTGGGTAGACAAATCATTTTAGCAGCTAGATAAGAACAGTTGTTGTATCGAAGCACTTCTGCTTTACCCTCGATGGTTGGGTGGTGACTACTGATAACCATGCCTTCTGAAAGAGTTTACTTTATTCAAAACCCTTAAAGTACGGTTGATAATTAATTCCTAAGACACATGCAGACTGTAAATACTAAGTAATCTCCAGTTTTAACTACTAGTAATTCTGACTGTTTTACTATCTACCTTATGTTTCCTGGACACGTTAAAATTATGATAGAACCGAAAAAACAAACTAAATGACACTCCTAAGTCAAAAATATAGTGCAACAGAGTAAAATTCTTAAAACACCTTGACTTTTTAGCTCCAAACTGCATGTTTACATTTACTACGAATAGATTGCATGGGTATGTTTTACTATCTACCTTATGTTTCCGGGATACACGTTGGAATCATAGTGGAATCAAAAAAATAAAAGTAGATGATACTTTTACAGCTTAGGATAAAGCTCTAATCTGCATGGTTACATGCCAACTAATATATATTGCCCTTATACAGATGCCGTGGGCAGCTGGTAATATACTTAATACGCTTACACAACATGTGGAAAAGAGGTGAACTTAAAACTCCCCATAATACAGCGTCCCCAGTAGAATTCAAACGACCGAGGGTCTACTGCAATGAGAAAGGACCAACTTTTTTCAATATAGAAAGGGGATCTTTCACATCTGCTCACACATAGTCAGATTTTAAAAAGTTCTATCAAAGGAGCATATGCGGCTTGCACGAGAAATTATGAGAATAATCCTTGAAATCCACTTACAGGCTCTTCACTGGCTTTGCACCAATAACGCGATAGAGGACTACTTTGAGATGAACTTATAAACACTTAGTAGAATACATATTCTGTTAGATGGACAAGAAATTTATTAAATTGAAGGGTTTCGTAAATAAGGGAGATGGTATTCTTCCTGTATAGAAGTGGTACTACCATATCTGGTTTGTATCTTAAGATGCAGGTAGCTAAACTTGTAACTTTGTTCGTTATACCAAAAGGCTGATGACGTTTTGACACCGAACCCAAGGCGTATTTACCAATTGGCCTTAATTTGCAGGTATTAAATCAGCATATTAGCAATCTAGAAAATCCAATGTGACGTTTATAGGATTAAGAGGTCATTCTTTGAAAAGTAAATCGCCCTCTACGGTTTAAGTACCCATTTTATCTTTTTTTAATGACCTGGTTATAATTATTAGAATTCTCCCTATAAACCTTATCAGACTTTGTAAGAAGCTTCATAGTGTGGTAATGGAACATAAAAAATAAAATAATCTATGGCTTAGATGCCGTAAACGGCCCTTACCGCGGTCTCAACTGAGACCTTACGAACCAATTTTAACGATTGGTGCACATTGTAGGTGGTCAACCCAACGAATGTTTTTACAGACAAACGCATTTTATGTCATCCGGTGGCATGTTAATTTTTGGTCAGCGGCGAGAATCGAACTCGAGACCGCGGCGTGATAAGAAAGCTCTCTTACCATTAAACTACGACCGACGACCGGCGGTAATGGGTTAGCGTGAAGTTTATGACAAATGACAAAATGTGTATGTATGTAGTAGTAAAAGTGTAGGAATACAGTAAAACCTTACAACAGTAATAAACACATTTATTAAAAAATGTTATACTATTTTAACTTTTATATTGAATTGTATGATAGTTACATATCTAAAAATGTGATAACAAATAATAATATTATATAAATATAATCTGCAAAAAATTGAGAGTGTGAGATTTCGAAATTCAAAAAGTGTTACACTTTTATTGTGTAGGCCAATCTTTGACGGCCAATGACAGGCATTTCTAGAGATGTCTAAGTGAATCTGAGTATTCCACCATATAGGTGGATGTCAACTGGACACTTTGAACAATTCATGATATTAGCGTGACCCTCAAGGGGTGAGATATAGAAAATATATAAAAAATGTTACACTTTTATTGTGTAGGCCAATCTTTGACGGCCAATGACAGGCATTTCTAGAGATGTCTAAGTGAATCTGAGTATTCCACCATATAGGTGGATGTCAACTGGACACTTTGAACAATTCATGATATTAGCGCGACCCTCAAGGGGTGAGATATAGAAAATATAAAAAATGTTACACTTTTATTGTGTAGGCCAATCTTTGACGGCCAATGACAGGCATTTCTAGAGATGTCTAAGTGAATCTGAGTATTCCACCATATAGGTTGATGTCAACTGGACACTTTGAACTATTCATGATATCAGCGCGACCCTCAAGGGGTGAGATATAGAAAATATAAAAAATGTTACACTTTTATTGTGTAGGCCAATCTTTGACGGCCAATGACAGGCATTTCTAGAGATGTCTAAGTGAATCTGAGTATTCCACCATATAGGTGGATGTCAACTGGACACTTTGAACAATTCATGATATTAGCGCGACCCTCAAGGAGTGAGATATAGAAAATATAAAAAATGTTACACTTTTATTGTGTAGGCCAATCTTTGACGGCCAATGACAGGCATTTCTAGAGATGTCTAAGTGAATCTGAGTATTCCACCATATAGGTTGATGTTCGTTTGATGGATACTCTATTCTATTGTCTTAGTTATATCACACGCTTCAAAGGTATATTGTTGTTTCTTAACCTTACATCTGGATCCGTTCTATTGAAATGTTTATAATAATTTCTTAGCTTTTGCTAATAGTGGCTGTTAACAGGTTTCCAATTACTAACACAGACACATTTTTTTTGTCAATATTTTTTGTCATAAACTTCACATTAGTCGGTAATGGAACATACAGGAAGGATTTAACATCCAGTCGCCATTGTGAATGACACACGGTTAAATTTGTCAAAAGAACAAATATCTAGGATGATTCTAGATCAGAATCTGACTTGAAATCAATAAAGTACCGAGATCTATAATAAAGTCACAGATGCTTTCTAGGTCTATCAAAAGCTTTATCTCTGTCATTCGATATAGTTGCCTGTTCATTAGTAGCCTGAATATAGATTGGACGGCTAGCCTTAAAGGAATTATAAAAGAGAAGCACTCAGAATTTTAAATATTCCATTGACTGGTTTAACTATAGCCAATAAAACACGTATGTTAAGGTTAAAACAATTCAGGGCATAGCAATGGATAGTAATTCCCGAAGCTGATGTTAGTCTAAAATATAATCGTTTCAACCTTTGCTATTCAACTTTATCATGCAAACGGAGTCCTTTCGATTTGACCAGTGCGTCCTTGGACGCGTTTGAAGTTAGACCTAACTTAATCCTAACCAACAAAAACAAACAAAAATTTGTATGTATGGGTTAAAGCTTAAAAACAATGACATTCAGGCGAAATATTGAATTTTAGAAAAAACATAATATCAATATTAATAAATAATTATAAATAAAAAATATGAAATAATAATTATAATTAATCAAAAATAAATTTTTAAAACAATAAGATTCCCAAATTCAATAAAATATTAACTGACCTAAGAATTTAGGATTTTCTCACTATCGTAAGAAGTATCGTAGGATTTTCTTAAGAAATTGAATATCTCGAGAACTAATATGTTTATCAAAAATGTGTTTGTTATTTTCTGAAAGGTCACAATCAGGACTACTTACATTCCAAGCCATTTGAAAAGCTAATTATTTTTACGGCGTCAATTCAATTTTTAGTAAGCTTTACTATGGTAAGAAGTTAGGATTCTCTTAAGAAATTAGCTTTTCAAATGGTTTGGAATGTAAGTAGTCCTGATTGTGACCTTTCAGAAAATGACAAACACATTTTTGATAAACATATTAGTTCTCGAGATATTCAATTTCTTAAGAGAATCCTAACTTCTTACCATAGTAAAGCTTACTAAAAATTGAATTGACGCCGTAAAAATAATTAGCTTTTCAAATGGTTTGGAATGTAAGTAGTCCTGATCGTGACCTTTCAGAAATGACACACTTATTTGATTCTTTAACAATATTTTGTTATTTTTGTATTTTTTTTAATGAACATTTAAACAAACATTTATGGCATATTTTTTGAGTATTTATAATGGCAATAATTTATTCTCCTAAATGTCATTGTTTTCCTATATTTACCAATACATTCAAACTTTTATGATATTTTTTTTGTTTAAGATTATTTTAGTTCTAACTTCAAGCGTGTAAACAGGCATGTGAAGTTAGACCTACAGTAATCCTAAATATAGTTCTACTCTAGTTAGGTCTAACTTCACATGCATGTCCTTGGTACAATTATACCCAGTATTTTGTTTATAAGATCATAACTTGCATATAACTTCAAACGATATCATGTTAATCTGAGTTTTATTTAAAGATTGGACCCATAGACGAAATGCTTATATATGTATGTACACATATAGAGATCGGTTATTCAATTCAGACCTTTGTGACTGCGATCCGATATAAGAAATCCAATCACCGAGATTAGGTTAGGTTAGATTAGATTAGAGTAGCTACTAACGTACACTTAGACCGTTGCCGGTCCGTTGTGATACCACAGCATCTTAGTCCCTTTTACCCCTAACACTCTATTGGAACCATCCTGAGCTACTAATGTAGCGTAAAATGTCCCGCACCTTAATATCTGCAAGATCTGAAAGGTTGTGCATTACATACCTACCCAAGTGTATATGCCTTCTTAGTGCCAGGGACAAGAGCACAGGAAGTGAACAAGCGTCTCTTCCTCCTCCTCGTCCATACAGCTTCTACAGAAGTCATTTGTTTCTAGACCCAATCTTCTTGTATGTTCACCGAAAAGGCAGTGCCTCGTTAATATTCCTACTATTCTTCTTAGAACTCTCCTCTCCAGAGAGATTAAGGCCCTGGAGCGATTCAGCCTTGGCCACATTTATCTCGCACTCTCGCATTTGAGGATGTTAGACCACCTCTCCAGTGCTAAAGCTTCTGCCCTTTTCCTCAGAGCCAGTCCAAGCTCTGCTGTAGGCCTCCCCATATTGGCCCTTTCAGGCTTCAGCTGAAGGGTTGTACCTTGCCTAGCTAGTTCGTCTGCCCCTGCAGATACATAAGAACGGGTCTTACTACGGCAGTGTAGAGCCAGTGTATCAGCTCCGGTTTGAGACCTCAACGTCTACCTATTGCACACGAATACATCGCCGTCGTAGCTTTACTGATTCTCTCCAAGATGTTCGGCTTCCAGCTTAGTTAACTGTCTAAGAATACACCCAGAAATCTCGCTTTATCAGTAAAAGCCAGTTTAGTGCCATTTCCGGTAGGTGGGTCAACTGCCGGAATTTTATATTTCTTAGTGAAGAGTACCAGCTCAGTCTTAGATGGATTGACTTCCAATCCACATTTACTGGCCCATCTTGTAATAATAAGAAGAGCATTCTGCATTACCTTCTTAATGGTCGGTAAAAATTTACCTGATACCATGATCGCCACGTCATCAGCGTAGGCAACCACTCCTATACCCTCCCTCTCCAACTTCAGATGTAATCCAGAGAAGAGGAGACAGGACTCTCCTCTGTGGGGTTCCCCTAACCACTCGCCTTTTATGGTTGCCTCCCCCAACTTTGAGTTTACAGTCCTGCTTCCCAGCATATGACTGATCAACTTGATTATGGAGGATTCCATTTTCATGAACGATAATCCTTTTAGGATTGCATCTGACTGAACGTTATTAAAGGCGCCCTCAATATCAAGAAAAGCTACCATACAATACTCCTTTGAGTGAATTGAACTAGTTCCAGCAGGGTCGTCTTCATAAATTTGGCTGTATTTACCTAAAACTACATAGTTCGATTACATCCGCATGCGAAAAATTAAGAAAACATGAATTAAGAGAAGATGATTAAGAGAATCTCTCCCCGTACTCACAATCTTAACTGTTTATATTATAATTAAGACCCCCGTGCTCACAATCTTAACTGTTTATATTATAATCAGTATATTGTTCACTTTGCTAACACAGTGATGATCTATAACAGTTATCATTGCTAAATCAGAATCGCTGAAGATTAAATGCTTTGGTCAATTATGAATTTCATTTTGTTTTTATGAAAAACATTCATATAAATATTATAGGAACCCGGCCAACGAAACTATAAGGGTGGGATCGTCCCCACCTTTAATTAGTTTTAAAGAAATCATTTCAATTCGAATCTTTTCGGATTTCTTTTTGCAATTTCTTTTAACGGTTTATCAATAATTGATTGGTTCGCAAAGTACACCTTTCGGTCTCTTATACCTCAATTATCTGGTGCTATAGATCTATGAATGCAGATTGAGTCTGAACTACAATCAAAAACTTGTTCGTCTGGACATTGTGAGAGGCTACTGCACTCGAAATGGTG
The DNA here is from genome assembly GCA_963932295.1 of Tipula lateralis. NCBI lineage: Eukaryota > Metazoa > Arthropoda > Insecta > Diptera > Tipulidae > Tipula > Tipula lateralis. Next base: position 116,013,747 of record OZ010736.1, read on the forward strand.
GTCCAGTCAAAAGTATTGAGTTTACTCGACGATTACTGCATCCAAGTGGTCAAAAGTGAGCATAATCTATATATAATTCAAGCCCACCGTACCTTTCTTTCTAAAACGTAACTTCACTACCTCCATTACGCTAAATACGCAAAACGTATACTTACTAAGTGTGGATGACATTTGAGCATCATTTTAAATGCAGTATCATTTCTTTTATGTTATTATAATCTACCTCATCAACATTTAAGATGACCTCTAATCTGTCTGTCCACTAATTGACTTTAGTGTCGTCAAAACTATTTAATGATTCAGCTACTGTTGCAAACTGGATGTACACAAAACAATGGATGTAAATCGATACTCTCTTATACATGAATAGAGTGGCCATAATTACTAAAGATTATGGAATGTTGTACAGAAAACATTAATTATGACTAAAACTTAAAAATAAGCTCGAAGGTTACGTCTAAATTATGAAACTAGTTTGAAATCAACATGTTTTCTATCTTGATGGCAAACGGTTGAATGCGATAAAGCACATCGCGTTTTTACATGTGGTAACATAAATTCAGGCGAAAAATGTGCAATATATAAAATAATGAGGCTATATTCTACGACTTTATTTTATTATAAACGAGTGCGGTGATTAATGACCATTTTTGCTAGTTAGATTTATGTTAAGTTAGGGCTGCTGTGGGCCGGCCATTTGAAAGAGTCTTGATGCATGCGTTCACTCAAGGGCAGGTATATTTACTGAACACAACAATAGCAACTTTATCCACATAAACTACCACCTTAAATCAATCAAACAGGTAATGATCAAATACCATAAGAGATCGAACAAAACACTACCTTGCGATGTGCCTCCAATCATAAGTTTGCTTACGGAACAACGAACAATCTCAGATGCGCAACTGCTCGAGTGATATTAACATTATTAAGCCACCCTATATTCACAGAAATGGTTATCATTGAATATTCATTATACCCTAGAGATTTCTTAATTTACCTTAATTTACAGTTTGTCATCCAGCCTAGATAATTTGTTTATTGCCCAGAAAATATTCTGCCTGTAAACTACTTGACATGCGGCACATGCAGTGGAAGTCAAATAACTTATAATACTATAAGGGAAATCGTGTCAATTTTCATAGTAAATGCCAACGACAGCAGAAATATAAGTTTCGATGAAGATTTCTAGATGGCATACCAATACATTTAAACGAGAACAATAGATGGCACGCGAAGTAATTTTTTAATGAAATGACATAATTTAAAAAAAAAACAAATTTTATTTTATTTATTATTATTTATAAATATAAGCCCATTCGCTTCAAAAATTTCCAATTTCGATTATAAAATTAAATTTGTTTTTAAAATTTTAAATTTTTGTTTCGTTAATAATTCGTTGAATATAAAAAACTACGATCAGAAAATGTAAACATTTCGTTCAACTACTACTAGTGCCATCTTTTAATCCTCTCCATAATTATATCATGTTGGCACATAATATCGACGCGATTTTCCTTATAGTTATTATCAGTTATTTGATGGAAGTAGTCTTTCACTTTCTCTGAACAACTACTGAACTGCCCTAAACATGAGTTATAGTAGTAATTCGAATGAATTATTGTATTATTCGTTCTGGTTAAGGTTAGCCTTACATAACTTAGCTTGCTCGTAGGTATCCTCTATTTTATTACAGACGGCCCACTTTAGCCTTTTTTATTTCGTTTGAAGTATGAGTACAGTTTGAAGAATTGCTTATAGGCCAGTCTACGTTAGATCTCTCCAAAACTTGCTTACAGTCAAAAATTCAGCTGCTCTCATTTTTCTTTTGTTTTGAAGATCTTTCTGCATTTTTGACAGAAAGTCAAAAAATAAAGTAACCAAGATATCCCAAGAAGTTGATTTTAAGACAAATATTTACTAAACCTCCTTTAAAAGCATCTGATATCTGTCTACTAAGTCATCATAAGCTATTGTTGTTTGTTTTTGCTTATTAAAGTAGGCTTGCACCAAATATTACATTTAGATAGGCTAGTACTCATGATAAAACTACGAAGTAACCCACCTTATCTATTTGTTTCTGTACTGACGATGACTCTAATTTGACGGTTTTCAAAAAAGATTGAAAATACATACGTATACTTACTCCTGGACAAAATACACCATGGTTACAGACAGCATGACAGTCGGTACTAAACTACTATTATTAGACAATCACAAGACAATCACAATTCTAATCTACTAGTCTGCAATTGCCAATCAGTATTCTCCAGTCCGCAACTATTACACTCCTGGACAAAATCAACGCATTTTTTTTGTAATAAAATAAAATCCCCCTGGACAATTTCAGTGGAACTGGTATCAAATGATCCCAAATTTATAATTTTCTCAAAAGAGGCACAAATGTGGCGTTATGGAATTATAGCGGCTATTATTCATTGCAAAATGTTAAAATGTGTCGAACTATTTTTTTTTTTTAATTTTTAAAAGCGGTTTATAAACATTTAAACTAGCTTTATTACAATTTAATTTGATTAATTTAATAATGAGTATTTCCCCCCCGTGCCCTTATTACAGCTTCCATCGTTCTGGGCATACTAAGTAGAATGCTTTGTATCATTTCTTGTGGAATGAGATTCCACTCTTCTTGCGCTGCAACTCTCAGCTCTGCTGTCGAATCTGGTGCAGGATTTCTAGCTCTAATACGGCGTTTTAGAATGTTCCACACGTGTTCTATCAGATAAAGATCAGGACTCATTGGTGGCCACTTAAGTGCACGAATGCCAATATCTTGGAGATATTGTCGTTCCGTTGCAGCAACGTGGACTGGAGCGTTATCATGCATTAACACAAAACTGTCATAACATATGAAGCCCACATATGGCAAAACGTGATCGCCAAGAATGTTCCGAGCATACCAGTCTGCATTCATCCTCAAATCAATCTCCACCAGCTCCGTACGGCCCTCCCAACTGATTCCATTGAACCTCCACCAAAGCTTACAGTATGCACCATGTTACACGGTGCGTAGCGTTCTCCAACTCTTCTGTATACAAGATTACGTCCATCTGGTTTTCATAATTGGATTCTGGTCTCATCTGAAAAGAGAACAGTGGTCCATTGATCAGTTCCCCAATTTGCATGAGTATGAGCAAATTCTAAACGGCTGGATTTGTGGCGGGGATGAAGCCGTGGAACTTTTACGGGCCGTTTTGGAGTTAGGTTCACTTCTTTTAATCTTCGTCTAACTGTTCTGACACTAATATTCACTTGACGCGCACTAAGTAACTCATTTTTGAGATGAGTAGAAGTTTGCTTTCGATCTCGTAATTTAAAAATCGATCATCATGCTCGGTTGTGCACCTTTTACCGAAGACTGATTAATTCCTAATTTTCGTGCCATTTGTACTTGTGTATAATCTTCCTGATACAATGTGACCACTTTAACCGCCTCCAGCTGTTGAACAATGGATTTTATATTAGGTGTTTGCTTTAGAACACATTTACACGAACTAGTGGTACTATTGATACGCAATGGAACTATTGATATGCAATGGAACAAAAGCCGTTCGTTGCGTTGGATTTCAAACACAATGCACTTTTGATTAAGCATTTTTGAAAAATGTAATTTATTGGCTTGCAGTAAACTTTATTCAAGGTGGTTTCTGATAAAAATATAAATGTGCTATCATTTGACACTAGTAGTATTAAAATTGACCTGCGGGATTTTTTTTATTACAAAAAAAAATATGCGTTAATTTTGTCCGCGAGTGTACCTACAGCGAGAATCTTGAGCAGAAAACAAACCAAGGTTACCTCTACATTTATCCTAAACTCCACCACGGTCACATTAGACTTCTTACCTGAGTGTGAGTAATCCATGAGAGCACACTACTTCCTTTTTGATATTGATCTCCGAGTAGACGAAGAGTGTATCTATAATTTCTTCCGCATTTTGTTACAGGTAGTATTTAAGGTCGAACTCTATGGCTCTACCACCACAAGAATATTAGGTCAGAGCTTCTCGAGTCGAGACTCTCTATACCGCCTTTTTATATATATATATATATATATATATATATATATATATATATATATATATATATATATATATATATATATATATATAGCATCTGTGACTATCAGTTTGACCTGCTTCAGATGCCAATTGGAAGTCAGTCCAAAATTAGTCCTCATTATATAGAAGGAGGTGGCGGCTGAGACGTTTACCATTTTTTTCTAGTTGATGACCGTTATATTATCATCCTCCTGGGACCTTTCAATTATGCAGCATGTAATGCAGCAAGGCACATATTCTAACAATTCAATCGTCATAATGTGAAAGTGTAGTTGATAAAATTCGGTGTATGTGACTCTTTTTAAATGTTATTCTCGGAGTTTCACAACTGTTGTGAGTTACGACAAGTAAGTATTCTAGATTTCTGTCGACTTCGGCAATATACCAGAGATCTTGATGATGATATACCAGAGATCTTGTTCTAATTTTGGAACCCATAATCTCATTTAATGCACGACTACTGCTTGACTTCGCAGATAAAGTGGCAGTATGTTTTATCACCTTTTGCATGCTAACATGCTGTTCATCCTCTTCCACAAACTACTATTTACGAAGTATATATTGATCGTATATTGAAAACACGCATCTATTGATCATTTGGGATATTTTAGAACTGTTTTTTCCTCTCACTCAGGCTCCATTGACATACTGTCGCATCTATTGATCATTTGGGATATTTTAGAACTGTTTTTTCCTCTCACTCAGGCTCCATTGACATACTGTGGCATCTCTTCCCAGACTTACAAAAATCTGTTTGTTATTCGAATGAAGCCCCGATAGTTCCATGGTGGATGTAAACCTTCAATTTCTTCAATTTAATATTACCAATTTTATTTACTGCGAGTGCTTTTATACTCAATTAAAATTTGTAATTTAAGAGACGAGCTTTTATTTTCAATCTACGGTTCAATCTACCCTTGAAGTTATAAAGTTTGCTTGTGAACAGGAATCTATGTTTGCTCGTATATACTAGTAATCTACTTCATCATTTTGACTATGTGCTGTTGGTAAGACCACATTCTTAGCGGTGTGTTGTAGGATAATCTGCCCAAACTCAGATGATGTCCACCATAAGTTTGATTGCTTAACAAGTACAAGCTAATATAAAATAATTGTTTTTGAGACAATTTCTGTAGGGTTTCAACGGTACCACCACGTCCTGGTTCTTCTCAATATTTATCGAAGACCTGAATTTATTGAAAAAGTTCTCCAATGTCGGACTGTATGTCTGTTCTATCTTTATTATCTGTTTTGGGGCTCAAAGCTCTCCCAACCCTTTCGCGGTTCTCTTATTTACGTCCTTTACATACTTATTTACGTCCTACATAGCCAAATCGAGGACGTTCGATAAGTCCGATTTACGTGGATCCATCTGCACATTACATATAGCCCATGTGCGCTTATAATACACACACGGAAGCTGGGTTGGGCTCATAAGTTCTGCACTCCAACAGGGGTATTTTAGGTATTTGTGAATAAATGTCTCAGACAAATCAAATAAAATGTCATTGGAGTGGAACTCGCAAGGAAAGAGAAAAGTGGGAAGGTCAGCAATGACCTAGAGAAAAAAATCGTCAAATTAAGGGCAGGAACTAAAATCAATAGCCACAAATAGAGTAGATGGTTCAGTCTATTGCACCCAATGCTCCTAAGATCGGAAAATTCAACTTTTAAAACTAAAAAATTTATAAATTGTTTACAAAATCGTGAACTAGATGGCTAACATTTATACAGCGAACAAATAAACAACAACGCAATAAATGTGTATCAATAAACTTTCATTCTAGATTTGGTTGTTTGGGTTTGACATTATATGACAGTCACGTGGTGCAATGTATATAAATGGTGTTCAATTGTCATGTAGTTGGCATGTTTGTGCAGTTGAACAAATTTAATCCGAATCATACATATTCATAGTAGGTGATACGTAATATTGTATACAAATCAATTGCAACCCACCTCCCTCCATCGATTAAGTTTATAACGTTCACCTCTTTTACAACAACAACAACAAAATAGTATCGATTTTTCCAACATTCCACTTTTCCATTTTGTATCTATGTCTCTCCCTCATAATTGTGTGCTACTCTTGCCTTAAACAAAACAAAAACGAATTCTGACACATTTCCATTTTTTTTTTTGTTTTTCTATTGTTTTTCGCCATTTTCGTTTTCAGTTCTCGACACATCGTGTACAGAGCGCGAACGTATATGTGCGTATCAACATTTAGTATAAATAGGTTTTGTTAGTTTAAATCCGGCCATGAAAATTTGGAAAAATTTCATAAATTTTCCAAGCAAAGTTTTAACGTAAATCAACCCCGTGGTTTTTAGTTCTTTCATTTGCTATACGTGCGTGTGGTGTGTGTAGCTGTGTATATATTATATAGAGTGTAATAAGTGAAAATAAATGGGCTAAGCTGTGCGTTGCGACGACACACAAAAAACAAAAAGGGAAAATTGCGTAACATTTTCACATCGAATTAATTAAATTAAAATTAAATTGTCGAAAGGGTGGTGTGGTGGTGAGCGGATGAAAACATATAATCGAACAAAATGAATAACTATTTAGTGCTAGTTCTGGTCATTTGTATCGAAAGTTATGAAAGTTTTGGTGTACGGGAGGATACACATTTCATCCAGAAGCGTATGGAGCTCGAATCGTGTATTGGTATGTTGAATATTGTTCAAAAATGTATACAGAGGTGGAGAGACCTATTTTACTGATATGGGAAAATCGATTTTTTTTGTTTGGTTTTCAAATAATATATTGTTGTCCTATTCCAAGTATATAGTTCAGCTTTAAAGCAGTTTCTATAAACATGTGGAATATTTAATCAAAAATTTACGTTTTTACAGCTGATTTTAGTTCCTTTTCCTCATCTAAAGTGCCCTAGCACGGTTGTATAATCTGATATAATAATAGTTAATATTTAACACTACATCTGTTGAGTGTACTAACTCAGTTCGAATCCCAATAAGTGCGGAGAAGCCAAAGACATTTTTCATCACGTCATATTTTTTGTCAGATCATTCAACACAAGAAAAAACAAGCTGCTGTTCGAATCACCATTTGATTGCGATCAGTGCTGTGAATGAACACATCTCCGAGCCCTTGTTCAAGTGCAAAATTCATGGGTCGACCCATCTTCCATGTCAGTACTATAGGCTGGCATAGAGCTATGCAATGTGCAGATGGTTCTACGTAAATCGGACCTATAGCTATTACTACAATCGCGTAAGGTAGGACGTAAATAAGCGAACTGCGAAAGAGTCGGGAGAGCCCCAAAACAGATCGGAATAATAAAAAAAATAAAAAAAACAAGAGACTAGCTGGTAATTTTCACTAGAAGCAAGAATTTTGAAAGTGGTTAGAACCATACATATCTGAAAAGAAAACTTTAAAAATACGGAGAAATAAATACCTCACACACTGCAACACTCGAGACGGTGGTGGGTTTGCTCTCACTTGATCTTAATATCAAAAGAGGTAGATATAGAGTTGGTTAAATCTTAAGGCTTCTAGATTATTAGTAAGAAATGGAACGTGTTGTCCGATAGTTTAACCCGATTGGAGGCATCTACAATTGATATCAGACCTGAGACATCTTTTAGATATAAGGAATATCTCCTATTACTTTAACGGTTATACTAGTTCTACTCAAACAACTCTAACATAGTACTTTGAGGATCATGTTGCGGGTATTCTTACTGGCCACTGTTCTTTAGGTTAATCACATATTCCAAATGAAAATTTATAACAAAGCAAGAAGAAACAGAAACTGTTGAGCACTTCCTGTGCTTTTATTCTGCATATTCTCTCCATAGACTGAATTGCTTTGAAACACGGTTCCTAAAATAAGTATATTGCGGAATAGTGCGGTAATACTTGGAGTCAAAAGGTGGGCTCAAAAAGTATGCCTCTCCAAACGCTCGACAGTTCATTCTGTCATGGTCTCTTGTTTCAGACTCATGTTTCATGAAAGTAGTGACTATCGATAATTCTCTTGAAAGTCCTTGTCAGGACAGACTCTACAAAAAAAATATCTAGCTACTAATCGTTCTTAACATTTAAGTAAAGAAAAGAGAACAGACTTATATAGAGTGAAAACTTCTGATCCGGTAATATCTAGGACTTTCAGCCTTCAAGAGAATACAAGTGTGACTCACTCCACGATTTAAGATGATTTCCAATCCTTCCTGTAAGAGACTAGAACATATATTCGGTCTGGTCCTAGTGTTATACATTTTGAGAATGAACCGATGCTCCATCGAATTCAAACTTAAGTCACCTCCATGGCTACCAAGACGCAATCGCTGAAATCTAGTCTTCTAGTAAATCTAAGTTTGCTTAGCTTGGCCACAAATGGCTAGACTAGACATAGATTTGCTATCGGCCTTTAATCTCGGAGTTTGTTTCTCCAGCCGATGCAAAATCCGAAGATACTTGAAACGAACGAAAAATATTCATTAGTTCCCGTTCATCGAGTTTTCCATGCTGATCTTTGACAAGGACTTGAGCCAAACTTCTGAAACACTCGCGAAGCTGGCCCATCGTTCCGTTTGATTTTTGACTTCAATCCAGAGATTATCGTCTCTTTCTAGTCAAGTGGAGACGTGATCACGACCTTTACAACCTATTTTTATTTTAAAATATTTTTAAGCATTTTAGGCTATTAAATAAATGGATTATTCTCATATAATTTCAGTTCGATTCGACGTACACGAGGACACAATAATCCGAACTGAAGAATCGCGAGCAATTGGAGCAAAATTTCTCGATTATGCTGATCTTGGATCGCGCGAAGAATGCCTTCGCTTGTGCTGCGAAACCGATGGTTGTGATGTCTTTGTATTCGAAGAAAAAAGCCAAGGCACCTGTTTCCTATTCAAATGCGGGCCACCCGAAAATTTCCGTTGCAAATTTACAAAGCACACAAATTATTCGAGTGCCGTGTTAACACCGTTGCGGCAAGTAGTACCACCACCAACGCAAGCCTCTCAAACAAGAGTCGTTAACGTAGGACTATCGCAGCATGAAATGGAATTGAAGAATTTACGTGATGGCAAGCAAATTGGCAGGTATTTACCCCGTTCCTTCCATTTTTTATCAATAAACTGAAATATAATTTATTTATGTACGCAGAGAGAAAACTACAACATTGATACCACCGTTGGGCATCCGTGTGATGCCAATAGAAAAAATAACAACAATTCCACCATTGGCAGCGGCTACATCATCAAAATGTAGTCGATTTCAATTTCCTTGCCATTCGGGCGAATGTATAGCCGTTTACAATGTCTGCGATGGAATACCACAATGTGACGATGGAAGCGATGAGGGCCCAGAATGTCCTACAGCCAGTGTAATGAATGCAAAACCAACAGCGAATAGTAATCAGCCAGGAACACGTTTAGATGCGTTAAATAACAGCAACAGTAATAATAATATGAGTAATAGTGTTAGTATTAGCAATAGTAATGACGTGAATAGCTTTGATAAGAATGCAAACAGTAATCTTCAAAATGCATACAAAAATTTAAACAATGAAGTCGATCGTATTCAACAGGCACAAATACAGAACAGTCAAATGCTGTCGCGCAATCTATTGCCACCTATGATCGTAAGCGCAAACAGTCAAATTTTGGATCATAAACCGGTTGAATTACAAAACGGTCCACAATCGAACAACGTTTTCCATGAAAAACTGTCACGAAACCGAGAAGATCCAATTACTGCTCCACAATGGCCGGGAATGCATCAGCAAAATAATGGACAATATTATGGTAATGCGCTATTTGCCAACACATAAATTAACAATTAAATCTAATCTTTTGTATTACAGAACCCGACAGTCATATATTCAACCACAAGGGTGGCCTTCAAGTATCAACAAATAATTTACCATCCCAATATGGAGCCAACACGATGTACGACAGCCCAAATTATATTCCAATGTCACGAGAAAATTCAATGTCCGTGCAAGACACGTATCGCAATATGCTATCAAACCAACAGAATTGGATGCCCGATCGACGCATTCAACAGAGTATTGATTGGCCATCACAGCAACTATTGCCACAACAGATGTATGACAATACAATGCCGATTAATCAACAACAACAACAACAGCAGCAGTCGGTTATCGGACTTTTGCCACCCGAACTACCGCCAAAACAACAAATGATTCAGCAATCCACAATGTTGAAACCAGATTGGCAAATGCGTTCAAATCCATCACTTCAATCGCATGATGTGATACCACAATTTCCCGCACCGGAAAAACTCGATAAACCGAACAATAGTGCACCAAAACCCGATCAACAAACCTCGAGTAGCGAGGATTCCGACGACGATAGTGAATATGAATTGGACGATGTCAAAACAACGGAAACACCGAAAAAGAAACCAAAGAAACACAAGAACAAATCGAAGGCTAAAGATCAAGATGATTCCGATACAGTGATGGAAAACAAACCGCATAAAGGAAAAACAAGCGAAAAAAATGTTGATCATCCGGTGCACGAACAACTAAAATTGATTAAAACCGATTTAGAAATTGAATTTGCCGATCATGATGGACCGGCCGAACGACCCGGCGGTGCTGTCTTGTCACTTACGTTGGGCGTTATAATAACAGCGACCCTAGCCGTACTCGTCGGGTGTCGTATGCGAGCGGTCGGCCGACGTATACGACGCACCGGTAAAAGTTCATATGCACACGAAGCTGACTTTTTAGTGAACGGAATGTACCTATAAACGCAAGAAGTTTATATTGTCGCGTGCCAATATTTTGTCCATGGCACTATAGATTTTATATCGGTATAACGACATCACATAATCCCCAATAGAACATAATCGATTTACTATAAGAATTAAGAATAATTTTATTATTGAAGAACATTTCAAGCAGGGCTGTGTATTGTAAATTTTAATTAATTAATTAAATTGTTTTTATTTGGATTTAATTAAACAAAAAATAGTTGTTTGGAATAATTTGGGTACACTGAGCACCAGACGACGAAATAATAACTATCGACAGTCCATGACACCAAGTGATCTGAATTGGCACACATTATCAATCCATCCATTATTTATTTTGCATGGCGAGCGTAATTTTATCCGAATCGCTGGGTGTCATGAACTGCATCGATTACAATAATTTGAAATGCAAACCGTGCCTTCAAACTTTTAACTATTGATGTAAAACCTGACAATGTCAACACATCAAATTAACATAATGCGCCGAAGCTCAGCGAATCCACAATTTGCATAATCCTTAGCAGTTGGTAGGTGCATAGCTTACCAATCGATCGAAGTGATTTTTTCGATCGAACCGTTTGATCGATTTTCAAGCAAACCCAAATATGTAAATGTTTAATGAACATACATGTATGATGTTGTAATTAAAAATAATAAACTTATATATAATAAAATTATAAAATAAGTTAATTAATAGTTTAATTAATATATTTATTAATATTTAAATTAACCAAACAAAAAAAATGTTAATAAAAAATAAAAATTTTAGAATAAAAATTATTACTGTAAGTTTATGTATGGTTGTATAATTGTTGTGTGTCCGTCCCCTATGAACCACGATGTGGTTCTCATGCCCTGTATATCTTTAACTAATTCTTACATTAAATTTAAGGTAGTGGTGTAGAGCCGGACTGTCACCTCACCTTGTTGGAAAATTTATAAATTAGATACTAAATTGTAAAATATCCACCTTGGACAGCTTTATGGTAGCTAAACGGTTAGAATGGCTTTAGAAACATGGTGAACTTCTGGCCTAGTAACCTTCAAGCTGGCGAACGATAGCAGCAAATGAAAGTCCAAAAAACCCATATTAGGAAATAATACCTCAGGTGGCAATCCCGCATTGCAGCAAATATTCACCCTCTTCGGAGGTTGACATCTTGGATTCTGCGGAGGCTCAATCATTGCTCAAACAAAAATGTAAACCCCATCGGCTCAGACAACTTCATGAGCAAAAGTACTGGAGACAATCCATTTAGAATAGGTACGTTAATGGTGAAGGGCACGAAGTATCTCTGTAGAAAATATATAGTCAAAAATTAAAGAGTCTTAGCAGGGAAATAACAGGCAGTTCACAACTAATTGTTTTTTTTTTTTTTTTTTTAATTATTTATTTATTACAACTGATTTACAGATCATCTAGTAATTTATCTTGCATTATTATTTAAATTCACGATTGAAGGGTTATAGCCCTTAGGCTAGTCCCTTTTATATAATTTTATTATATTTTTAGCCGATCCAGGTTGGATCTAGTAGATCAAGTGGTTTCTTCCTTCGCAGCCTTCTCACTGGATTAGTGTCACCCAACATTCGACGAATTTCAGCATTTTTATGTTGACCAATCCGTTGCATCTGTTTTCTTGCATATTTATTTATTTCTATACGCTAACGAAATCCATCTTCAAATCTCTATGGATGTTGTCATATCTCACGTACCACGGTGCATTTACTATTCCACGTAGGACTTTGCTTTGGAATGACTGGATGATATTGACTTTGGTTTGCTTTGTTCAGCCCCAGAGCTGAGTACCGTAAGTCCATACAGGCTTAAGAATTAGCCGGTACAGTAGGAACTAAGGGCCAATTCATCTTTCTGTATCTAATGTTTAATTCTTCTTTTTTCTTTTTCACATGCTCTTTCCATTTTAGTTTCGCAGCCATTTTAGTTTCTTTCCATTTTAGTTTCCGTTGAAAACGGAATGACTGAACCATTAAGATTAATACAATGAAACGAAAACGTATCTAACGATTTTTTGTAAATAACAATAGATTGCGAATTAGGTACTAGCATTTAAGACAAGTCCATTGGAAATAGACCAATTATATACTCTATCTAAATCCTCGTTAACCATTAGTAGAAGAAATATTACTAACAATAGAATGCTGATCTAACTTACTATTTCTATAAATTTGGACATCATCAGCAAAAATGTGAAACGAAAAATGGTGATACGAGGATGATATGTCATTAATGTACAGAAAATAATAAAGGACCAAGTACCGAACCTTGAGGAACACCTGAAGTAACTGGAAGAAAATTAGAATAACAACTACCAAAAACTGTCTGTGAACGGTCCGATGAATAATTTATAACTAATCTAGCAGCTGAAAGGGAAAATTTAAATTGTGCGATAAGCTTGTTATAGAAAATGTTGTGATTCAAAGAATCAAAGGCCTTTGAAAAATCTAACAAATTTTGTGAAGTCAGTTCCCTGTTTTCCATACGTCGCCGAATATCATCGCTGATATTCAATAATGCAGTATTCGTGCCATGATACTTTAAAACCCAGATTGAAAGACATTAAGTAAACTATTTTAATGAGTTTCCATTGCTCAGGAAACGAAAGATAAAATTAAAAATGTGTAATAAATATTTTGAGACTACAGGAAAAATTCGTTTCACCAATTTTAAACTAACCCTATCAAGACCAGAAGATTCCGATTTTACTTTCCAAACAGCAGACTGTAACTCCTAAGTCCCAAAGGAAATATTAGAAAATGAAAAAGAGTTAGAACACTCTTCAGATTTAAGATCAACAACAGGACTAACCAAAGATGGATTCGAGCTAATAAAATAATAATTAATATCCTCAGCTTTGAAATCTAAAATACCATTATTTCTACACCTACTCAGGCCTAGAATTCGAACATTACGCCAAAAAAACCTTGGAAGGAAGAGAGGGATCTAATTTATCCTGGAAAAAAGTACTTTTGGCTGCCCTAATTAATCTTACTACCCTATTGCAAGCATGTTTGTATACTAAAAATATCTTACTATCTCCTAATCTTTTCCATAAGCGAAATTTATCTACCCTAAATCTAATTGCATCCATAATTTCTCCATCACGAGAAGAGGTCTCCCACTTTTCATGCTAACCTTCGACAACAAAGAACAAATAGAAAATATTTATAATATTAAGGCTATCTTCAACCTCAGGGTTAAAATAGAAACACCGAGAAAGGTCACTCGACTAATACCTCAATGTAAAAAGTGCCAAGATTATAATCATACACAAAAGTACTGTCACCGTGAACCAAGGTGTGTTAAATGTGCAGGAAAACATGCAGGAAACGAGTGCACAGTTCCCCGAAATACAGCACCGAAATGTATCAATTGTAAAGGCCAGCATCCAGCAAACTACAGAGGGTGTGAAGTTGCAGTAGATGGATACAATAAGAAATATACAACCTATAAAAAAAACCACGGAACCAAAACCGCCAATTCCTAACATGCAAAGAGAGCGAGTAATCAAAAACGTTACTTATGCACAGATAGTCCAGCAGACAGAGCAGAAACAGTCTAAAGTGGAGCTCGTTCTACAGGATATACTGAAAAACATAGAGAACATCAACGAAAGACTTACTACGCAGGAACAAAGTCTGCAAAAAACACTAGAAGAAATGAAATCACAAACTAATTTCAATAAAAGAGTAGACGGAAACCTTGATCGAGTGATTGACAATATAAATTATATAAAATCAAATTATAAACAAAAGAAATGAATAAAACATTACGCATTGTAACCTGGAATGCAAATGGGCTATTGCACCACACACAGGAACTAGATATATTCTTAAACATGCATAATATAGATATATGTCTTATATCAGAAACCCACTTTACCAAAACTTCGTTCTGTAAAATAAAAGGATATAACTGTTACCATGCATTACATCCAGAGAACAAAGCTAGAGGTGGATCAGCTATCCTCATAAAAGATCATATAAAACATAACGAAGAACTTAAAGTCGAAAAGTTCTCCATGCAAGTCACAACAATCAAAATACAATTAAACAATACAAAAACCTGCAGTATCTCAGCAATATATTGCCCCCCAAGATACAATCTCAAACAAATAGAGTATACTGATCTATTTAAAACACTAGGAAGTGTCTTTTTAATTGGAGGTGATTACAACGCAAAAATACCTATTGGGGATCACGGCTAACGACTGTTAAAGGAAAAGAACTGTTTGCAGCAGGCAAACAGCTAAAATGCGAGTTTCACTCAGGCAGTGCACCAACTTATTGGCCTACGGATATCAGCACGACTCCAGATCTTATAGACTTCTTTATTACAAGAGGGATTTCAGATAATTATATCCATATAGAGAACAGTGAAAGTCTTTCATCAGATCATTCACCAGTTATTATGATACTTAGCCAAACAATCATTATGAAAGAGAGCAATGCGAAATTAACAAACTACAAAACTAATTGGGACTTCTTCCAAACACAGCTAACAAAAAGAATAAGTCTGCAGAACCCAATACAGGGACCAGTCCAAATAGAAGACGAACTAGATAAGCTCATCCATGATATCCAAAGTGCTGCGAAGGAAAGTACTCCAAATTATAGTCAGGAAATGACACGCAAAGTTAACTATCCAGAAGAAGTAAGAGAACTTCTTAAAAATAAAAGAAAAGCACGAAAGAATTGGCAAAAATATCGAAATCCGGAAAATAAGAAGGTATTTAACCATCTGTGTAACAAATTAAAATACCTATTAAAAGACATTAAAAATCAATCAGTTAATAAATATCTAACCACTCTAACTGGGCAAAACATTGAAAGAAATTACTTGGGAAATCAAGAATAATCTGAATGCGCATAAGGCTCCAGGGTATGATCTTATAACGGGTCAGATAGTAAAAGCATTAGCAGAGAAAGCATTGAGGAAACTAGTGCATATAATTAATGCAGCATTTCGACTAAGACATGTACCTAGACAATGGAAAGTTGCAGAAGTAATTATGATACTTAAGCCGAACAAACCTCCGAATGATAAAGCTTCATATAGGCCAATTTCTTTGCTACCAACATTATCGAAACTATTTGAAAAGTTTCTTCTTAAAAGATTAAAACCAATTATCGAAGAAAAGAATCTCATCCCCACACAGTTTGGATTTAGGGAAAAACATTCTACGATAGAACAAGTACATCGAATTACTGATGTAATCGAGAAATCACTTGAAAACAAACAAATATGCTCAACCGTATTCCTTGATGTAGCGCAAGCTTTCGACAAAGTATGGCACCAGGGGCTAGAATTCAAACTTCACCGAGATCTTCCGGAGCAATTTTTTCAAATTTTAAAATCATACATATCAGAGAGGCACTTCCGAGTAAGATATGAGAATGAATACTCTCAATTAAAAAAAGTAACAGCAGGAGTACCACAAGGGAGTGTTCTTGGACCAATTCTTTATCTCCTATATACAAGAGATATACCAATTACTGAAGCAACATTGGCCACTTTCGCCGATGACACGGCAATACTTGCAACAGCAAATAACATCAATGACTCCACTAGTAAATTACAGAGGGCTACTAACCTGATATGTAATTGGACAAAGAAATGGCGAATTAAATTAAATGAAGCAAAATCAATCCAAGTGAACTTTACAAATCTAAAAGTTAATCATATACCAATTATAATAAACTCGATAGCAGTACCGCATGCAAACACTGCTAAATATCTCGGCATGACTTTAGATGCTAAACTTAGATGGAAGGAACTTATAAAAAAGAAAAGAGATGAACTAAACATAAAATTCAAAAAAAAGGTATTGGCTTTTAGGGAGACAATCTGAACTAGCGATCCACAACAAACTTCTGTTATACAAACAAATTCTAAAACCTATATGGACCTATGGCAGCCAACTCTGGGGTTGTGCCAAAAAGTCAAATATCAAAATCATACAAACAGCTCAAAATAAGATCCTGCGATGCATCGTTAATGCACCGTGGTACATTCGAAACGACAACCTCCATCGAGATCTAAAGATCGAGTTTGTCGTGGATGAGATTAATTATCATGCAACAAAACATCTACAACGTCTGCACCAGCATGAAAATCTGGACATACGCTGTATGCTGACTACCACTCCAACAAGAAGACTGCAAAAAACCAAACCGCTGGACTTATCGCGACCGGGAGGTCAGTAGACCTATACTGTGGCGAAAAATCTGAGGAGTTAAACGAAACTAGGGATAATCATGTGATTACTCCGACAAATTAAAACGTATTATGCAATGTAAATTACTAAATGGGTATAAGACTCAGTCGTAATATAAAATAAAATAAAAAGAAAAAAATAATAATAATTTCTCCAGACATCCATGGAGGAGATTTAGGTTTAATTACCACTAATCTAAGAGGAACGCAACTATCGAAAACTGAATCAATAAATCCATTGAAAAGCTGGACTTGACTAGTAGAGGAATCAAGAGAAAAATGTTATCCCAAGGAATAGGGCTACAAACTAGTGTTAAATGAGAATCATCTATATTAGAAAAATCCCTAAAACTAAACTTTTTAGGCCCCGGGCGAGAGTAACAATCAGTAGAGAATACTAATTCATGTTTTTAAAAATATATACTCCTCCACCTGGATAGGCATCTCAGTCATTTTGGCTGCTTTCATTAGCGTCGTGTACCCTACTTCTTTACTTGTTGTAAACAGTCAGGTTTAATTATTACAAATAGTTCTGTATGATTGATATACTACGCGATTGTGACAGTAATAAAACACATTAGATTCAAAATCAAAAACATATTTTTATATATTTTTTTAATAAAACTTCAAATCGATTATATATAATACTAAATAACCATTATTTTATTTGATTTAGTTGATTTCTTTTCTTGTATATAATTTATATATTTAATATCTTTTTAATAATAGTTTATACAATAATTTCTTTAATTAAATTTATTTTTAACTTACAACACATTTAATTAATTCTGTAAATTTATATTTTTGTGATAAAATCAACATTGAAAATATATTTAATAGATAATATATAATATTTATTATTTATATATGTGACAATTATTAAATTACGTATATTATATAATTATAATTTTAAATAAGTAGTTTTTAAATTAAATATTAAATTTATTTACAAAAACAATCTTCTATTTGATATAAGGATGGATACTTTAATAATTTGTACACATTTAAATTATTTATATTTTACACAATTTGTTTTAAATTATTTATTTATATTATATTTGGGACTAGGTATTTCCTTTTATTTGTGCTTTGATTGAATCTTCTCTTTCTTACTATATAATAAATAAGCCACATAGTAAATTTAAATAAATTGTATTGAGGAGGAGGAGGCAACATATAAAATTATTTTTATAAAATTTTTAGTGTTATTGTCAGTAAAAAAATAAATAAATCAAATGTTGAAGGCAAAATGTGATTTGTTTAGTAACTTTTATATTTTATATATGACACACACTTCAAAATTTTCCAATCATCGTGATCAACCACCCACATATTTTCATCCACATAATTATTAAATAATTTATTAAGACTAAATATTTAAATAAAAAACAAAATCGATTCCTATAAACTAGATATAAGGCGGTTCAGAATCTGAATATATTGGATTGGAATCATATTATGTATTAAGGTAACACATTACAAAACTCTTATATAAAACAAAAAGGATGAAATAATAACTGACTTTGGAATCAATAAGAAAAAGGTCTTGACCATAAAACAAAACGAAACTAAAGAAGAAAAAAAGAGTATTTTGGAATGTGTTTTCACGTATAAAAAAAATCTTTATAAATTAATGTCATTAATAATGATTAAATCAAGGAATTCCGCTCATTGTATTCATACCCTGTTGATGGATTTGCATTAATCCGCGTGATCTTTGCTCCAATCGTTGTATTGTTGCCTGGAGATGTGAATTTTCGACATATAAATCTTTAACCAACATATCAGCATTTGTGAGTCGTTGTGCCTGTTCAGTTAATATCATATTTTGTGTTTCAAGCCGATTTCGAAGCTCGTTGATTTCAGCTCGTTGCTGTTGCCACGATTCTACGAAAGAGCATAAATTATTATATACATTTACCTGTATTTACTACCGATTAAATAACTTACGATGTATTATTGTTTCGACATATTGATTTTGTTGTTTTAATGAATTTTGTAGATGGCGATTTTTTTGCTCGAGCTGTTGCATTCGCAGTGCAGTTATTTGGTAATTTGATCTTTGCTATTGAAGAAAAATATGTGTTACTCGACATCGGCTAACTTAAAATAGGTAGACACACTTACCGCATAATCTTTTTCTAGTACCGGTTTTGCCTCTTTCAGTTGCTGTAGTTCCATAACAAGACTATCGCGCTGATGGTACAAATCTTTTATTGCTTCGGTTAATTTCATTTTTTCTGCTCTTATATACTGGATTTCTTGATTGCCGTCATTTGTTTCGGGCCGAGCACAATCTAATTGTGAAGGACTATAAATAAAAAAAAATTATAATATAATTTTTGGTTTAATTACAACGCTCTACAAAGCATACGCACACATTATATGTTGAAGAAGCGCTATGTGTTTCAAAACTTTTATTTGAAGCCACCGATGCGGAATCATTGCTGCCATCGTTTTGATTGGTATCGTAATTTTTCGGTGAATTTGGTTTTTGTATTGGACTTACTGTTCGAGTGATACTTCCCGATAAGTGTTCTTCAAATACCTCACCGCCGACACGAAGAGTTGTTTGCTCGGGGCAATTCGAAGTGCTGTTCATCCAATTTGGATTTTGATAGTCACGAGCCGGTTTGTGAATAGTACTTTGTGACCATAGGTAGCTAATTGGCGAGCTTGCCGGACTTTCGTTTGGTGTTTTGATATGTGGGGGTGGAGTTGCATTTACAAGTATTTCACGATTTAAATGCGTTTGGTCTTGCAATTTTTTTTCTACTCCGGCTAATTGTGTTCGTAAGCTTTCAATTTCATCGTTTCTTTGGTCTAATAATTTTTGAGCTTCTAATTTTATCTCATCAAGTTCGGTTTCTAGTTCAACAAATTGCTGTTCAAGTTTACTATTTTCTTCGATCGGAGTGAGACGACCATCTTTATCAAGAGTTGCAAACTGTTCCTCATACTCGGACATTTTGCGCAAAAGTTCATTAAACTTTTCATCACTGGACCGTTGCTCTTCTTCGAATAATATCCGTTCTTCGTTTAATTTAGTCTGCCAATAATCTTCACAATCCTCATACTCTTTACGCATTTGTTCTAAGCTCTGATCAAGCTCGTTACATCGAATTTCGAGCGCAGCCTTTTCAGACTTTAATTTTTCTACATCATTCGAGGATTTGGCCGTACCATTTTGGCTCGCCTTAAGCTCCTCACACTGTTTCTCCAAAGCTTTTATTTTATCTTTAAGCATTTGCACTTCATCATCCTTATTTAGACTCGTAAAATCCTGTGAAATTCCAGACGTGGTAGTGTTTCCTGTCGAAATTGTTTGACACAATTCAGAATTGAGTGCCATCCAATCACCACTAGTTTCTGATTCGGTACCCGTATTATCATCTCCGTTACACTTACGTAATTTACCAAGTCGTGGACTTTCTTCCGTGACTCTCACTTTACTCGGTGAATCACCTCGCCGTTTAGTCGCCATGCCACCCTGATTTGGCTCAATTTCGACCACATTTCCATTGTCATCAATATCGGTGATTTGTTTCGATGATTTTTTCGATTTACTACGAATCAATTCGTAATTTAGACCTTCAATTTCAGCAGTAAGCTCATCATTTTTATCGCGTAAATTTGAATTTTCCACCTGTAATATACTGATTTTTTCGATTAATTCTAACACCTCTTCGTTATCCTTTTCGCTTTTAGTTTTTTCATCACTCTTATATTTCTCTTCAAGTTCGCACAGCTCAGTATTTAAATTAATATTTTGCTCTAGAAGCTCGGCTAATTGTTTTTGCAATGAAATTTGTTCATTCTCTAAGGCACATTTATCTTCGTTTGCCACAACCAGTTCGGATTTTAATCGTACATCCTCGCTTTCCAAATGTTTTATTCGATGTTCGAAGCGTTTTGTTATATTTACAATGGTTTCGCGTTCAGCCGATAGCTGTTCGGTAAATTCTCGAATTTGTTCGCCATATTTTAGGTCTAATATTTTGATTTCAGATTTTGTGGACTTCTCAATTGTCGCATGATTATCATCGATCTCTTGAGCTAACATTGCTATGCGATTATTAGCATTTTTATTATCGGCCGATAGTTTACGATTTTCAGCGCCCAATTGTCGTATCGCTTGTCTTAGTGCACTAACCTCAGCTTTGTGAAGTGCTGTCGATGCTCTTAATATAGGCGAAGCTTCAAATTCTTCTGTAATAGAACTGTACAGTTCATCATCGAGGGTATTTGAAAGTTCGGATATTTGGACATGCTCGTTAGAAAATCCCAAGCTCAACAGCAAATTATTAGCATTTAAAATTCCAGCCGATTCCCACATATCGACGATTACTTCTGCTGGGACGACGGTTGATTCGTTTCCTAAACAATAAAATAAATTAATAATTACAATACGTGTACATTTAAATATTCCGAAACATATTTTATAAAAACCTACTAATTTGTGTATTTTGTATACTGAATAAAATGGAAAATAGCGGAAAAACCGAACAGCCGTACATAATTATCCCACCACCACTAAAATTATGTAATCAAATTCAACTAACCTGAATCATTTTTATTACTACTATTATGTACATCATTCACAACGGTACATGAATCTTCTTCTTCACCATCATCATCATCAGATTCAGAAGAAGACGACGATGAAGATGATGAACTACTGTGCAAATCAGAATTCATTATGTCTGAATCATTTTTTATGAGTGCAATAAAATTATCAAAACTAACATCAGCATCATGTTTCAATTCTAATTTATCATAAACTTCATCAACCATTTTGACGGCTATCTGTTTTAGCCCGACTAATTTACATACATTCACTAAATCGGTACGACATAAATTATAATTATTTTCTACGGTACCAATTTTTATCCAAGCGGAATGGAATGTATCATACAAATTTGTATAATCTAAATCGCCTGGAAATATTTGAAAATACGTGTGTTTTAGAACATTAATTTTTTTAACACTAAAACAATTATTAACAATAACATGTTTTGAATTGGATAAGGTTTAAAGTAGGAGCTAAATGTCTAATTCATTTTGTTAGAAATATTATTACGATAGGAATTATTAGTAGATTTAGATAGTTAGGATAAAAACATATAGAGACAAATACAACACAAATATATAAAATTATTTCCTAAGCGTTTCTAGAATTTTTAAAATCATTTGCTATGAGACATCCTGAAATTATCCTTAATTTGAGTCTTCGTCTAAAATTTAAGAACCCCTATTTACAAAAATCGATTTCTATTTCATTGAAATCTTAAAAATTTAGATTTTCAATACTATAGCTGTGAGTCATCGACATCTAAGCAATTATTTGTATTGTTGTGTACCTATAGAAAAGAAGTCTCAACATTTGCAGCTGAATGATTTCGGACCCGAAAAGTTTTCTAAAACATAGTTCTTTTATCGGTTATTGATACATGACTCTCGAAGCTGTTCCAAAACTCTCAGCAGCCTATAATCTTAGCACCATAAAAGTCTAATTCACAAACTTGTCTAAATCATTCCGATCACAAGTATTTCATAACTAAGAAAATATACTAACATAAATCACATCACTTTGAGACAGCTTAAACGAAAATAGAAATGTATGGTTTTGACACACACTACTCCTATGCTTTTGATTGATTTCAAATTGGAAAACACTAACTCTAACGCGAACCAACTTATAAACATTTTCAAATCAGACTATCCAGAAGTAAAGTCACCGGTTGTAGCTTAAGAGAATTTCTCGAGAGTACGATTCTCGCCTTTGACCAATAATTAACATGCATCAAACGATATAAAAGCGATTGTGTGTAAGGGCATTCATTAGGCTAAAAGGTAAACGGTTCATAAGGTCTCAGCTGAGACGCGGTTAGAACTAGACACCATTTTTATCCAGAAGTACTATAAAAATGGTTATACGGAGTCATTCAATATGTTCGTAGGATGACTCATAGATGGCGTTACTAGAATTTTTTCCATATGCTTTTTAAAGAATAAATGAAAGAAAAAGTGAATTTCGAGTTTTAATAAAGCATTTTTTTATTAAATATTTTATTACTATGCAATCTATTTTGGGGTCAAGGCACTCCCAACTCTTTCGCGATTCGCTTATTTACGTCCTTACCTTACGCTTTGCAGCCAAATCGAGGACGTACGGCTATTGGTGCGATTAAACGTAACCATCTGCAAATTGCATAGCTCCATGCCAGCCTATAGTACTGACATGGAAGATGGGTCGGATTCTGCACTCCAACAGGGGGTCATAGTTGTGTTCATTCACCACACCGATCGTAATGAAGTGGTGAAAAACCATTTTCCATCCTGTCCCTATCGAGATTCGAAGCCGGTACCTCCCGCTCCAACTGTCGCAGCTTTAACCACTGGGCCACTTGGGCGGTTTTATTAAAGCATTGCTTTTTGATGAAAAATAATACAGTGGAAACCAAACAATGGCTTGATAAATATTATCCTTACTCTTCAGAGGATTATTTGGCGCTGTTAAAACGCAATAAAATAGAATTATACCGTCGAGATGTGACAATGGTGAAATTGAAGACTGAAATAACAAAAAAAACGGCAACATTTGCAAACAAAAAAAGTGTTGTTTCACCAAGACAATGCACCGTTTCACAAATCGATGAAAACGATAGCAAAATTGAATGAATTAGGCTTCGAATTGCTTTGAGAAACCGTACTATAAAAGTGGTATCAAAAAGTTGGAAAATCGCTATACTCATTGTATCGAAAGCAACTACATATGTTGAATAATAAAATCGAGTTTTGTCAAAAACAAAAAAATTGTTTTTTTTCTTTCTTATCATACGGACTTATTAAATGACCTGTTAGTCCTTTTTAATAAAGTTGAGGCCAAAATATTCATCTTCCACTCGTACACAATCATTTGAAATTACAAGCATTTTACATTAAAACTTTAAAAAGATAATAACAACTTTTATAACGATATTTTATATCAAATAATTTGGTTTGTCATAGCCTCGTACATAGCAAGCGTTGCTTGCTAGAAAAAATAATTTACCCACCCTCCATGTCATCCAAGAATATACACTTACATAAATCTTTATAAACTTGCACATACTGTACAATAAGATGAGGTATAATTGGTAGGCATTTGGTTGGGTATCTTAGTGAAAAATGGTCTGGTCTATTTTTATGTTCAATTAATAAATCATAATAAATATTAAAATTTGTGTATAAAAAAATTTCAGACTGAAAACTTTTCAAATTGTACGATAAAGACTTGAAATGATATAAGTAAATCAATTCAAGTTTAAAAGATAACAATAGACCAATAACGAGTCATCTATAAACAACGTTACAAATAAAACAAAGAGACGCATATCGTAGTGTCTGGTCAGAACACTTGATAAATTATTATAAGTATATCTCTCATTATCATAAAAAAACTGAACTTATCTCATGTAGAAAGCGTCACGTTAAAGCATCTTCAGTTAAAGATAATCAAGATATAAAACAATAAAAATTCAAAGGGCATCGATAATACATCGTCAACTTGCCATGAAGAAGAATTGTTTTCATTTTTACACAAATCAAAAATCCTCCACTTAATATTTATTGGTTTACGGACAGGGAAACATTCGATAGCTGTATAATCTATGGCTTAGATAACTGTAAATCACTTATTAAACTTTGAAATGAGACTAGATTAAGAGGAATTTAATCCCACAAGCCAGGAACGGAACGATGTCCATCTTTGAACAAGTCAATATTTAAGAACATAAGTTCAAATTTTATCATATAAAGGCACCAATTCTTTCAGTCAACTAATCCGCTCAGTCAATCTAATCAATACAGAGACATTGATCACCTGAGTATATTTCTTTCTTTATAAGATACAAATGAGGACATCAATTTGTGAGGAAGAAGTTTGATGTTTATAAACAATTCTGTAGAATAAGCAAAATTCTTATGATTGCATTATCTTTTTAAAACGGTTGCGGTATAAAAGGTCTACCTATTAGCAAACTGATGCCATTTAATTGTTTCGTTTAACGTAGAACGAACACGATTTTATTAGAATTCAGTATGTATATGGAAGTAAACTGTTCTTGAATTTATACTTGTTCTGAAGCAAACTATTTCCCGTCAGAAAACGTTATCTTAACTTTATACATTAATAACCGTTGTGAAGCTCTAACATTAGGACATGGCAGTATATTATATTTCGCCAAATTACAATTTTTTTTACAATTATGTCAAATTGCGGCCAAATGAGTATTTGCGGATATTTATCACATTCTAATTAATTCAAACAAATTTGCAACTGAATCGCATAGAGTTCTTGTGGTGATTTACGGCAACTATCTTCTGTCGGATATTGATTTAGACATTTTAAAAAAATACATCAAAGTATAGTTGCAATGGCCAAAATCTATGAATTATCCTTTGAATTGCTTCCTCATCCGCCATATTCTCCAGACTAAGCTCCCTGCGACTATTTCATGAATTTGAAAGAATAGCATCAGTAGTCAGTGATTCGGCTCTAATGACAATATCATCGATGCACCAAACGCCTCTTTTTATGGGTTGAGAGATCGTATTATTCGGAAGGGATCGAAAAATTGGAAAAACGATGGACTAAATTAATCGAGCTAAATTGCGACTACGTTGAAAAATAAATTCTGTTTTTCGCCGAAAATATTATTTCTTGTTTCATTTTTACCAGACTTCACACTGTGCCCTCGTAAGTTACTTTCAAGTTTTTTAAGCAGACCAACGGATCTAAGAAAAATCTAAATATAATTCCCGAACTCCTATACAATTTCACTATTTTGTGATTGATAATCTATTTGATCGTGATTGATTCTATTTAGTATTAGTCGCCGAGTTAGGTTATTTATGAATTAAAACTATTGAATATACTATTTTTTAAGAGATATCTACTAAGTACACTAATCCCTGGCCTAGTTGAAATTCATTTCACGAATTTTCGGTTTCGGTGCAAGTAAATATGTAAGTGTTCTAAGGAATAGCTTACTATAAGGATTGACCGATTATTTATATAAATAAAAAAGAATAGCTCAGATCTATGCGGGTGAGACCGACCTGAATGAATAAAAACATATAAAGAACAATATGTATAGAACTGTTATATGTAAAAAGTGATCCTTATAAGTGATAGGAGATACTTTTTCAAATTGGGATTCACATTAGGATTCATTTGTCATATGAACAAGGCGGTTGTCACTCATGAATTTTATTTCAAAACTCGGTGTTCAATGAAACATTGTTTTCTTTCTCTTCGGCCATTTTAGGGTGTTGAAATCGTCCAACTAAACGCACTATTCGCAATCAATAAATAAGAACCCGAGTAGAGTGCGTATAAGTCAATCTAATGTGAATATTGCTGCTGTATAGCTGAAAGTAAATGTGAAGACCGCAATCAAACAATTCGTCGGAATACTGAAGCTATGGGTCCCTTATATCACACATTTAGGCGTATTTTGAAGAGATCTTGGTTTGAAAGGATAAAAATTTGGTTTATGGGCGATGGAAAAGCTTGAAATACCGCTTTTTTATCGAAAAATTAGTTTAGCGTTGGAGCTCATTTTTGGCTGATGAACAGTCAGAAGACATTCAAGAGCTGCATCGTCAATACATCGTGAAAAGTGCACTGTTTGGTGCGGTTTATGAGCAGGTGGCATAGAAGGTAATATATTTATTTGAATATAATAAAAATGAATGCTAGTATTTTATGATCAAGATTACCACAACCTAGAACAGAGACGTTCTTGTTTTACGGTCAACTTTTTGCAAACCAAATGTAGTTGTCCCGCATGAAATTTTTTATTTCAATTCGAATTTTTGTATATTTCCTAACTTAAACTGATACTAAACGAATTGTTTGAACCGTAGTGTTCAAAAAGTATGTGATACGCCCGCAAAGCAAAATTTGATTCATGCTTACAATAAAAATTATAAATGCTGGTAATGTCATGCATTCGGTATTTTATTATAGTGGTGTTGCGCCTATAAATTGGTTTCATGATAAAATGAACAAGGAAGTATAGTTAGAGGATTGAGGACAATGATCAGAAACACTCGGCACAGATTGTATAAGTTAGACTAAGCATAATGCGAATTTCCTTAATCTCTAGATCAAAACCACTTAAGAGATTTGTTTGGGGTGATTTAAAACGAACCTTGGTAAATTGTTGAGACAAATCGATATGAGCTTTGAGAGAATATAAAGAATGCTTGGTTAAAATAATCTGAAAATAAAATATTTGTTACGTTTAGACTAATGAATTGGAATAAAATTGTATTGCACACCACTGTAAACAATGAACAATATCATTTTGGGTTAGAAGCTAATATGCTTAACTCAGACAATATATTTCAAATATCAAATCCATATTAAAAAGAACTAATTTTACTCACGTCAATGCACTAAATAGTCAATACATACTATAAATAGTATTAAATCTAAAATCAAAATTTGTTGTATATTCAACTTAACCACCATGTTTGATGAAATCATTTAGTTCAAAATATATATAGCATACTCTTTCCCATTACCTAATAGTACCCTAATTCGAGCAAGCCTATGACACGATCAATCGAGAGTGGCTATGTTATGCTCTTGAGTATTTAGGAATATCAAACAAATGCGTACATTTGTGTAAAATGACAGTTACGCAGTCATAATGATGTGTCAAAGTTGAGAACAGACTATCGAGGACTTTTGCACTTAGTTCCGATAAAGAGATGGTCGATAAAGAGATGCGTTGCCTCCGATACTTTTTAATCTCACCTTCGAAAAAGTGCAACACCTCAAGACAACTTCTTAATCCGACAGTCCAATCAACTTTTTGCATATGCAGATGATTATCTGTGATTGGATTAAATGACAATGAAATGAAAGAGGATTTAAAGGCAATGAACAGTGTTCAGCTTCGGTCGTTCTCAAAATCAACGAAAAATATCTTGCAAATACGAACAAGCTGAAATATATGGATGTGAGACTTTGACTTTGACGGATGAGTACGAAAAATGGCTTTTAACGTTCGAAAATAAGAATTTTGTGATATATTGCCCAAAAAACGTGTCATAAATGCACGATATCATGAAATCAAAGCACAGCGATTGCGCCAACTCGGTCACGTTCTACGTGCTGATCCAAACCGAATAATAGACGAAAAGGTCGCGGTCGGCGACGATAATACTACAGCGTAAAGAGCGATCTGGCAACTTCTGATTGTTTACAACATTATGAAGAGCTGACTCGTAATCGAAACCGATAAAGTCAGATTGTAGACTTGGTACGGACCTGTTAAAACCGACAAAAAAATCCTACCCATATTTAAGAATATACCTTTAAAATTGACGACATAAATTATTTAGATATCACCCAAATATTCGTTGTATGTATGAATTATGATAGCAAACAATTAGTGTTAATGTTATATGACATACAAAATAAAATTTTCTTATTTATTAGTTTAGCACCACCTCAATGGAAATCCCAAGTACATGACCGATGATATTTTAACAAGGTAAAATTCAATTTAAAAAAACTCCTTTGAGTAAATAATATAAAACAACAACAATTAAAACTAAACTACATTTTATAACCTAATCATTATACATAGTTTTATGGAGAGCCCATAATGAACTCCTTCTTTATAACATGGTAACATGAAATCACAAACTACCCAACTACAGAATAGTAAACCCAGGTAAACAAATAAACAAAACTACATATGTATGTGTATACGAGTATACTCCACAATTACTTGTTCACAACACACAAGTGTTACAAACAAAACAAATACACTAAATAATATACTAAAATGTATAGTAAACAAATCAGTTTCGACTTACCCAACGAATCTATACTACTATTTAATTTTTGAATTTGCGATTCCTTGAGATTAAGATCCTTGCGGGGTTTTTGCGATGGCAACGATGCACATCGTTTCAATTTTGATCCGCTCGTTGGTCGTCGCCGTTTCGATCCTTGTATATCACTTTGGGACGATGATCGTTGAACTTTTTTTATTTTATCAGCCACCGTTGCCGCACTTGTTAGCGATGGATGGATCGCTAAATTTTCATTATCCGAATCAGATTGGGACGAATGATCTTCCGAATCTGAATATTTTGGTTTCGATCGACGACCATATTTTTTAGTTCCAATCATTAATTTTGGTGATATTTCACGATTTGGCGATAGTTCGCCATTATTATTTAGAATTATTGAAGATTCACCGTCTATCACAGTTTGATTAGATGCTATTTGTTCTATAAATAAAATAATTGGAAACACAATAATTCAATAAATAAATTAAATAGTTCACTAGGGTTTGTTACTAAATATTTACTTTTTTTTAAATCATATCTATTTATATGGAACTTAGTCATTTCAATAAACTTTTAATTAGTATTCTATATTAGCACTCTAAATAATTTTTCAACCTTTCACTTTCGAAAACAGTTTAATACTAAATTAATGTACTTATGGACACAAGATTTTCTATTTCATTTGGTCTAGTTTTTTAGTTGGCTGATTACGATGCGTTATTTACAACTGCATCACTTTTTGCCATCTGTGTGTAAGTGATAAAAATAGTTTACAATAGAACGGATCCTCCCATCATTATCACCACGAGTATCACCACACATTTATATGTAAATAAAATTAATGAGGTGTTAACTAGCAAATGCAGAGGCGACCATGAGATAAAAACATAGAATTATGAGTCATCGAGTAATCCAATTTGTTGTATATGGAACAACGGGTACAATTTATTTTGTTGGGATTTTTAAACGCGTTTCAGCGACTGGGAATTCAAAAGTCAAAAATCTTTTAACATCATTTATACTCGACGAATTTCAATAAACTTATTTCAACAACGAATCAGAACGACATACGCTTTAGTTATATTATAAAGGAACAAATTACAGATAATAGTTGGCATTAAACGATCAGAATACGGTACGGATAGCAGGTTACAGGTTACATCACGATCCAATACTATTTCACTATTTGGAACAACCTTACTGCAAAAAATAGAAGAACATTTCAACCTTGGAGTAGAGTAGTCTATACATTATACCACCATCCAAAGAGATTGGCCGAAGAATAAATAAGCAAAGTCTTTCTGAGACAATTTTGGAATTAAGGGCTCTCTTTTGTATTGGTTTCCCAAATTTAGAAAAATACAGAACTGGTACAATATCCGGCTGTCTAATCCGGCATCTTTCATCACAAAATTCTTACACGAGCCGCAATTTTGTGATTTTTGAATCGTAATATTCCCCGTGGGTGTTATAAAATCGATGTAACTGACCAACATTTTCGGCATAATGTAGAGAAACACGTTTTTATGTTAGCATTCCTGGTTGTTACAGGTGACATAACAACTGAACATTTCAGGTCCTGTTCCAAAACCTCCTGTTTCCAAATACTCAGTATAAAAAATTACTGATAGGATAATGTCGCTAGTAACGACGTGGGCATTGGACACCACAAGTAATGTGCAACACAAAAGTAGTCGCTCTATGGCTTACTCTCAAATGGTGTCCCTGCTTCTTTTGCATATGAGAAATATTATTTCACTATACGGACGGTTTTTCATGTTCGAGAGACTAATATTTGATAAGTTAACAGGGTATTCTAAAATGTTTTTTAATATGATGATGAACTAATTTATACGGATCTTCCGAAGACGTAATAAGTTTGTTCGAATCTTGTCTGCTATTGTCGTCAGTTTGTCGTAGTAGGTCGACTACAGTGATGCATGTTGGTAGTGGTAAAAGATAATTTTCGATAAACCACTCATCGTGTTGACTCATCCAGATGGTTTGTTCTAAAATATTTCAGCTGGTAAACAGTAATTAGTGTCGATGGAAGAGTTCAAACATGCCATTGGCTTGTGATATGTGGGTCACGTATCCACGTTCAACGGATAAGTTTTGTTAACTCAGTGTAAAGTTTAGACTTAAATTGTATTTCTTGATAGGATGGGATTGTGAAAGGAACGGCTGATTCGTGATACGTGGAACAGAACATGAACTTCTCTAATAAATGATACTTCAAGGTATTATAATATTAAGAAGGAGAATCAATAACGTCCGGCCAAATTCATAATTTACCACTTCTGTGGTCCTATTTTGATAATTCCCCGGGAATATGGAATTGGGGAAAGATTTTATATGTAATTTCTGTTCAAATATATTTTTTCCGGCCTACTAATTTGTTCGATGTAAATATTTATAAATTGGGAATAATTTTTCCATATCCAAATTGGAAGGGAAAATTATTCCCAATATATGCCAAATTGGGAATATGCCAAAAAGTATACCAAAAAAAATATTTAAACTCAAATTACATATTAAATCATTCTCCAATTCCTTATTTCCCGAGAATTACCACAGTAGTGGTAAATTATGAATTTTATCAGGACCCTTTAAAGTAAAGGTCCCACAAAAAAGTAAATGTATATAGTATAGTTTAAAACTGTGCAACCCATGAAAGAATAATGTTTACTAACTCGACGACGATTCCTGAACTCTTAAGCCAATTAATAATATTTCAGCCTATAAGAGACCTAAAAGTATGCTTTATTAGAACGGATCTTTTCAACCATGGAAATTTAATTGCTTATCAAATAAAAACATAAAAGCAGATTGAAAAATATGCAAGGGAGAGGGCGAAAACAAGCTACAGCCGCAAAGGAGATAAAAGAATAGTAAATCATAAAAGTTCAGAAAATATATTACATGGCTATGTACGAAACTGACTGCACGAGACAAGTGTCAAAACCTGTACTATTCAAAATAAGCCATTCATAAGCCAAACACATAAGAGAAAGTAAGAGTTAAATTTTGCATTCATGTACCAGTCAAAGCCTGTGTAGCTTTTGAGTATTATTTTGTGAACGGACGAGTCATGTTTTAGTTTGGATCGATCCTATACGATAAAATATTTTTATTCGACTCCCGAGCAAAAAACATGGCTCCAGTATTATGCCAACTCGTCATAGTGGTATGTCATTGAAGTATTGGTATTGGAGATTTTCTGCTATAATGGGGTTAATAATATTATAATGCTACCTCAAAAAGTAACTTTAAGTACATACTTGGAACTGTGGAACGAGAACGCAGTATTTTCCGGATATAAATTACTCGCTCAAAATTTTATATTGCAGCAAGACAACACACCAATTCACAAAATTAAAATCATTACGAGGTATCTCAAAGATTTGGAACAACAAACACTTGATTCGCCACCGCAAAGTTCAGATTTAAACTCAATTGGGAATGTTTGGAATTATTTAAAGCAAAAAATGATGGATGGAAATTCGTCATTATTAAAACAGGAGCACAAGAGGTGTTCAACAGTTTCTTCCTTTCCTACAATTTTCGCATTTGGCGATGTCCCGAATTTACATTCGAAACATATAATTATTCAGTGAGCAATGACTCTTTTGGATTTAAGAAGATTTTGGATAATCGATAAGAGATGAGGTTATTCTATCTCATCTGGTGCATATCACCAAAGTGATAGGTATTTTGAATGATAATGACGTCACTCCTTAAGCAAATTCAGGTCCCACAAAAGTAGAAGCCGCACCCAAACGTCAATTTATCAGCCAATACATTTCCTTTGATACCCATATGACTGGGTATCCAATGAAGTCTAACTTCATTCAGCTAGCTTAGTCGATTTAAGGCAATTATCGTCTCCAAAACAATTTTCGATGGAACAGTCGCCTTTAGAGCAGCCTGGCTGTCAAAAAGGATGCAGATACGACGATATCTGCAATTTATCTCCTTTGCGAAGAGTTTTGATTTCGTAATTGTAGCAATTTCTGCCTGCAAGACAGTAGCGTACATATCAAGGGAGATAGATAATGTACCTAAGGATTTTGTATATATAATCTGGCACCAGCTCGATTACAGCATACTGATCCGTCAGTTAAGATCATCATACCGTCACCGGAGAGGTAGGATGGGCTGTTATAGTCCCATATGTGATATTCGGTAATAGTTGTACAAAATAATTTTCCAAATACGTGCTTCGTCACTATAGTGGCCGAGAGCATATAGTCGGTCGTGTGCCGGCCCACCACCCTCTATATTTAACAGTGCCCAGAAGGGCCAAGTAAATTGTCTCTGCCTTGAAGGCGAGCGATTATTTTCGCTGCCTTCTGATCCAAAGATCAAGCGGCAGCAGACCCACAGCCATCTCAAGAGATGCTGAAGGTGTGGTGTTCATAACTCCTAATATACTTAGACATGTTACATGTTTTGTTTCATTTTCCCTTCTATATGTTTTTGACAAGTAATCTTCCGATCTAGCCAGATCGCCACACACTTGTCTCGCAAAGATAGTGGGATTATATGAGCCACAACTTTACGAAAACTAAAGTTTTTCAAAGTCCTGCGTCTAGAGAAAAGAACCATCTCAGTTTCCTGGAGTTCGCCGATAGACCTGATTACTAACCAGGCAGTATTTCTCCTTGACCTTAAGCATGGCGCTAAACCACCGACAAGTGTGGTCTCCAAGAAACACTCCCAGGGCAAATTTATTGTTGTCCAACGATTTTTCAATCCGTCGCAATGCTATAATGGAATAATTTTCCTGTTCTACCTAAACCACCATTCAATCACATCTACATAGTAAGAAAGAATTCATGTACACAACTTTAATTTCTTTACACTGTTTCTTTCTTTGTACGGTAATCACACCATGAATGAATGGATTAGGAAGGATTTCAAATTCAAAGCTCGAATTTGGAATTAATTAATGTTAGATTTTAATAACATTGAAAAACAATGATGAGCTGATTTTAGCTGTTACGTAATTCGTTTAAACTGATTCGTTGCTTAATCGAAATTATAAACATTTCATTTCATGCAGGAATCTATTACTACTGTCTCAAAAATATATTTCAGCTGTATACATAAAATCCAACTTTGTACGTTTCACCAACCCAAAATATTATGTTGATTTAAAACATCAAACCCGCATACAATTCTTTAGTTAGGTCGTTCGTCTTTTACAATTTTAACAATTCAATTCAAACAATTGTTTGATTTGTTCATAAATTTTGTTGAAACCAAATTACAAACCCAGCAGATAATTGCAAACTGATAACTTTAATAAAATATTTACTCACGATATGGACAAAGTTTTACATAAAATCTAGCATAAATGTTTATTGATTATACAATTCATTGTATCGTGTATAGCCTTGATTTAATTGCATATTTAGTTAATATTTTCTTTTAAACTATTTAAAACTAAAATGAATTACATTTTATATTGTCTACCTACAGCACAAAGTTCAAATATGTATTTATTTACATATAACGTTTCTTTAAACACAACAACACAAAAAGGAAAATGTCTTTTTATTTTAATGGTAAGACTTATGTAAATACTTAACAATAAGACGTACAATTTTTTTGGCTTCTTTAACCACATCGAAGTATATACTGTCGCTGTTGAGTGTTTAATGGCACCTAATCGACAGACAGGCGATGTTTGCGCATTTAGTACTTATATTGGGAGGGGAAAACCATTATAATATTAATCACTCACTATTCAGCTCGAGATATGAAATTGTCGATGAGTGATAAGATTTACTAAGTTTATAGTTGTATCAATATTTATTAAAATTATCTATTATGTCAATTGTACATTAATACAAAGTAGATTAAGTGAAGTAACATTTTGTCTTGTTTTTCGATATACATAGTTTGTTTGGACTAGTGACTTAACTTCACTGATAACATTGTTGTTGTTATACTTGTCTAACTCAACTATTTTTGAATTGTGTTCATAATCATATTACAGGGTGACTGACACGAAATATTATCAACCTCAAACTGTCATTGCTGCCAAACCAGTGATGACAGAGCGCTGTCCATTAGTGGGAAATATTCAGGAAAAAAACATCCGCAATAGAATTCGTAGTAGTGTGATTGCTCTATTTTTGGCTGGAAAACCACAGCCGCAGATTGTTAACCAGTTAAAACATTTGCATGTGAATAAAATGTTGATGTATCGCACCATGAATTGTTATAACGAGCATTGAAAAACGCCATAGTGGTCGATCGAAACGCACTGTAACAGCGCCGGATAACATCCGGAATGCTCGGATTCCGCGCCGTAGCTGCAGAAAAATGGCTTGTGAGGCAAACATTTCGCTTGAACGGATGCAGCACATATTGAAAGATCATTTTGAACTAAAGGCCTTGAAATTGCATAAAACGCATGGTTTCACCGATGTTCCAAACATAGTTAAGTGGAAAGAGCAAAAGAGTTTTTATGATTTTCGGCGATTTGCCGAATTTGGTTTGCTCCGACGAGTCATATGAGAACAAGCAAAACGACCGGATTTACTTGCCCGCCACAAAAATTCACCAAAAAATATTAATGTGTCGATTATCTCAAGCCCGGAATAGGCCAAAATACCGCAGAGCTATATTTTCATGCTGCATGCAACAGATTTCTCGGCCGTTTTGAAGGCCATACTCACAGCTAAGGTTGTATACATTTTTTGTTTGATTTAATAAAATTCATCAAAAATAAAAATTCTGGGGTGTTTTAGTTTGGTAACATTTCGTGTCAGTCATCCTGTATTTTCATCATTATAATATATACACTAAGAAACTAATTCTTTCGAAATAGTGTGTCACTGGTGCATACAGGACTGGCTTTATGTTAAATTGTGCTAGAACAACTCATTAGGAGGACGATACTTAGGGTATCTATTTTGAATGGCACGTGATTCTTAGATTAGAAACAATTGAAGTCAACATTTACAAACGTAATATATCCAGACCGATTTTTTTATTTTTGTTGACATTTTTAACATTTTTACTTTTTTACGGATGCGGGTCGTCAGCCCAGCGATCCAACCAGATTTAGTCGCCTCCTACGACAAGCTCTGGATACTGTGATGGTATTCTATGGGTCTCATGTTTCGTTCGTAATATTTACGAAACACGAATGCCCCCAACCACAGGGCGAAATGAAGTTATGCCCGAAGAATGGAAAGTGGCCGCGTTATGCCCAATTTTCAAGAAGGGTGATCGCTTGAAATGCGAGAATTATCGCGGTATAGCTCTCCTTTGCACAGCATATAAGTTACTGTCATACATTATCTTGGGAAGAATTACTCCTCTAGCGGAGGAAATTGTCGGTGACTACCAAGGAGGATTCCGTCCAAATCGGTCAGTCACTGATCAAGTTTTTTCGCTACGGATCATTCTTTCCAAGTATTACGAAACATCTCGCGATGTACACCAGGTGTTCCTAGATTTCAAGCAAGCCTATGACTCGATCAATCGAGAGAGGCTATGGTATGCGCTTGAATATTTAGGAATACCGAAAAAATATGTACATCTCTGTAAAATGACAGTAACGCAGTCACAATGCTGTGTTAAAGTTGAGAACAGGCTATCGAGAATTTTTGCAATTAATTCCGGTGTTCGACAAGGAGATGCGCTGTCCCCGATACTTTTTAATCTCATGTTGGAATACATCCTTCGTAAAAGTGAAACACCTCAGGACAACATCTTATTCCGACAATCCAATCAACTTCTTGCTTATGCAGATGATATCTGTGTGATTGGATTAAATGGCAACGGAGTGAAAGAGATACTTGATCCACTGGAACAGTTTTCAGCTTCCGTTGGTCTCAAAATCAACGAGTCAAAAACCAAATATCTAATCTCGGGTTTTAGAGACCAAGACGCAATTGATTTCAGTAGTGGTAACCACACGTTTGAAGGAGTGATGAGATTCAAGTATCTTGGATCTCTCCTCACTCACGATAACAGTGTGGGCGAGGATATCAAGGTCCGCCTTGCCGCTGGCAATCGGGCTTTGTATCCTCTACGTCCACTGCTGAAATCAAAATATCTTGCAAATACGGATAAGCTGAAACTGTACAGAGTGTTGATCAGACCCGTTGTCATGTATGGATGTGAGAGTTGGACCTTGACGGATGAGTACGAAAGATGGCTTCTTACATTCGAGAGAAGAATCATGCGTGTGATATTTGGTCCAAAACGCGACGTCGATGGCACTTACCGAGTTCTTTTCAATCACGAGATCAGGAATTTAATGCAAATTCCTGATATCGTGCATGAAATTAAAGGACAGCGAGTACGCTGGCTCGGACACGTTCTGCGTGCTGATCCGGACCGAATGATACAGCGAACCTTTAAGGGTGAACCGCCTTTCGGTAGGCGAAGAGGTCGCTGTCGGCGACGATGGCTCCACGGCGTAGAGAGCGATCTGGCTTCTTCAAACTGCCTACAACGGTTTGAAGAGCTGGCTCGTGATCGAAACCGATGGAGTCAGATTGTTGACACGGTACGGGCCAATAATGGCCTGTAAAAACCGTTAAAAAAAAAAAAAAAAAAAAAAAATATATATATCCAGACCAATCATTAGGAAAGAAAGTTTGGTCAAAATTCGTATTAACATCGGGGAACCCAATAGAAAAATGATAGATGTTTTACTGTTGCCATCTATTTATACAAAGCAGAAACACCATTAAAAACTGGCAAAAATTAAACAAATGTTAAATTGTAGTTACCAAATTACAAAAACAAAACAATTGAAATATTACTTTAAATGTAGAAGGATCAGTTTGACATAGTTTTAGTTTATGCAAGTTTTTAATGGTATTTCTGCTTTGTAAAAATAGATGGCAATAGTAAATAGTTTATCATTTTTATATTGGTTTCCTCGATTATAATATGAAATTTGTTCAAACTTTCTTTCCTAATTTGTGATATAACTAAGATATATAATAAAAAGCAAGTGAGTCGGTCTAAAGTCATATGGTAGTACTTGCGGATCTCGACCTCAGATGATCTACTGGTCATATTATCAGACATATGGTCACATAGGCTTCGTTGGCGGCTTAGGACTGAGGTGATAGATACGCAAACCCAAATATAAT
Organism: Tipula lateralis; assembly: GCA_963932295.1. NCBI lineage: Eukaryota > Metazoa > Arthropoda > Insecta > Diptera > Tipulidae > Tipula > Tipula lateralis. Next base: position 116,051,812 of record OZ010736.1, read on the forward strand.
GCAATTGATAGTTTACATTAAACACATTGAAAGTAATCGGATGTAAGGATTTATATAATGAAACCAACTTCAATAAAAATTAAAAATAGAAATAAATTTGATAGAAATATTGACGATTGGAAAACCTAAAATGCGATACCTATCGGAGAAAAAAATAACTGTGACACCCAGATAAAAATATTTACTAAACGTCAAATTCCATAGGTTTATGCTTAAAAAAGTTGTATAAAAATTTTCAATATTGTTTCACAAATATATTTTAGCTTAATATGTTTATTATTCAATTAAATTTGAAATATGTTCTTTATGTTTTATAGGATAACAAAAGAATTTTATTTTAGTTAGTGTGTCATATATGTTTAATTTATAATTCAAAAAGTTCATTTTTTTATTTTATCAATATGTCAAAATTAAATGTCTCTTAATATTTTATTTTACTATCTAGTTAGACTCGAGTATATCTGAAAATATTTTATTTGTGTTTTTAATGACCCGTCGTATGTTTTTAAATAAGTTATAGCTATTTGCATTTTAGGAAATACACAAATATTGACATTTATGTGGGTGCGACAGTTACATTTTCTTCCGCTAGAGAACCCATTCCAATCGTCAATTAAAGCCGACATAATTGGCAGTAAAAGAACTGACTAAAAATTCTTCGACCTTACTCTCTGCGGAAGGAGTATTTAGATTTTTGTTTAATCAAATGAAACAAAACACTACTGCTTTATATATGAAATTTTTATGTTTTGAAAATAAGAACTGCCCAAAGACGAAAAAAAACGTTAATAACACTTTATAAATTTTTAGAAAAGTGGAACTTTTCCACAAACGAATGTATTAGATTCGACTTAAGCGGCGACTTTGAGCTCGGCAACGACGTGGACTCTAAGATTATTTGATGATTCATCAATTGATGCATTAGCTATGAAAGAGAGTATTGATGAAGTTGAACCAATACCATCTGGATCGGCTACTTTAGCAGAACAATTACAACTATCAATATCTTGCATGGTTCTAACAAATGTGCCAACAATAGCAATTTTAAAAGTACCTTACAAAATGAGATGAAAATGTTAAATCTATAACTATTCCACTTATTCAACGTTCTGAGTGTTGTTGTTGGTTTTGTTAGGGGTGTTGTTTAAATACCTAACTTAAAAACCGATAAAACCCCGGTTAACCGGTTTTTAATCATTTTCGGTTTTTTATATGCCCTAGTACTGACTTGAAAGATGGGTTGGCGATGGGTTATTCACACCACCGTTTAAAATCAGATGGTGAAACTTTCCATTTGCACCCTGCCACTATCGGGATCCGAAAACCCGGTACCTCCCGTTCCAATTGCCGCAGCTTTAACCACTGCGCCATTTGGTCAGTACCGAAATATTACTTTGCACCAAATGTCGAATGAATTTTATGAATAATTTATTAAAGTAGAAAAGGAGATGAACTCGCATTATGATCATCAATGACTAATGGTGAAAGGGCATAGTTAGAGTTGGATGTGATGGCCGATTATGATGCAATATACTTACATACATAAAAAGTTTTTGTAAATATATAAATAAATACTATTCACATTCGTCGCCTGTTGAAGCTTAATGGTTAAGAGAGTTTCTCATCACACCGCGGTCTCAAGTTCGATTCTCGCCGTTGACCAACAATTAAAATGCACCGGATGGTTCGTAAGGTCTCAGTTGAGACGCGGTAAGGGCTCTTTACGGCCTCTCTAAGCCGTAGATTATTATTCACATTCGATATATTCATTTTTTTTCCCCTGTAATCCACTTTCTTGGTATAGATAATTATACGGAAATCGCATAAAATATAATTAATTTCAAAATTTGGCAAATTTAATTTAGCCATTTAAAAAAATGGGGCTGAAGGCCTGTAACAATTGTTGGTTTTGAGATTCGACGATTTCGTATCTACGCAAAACGTGCTGTACCTTTCATCAACTTAAGGCTGCACCACCGGACAGAATAGTAAGGCCAAATGGATTGTTACATACCCCGGCGATAGATATAGAGTCGAATTCATTAAAAGCCTAGAATATATATTGGGACAGCTAGTCTCAGCACATATAATAATAAAATAAAATAATGAAAGTACCAAGAAATAATGAATGGTACCAAATTTTAATCAACAACGCCTTATCAGTCGCATAACGAGCTAATCCGTTAAACTGCAGGTCTTATCATTATTTAAAATTAGTCATAAATAAAAAAAAGTGAAATACTCTAATCCATTCTTAACCATGTATTTTTACACTATCATTAAAATCAAATCGACAAGACGGTATAAAAGTGAAGTAAACGACTGCACAAATAACATTCGAAAACAATCGAGGGTAAAGATGAGACGTAAGTTAAAATTCAAATACAATTCTTAAACTGTCAACTTAATTTATACTTTTAAATTACAGTCGTACTAGTAATCGCAGTTTTGGGTTTTACAACGGCTTTAGCCCAAGTGGGTGATTTTGTCGCAGATGATAATGGATTGCAAAATCTAAGCATCGAAGATAATTTTGAAGTATTATTAGACGATGGTAATATAAATGAAAATGATGAAGACGCTATTAATCAAGCGGCATTATCGATAATAAGTACAGGACGGCCAAATTGTCTTAGTCGAGTTAATTGGGGACAAAGGTTTAGACATAATTGGTATATAACAAGATTTTGGGAGTGTAATCGATGGAGAACTGATTTACGATCATGTGCCATGCCAAGACTTTATCAACCTTCGTTAGAGCGTTGTGTATGGGCATGGAATTGGAGATGGGAACCTATTCGCCGTAATGATGAAACAACTACAACGGAAGGAACCACATGGCCTACTACTACAGTATCAGAAACTACCACTTGGCGTCCACAAAATCCTCCACAAACAACTAGAGTTTAAGATGTTCAAAGGACCAATTCCAATTACCAGTTAAGAATATCTATAACTGGTGCACTACCCAAATAAATTTTTTAATTTTCTTTACGCCGCTGATATTTATTTTTTTGTTTTCAAAATTTCTAAACTTAATTTAATTTACTTTAAATAAAATATTTGGCAATGACAAGATTATCTTTTAAATTTATCAGAAGGTGCAGTAAATAATTGCGTAACCATGGCTTAGTTCAAAAATTTAATTTAAAATTGCAATCTTTATGTTATCAATAATTAATCTAACATTTTTCTTTAATGGAACGAAATCTAAATTTTGGGAATGGTATAAACTTGCTATAAGTAGGCCAACAATTTGTAACCAACTAAACATTGAATTGTATTTTTATGCAATATCTTTAATCCTAAAATTAATCTGAAAAATGTAAATGGGGTGATGAAATTTATTTGGTGATTAAGCCAAAACTTAATTCTACAGGGTAACTAACACGAAGTGTTACCAAAACAAAACGCCACAGAATTTTTATTTTTTGATGAATTGTATTAAATCGAAGTAAAAAATGTTCACAAATATTTAGATTTTCCAAATGCATTAGCAATTATGGTCTATTATGAACTTCAAAAGGCCGCAAAGCTATTGCATGCAGCATGAAAGTTGCTCTGCGGTATTTTGGCCCATTCCCGGATTGAGATTATCGACACTTTAATATTTTTTTTGTCCCAATCTTGCTCTTCAAACCGAGATATCTAGCGGATTTGCATCCGGTGAATTTGATGGCCATTGGGCAGTGGAAATGAACTGCAGAATGTTGTTACCCAGCCAATCTTGATTAAAGCCCGCTTTATGACTCGGCGCCGAGAACTGTTGAAATTTCCAGGCTCTGCGGCTTGAAATTTTTTTGTACCCAAGGCTTCAATGCTCCTTACAACACATGATCCCGATAAATTTGAGCATTTATCTTGACGGGCCTTAAACCGAGCAGTGAACGGCTGGTTTCGAGTGGCAATCCGTTGGTCAAATTTTCAATAGAACGGCCGGGCAAGTAAATCCGGTCGATTTGCTTGTTCACATATGACTCATCGGAGAAAACCAAATTCGGCAAATCGCACATTTCGTGCAAGCGTAAAAACTCCTTTGCTCTCTAACTTTTTTTGAGCATCAGTGAGACCATGCGTTTTATGGAATTTCAAGACCCTTAGTCCAAGATGATCTTTTAATATATGCTGCATCCGTTCGAGCGAAATGTTCGCCTCACGAGCCACTTTTCTGCCGCTACGGTGCGGAATCCGAGCCAATATGGCCGGCGATCATGCAATGCGTTTCAGTCTACCACCATGGCGTTTTACAATGCTGCCAAGATCGTTATAACAATTCATGGTGCGATACATAAACATTTTATTCACATGCAAAGTTTTAACTGGTTAACAAATCTGCGGCTGTGGTTTTCCAGCCAAATATAGAGCAATCACACTTTTACGCTTGAATTCCATTGCGGATAAGTTTTTTTCTGAATATTTCCCACTAAACTGCTTTAGTACACTTTTAAACAATGGAATGAACTGTCAATAGTTGAGCGCTCTGTCATCACTGGGTTGACAGCAATGACAGTCTGAAGTTGGTAATAATTTGTGACAGTCACCCTGTATTACATTTGTTTCGTCTTGAGCGAGTAGTGTTGAAGTAAACTAAGGTTTGTCGATTCCTCGTCGATCTTTGGAATAAGATTTTCCACAAACGACATTACACCGTATTTTGCATTAAGACTGAGGTTTTAACACCTCAGTTAACACAAGAACTCTAGCCAGTCGATCACCATAAACGACATACTTTCGATGATTGGGTCCCTCAAATGCATCAAAATGCTCCGGATTTTCATAGAAAAATCATATTAATTGATGAGGTCTATTTACAGCTCGGATGCTACGTTAATATGCAGAAATAATGCATTTGGGGCTTAGAAAATCCAAGATTGTTGAAAAGACCTCTACGTTCTGAACGTGTTACTGTTTGGTACTATTTTTGGGCTGGCAGGACCTTACTTTTTCGAAAATAAGGTATGTGCAAATGTTATGGTAAATGGATTGCGCTACAGAGCTATGATAAATGATATTTTTATGGCCGGAATTGAAAGATGTGGACGACGTTTTTTTTTATCAAGACGGCGCTACATGCCACTTAAGCAACTAAACAGTCGTAATTTTGCAAGTAAAGATTCCTGACTGTGTTATTACCTTAGACTTTTTTCTTTGGGTCACGCGAAGACCTTAAAGATGGAATTCGTGAAGTAATAGAACTGTGCGAATTGGTCATGGACAATTTCGTGAAAAGAGTAAATCACACAGATGGTTCTATAAAATTTGAAATAAAATAAAATTACGTATACTTCTGCGGCTCTGCCACGCCACACCACAGCAAAATTTGATAGAATTTTAGCGTTCACACAGTTAAGTTTTCGTTTGGTTGGTTCATCTTTGAGTAATTGGTATTAGAATTCAGATCGAAAAATATGATAGAAATTATATTGCTTCAACTTCAAGAAGACATAATTCAAATGTAATGATCGCACCAGGAATACAGTGCTCGGGAAAAGTTTACTAGCCGGGAGTTATTCCGAGATCTAAAATATACAAACCTGCTGATATTTTCCATTATGATCTTTATTTCGTGATGGAAAATATCATGTATTTGGCAACATTGAAACGAAATGACGATCTACCACCATCATAATGATTTGAAAAGACCAAGAACTGATTGAACCACATTGTAAAACTGTGCAAAATTCTCATCATGCTTGGGATAGAATAGAAAATTGGTTGTTTTTTGTGTTAATCCAAAATTTTTGGTATACGAGTATGTTATCAATAATTATGAATAAAATCAATTATGTATGAATAATAAAATCTTGGATATAATCCTGTAAACTCATAATCCTTTCTTAACATTTTTATGAGCAAACTAAATCCAAGAAATCGTACTTTCTTATCATTGCGATAAACCTAACAAAAATTACTATATAAAAGGAATGAATCGAATTTATATTCATTATAAATCGACGAGAAACATGAAACGTAAGTCTAATTATAATCAAACATTTTCACTTACTAATTCATTTCATATTTGATTTGCAGTTTTACTAGTTTTAACAATTGTGGGCTTTACAGCCGTTTTGGCTCAAAGCGATGACTTTGATGACAGTGGATTACAACAAATGTCCGTGGAAGAAAAATTAGAATTATTGACCGACAGTGAAGTAGCACAATTTAATTCTATTGCGGAAGGGGCGTTGTCAAGACTACTTACGGGCCGACCAAATTGTTTAAGCCGAGTAAATTGGGGACGGAGATTTAGGCATAATTGGTACATAACAAAATTTTGGGAATGCAATAGATGGAATACTGATTTACATGCATGTGATACTCCAAGACTATTCCAACCTTCGTTGGAAGTTTGTGTATGGCCATGGAATTGGAGATATGAACCTATTCGCCGTAGTGCGCTAACAGAAGAATTTACTACATTAGACAACATCGAGTATTAAACAGATTAATTGAACATCGGTAATGTATTCAAAAAATTTCATACCTCAACAACATAATAATGCATTTAATTATACGAAATAAAAACCCAGGTTTTATTTATTAAAAACATTGAATTTGTGGATTTATAGAATAATAACTAATCGAGAATATTGGATCCAAGAATTAGGATTACTTGACTAAGTCATTTGATAATGATTATTCTAATGCAAAACTATGACACATTTTTTAATAAATATTTAAACAATTTTCGAATCGAAAAAGACTAAGATTAGTTAGTTATCAATTTATATAAGTCTTGACCGATAAATTTATTTCAATAGCAATTTTGTGTAATTCTAATCAAAATATAAATATTTGTTTGTATATTCATCAATCAATATTATAAGTTTGTTTCAACCGAAGAAAATATTTCACTTTTCGATTTGATCTGGATACATTTCTCTAATAACTTTTATTTAGTATTTGAAACAGGGGCCAACTATCAATGTTAGATGCCAATAATAGTGTTTTGTTTATTTGTTTTTATCTCTACAACCTGTTTTAGGGCTCGAGGCACTTGCAACTCTTCGCGGTTCGCTTATTTACGTCCTTACCTTACGCCATTACAGCAAAATCGAGGACGTACGACTACTAGTCCGATTTGGAAGATGGGGTGGCCCATGAATTCTGCACTCCAACAGGGTGTCATAGATGTATTCATTCACACCTCCGATCGTAATCGTATGGTGAAAAATCCCCTTACCATCCCGCCCCTATCGGGATTCGAACCCGTTATCCCGCTCCAACTGCCGCAGCTTTAACCACTGCGCCACCTGGGCGGTTCAATAATAGTGTGTTACAAACAAAAAGTTCTTGTATCATGACATTTGTGGAAGTTGAAAATTAAGGCCTGGTAATTTCAACTGAAGAGTACAATTATTAACTTTAGATAATTGAGTAACTAACTCCTTACTTAACTGATCTACTAAAGGCCAGGGGGTGAACAATTGATACTTTTTTTACTATTTCTATATGGAGCGAACAATGTTTTCTGTTATAAACAAATATTTTTATTTTCATTAGAATCAGATCATTCGTTTATGCTAGGTACTGTTTCACTCATAGTTTACTCATATTTTAAAGCACCTTTACTTATTATTATTCGTCGAAAGCCGGAAACTTGAATTTTTGTTCAACCCTTTCGAATGATTGTTTTGCAATAATTGTACGTATATTTTAGTTAACAATGTTAACAAGACTGATTACCAATCGGATAAGGCAGACCTAAAAGGTGCCAGAATTATTTAGTAAACGACCTTCTACTTTTTTAAACATGTTACTGGTTCAACGTTTAAGGTGAGTTACTTTATGAAAGGTGGAAGGTATCGGGCTCAAATTGGATCAAGTGCTTAAGAGTTTTTTAAGCGTTTTTTCACGGTTCGAAAACGAACGGTGATGTAGATGACCACATCGACGACCCTCTCAATAAACTCTTGGGTCAACCTATGTTCTACAGTACACTTAATAGGTTGGCATATAATAATTTGTAAAATACAATAGTTTAATCGGGTATATTATTCGACTTAAGGTAGGACATTCAAAGAAAAGTACAAAGTTAAGTCCAAAGTGCTTCGGCCTATAACAAATTGAACAGATCAAAAGAAACAAACAAAAAAGTTTAAAGCAAAAACGAAATAAGAATGTATGTAGAATAAACCAAAAACAACGATCATTGAAGTGACTGAAATATATATATATCATCAATTTATTTGCTCAATTTTACTTTGAACTGAAGAGTTGCGAATCGCACGATTTACATACCTCTTGTTCGAGATTCGTAGTGTTAAAATTCTCCCGAACAAGATTATGGCTATGTATATTTTGTCTGCAATTGTCCAGTCTTTGATGTTGTTCTATCTGTTTTTAAACTATAAAACTCTAACGATAGACGAGTTGACCTCTCTGCGTTGCATTTTGACAGAGCAGTGCTGTGCATTTGCAAATTAAGATTGATGGTCAATGTGGCATTGAGTGGGCTTTCCTACGGTTTCAGCCAACTTTCATAATACCCCAACTTTCTCAATTTTACTTTGAATTAAAATTGAATTTTCTTTTTGATATGTGACTTGAAAGCTGATATTTTTTTTAAACAATAATATTTCAAATTTTCTAAATTATATCAAAACGAATAAATGTCAGATACTTACATGAGAGACGAGAGTCCTATTTTTTGTAGTAAGATTTTAATATAAGGAATGTGCTTTTGTTGGATAGATTCATATATGTTTTGGGGATACATAACAGTAGTAAAATGATTCTCGGGTCTGTTTGGAATAATACAATGTCTCAACGCTCTTCAAATAGACGTTCAATTTAGTGAAGGTCGCGTTGTTAGAGCAATTTTCCACCAGGTCAAACTCGTTTTTCTTAAATTAATTAGTCTTATTCAAGAATTGGTAATAATATTAGAGTGATCGTTTAACCTGTTGAAGATAATCGATTTAAAATACGCTACGTACAATCCAAAAACTATTAACATAGTTTGTAGCCCTTTGGTATTTTTCTACAAAAATTGACTATATAAGAGATCAAATGTTCCTTTGTCTAGTGTTCTGTGACGATTCGCCTACTATTGTCCATTAAAGGGGTCACGTGTTCTGATAATTATGAAAAACATTATTCGACAGTTAAGATGCTTCAAATAGTACATCTATTTCTGCATCTACAAAAAACGAAGGCGATAACGAAATTTTGTAAAAATTGTATAGTATTTATGGTGCTTTATCAAAATCAGCAACAGGTTAATGGTTTGGCTTGTTCTCGCTCTGAAAATTTTTCAAAAAGGGCATCGTTAATTCACTCACCAAATCTCAAAACCCGGATTAACACCACGTAATGTAATTCTTTGTGATTGGAAATTGAACGAAAATGGTGTGTCATGAACTACTACGACTTGACCAGACAATTAAGCCTACTTCTACTGTCAGTAACTAAATCAATATAAATTTGGTATCTTCTTTCATCACAACAATACCAAACCGCAGAGATCTTTAATGGCTAGGCTTTTAACAGAGCAGAAGTATTAAATTTTTGATGCATCCTGTATAAAGACCGAACCTTGCCCGTCGTCACGGGTATTTCGACTATCTTTAAAACTCTTTTAATAGTGTAAAGCTGAATTCATAAGAGGCCTGTAAATTGATTTAGTGCTTGAGTGTCTCACTCAGAAATTTCAATTTTACAGTGATTGAATAAAAGTTTTACCAGAAATATGAAAAAAGAGTATCGATCAAAGCTGCTCGTATTTGGTTTAGTTAATAGAGTGCGAACTTTTCGTTAACCCAAATATACAATTTCTATTCCTTCTAACAAAGAATATAACTCTGTTGCAACACTCAACACAAAAGACATCGTTATTCAGTTTTGGTTATTATTTATTATAATAATTTCCTGGAATTAACTGGAATACTACATTTATTAATTTTATTACTTTAGAATACGGAACATATTTTAATAAAACACGAACGTTTAATTAATCAACAAGTTGTATTGTTAAGTATATACATATCATAAATTATAATATATTTTAATTTTATATTCTGAAGCACGATTTCCCACTTTTTTCCTTATTCAAATGAATGGAAAGGCAAAATTTGACGAAATATGTGTCACGAATAGTGCCAGAATCTTAGTAACCAGTCTTTATCGTCTGTAGTTTCTACTTAGTAAACCAACCTACGGACAAGCTAATCTATTATGACGAGTAGATTGTAGATAAATTGAATCATTAAGTTTAAATGTGAGATATAATATTCGTTAATACACTCGAAAATAATACAACGATTATTAAGTACATATCGATCAATGAAATTAGTAGACAATGGAGAAATTCCTCTGAATTATAAGTATTACGAAAATGGTATTCATGGGAATACTTAGATCTGATTTATGTTACAGTAAGTTTTTATTAATACTAACAATTACAAAATAAAGTATTTATGATTATGGTATACAGAACAAATTCAGAATGGAACAGCATGACGAGAAACTCTATCATTATCGAGAAATTATTGACGAATATCGTTTAAGCAAACCACTCCTGAAACATATATTTCAACTCGGCGATTGGTTTCAACTTTTGTATGGTTTTATGTATTGTGAACAATTAAAAAGAACAACACGTTATAGGATGACGTTTCAATCTGCAAAACTTTGCTCAAAGTCTATTAACACCATTCATTGTTGAAAGCACCTTTTCATACTGTTGTAAACAATTAGAAGATGCCAGATTGCTCTCTACGCTGTTGAGTCATCGTCGCCGACAGGGACCTCTACGACTACCGAAAGGCTGATCTTCCTTCAAAGATAACTGTATCATTCGGTTCGAGTCAGCATTCTCGTAGTCTTTTGATTTCATGCACGATATCAGGAATTCGTATAAAATTTCTGATATCGTGCATGAAACTAACTCGATATGTGCCATCAACGTCGCGTTTTAGGCCATATATTACACGCATGATTCTTCTCTCGAATGTTAGACGCTATCTTTTATACTCATCCGTCGAAGGCCAACTTTCACATCCATACATGACAACGGGTCTGATCAACTCAGTACAATTTCAGTACAATTTCAGCTTATCAGCATTTGTAAGATATTTTGATTTCGGAAGTGAACGAAGTTAATATAAAGCTGGATTGCCAGCGACAACGCGAACCTTGATATCCTCTTCCACACTATTATCGTGAGTAATGAGAGATTGAAGATACTTGAATCTCATTACTCCTTCAAACGTGTGATTACCACTACTGAAATCATTTGCGTCTTGGTCTCTAAGACCAGAGATCAGAGTTTTGGTTTTGGATTCGTTGATTTTAAGACCAACGGAAGCTGAACACTGTGGATCAAGTATTTCTTTCACTCCATTGTTATTTAATCCAATCACACAGATATCATCTGCATATGCAAAAAGTTGATTGAATTGTTGAAATAAGATAATGCCTTGAGGTGTTTCACTTACATATATAAAGAATGTATTCCAATATAAGATTAAAAAGTATCGGGGACAGCGCATCTCCTTGTCGAACACCAGAAGTAATTGCAAAAGATCTCGATATCCTGTTCTCAACTTTAATACAGCATTGTGACTTCGTTACTGTCATTTTACACAGATGTACGTATTGGTTTGGCATTCCAAAATATTCAAACGCATACCATAGTCTCTCTCGATTGATCGAGTCATAGGCTTGCTTAGCGCGAGATGTTTCGTAGTACTTGGAAAAAATCATCCGTAGCAAAAAACTTGATCAGTGACTGACCGATTGCGACGGAACCCTCTTTGGTAATCACTGATAATTTCCTCCGCCAGAGGAGTAATTCTTCCCAAGATAATGTATGATAGTAACTAGTATGCTGTGCAAAGGAGAGCTATACCGAGATAGTTCTCGCATTTCAAGCGATCGCCCTTCTTGAATCTTGCGCATAACGCAGACACTTTCTATTGTTCAAGCATAACTTCATTTCGCCACGAAAATTGAACAAGGTCGAAAAGATAGTTCCAATAATGTACTTGCCAGTTAGAGATAATGAGCGATCGCAGTACATCATTATTTCACCATTTTCGATCGCAATTTCGTGTCGGAAGTACGGACCTATATTATTACATAAGTCGGTCTAATTTCTGCGAGCTCTAGCATTAAAGTAACCAATTACCAATCTAACATCGTGCTTCGATATAGAGCCCATCAGATTATTCAAATTATTTTAAAATGAGTCTTTATCTTGGGGTTGGCTTACATCAGTGAGGGCATGTACACAGACAGTTGATAGGTTGGCTAAACTGATGTGCAAGCGAAGCTAACACATTCTATTATCGACTGCCTAAAAGTCCACTGTGAAGCAATGTATATCCTTTAGACAGATGGTCTTCACTTTAAGTCCATCGATTTTCTTGAAGCGCTACGAGCTCGAGCGGGGGTTATTATTTTTAACATTTGTTGTTTTTTAACGGGTGAGGGTCGTCAGCCCAGCGATCCAACCAGATTAAGTCAGCTCTTACGACAAGCTCTAGATACTGTGGTAGTATTCTATGGGCCTTATGTTTCATTCGAAATATTAACGATGCCCACCCACAGGGCTTTAAACGAATAGCGAATTGAACGAATAGCGAATTGAATGTTTAAGGGAGATTCTCACGAAAACTTTGTATTTGATTAAATTATATTTATGAGCTACGGAACGATCACAATTGAATGATATATCGTCGATGCTTATTGCAACTTGTCTAGAATGTTTTATCGTCCTGATTATATATCTTGAGTATACCTCGAGTGTTTTGTGTATTGTTTAAAATTAAGCTTTTTGAATACTTTTGCATGTCAATTATTGCTTATCAAATAAGTTGGAAAAAATAGAACTTATTTTCATTATATTACCATAACTAACCAACGTTTTCGATAAAATCATAGTAATGCTGATTCTCTTGTTTCGCTTAAAACAATCAACATTATTAGTCACCTTTACCAGTAGAAAAACGATTATTAGAATACGATGGTGCAAATGACGGAACCAAGATTCTAGGTTAAATAGGGTAAGGTCGTACCTAAAAACGATCTAGGTCGAATTTCAGTGAGTTAAAACTAAATCCGGAAATATTGGTGTTATTGGTAAGGGTGTAAAGATTTTGAATAAAATATGTTCCAAATTTCAATATCACCTTAAAAGCGCAAGTCTCAAAGATGATAATTTTGGACAAATTTAAAGATAAAATAAGACCATCATATTCTTTCATCAAAGTTGCGAGTGAAAATTCACAAAATTCAGTGTTTAAGTAATTCGTCCACTTCAAAGGTTAAAAAAGTCAAGAGTTAATCTCTGATTTGTGTTTTTTAAAGTTTTTTCTATTCGACAAAAGGCAATGATAATATTGATACCTATGATGAATTAAAGATCAGTTTTTCGTATGAATCTGTGAGCAGCTCATGTAAGCTTTCACCTGTACCTCCAAAACTTTCAAGATATAAAATGTAGTATATTCGATATCATTCAATGATAGATTTATTGCAATGTTACATTCTTAGCATTTGCAAATCAACTCCAGCCAGAGTACAGCTACATAGGTCAATTATTTGACGGATTTTAGTAGAAACAAAGCTAGCATGATTGGTTATTCGGTGTATAATATATGCTTGGCTACATATCTAAAATCAAAAAATAAGATACTCACCACTACTATGATGTTCAACCATTTCATTTCCAAGTAGTTTCAATAAACCATCTTTAAATTCTCGAAACGTAACCATATCCTTTCTCTTGTCCTCCAACAAACATTTCACTAATACATCCGTTTTATCTCTCAGTTCCAATGTTTTACACAATTTTAGTAGTGCCGACTCATCAAGACTACCATTTGCGTTTGAATCACAACTTTTAAACATACTGTACAACTTTTGCTCATAAGGATCTGTAAGAATTTCCATTTTATTATTATTTTAACTTTTCAATTAATTATTACACGATTTTATATTTGTTTACTAATTTGTCATTAATTCACCACACAATATAACATAAATCACACTTTTTTTGAATTATTTTACACTGAATCTCAGCTGAAATGATATAAATAAAATTACAAAATAGTTAGTTTATAGTTTTTTTAGACAACACTACTGCTAATATAAAACTGCATATATAAATAAATCTGGCCAACGAACTTTACGCATTGCACTTGGCACTTTTTCTTCTGTAGACATAAAATTTAATTATAGACCTTAGTCGATTACACATTTTACAACTTTGCAACTAAACTACACACTGGCCTGATTAAACTGAGTATGTGAACAACTCAACAATGATTCATCGTTGTAACGTAATAATAGGATGGCTTAGTAAAAGAAAGTTTACGATTTTAGTATTTAACAGTAGTATTAGTAGTAGTAGCAGTAGTAGAGTATAAAATAGTAATATCCATAAAAATATGACAAAATCAATAAAAATTATTATTTTGTACTAATTTTTGTATACACGATTATCCTTAAGTTTTCGATTCAAACAAAACATTTTCAGTTTTCACTATTTTGCAAAGTTATTTAAAGTTAAAATAAACAACACTAAAACGAATATAATCTGGCATTCAACACAAGTTTTTCGATTATTGTTTAGTATAGCATGCATCATCAAGTCAGGTGATTGAGAAGCCCCAAGTTAATACAACATATGTACGTTAAAATTATTTTATAATTACCAACGTATAACGAGTATCATCGTCGTCGACACAACTAAATAACAAAAACAATTTAGTTTTTAGCTGACATGATTAATGAGACAACGGATGGAAAATTTCATTGAAAAACTATTTTCTTAAAATAGTTTGTAGAATTTTTCATATACAAATTTATCTTTCAAAATATTTTATATTCTTAAAATAAATTTTAAATATTCAAAAAATTGTTAACATACTACTTTAGATACTGTTAATAACCGACATAGCAGTGAAAAAACTATAGATACGTACCATGTGGGTAAATGACTAATTGGAACGTTCCCATTCATTGGGATTACAGAATAAACTTATTGGTATTAGTCTTCATTTAACAAGAAAATTGGACAAATTATTATTCTAAAAATAATTGCAGGTTTAAGTTATTAACTGTTGAGAACTTTTGCAATTTATTCGACAAGGAGATGTGGTGCCGTCAATGTCTTTTTTATCTTATGTAGAAGTCTTGCAAACTAATAGTCTAACCACTGTACTTCCCGAACCGTGTCTACAATCTGACTCTATCGGTTTCGATCACGAGATTCATACTGTTGCTGGCAATTAGAAGATGCTGGATCGCTCTATACCCTGTGGAGCCATTGTCGCCGACAGCGATCTATTCGCCTACCGAAGGCGTCCCTTCAAAGATCGCTAATAACAACCAAAGACTTCTAGCGGTAGAATAACTGCTAAGTAAATAGAGAATAAGTAAATCGACCAACATCTTCAGAAGACCCAAACAGGAGTCAAAATTTGAATAATTGTTTACTCTTCTTAGATAAACGTTTCCAATCATTAGAAGCGATTCGAAGTCAGATAACAACCAGCCGACCACAAGCTCAAAAACCTATAACAAAGGTTGCACAAATAAAATCAATATAATATATTGATTATATTATATTCCATTATACTAATGAACTGTTATCCGCTTACCACTGGTGGGTCCAAGACAGTAACATTTTATTTGTTGGTATGGTTAATCGTAATTTAACCCTCAGTAATCCATCTTTTAAAAATGTTGTGAGTGACAGAACTCTACTTTTACTGTCAGTTAGTTTGTTGTTTTTTAAATTATGAATTTTATTCCCAAATTGACTAAGCGAATTATAATATATGGCTTAAAGGCCATAAACGACCCTAACGCATCTCAACTGAGACCTTACAAACCATTTTTATATAGTATTTTTACGACTTTTATACTATTATAAATCATAAGAAGATAACAGATGGTGCTCTACGATGTAAAGCTATCCAGAAGAAATCTTTTAATTACTAATCTTTGCAAATTACATTAAATTTTTATGATCTTGTGATTGAAAACAACTCGGTATGTCTAATTAACATCGAGTTTTAAGATTGGACGTAATGCGGAACCATTCATACTTCGGGTATAACTCATTTCGCCATACCAATTGAATAAGGTTGAAAAGGATCCAAAATGAACATCTCCGCGGTTTTGGTTGGATGGTAATCAATACAGCTTGTGACTGATGTTAAAAAGTAGTAACTCATCAATGTTAATACAAAAGATTTCGTCCTGGTCCCGAATGTTATGTTTAAGCTTCAATATCCACACATTTTATCAACAAATAATTTTGTTCTTAGTTTCTATACCGAGTCTGCTGAGTATCGCCAACCAATAATCTCAAACAGAGTTTTCAACACTTTCGAAAGACAGTTCATTTCATCCGATTCTAGATCACTACATGATATTCCGACAAGAACTTGATACATGCGTTCTTGATGTATCAGACCTTTATAACAGAATGGCATTGTTGAGTTTCTTGGAGAGTAGTCGAGACTCTTTCATATATGTGATAAGTTGATTCTTAATCTTGTATTTGCATATTTATTATAAGATGTTAGTATACGATGTTTTGTGGGAAATTTTTCGAAACAATTTATGTCAAGAATCAATAGTTGAATTATAATTATCTGCGAAATGCTAATGATAGCAGCAACTTAGAAAGCTCATGAGCACTAAACCTCAAATAATTTAATTGTAGCTCTTGAATTTATAAAGTTTATATATTATGTACTAACTAATTGATTAACTTCTTACAATATTAATCGTGGGTGATCGTAACAGTATTAGAACAAATTTGGGCAGCAAATTTATTATCCTATTATTGAAAAGTATGTCAACGATAGTTTAACTCCATATATGAGAAACAAATGATGGGTTTAAAGAATTAAACAAATATTACATTATTGTCATCTACGATAAAACTATTTAAAATCTTGAGACATTTCTAAATTACGTTTGTCGCAAATTCTGTGATATTTACAATCTTTGATTGTACACTAAATCCGCTGACGATCTAAAGATAATAAATACATTATTTGGAATTTAGCCAAATGTCTATAAACAACACTTAAAATAAAATTTACTATCGTATGCAAGCGCAAATGGCTGATTATTATTCAAATAATTTTCGTTAGGTGATATACAGTGTCCCGAAAGTGACTGACACGAATGGTACGGTTGGATTCCCTGATCAAAACGAAGACAAATATATTTTAAGCACTTCGCACTGTGAAGCCCTCCTATCAAATGTAATGAGCCTTGTGAAAAACAATTGGTTATTTCTCGAGTTATTGATTTAATTTGAAAACAAGGTGCTTCGTTGGAAAGCGTCATTTTAAACGCCCATAACTTGACAAAAGGAGCTTCATCTCAACCGTACCATTCGTGTCAGTCACTTTCGGGACACCCTGTATACTATTGAAATCCCAATCACGATACCGCACATCTAATAGGAACTGATTTTGTCTAGCTACTTTGTCAAGGACAGGACAGTATTACATAGACATTCACAAGAACAACTGTAAGTAACGAAAGAATCATTCAATTAGCAAATTTATAATTAATACGATCTTGTCAAGAGGTAAACAAAAACCTCCAAAAATACATTACGATAGAACCTGCACTGCATACCATCCAAAATCGTATGTTCGCGACGTGCTAATTTTAACTTAATTAAATTAAAATAAAAACATCGCAATTTTTAAGAAAAATAAATTTGTTGACATTATATCCTAATCGAATTTTCCGTTAATTTTGGGATGACGGGAAAATCATACAATACAAGAATTTCATAACAATCAAATTGTATTTCGTAAAATGTTTGACAACTTTCGTGTGTCGTATGCTGTGTGACATCACACAATACGAGGGTAGAGGGACGATTGACGAGAGATATCCATATAAAAATATTTAACCTCTACATTCCGTAGAAATTTTTAAAAATGAAATAAACCAACACAATTGTATCGTAAAAGTACAATAATTTGGGCCCAACCTTAATTTCTTAGATGCTGAGAATACTATATAGGCACACACAAAATAAAATATGGACATATTTAATAATTAGATACCTTACCACTTAATTTTTTCTTTTGTTTTGGTACAAAATTTTTTTTTCACTCGACACTCAAAATACTTTTTATATTTTTCACTATATTTAAACGTAATTTAGATAAAAATATTATATTAATTTAAACAATATAGAATACAAAATAACATAATCTATTCAAATATCTAATCATAATTCGCAATATCAATATTTTGTAAAATATGAAACAAATAAATATTTTTTTGTTTTTGTGACATCTAATTGGTGTATTACGTTATGTACTGATAAAATAATGTCTACTTGCTCGACACACGATTTATTGGTTTTTTGGTATGTTGGGTTGGATTGTAAAATTGCTATAAAAAAATTTGACAGTCATTATAGCAAAAACTAGTACTACAATTATTACCTTTGTGAAATGTCATATTTTTGACGTTTCGCAAGAAATTTTGTTTTTAAAATTATAAAATGACAGACATTGATAGTAAACTCGATAATGTAATGGTAATTGTTAAAGAAACTTTTTTATTTTATCAAATGTATGTTTTCTGTGTACAGGATGGATTTCATTTATTTGGGAAGGATGTCACCCAAGTTCCATGCTTCCGTAATAGTTTTTTGTATGGAATTAGTTCAGGAGTTGGCACAGGGTTTGTAGCATTCATGACGAATTCAAGACCTCAACGTTCTACACATATTGGCTTCGGCACTTTTTTTGCAGTAACTATAGGCTATTGGTTTTATTGTAGGTAAGTACTGATATTATTGTTGTAGTGTGAAACTACTCTTGCAGCTTAGGTGTTTGTGTTGCCAGGTACTGTGCGTGATGCAGCTGGTAGGATAGTGACATAATAAAAACTGTTACTAAAGTAATGGGTAATCATAGTGTTGCGTCTACTTAGGCTGTTTAAACAAAAGTTTATTTAATGTTTTCATAGAATTCGTCTATTCCGCCTGAACAAAAATGGTATTTTCCTGAATAACCGACACCAATTGGTTACTAAAATTGATGTTCCTGCCCAACCTAAGTAATTACATAAAATAGTTCAATGAACACTTTTAGAAATTGTATTTGGTTATATTATCGCGTTTTAAGTTAAGTTGCAGTGGTCCACAGACGAGGTGGAAATCTCATATGATAATCCCACTTACTTTTTAATATCCCACTTTTAAATGTTAATGGTTTTGTAAATCATACAGACCAGTTTGATGACTTTAAAGACTTGGGAACGGAGTAGTCTTATTTCTGGTTGCTCGTCTGGTTACAATCGATACACATCATGACTAAATGTTGACTATATATTTCTTGGAACATGGCTCAAATGTACGAGGACCTAAAATTTGTACGCTGTTCTCTTCTAAGATACTCGTCAAGTCTAAATTGAACAATGCTGCGTAGTGTCACACGACGTCTTCCGATGATTTCACTTCTGAAATATAATAACTTCTTGACGTACTCAAAAGTTAACTCTTAATGTAATATAAAGATGCTAATAGTGAATAAACTCTTGGATTTTATCGTCAAGGACAAAATCATTCTCTTAGAACCCGAAGTTTAACAGAATTTTATTTTGGTCGGCATATAATCGATTTCACAAGGATCGTGTGATGATCCACCCAACAGATTACCTGTTTTTGTTCAGAATGGATCTTCAATCTAGTTAAGGCAGTGTCCTTCGTGATGTGTAAGTGTAGTTGACCCAACCACTTAAAAATCCCCAATAGCTAAAATCAAGTGTGGTAACTCATAACACATAAGTCGTTGGTCATCACACCATGGAGGCATAGGTGGCCATGTGTTTGGTAATGGTTAAGATCATCTTTGGTGTCCTAAATATTGCATTTCTTTAGAAAATTTAAATCGTTAAATCGAAACGCAAATTCAATGGATACCATATGCCAGACTTATCAATCAATATAGGATAAATTTCGAGGCTTGAACATTATGCTATACATATTAAGAAAAACTATTTATTTTCAGATACAACTTTTCAAAGACGAAATTTGAATATGCACAACTTCAAAAGGCTCTGCAGAATCACGTGATGTATGAAGGCACCGAACTAGAAAAAGAAATTAGATCTAAGACAACAGAAGCGTAATAGAAAAATGTAGCAACTATTAGTAGTAATTAAAGTATTGTAAATAAAACACAAGTTATTTGGCTTTTATTATTCAGAATTTGTTTTTATTTATTATATTAAAATTCATTGACAATTTAGTTTTTGTTTTGTTTAGATTAATAATTAATAACATATAATTAATAATAATATAATACCGATTAAAAACTATTTATTTCATTCTCTTTTCAAATTTACTCATCATTTATAAAATAAAAATATTTAATCCATTTCAACTTAAAAACAAAATAATAGAGCTCTAGGGTTCTTAATTGGGGGATCAACATTAAAAAAAAACTACAAAAAACCTTTTTTGATAAAGCAAAAAAAAACTTTGTAAATTATTGTATCTGGCTTTTAAACAAATTTCATGTTTAATTTTCCTGAATAGGAGACGATGACGTATTACACAATTTACATGCTTAAGTATCCTCTAGCTTGAGCACGACGCCGTCCTACCAAATATGCTATTAAAACTATAACGATTAATCCGGCTAGTGCACAACCCACGGCAATTGGAACAATATCAGGTGTATCAATTGCATCACAATCTTTTGCAGTTGCAAATTGATTTGATTTCGTATTAAAGGCCTCTAATTGCATGTGCGAAATAACAATAGTAGCATTTATTTTAGTATAATCAACCGGTGTTGGTGCATTGGTCGTAAAATTAAAATGTTGCGGCTTTGTACAATGATAGGACATATCAAGTGGTGTTGTAAATTCACTTTTCTTGTGTTCGAAAGTAACTGGACCTATAAAAATAATAAACCAAATTATTTATATATTATTTTGATCTGGTCGATTAAATAAAGTATAACAAACCTAGTACAGAAATCCTTGGAAACGTATTATTATCTAACATCAAATCAAATGCAATTCTCAACAAACTAAATTGACTTGCAGTTGAATTCTTTCCAAATTCAATAGTTAAATTATTAAGTTGGGCATTTTCGGTCCACTGTAGAATTATACTCTGTGTATCATTTGAGGAAGTACCATTTATAACAGCTGTTTCTTCCGCGGGAATATTATACAAAGTATACATAGTATTGTTGTCCATATTGACATAAGACAAATTCATTTGAATTGCAAACTGCACCATAACCCACGGTACACCTGTTTTTGGATACGACCATGTTCCAACTTTTGGTAAGTCTGGTACTGGGCCCGTAATATCGACGAGATTAGATGTTGGTTTACTGTCATCACCTAATCGCACGGGAAATACATCCAATCCGGTTGCACGGCAAACTATAAATACAAAGATGAAGATAAGTGTTATTAGTAGTACATATTATATTTGTTTTATGATAAGCCGGAACTGCCAGCTAAATAAATTATTTTCAGTGCACATAATTGATATGTTCTTATCAATAACCGTGTTTTTTCAGATTTCAATAATACGAAGTTATCAAAGCGAAATTATTCAAATAAAACCAAACAAACATTGAGAGTTATCAAAAGGGTTTTTTATGTGAAAAATTTTTACCCGCATGATTAGGCAATATGGCAACATTTTCGATTTAGAAGTATATAATTCAACGGGGATTTGAAACATCTACCTTGGCTTGAGTAATTATCTACTTATACAAGACATATTTGTAGGCTCGTAGCAAACATCTTTTAATGTGAAAATATAGTAGATTTGGGACCTATATTCGACGGCTAGCCAGTTTTTTTAATTAAGACAACCTACCATATTGCTAGCAATAAGAGTAATCCATCTTGATTATTTTTATCCAAATACAAATATTTTTTATATTCAACGAGATAAACATAAAATGATTGACTCATTACATTTACTATACCCCCTACCAAGAGCCGCGCTTCACGAATAATTGGAAATACGACAAGTATAAATTGCTAAAAGTTTAGTTTTACAGATAAGGCCCACGCGGTATCTATGAACGCATTTTAAATCCTTTAACTTCCTCATTTATCACTTATCAGCTTAGGCATTTGCAGTTTGCATTTTTACGGTCATACAATTTGTACGTCCAATCATTATTGATAATAATTACGTGACAGGGTGCTATTGTATAGTAATTAAACGAAGCCATTAAAAAATAAATTCAACAAATAATTACTGATTACAATACCATGAAGATCGCACATACATTATTAAATAAAACTATTTTATTGATAACAAGATTCTCATACAATATATTGTATTTGTATTTAGTTTTTAACATGACCCCTGTCTATTGGCGTATTACACACCGACAACCATATTATGTACTAAAGGAAAATAATAATGTTCTTTGTATATTGTATGTCTATATAGATTAATACACGACCGATAAGGCTCAATTAGTCATAATAGTCAAACATTAGGTTTCAATGCATACTTTTCCACAAAAAAAAAGATAAATTACATACGACGCATTTAAACATGATGGAAAATGTATTTTCTGAAAATAATTTGAACACAAAGAAAATTAAATACAAAATTACCTGTTATGTATGCCAAAGCAGTCACCAAATAAAAATACACTACATTTGAATTCATATTGTAACAAAAATAATTTTAAATCATTAATTCTATGATCACAATTCAATTAAAATTTATAATAAGGATAAAAAATATTTTTGCACAGGAAAGTTATTTTTTTTTTTTGTTTTAATTCGATTATAAATTTACAAATTAAAATTGGTTCTCTGCACTTAGCAAGTCATTTGACATCTGAAAACTATAATTTTTCTTTTATTTTGAATTTTTCGATTTGGCTATTTCGCTTTAAATAAAGTGTATGAAAAGGATAGCGTTCAAACCACTGAACTAACAATTTATGGCAAGACAAATATGTAAATATTACCCTATTAACAGTTTGAACCGTGGTTTTAGATAACATAACGGTTCAGTGGGATCATACTTCGATTTTGCGTTGAGTTGGAGCATCGATTACCGCGATATACAAGGAAACATTCTAAGATTAAAATTAAATGAAGGTACTTACGAGGATGCAAATTTATCATAGAAATTTATTATATTATAAAGAATGAACGTAAACAAATTTGTTGTTGATTCCTCTTATATAATCTTTCGTTTCAAGCATTATCAGTATGAGTGAGAGGTATACATAAAAATTCAGTTGGCGGATCCTTCTTTCTATCGAAACACCAAACAAACTTTGTCAATTTTGTGATTGTTACAAACCAGTGTTTAGTGATTAAAAAATTTTTAAATACGAATAAATAACGTGTTAAATAAAATGATTTATAAACAATTTATAAATTTTACATAGTACTATTTTTAAATATTTAAAATGATTATTAATAATGAACTGTATAATATTGGGAATTGCGTTTCATCAGTAAGTTTTTGTTTCTAATTTTTGATGTATAAATAACATCATAGCACAAATATATTAATTAATTACTAAAAATAGATATTTTAATTAAAAATTTGTAATGTAAAATAATGAAAAATTTAATAAAATATTTTGTTAAAAATTTACTAAATGTTTGATTTAGTGCTGTGTTTTAAATTTAATGTTTTGATAATTTACAATTATATACAAGAAAGTATAATAATTGTTTATTGAAAGTCAAACTACAATTAAAATTTTATTTTTTGCTCGAATAATTTTTAACAAATAATATTAACATTCGAATAAAGTTAAGTTTATTTAATTAATTCGTGAATGCTTAATTTATTTATGTTTACTTTTTTTAGATAACCAAAGTACAAACATATGCAAGAAAAATGATTAAACATTTTTGATGCCAAAATGAAAACATATAAAAATCGGAAAAAACACAAGGAATGTAACTAAACTACTAAACTCTATATTTAGTGGATTAGGTCTACCACTTTAAAGAAAAAACGCATCGAGTAGTCTTCCTCTTGGGAGGTGTGGAAACGAGTATATTAAAACTATCATACTGAAATTGCTCATTAGACTGGGATAAACTTACTGGTTACACTAATCTAACTGGGGTAAACTAACTGGTTAACTTACTCTATAACCATATACATATATATAGGGAAACTTTTATCATAGTGCTGCCACTCATTTTATATATACCTCTCGCTCTTAAAATGTATTTCCAAACATGGATAAATTTATCAGTCATAAATAATTAACATTCCATTATGAAAAAATACTGACAAAATAGTCAAGGCGGGATAAAAAATATAATTTTTCTTAAAGTGCGAGAGAAATAAAAAACATTTCCAGTATAAAAAATGTATTCAGTACTGAATACATTTTTATGGTTACTGAGAAAATAATTATAGCAGTACTGACAAAATATATCAAGAGTATTTTTCAGTACTGGAGAAATATTTTATAGGAAAACTGTATATGGAGGAGAAATCGTTTGTATCACGTCATTATGAAGCATTTTATAGTAGTTATTTTATGGTCAATTGATAATTTTAACATTTCGTTTTGTGTCATTCATCTAAATTCATTGTGAAAATAATTGAAATAATGAATAATGTTAAGTTTATTTTTTTTAAATTTATTGTTGTAGATTCAAACTGTTTTTTGTCTTTTTTTTTTCAATAACAAAAAAAATTTGAAATTTATTGGTTATGTTACAAGCATCTGTCAAAATATATCCACTATAAAAAAAAGAAAAAAGTAAAATCTCTGTCACTCTAATGATATTCTCTGTCACTCTAATGATATTTTTGATTTTTTCTCGCTTTTCAGTAAAAATACTGACAAATTTTTTTTCATAAACGTAATAAACCAAACGTAACAAACAGGTTTGAAGAACATAATTTTTATTATTCATTATACATAATTAATGTATTTCTTTATTCTTTTTTGACAATCATCTGTATACAACGTTCTAGCTAACTTAAAATTTGATTTTAACGGAAGGAGAAGACAGAAAATTTTACTTTCTCTGTATACACTAAATACTTTTTTCCCGTTAATTTTTAAAGATACCGTCTCCAAAGTTATTAACCAAAGTGATTTAAGATGGTGAACTGGAAGAATCAATTTAATCTTCCAATTGGCACTCATATCATCTCGCTCTCTGAAGATCTGATTAGATTGGAAGTTTCCTTTCCGTTTTTGACGGGTTTTACAAGCCATTGCTGGCCCGTACAGTGACAACAATCTGACTACAACGGTTTCAACGGCGAGCTAGCACTTCATACTATTGCAAGCAACTAGAAAATGTAAGATCGCTCCCTACGCCCTGGAGCCATCGTCGACGAGTAATGAGAAATCCAAGATACTTGAATCTCATAACTCCTTCTTACTTGTGGTTTCCTAGTACTGAAATCAATTGAGTATTGGTCACAAGAACCAGAGATCAGATATTTGGTTTTTGGACTCATTGATTTTGAGACCAACGGAAGCACTCCTCATCAAACCAATAATTTTTGGGCTTATAATTTTCACTGTACCGAGAATGTTTAAAGCAGCATCCACAACCGAGGTTTTCAATACTTTTCAGACACTGTTCACATCTTCAGATTGGTAATTAGATTGCAGAATGCTATTGCTTATATTTTGATATTTATTTTGTGTTTCTTCATTTGACGCGTTGTATATTCCCTTGAGCCTAATTAAAAATGCCATCAGTTTACATTTTCAAAAACTAATGTTTCAAAGCCCATTGAAAAATACCATAATAAGTTCGACGATAACAAACGTTAAAATGTAATTACTTCTATGTCAGCTCTCTGTTAAATATTGAGCATTCCGCGTGTAGGGTTTGGTCGCAACCATGCTATAAAATAATTCCGTAAATAAATTGTTCTAAAACCCTACTTAATTGACAAAAATTGAGTACAAAAATATTTTGGTTTTGTTTTTGACATTAAAAATAATTAGTAATTTAATTCACCAATAATTAAATAAATCAATGAATACAA
This sequence comes from Tipula lateralis, assembly GCA_963932295.1. Lineage (NCBI taxonomy): Eukaryota > Metazoa > Arthropoda > Insecta > Diptera > Tipulidae > Tipula > Tipula lateralis. Next base: position 116,077,808 of record OZ010736.1, read on the forward strand.
TATCGATAAATTCATGTCGTATCTGCTTATTCAAACCCGGAACTACATCTTTATGTGATAATCGAAGTGATACAACCTTAATCGATATGATGAAAATATTTTCAAATCTGAATGTACGAATGCAGTTATCAAACCAAGATTCGCACTAATCACGTCAAAATTATGACTCTTTGATATTTTTAGATTCTTTTCGATTCAAATTTACCTCAATATTTATGTGATAATTGTAAATTGCGACTGGAAAATGCATATTTATTTCGTAAAGAGATTGAATATTCGGAAAGTAAATTGCGCGAATTATTTCCTTATGGTGAACCCCAGAAGAAAGAAGAGGCGGTGAATTCTGATGAGATTAAAAGTGAAGATACATTAACTGAAGTGATCCCTCCAATGTTGTTAGACTTACAAGTAGAAGAAGAAATGATAAAAGAAGAGGAAGAACCAGGCGAAGGTAAAGAAAATGATGATGGTAATTCTTTTGCTAGCGATGATCATCCAGATGACGATTTAAGAACTTCATATTCCGTAGACGATACTAAGCGCAAGGTTAAGAAAAAGTCTCGTATAAAAAACGAAACAAGAAACAAGATTTTAAAGGAAGTACGCATGAAAGCGTCTAAATCGATTATAAATACTGAAGAGAGTAGAACGTGCAAACAGTGTGGTAAAGTATTTGCCCGTTATCAAAATTTAGTTATACACGAAAGGATTCATACGGGTGAAAAGCCGTTCGAGTGTCATTTGTGCGATAAAAAATTTACTCAAAAGTCAAATCTTTTCTTACATCTTAAAATCCATTCACAAGAGAAGTCATTCATATGTGAAGTATGTAGCAAACAATTTACAACAAATCTGCAGCTAAAACAGCACATGGTCACACATCTGCCCGAATCGGCAAAACAGTTTAAATGTGATACATGCCCAAAAGCTTTCCACGACAAACGTACATTGAAGCGACACCATGCTATCCACGAGGGTATGAAATGTTTTAAATGTACACATTGTCTTAAAGGGTTCATAACACGATGCTATTTAAACAAGCATATACGAACAGTCCATCTATCAATAAAACGACACGTTTGCACCGTGTGTGGTAAAGCGTTTTCGAATTCAGGCAATTTGCGAGCCCATTTTAGGATTCACACGGGTGAAAAACCATACGAATGCAAATACTGTGATGCTAAATTTAATCAATCAACCCCATTGGTACGCCACACTCAGCAACACATTGAACGGGGGGATATAGTTAAAATAGAACGTTATCAATAATTCAATCCAATTAATTATTTTTGGTTTTGAATTTATTTATAAACAATGTTGGACAATTGCTCGGAATGATATCCGACAAATTGAATACATTAGAAAAGCTGTTACGTACTAAAACACAAAATACTTATGTTCTAATCATTATTTATATGTAGATTTAGTGCATAATATAATTAATACTCTTGAGATTTGAAGATTAAATGAATATTTTAATTGTTACAATGAATCTATATTAAAAATAGTTTGAATTTATTTTCGTTCCTATTTTGCTGTATAAACCCTAGATCACAACCAAATTAATTCAGCAATATGCAAGACGTCCACCTTATACAAATGTCAGTGTGTATACTGCAAATGTCAAATTAATTTAAGAAGCAAAAATTTTTATTATTTACGAAATATTTTATTTGTTACTTATGATGAGTGATATAAATATAAATTCATGTCGAACATGTTTATTAAATCCGGGTTTAATTTCAATTCACGAGAAAACTCTTGAGATAACTTATTGTAATATAATTACACTTTTCACCAAAGTGAATGTAAATAACTTCCCAAGACCACATATTTGATTAATTTTGAATAGTATAATAAAAAAATTTGTATTTTTACAGGTCTACGAGAATGGCGAATTACCTAAATTTTTGTGTAATAACTGTGCGAATCGTCTCGAAAATGTATATTTAATGAAATTGCAAGTGGAGGAGACTGACGATAGGCTGAAGAAAATTTTGTGTGCCAATATTACAACAAAGGAAATTTTTGAACCTCCCCCTGAAGAGCCTTTACCTCCCGAGATTGATCTTAATGTTGTGATCAGTGATGTGGTGGACGAACATGAGGAAGCAATCAAAATGGAAGATACGCCCAATTTAGAGTTTGCCAATGTTTCGGATTTTGATCGCGTCTACGTGAAGGAGGAAGACGGAAATTTTGGCCTAGATGAAAGCTCAAGCGACGTAAAAGATATAAAAGATGAGGATGATGTAAGAATAGACGAAGATAAATGTAGGAAAATTAGAAATAAAACGAATAAAACATGCGAAATATGTGGTAAAGGTTTTACACGAACCGAGACTCTAAAAATCCATCAGCGGGTACACACAGGTTTGTTACTCAAATAAATGATTATCTAAAAATGTATAAAAACATGTTTTGTTTAACAGGCGAAAAACCATTCGAGTGCAATATATGTAATAAAAAATTTGCCCAAAAATCAAGCGTTTTCGCCCATCTCAAAACGCATTCCGACGAGAAGGCTTTTATTTGCGAAGTGTGTAGCAAACAGTTCAAGACAAAGCTTCACTTAAAACAACACCTAACTACACATCTACCTGAATCGGAAAAACGTTTTAAATGTGATCAGTGTCCTCGTGCATTCCATGTCGAACATCATCTCAAAGGGCATAAAGCGATACACGAAGGTAAAAAACCATACAAGTGTTCAGAGTGTGACAAAGGATTTATATCACGGCGCTATTTGAATCGACACTATCGTACCGTACATTTATCAATCAAGCGTCATGGATGCACCGTATGCGGCAAAACATTTTCGAATTCCGGCAATTTAGCATCCCATTTTCGGATACATACAGGAGAAAAACCGTACGAGTGTAACTATTGTGATGCAAGATTTAATCAATCGACTCCATTAGTGCGACATACTCAGCACCACATAAATCGAGGGGATCTAGTTAAAATCGAACCATCATGACATTGAGATGCAACATAATAATTGTCGTGATTTAATAAAAAGACATCAACGTTATTTTGTAAATATTTAATTGTCTTGTGTCATGGCTATTCGAGAATAATAATGAAAAGCCTACTTCCGAATAAAAGTATTTTAGATAAATTTTAAATGAATTCTCTTCGCTTTGTCTTAAATAAATGATGCAGTGGTTAAAGCTTCGGCAATTGGAGCGGGAGGTACCGGGATTTTTCACCATTTCACGATCAGTGAATTAACACATCTATGACCCCTGTTGAACTGCAAAATTTATGGACCAAACCAATCTATATCAATACTATAGGCTGACATGGAGCTAAGCAATATTGCAGATAGTTCTACGATAATCGGATCTATAGCCGCACGCCCTCGATTTGGCTGTAATGGCGTAAAGTAGGACGTAAACAAGCGAACCGCGAAAGAGTTGGGAGAATCGTGAACCCCAAAACAGATTGCTAAGATAAAGACAAACAGATAAAAATATATCTTGTTCTTTCATTAGATACAAACTGGGATATTTCGGGTTTTTCTATAATACTCTATTGGTGAAAGAACAAGGACGTGGTTCCACACGTCTCATTCATTATTTTCATATAAATAGATGATCGATATTAGTTTACTCAATTTAGGTATCAGCATTAGTGACACCCACCGAACCAGAATTTGCTGACGAAATTTTCTCTGAGTACCGGTAATAATCTATGGCTTAGAGTGGCATGTTAATTTTTAGTCAACGGCGAGAATCGAACTTGAGACCGCGGTAATGTGAATCTCTCTTCTTAACCTTTAAGCGCTGTTAGGTTTGTCCCATTATAAACACAAGCGAAAAGTGATCTGCCTCTACTGTCTCCATCCATCGGTGTTTTAAAACCAAACTAAAGTACAAAACAAAAGAGAAGCGTACAAATTAACGCATTCAGCTCTTCAAGTAGGTTTACTCCAATTGCAAGTGTTTTTCATTATAATTTAAAATAAAATAGTTTAGAGCAGAGAATCTTAGAGAAGTTTTAATTCAATTTTATATTATTAATTATGATTAGTTGTATAACATAGTAGCAAAACTATTTGCGTCTATTTGTATTTCCGCATCTCGTGACTTTGGTACATACACATGTAAGCGTCGCCGAGCAATCGTTTTGCCTGTTTATTCAGGTTGTGAATACTTGTATTATCATCGGATAAAAATTGTGATATTTCTGCTTCTGGTGTCAGTTCCGGTATATTATACCCATTTGCACCACCCTTACGATCAGCCATTGAATCAAAGAAGCACCATGGTGCATTTGGTCCTGGACCTGTTTTTACGAACGCAACATAATGCGATGTTTCAATGCAAACAACCGCGAACAGTTCCATAAAAATTCGTTCAACATCACAGTGCATATTTTTAAATATTTCAATCGTTTCGGATTTGCAATTGATTTTCTTAATTTTTTTATGAGCTGATCGTTTCGCATGTTTGTGGTATACCGTGAAGCAGTTCTGACAAAAAGTCGATGTTTCTAAACTTACTTCGTTTGCGGTATTAAAACAATCAACACATTCTTGTCCCGCTAATTTCCCACAAAGTGTACACTGTCGCGGCGAATCTTCTAAAATATCGGTTATGTCGAGTACATGCGATGGTAAAATTTGTGGATACATTTTATATTTGTTCCCGAATCGAGGCATTTGAATGATTAAACAAGATGGTATTTCGGTTAATTTCACATCACTAGATGAAAAACTTTGATCGAATAGTTGTTGCACGGTCGGAAATGTTAACCGCTCATCCTTTTCTACGAATAGTTGATAGAAAAATGATCCTTGACCCGAATTTAATTTTAATAACGGTTCAGCTTTAAAAATATCAACAAACATCATATTCAGGAATTCTTCGGGATCTTTTTCTTCTTTCGTATATCCGCTCTCTTTTTTTTTATCGAGAATTTGACGTAATTTCATAACTTTTTCCCAAGGTACATACCCATGCACGCGCAACGGATTTACAATTTCATCGCGTAAGATTCGCTGAAAATCATATGTAGGAAACTCCTCTTCATAAATATCTTTATTTAGTAGAGAATCGAATATGTTTGTAAATGCAAACATTGCAAATACAGTTGCATCTAAATAGCATGAATTATGATGACCCTGGATGCCTTTAAATTTTCCGCATATTTTCCTTAGCTCATCTATATTATGTATTTCTATAAATAACACAAATATGATAGTTAAATAACAGACAGATATATAAGAAAAGATAACATACTTTGTGCGGCTATGGCTGGTTTTCCGGGTATTGATGGATGATCTATCGAAGATGGCTGCTCTTCATATTCGGTTTCAAAATTGTGTTGATAAACGGAATCATTATACGTTGGATCAATTTCTATTGAATTAGAATCAACATACATAACTTTATCTCCATCCACGGGGAAAGGTTTGCTGATAAAAGAAAAACAAAGATAATTAAGTAGTTCGAGGATAAATAAAACCTTATTTACTTGAAACTTAAATGTATATCCCAGTTGGAACTGTTATCAGCTTCAATTTTCACATCAGTTTCAATTCCAACCATTATTGAATTTATCGAAAATTGTCCAATCCATTTGATCACACCTTTTATGTCATAGTCTTTGATCACGACACACGAGCCGCGTCCCAAATTTGTTCCAGGTATATCGTTTAGCTGAATTGGTGTTTTCTGTTCTCCACCGCCTGATGGATTCTCATACGGTGAATTGTCTTTAATTTGAGGAATAAAACGAAAATATTGTGTAAATAAATAACTTATGTGCATTAGTCTATTGATAACGTATTGCGATATGAAATAAAACATATTTATTAATATAAATATCATCTTTTAAAAACGTTACTATTTAGAAATGCGTAACATCATATTTTAAAAAACAAAATAGGGAAGTCCCCAAAAATTAAATAATTTTATTTGTTATGTATGAATTATGATTGTAGTATGAACAATAATTTGACTTGTCTCCGCTCCGTGCGACGTGCGTATGCGTACTGCGACTATGTCAACTGTTTTACGATATTATTGCCCGAAGTCTACACTCACTTATCTACTGTTAATTTATATTACGCAATTTTATTATTATGGATTTTTTTGCATCATGATTATTGATTCATGATTTCGTTAAATGCCAGTATAGATTTACGATGATCGTATATCACGTTTAAAACGACATTTAAATGAAATAAACTTTTTGTTGTTAAAACTTATTAGTTTTAGTAATTTTAAAATGATTTTAGAATATATAAAATATAACTTTTAAGAAAGTTTTCGTTTTGATATATTTAAGCTGTCATCTGTAAATCTTAACAATCTTTTTATGCGTTACCTCGTATAGTATTAGCCGTGTTTCATGACTCCAACTAATTCAGATCAGATCACATTTTCCATGCAAACCAAAGACACATTTTGAGCCAAAATGAAATTTGGATCAAAATGTGTCGGTTTGCATATAAAATGTGATCTGATCTGAATCAGTTGGGGACTGAGGTCATGAAACGCGGCTATTATAAGCAATTCGACTCGAGTTATGGACATGGTACACTGCGAAATCTATATATTAGAATGTTATGTTGCGTTGTGTACATCATTGTATATGTGTACATATTGTGTACATGTAAAGAAGAGAGCAAGGTTTGTATAAACATTGTTGCCGGTTTTGCCAATATAATTGAGAAATAATCACATCCTTATCTTTGTTAGAATTATGTTTCTAATCAATACACACCTTTATCAACATATAGTTCAATTTCCACCAATTTATCATTACTCAAATTTTCATAATTACTACACTCAATTTCTAAATTGTGGTCAACCTCACTTTTCTTGCTTTTACTAATTTTTTTATCAATAACCTTATTTATTTGATTAAGTTGATCATTATTTTTATCACTTGTGATAATATTTAGATTAGGTTGATCAAATAGTTCCAGTACTGGTATTGGTATATAATATTGTTCTTGAAAATATTCATCCATCTTCGATTATAATTTCAGAACATTACGCGGGGTTCACTTAAAACGTGTAAGATAACTAAACAGATTTTCTTTCTATAAAATATCTATAAATATCTACTTTTTTCGTGTACATATAATTATTTATGATCACACGAGAAAACTGCGAAACTTGACTAAAAATAAAACGATGGAAGTTTGTGATGTAAATGTTTGGCTAATTCAATTTGGTAATCGTTAGAATAATTCTGCTTGACAACTTACTTGGTTTATACTGGTTCGGATTACTTCTAAGGTTATAACTGTTGTTTGATCTTTGGCTAGAGTTGCCACTATTTTTACTGGTATCGCTTCCAACCGATCCGTTCGGGCATGCTTCATTTAAACGTTTACTCATGATTTTAGATTATACTAATTAGTTTTCTTAATTACATGTGTATAATACCTAATGAATCATCAAAAATTGATTATGAAATATAAAAAGAACCAACACTTTACATATCGATTAGATAATATAATACCATTAAGACATACCTTATATTAATTCTGGAAAAATAATTGAAAATAAAACAATAACAAATAAATAGTATTTAAAGATACTTGAATTATAATTATTTATTACATATATCTTCCTTCTTAAATATTAATAATTAAACAAAATAAATTTTTGGTTGTTTACCCTTTTAGCAAAAAATATTTTTTCATTTTTGACAGCTCGCAGAATTGTTTTTATCATGTTTTATAGGGTCACACAAAAATCGGTTATCTTTAAATTTTATTTGTGTATATACCAAAAACTGTACTGTACAATTGGGATAAATAATAATCCAAATAAAAAGAAGCAAAATCTACTTCGTAATAAAAACACTATTTATAAAGGCAAATAATAAACTTTTTTCCGATTCAAATAGTCTGAAAATGTGACATGAATGGAAAAGATTTTCAGATAGCAGCACTAGTTAGTTAACAAAATATTTAACATTTGAACGAAAAATATTACAATCAATAACTGATATATTATGACAACATTCTTATAGAATATTTAAACAATTATATATATAAATATTTAATTTTAGATCCAATAATTAAATAATATAACCGATAATTTACAATTATGGGAAGTAGGTATAAACAGTGTGCATCCCTATTTCCAAACGAGTAACGATAATATAACGAGTGATTTCGTGAAACACAATCGTTAATTCGTGTATGTTTTGGTTTTTGACGTTTGTTTCATGTGTCAAATTAAAATTACTCAAACGTTTAGCAAGCCGATAGTGTTGACAAAGTTAGCAATTAGTTATTTATTAAATATTAATAAAATATGTCTGATACAGAATATGAAAGATTTGAAATAACAAATCGAGATTTAGAATATGAATTTAATCCGACTCGTTATCGACGTAATTTATCAAAAAATCAACAAATTTATGGTAAGCTTGCGTCTAAAGAAACATGAAGTAGATTAACTTTTACCTCATTCTTGACTTAAATGGCTTTTTCGATTATAAACCCTTGTACCTTATTGAGAGCAAAGTTTACTAAGCTATATACTTATATAGATTATATTATAGAAAACATAGTACATTTCTGAATCCCATCTAATACATAATGTTTAATATTTTAGGTATTTGGGCATCAGACAGTGAAAATGAAGATATAGAAGAATATGATAAAAGAGGCCGTTTGAAACGCGACACAAAAAAGGCAAAAGATTATACTACACCGGTAAGTTTTGTGGCTGGGGGAGTCCAACAGTACGGTAAGAAAAAAGATGAAAATGCAATTAAAGTTGAAGATGAAGATGATGATACTAAAAGTCCCCAAGTTGTAAACGGATCATCCGAGTCTGAAGAGGAAGCGTATCGTCCACGTCCGTCGTTTGCACAGCAGCCGCAAAATAAACCAGTTGCGAAAGGTATAGGTCAATGGGAGAGTTATACAAAAGGAATTGGTGCAAAACTGTTACTTCAAATGGGTTACGAGCCTGGGAAGGGGCTGGGTAAAACTTTGCAAGGTATTGCCACTCCAGTCGAGGCGTCTGTACGCAAAGGCAGAGGAGCCATTGGTGCATATGGTCCCGAAAAGTTAGCAAAAGTTGAACAACAAAGTGAACTCGCTGGTGAAAAATCTACAATCGCCGTCGAAAAGTCTAAAAAATGGTTGAAAAACTCCGAAAAAAACCAAAAACGGAAAAAACTTCGTTATTTCTATCGTAGCGTGGAGGAAATTATCGAAAAAGGAGGCAAGAAAGACTCATTATTTTACGATTCTGGGAGTAATAAACTAGGTAATGTAACCGTGATTGATATGACTGGACCTGAAAAACGTGTATTAAGCGGATATCATGCACTCGGTCAAAGTAAAATAGGCGAGGAAACGTTATACGATCACACAATAACTAAAAAAAGTTCAAACTTTAAGCTTCCCGAACTAATGTATAATTTGAATCTGATTGTTGATTTATGCGAGCAAGACATAATAGCGATCGAAAAGAGTCGTAAATCTACAAGTGATCGAAAAATAAGCTGCACTCAAGAGAAAGAGAAACTAAAGCAAATTGTCGATTTGGAACGTGATCACATCAATACATTGGAAAATGCATTAGAATTGGTTGAAAATCTCGTAAATCCGAAAACTTTTTTGACTCTTTCAGACGCGGAAAAAATTTTTATAAATCTTTTAATCGATTTTCCTGAAGAGTATAAAGAATTTGGATTAGGCGATCTTGCACCAGGAATCGTAGCGCCGATGTTTGTAACTAGGTTTAAGGATTGGAAGCCACTCGAAGAGCCAGCTAAACACGTACCATTACTAAAACGTTGGAACACTGTGCTTAATCAGAATGTAGTGAGCCACCAGTCAAATCTATTTGATCCTTATTCAGCATTAGTGTGGTCTGGAATAATTCCAAGCATTAGGAACGCTACAAATGCATGGGATCCGAGGAATTATCAGCAAATGATCGCATTGCTAGACGCTTGGGCGCCCCTATTTCCATCCTGGATCCTCGATAATGTTTTAGAACAGATAATTCTACCGAAATTAACAGTATATGTTGTGAATTGGGATCCATTAACAGATACGATTCCCATACATATATGGATTCTACCGTGGAGTAAACTACTTGCACACAAAATGGATAATGTATATACAATTGTTCGCGAAAAATTTGGCAGTGCACTCAAAGCGTGGTTGCCTTCAGATCGATCAGCTCGAGCGATGCTTGTTCCATGGAGAGATGTCTTTGACGATGGCGATATGCAAAGCTTTTTAATTAAACATATAATTCCTAAGCTTCAGTTATCACTTTCAGATCTTGTCATAAATCCACTACAACAAGATCTAGAATTATGGAATCAGGTCTGGGAATGGCATGAACTTATTCCAGCTGTACTTATGGCACAAATGCTAGAAAAATTCTTTTTCCCTAAATGGATTCAAACGCTTGTCATTTGGCTAAATCAAAATCCAAATTTGGATCAAGTATCACGTTGGTATACGGGTTGGAAAAATTTTTTTACTGATGAAATTTTGCAGCAGACAAACGTTAAAGAGCAATTAAGAAGAGCACTTGAATTAATGCATCGTGCCACGGGTACAACGCCAACTGCAATTGAGACTCATACGCCAGTGGCTCCACCGCCACCAAAACTAATGGATCTTCAGATTCCGCCACCAACTATCGAATTTAAAGATTTGGTTTCGCAGCGGTGTTCAGACCAAGGTATTATATTTGTTCCGATGCCGGGTAGACGCGAAATGGGCAAACAGGTTTATCGCATTGGTAAATTATTTGGATACATTGATCGATCGGTTATTATGGTGAGCGATGGCAGTTTTAATAATTGGGCTCCAATTTCAATCACAAGTCTACTGGAAAGAGCGATTACTGGTTAATAACTGACTGTATTACGTGTATATCCAATTTGCAAAAATCTATAATTTTTATTTTAGTTTAGTATGTGTTTCAAATAAAATTAAATTATCATTATAAATAATCTTTTTATTGATTTGTTTCATTCATTCATCCACAATTCTAGGCCGCAGATGGTGTAATTTTTATGTGAAAATGGAAAATTCGATTTTACTCGAACAATTTTTACTTTGTATGTTAAATAATAAAATTACTTTTAGTTATTTGTAGCTTAAAATAGTTGTTGTATTATTTAATTGTATTTCAATAAATTTTACTCATATTTTATTATATTCTGGAGCCATTGCTGTTGGCAGCGAGCTCATCCCTCTTTAAATGTAGCTCACATATAATATGAACGAAGCAGGTTATGTCTTGCACTTTGATCTCATGTACGATATCAATTATTTGTGTTTCAGTTTTTTTGTTTTTCTTTTACAGGCGTGATCGGTTTCGATCACGAGCTAGCTCTTTATACTGTTGCAAGCAACCAGAATATGCCAGATCGCTCTCTACGCCGTGGAGCCATCGTCGTCGACAGCTACTTCTTCGACTGCCGAAAGGCGGCTCTTTCTTTCAAGATTATTGTATCATTCGTTTCGGATTAGCACGCAGAATGTGACAACGGGTTTGATCAACACTGTATAGTTTTAGCTTGTCCGCATTAATTAATGAAAATATTTTCAGAAGTGGATGTAGAGAAAATAAAGCCCGATTGCCAGCGGCAAGGCAAACCTTGATATCCTCTCCCACACTATAATCGTGATGAATGAGAGATCCAAGAGACTTCAATCTCATCACTCCTTCAAATGTGAGGTCACCACTCCCAAAACCGGGGATCAGATATTTGGTTTTGGACTCGTTGATTTCGAGTCCAACCGAAGCTGAATTCTGTTCTAATGAATCAAGTATCTCTTTCACTATGCTGCCATTTAATCCAATCCAACAGATGTCATCTGCATTTACAAAAAGTTAGTTAGATTGTCGGAACATGATATAGTCTTGAGGTATTTTATTTTTACGAAGGATGCATTGCAAAATGAGAATATAAACTATCGGGGACAGTGCATCTCCTTGTCGAACACCGGAATTAATTGCAAAAGTTTTCGATATAGCCATTTTCAAACTTTGACACTGCATTGTGACTGTGTTACTGTCATTGTACATATATGTACATATTTGTTTGGTATTCCTAAAGTGCATACCATAGTGTCTTCCGATTGATCGAGTTAGGCTTGCTTAAAATCTAGGAATACCAGTAGTTTTGTGGTACTTGCTTGATCAGTGACTGACCGATTTGAACGGAATACTCCTAGGTAGTCACCGATAATTTTCGATTGTGATGTGTTATCTATATAAGGTAAAGATTTATTTAATATTTTGAGAAAGTATTGGATCAACATTATCGTTGTCATTGTAAGTCAGGGATAAATGTGTTGCAAAAACATTTTGATTAAATGCGTTAAAAGTAGGTCTAGCGTTAATGAGTATTTACATTTTTAGTAGGTATTTATATTTTTTACTACATTAGTTTTGTGACAATCCATTCACGATAGAAATTTGCGTACATGCCAGGGAAGACGGAAAATTATACAACGCGTTTCTCCTGTGAAGGTCTGATAAAACGCAAGAAACGAAACAAAAATATCAAGATCTACAATATTAAGATCCCTTGCTAGGAGGACTAAAGCAGTTCTTGCTAGGAGGACTAAAGCAGTTCTTGCTAGGAAGATAACTAAACGAATTTGTTGACAGGAGAAGACCTGTTATAATGACCGCAGTGATGTTTATTGATGATACATCATATGAGGAATTCACTGCCTCATATGATGAGGAAGGGAATTTCCATTGATCATGCAGAGATCAAAGAAAAATCTTTACCTGAAGTTGATCCCATTAATTCATAGCTCTTGATATTCGAAAGGGTAATTTTGCGGCCTTATTCAATTGGTATGGTGAAATGAAGTTAGGCCCTAAAGAATGGAAAGTAGCCGCGTTATGCACAATATTCAAGAAGAGCGATCGCTGGAAATGGCAACGAAGTCCAAAAGTGAAAGAGGCACTTGATCGATTAGAACAGTGTTCAGTTTCCGTTGGGCTCGAAATCAAGGTTTTTTTAAATTAAGTAGTTTAAAAAGAGAAACACGTTCTAGTTATACGGCTGTTCAAATTCGAATCTAATCCTCTGATAATGAAAGCTCTAGCTTTGCTCTAATTATTTGGTTATACTTTATTCCCTATCACAAACAATGATGGTGCTGGAAATCAACGACCATCGGATACAGCAGAAATAACCTCAGTAATGCCAGTAATTGGTGCTTTAACTTAATTAGTAGAGCTTTGCCTTCCATACTTAATTCAACATATCACTAAAGAAGATAAATACTTCTATTCAGTTTTTTCTCGTTTGAATTATCTTCAAGTTTTCTTATTATCTGTATTATAATATCCACTTCTAGTAAAGCTAATTTTATTGACATTATTCATTAGATGCGATCTGATTTTTTTTGAATTTATTATCGATGGACTTTTATAAAAATAATTTTTGTATAATGAGACACAAGGAAGAAAATGCAATACTTAAGAAGATCTCAGGCTAATAAAAGTTACATCGTCATTTGGATATATATGTTTACATACAAATTCTTAGGTTTTATGCAAACTTAAGGATTTGTTACTGTATAATCATCTTTCACTATTTGACATTATCTATTCAAAACAAACATGTAATTGCTTGAAGTTGTTTTAACTTGAAAAGTTTTTTCATCATATCAGAACACTCTTTTTGGTATAAATAAGATAATTTTAAATAAATCATATATAATGAAAGACTGTTTTTTATTACATAATGCAACTGTAAACGGGCATTCTGAGTTGCAAATACACAAACAATATTTAAATATAAATATAGGAGTAGGATGGCAAATTCATGGCAGAGTTCATGGGAAGATGGGTATCTTCCATGTCAAGTCAATACAACAGATAATAATCTCTACTTTTATGAACTGAAACACCTTAAGCTATTTTCTCAATACTTGGTATATCCTAGATTTCAAACTTTTAAAATGGAAAAAGGTAAAATCGAATAGAACGAATTTCTTCCCGATATATCAGTTTACCTTACCCAGCAGCTCTAGAAATTGACTAGGATCCATTGGACCAATCATTCATTGAACCGTAATCAACCCGATTACAAATATATACCCGATTACAAATCGTAGAGGCGACACACATGTATAAGTCGTAGGCATAATTACAACAAAAACATCACTAATGGAATGGAAAACAGTTAACATTAGAATAATAGTGGCAACATTCCATATTCAAAAAAGAAACACAACCATCCTTCAGTGTCGCCCAAAATATTTGTTTTCCCAGTCACTCAGACTCGTGTGGCCCATTGTGCCATCTCTTCCCAGACGTACACTCGCAAAATCATATAAGAAAATTTCAATGCGAAAATAGATTTCAATGGTAACACCGACCGTCAGGGTAAAAATGCATTGGATTGTGTTCGAAACAACAATGGAGCAGATTCATAGGCTTTTGCGTTACAAATCAGTTAATCATAGATAGCATTAGGTTCCCACTCAAAACTACACAAGGACATTGTCAGCAGACATAAGAAAAAAGAAACAATCTAACAAGAAACAACATAAACATAACACCTGATTTAAAAAAATGGATAGAAGCACCGAAAACTTGGTTATATATTGACACCAATAACGAAACTATAGCAACACCAACGAACTGGTAGGTGAAAAAAGTGCCATTGAAAAACTGAAGAACAATAAGTTTGCTGTACCACACAGTATCCAAACGAGATTCAACTGCAGTTGCAAGGACACTAACGACGAAATTCAAGAAGTGTGAAATACTACAAAAATGAAAGTGAGGCTTGACAATTGCCCCAAGAAATGTGATCTAGTAAATGTAATAACTCTCTCCTCAAAGCAACAGTAAATTTACTCACAATGATTATCGTTGACAGAATTTCATCTACGATCAATGCAAAATTAAGAAAGAAACAAGCTGGCTTTAAACCAGAAAGTAGTTGAGCTTACCAAATCAATTGCATATCATCACTGTATAATTCAGTGAATACAATTCACCACTGTACTTACTCCTCGTCGATTTTGAATGCGCCTTATATACGATAAATGAACGCAATATGGTAGACACTTCGTGAAATGGGCATCCCAAGGAAATTGAAATCAAGAAATGTAACTATCAACAATGCTATTCCTGATCGTATTGGATAATGTAATGCGGAAATTGAAGATCACGTCAATGTTACACCTAGAAATCTCCTAGTGATAAGAAAAAGGATCGTGCACAAGTTTCAGTTCCAAACAATGTAATGAAGATATTCCTCGACAGATTCGTGTGGGCAGTTAATTTCAAAATAATCGAATATCGAATTTCGAAAGTTTTAAAGATAACATATATGGAATGCAGCAGCCATTTAATCTGTCTTTGGAATATGCCATACTTACTACAAATCTGTCGAAACATTGCTTCCGAAAAGGAAATTGAATTAATCGCCCCAATACCACTCTACTGTAGCACATGCATTCCCAACTTTCATTAACATGCTAAGCTCAACCTTAGAACAATCATCATACACGCTTCATTCCATACACAATTTTTGAGGATGCTAGCATCTTCCGTAACATGTCAATCACGCCAGAATGAGCTTCTTATTTCGGTTTACTCACTCTTTTGATAATATTCAGTCTACTCTTTATCTGTTAGTTTTTCCGTGTGTGCGCATCGATCCAGATCACCAAATACCTCGTCTTAGTTAAAAAATTTAATCCATGAATTGAACTCGTATACAAATTAAAGAGAGTTGGCGAAATTTTACTCCCTTGTGGAAGTCAAAAATTATTTGTAGGTGGAAGGTATTACAAATTAAAGGGGGAGGTGGATATTGACCTCTACCTCAAATCTGTAATTCCTTCCAAACACACGTAATTTTCGTCCATTCATACGCGAATTATTCTAGGCCAACACAAGTTCCAAAACACTTGATAAAGTTTCTCCTTACAATGTCCAAAAATACCGCTACAATTTACTTACTTTGCTTTTGTACTTTGCAAACCAACTTTTTCACACATCCATTGGCAGAGTGGTTGCGACGGAACCCAAAGGTTCTCCGTGAGTAAATTACTTTCATATCAGTTATTTTCGCATACTTTCTTTGATCATACCATTTACCACTTTCATAATCACGTTCAATATACATATATCTCTGTGATTTGTTGACAGATTTCTATCTCGATCCGTTTTGGGAATGGGTACATATCGTTCGAAGATATACTAACACTATCAGGTATTAAACATACATTACTTTCACCTAACGAATATCCACCATCATTCGAAAGAATTGATTTATATTTTCTCGGTGATTGATCCCACATTGATCAAGCATGGGATTTCTGCCTTGTTCTCTATGATCTCTCAGTATATTAAATTTATCCCATACATAGCTGGTTGTGGTCCTATGAGTATTTTGAGACAAGATAAATTCACTAGAGACTTGTGTACTGTAAAATGTTCCGTATTATAACGAATATGCCTATGTCAACGCAGCCAACGGCAATAGTCGTTTCGTTATGTTACGCAGTCAACAGTCGAATGGTTATAGTACACGCTATAAGAAGTCGCGATCAACATAGAAGCTGATTCGAATCCAACTCAGGACAAGGCAATATTTTTATGTTTATTTTGGAGAGCGAGAGATGTCAGTAATAGGCAGCTTCAGAAGTCATAATCAGATGTGGAAAGAGAAAACACTATGCAACGAGCGAATCAACATCAGGAGAATACAACGAATTAATGAAAGCTAGGTGGAAAAAGTAGTACAGTGACGCATGGAAAAATGTCGATTCCCGAATTATAATATACCGATTGATATTTGTGCACCACTAAATTGACTATTGCGAAGAGAATTTTATTGTGTGAAATAAAGAAAGTAAATGTTTGACTAAACATTTGGTCGTTACAATAACGCTCGAGATAATTAATAAAGAAGCCACATACAGAATGCAACTGAATCATGAGGCATAAAATTGGTCACTAAACGCAGAGTGGTTATAATCGTTAAAACGATTAAAAGTCAATTTAGAGTTAAAAACCAAGAAAAGTGGGAGATCTTGGAAGAGTCATTTCAATGGATGATCATTTTTTTTTAATTATTGAAACTAGTCTTTGCAGACTAACCATCAATTTACATCTGAATTCTTAAAAACTAAACTATAATGTCGTCACTGTTGATCCAGTGATGCACCAATGCCTGTTCGTAGGTAGATAGCTGTTCACATACCAACGAACTCGGAGGGTTTAGTTCTTTTTAGTTTCCTAATCAAATGTTCATTATCCAGTAGCCGAGATGTTTCCGCATTGACACATTCCATTAGTCTTGATTTATGCTCCGTTGCAAATCTTTTTTTTTCGTGTTTGGAATCTCCAATCACGATGCAAATCACTATTTCGAATGCACCAGGGATGGTTGACTATGTACTCCAAAGTCCCTTATTCTGGAAGTTTTGTGTAAGTTTGATGTTAGTGTTCTTAGTACAACCACAAAGCTGAATGTCATATAGCTAGATCGACTTTAGAACCTGATTGTAAATCAGTATTTTGTTGCATATGCTTAATTTTGACCTTCGTCTAATTAGCCAGTACAAGTGTTATATTTAAGATAATCTTTTTACTTGTTTTCTTCACATGATCTTTCCATTTAAGGTTAACATCCAGAATCATACCCAAGCATCGTTTAGGCTGATTGGCGGAGGATTTACCAATGGTTTGTCCGTAAAGTTGAGATGGTCCATCGCTTGGTCTACTACTGGCTAATTTATTCGGTTACCCATTGAAGCTTATTCGCGCCTTTTCCACAGTTTGGCCTGTTGCTAGTAAAGCGGTGTCGTCAGCAAACATTGCTATGCTTACGTGGTCGGTTACATCTGAATCCAAATTGGTGATCCGGTATTAAGTCTCTACTTTCTATTATTGGTTTCATTTTTCTCAGAAATAGTTTCTCCAGTAGCTTTGAAATGAGATCGAATATCGGATGATACGATTGAAATTCATCGCGATTTACCTGGTTTAGGTAATATTATAGCTTCCGCAACTTTTCAGGCAGAAGGAACATACCATAATCTAATAAGAGCATTAAGGAAGTGAGTTAGTTTAGCGATATCTTTCTTTGGTAGTAGTTTTAGAATTTCTCACGTTAAGAGGTCATACCCAGGAACCTTTGCTTACTTCAGATTGAATTTTATTTCTCTAATAACTTCTTTCTGGGTTATTAAAGGAATTCTACTCCCATAACTGTTGCTTCCATTTTCGATTGTAATATCCGATTCGGTCTTGTTCGGTTTGAAAAAACCAGATGATTAGAAAATTCTTCCGCTTTTTATTTGTTATTCTAGCCCACGAGCCATCACTTCGCTTAGTTGGAGGGGTCTGCGTAATTGGGGTTTTTACACTTATGATGCCTTCCATAATGAGTAGTTCATATTTTCATCAGTGGTCCGAAACTGACCTTTCCAGTATCCGCTACTTTCGCATATGAGATACCACCTCTTAGATGATGACTAACAGATTCTGATGGGATGGATGTCTTTTTTGTAAATTCGTTGGCTTACTTAGATTATTTCTTTTTTTTGAAGTTCTCTCGCTTACAGACATTCTCGGTAGATTGCAGGATGGGCTTGTGCACAGTTTGCAGATTTTGCCGCAGTAGTCCTGAATTTCTCACAAGAAATAAGTTAATTATTCTCAGCACATTTAACATATCTAGGTTCGTGTTGGCAGAAGTTTTGACTGTGGCCATATCGCTGACAACGTTTACATTGCGGAGTTATACCGGTTCAATATTTACACCCATATGGCACATATGTTTTATTTCATAAATGTTTTGAATAGTTTATTTGTTATCGAAGGTCAGCATAAATAACGAAAGAGGAACTCTTAGTTCTTCATTCCCTTTCTTAGACTTTTAATTTTGTTGACGACATCAAGGATTTTAAAACCCGTTTTACGCAGTTCTTTTTTTGAAGACAAACTGTTGAGACGGTAAATTATTTTATTAAATGTCGAGCTTATAAGATCATTCAATAAGTTCGTAGGATGACACATAGATGGTGTTACTAGATTTGTTTCCATGTGATTTTTATTTAGTACCCTGTTGGGATTTTTCATGTAAAAAACGGTTTTTACATTTTTAAGTGTATATTATGTAAAAAAAAAACGGAAATAAAAAAAACGTAAATTACATATAAAAACCGAAGATAACACAATTCGCAGTGCCATCTGTTTTTAAATGTAAAAAATTATCCACCGTACGCTTTGCTCATTATTAATTAACATAGATGTATGTGTATTTGCAAAATCATATAGTTTTTAGGTTCACGCTATTAGTTGGAAAGCGATTTTTTCACCTGCACCGGAGCTGGTTAAGATGATTTTTAACGAAATTAACCTGTTAGTAATTTTAATCTTATTCAAAAAATTTTCTGACATGCAGTATGTAGAAGAAAAAATGGTACACTGTTAATTATTTCATAAATTAAATTCGTAAAATAGTAAGAAAATTTTTTAACAGATGGTTTAACAGATTTCAATTAGATTTAATAAGAGATGGCGCGTTTTTTTTTTTTTTTACATAAAATAATATTTTACGTTTTTTACATATAGAATGTTAAATATAGCCTTATGTAAATTACTCGTTTTTACATGTAAAAACCGTGTAAATTACATCGTGTAATTTACACGCGCAACAGTGACTTTTTGACAGCAATCTGACTATTGATTCTTGAGCAACGTTTTTGAAAAAAATGAAAAAAAAGTAAAATTTTAAGTTTTAATTTCCGAAGTCTGCCCCAACGAGACAAATGGTAGAGAAGTCGATTGCTGAATTTAAATATGGTCCGCCAAGCACAAATGATGCAGAGCGCAATGGATACCCAAATGAGGCTATTATTCTAGAAAAGATAAAAAAAATCCACAAATTGGTTATGAACGATCGCTAATTGAAGGTGCAAGAAGACAGTCCAAAAGACAGTCAGCCGAGTGGACAGCAATCGACGAACTGAATCCAAAGCGAGCAAAGACGCAATAGTCGGCCGGTAAGGTGATGGTGTCTGTATTTTGGGATGCGAGCAGATTAATATTCATCGACTATCTCCAAAAAGGAACCACCATCAACAGCGACTATTACTGTGGATGCAGGATGAAATAGCAAAGAAACGGCCACATTTGCAAAAGAAAAAAGTGTTGCTTCATCAAGACTATGCACCGTCGATCACAGATCGACGAAAACGATGGTAAAATTGAATAAAATGGGCTTCGAATTGCTGACACATCCACTCTATGGTATTCTCCAGATTAAGCACCCAGTGACTTTTTTCTGTTTTCAGATCTCAAGACAATGCTTGCTGGAAATAAATTTAAGTCCAATGATGAAGTAATCGCTGAAACTGAGGCGTATTTTGTCTAGAAAGACAAATCAACAAATTGCTATAAAAGTATCGAAAAGTTGGAAAATCGCTATACTCGTTGTATCGCCCTCGAAGAGATCTATGTTGAATAATAAAATCGAGTTTTGTCAAAATGTTGGTTTATTCTTTCTTATCCTACGAACTCATTGAATGACCTGTTAATAGTCTACAAAGCCTTTAAAGTATCTATTTGGACGCCAAAACTATACCCAGTTGGCGCTTTTCGATGCATATCTGTAATCAAATTAAATCACTTGCGATAATACAATTCGAATAATTTTACAAAGCTTTTGGTACCCACACATCTTCTGTTTTTCCTATAATTCTTCCGTTCTTCTTACACATATAGCAAGTATGTATATAGGAGAATATGTGAGGGTGCGATGATGGTTCGTAACAGAAACTGTACATCAATTTTAACAGTTTCGTATATATATACGACTTTCAAATCTCATGTTGTGCTTAAAATATGGTTATAAATATTTTACACTTCCCCGGGGGTCCAACAAAAAAAAATAAAATTCGTTTACACGAAATTATTTAGATATATGAGGACATCGCTGTAACACTGTGTCTAAGTACATATGGTATATAGGGAGAACACTAGCTGATCTAATGATTTCGTATTTAAGATTTTATTTTATGGAATCAATTAGAGTTTTGTATTGTCGGGATGTATAGTTTATAGCTCTATGTATGTGTAGATGGGTTAAGTGCCCTTAATCACCATAAGTTATTTAAATCGGGACATGCAGAACAAAAGCTCAACAAAACAAAAAAATACAATAAGCCTTGAGAAGTGGCTAGAACAGTAGTTTTATATAGAAAATATATTATTGGTCGGATATTATTCTCCATTATTGGAATTATTAAGTCTCATGTATAGATACGAGATATTGAGATAACAAAAAATAATAAGAACGTTCGTCGTCGTCGTGTATAATTTTTTTTTATTTTCATGTGGAAATCTCTAGAAATTATAAATATTTTTTTATTCCACGGTTTTTTTTTGCATAAATCATCTTTAATTGCCATTTGATACGTACTTGAAGGCAAAAATAAAATGACTATAAATTTTATATTTGACTTAGTTATTAGCCTGTAGATTATTATGTTTTCTTGAAAAGAAATTTATTTAGTTTAGAGATTATGGCTGTTGAATATTCACTTCGTACAATAGAGGGTTTTGTAATAAGAGGCCATCACGGCTACGCTTGCAGCACATTTTCATGAAATTTTCCATGACCAATTGGCACATTTCCGGCTGTATGTCATCGATAAGTTCACAAATTCCACCTTTAAAGTATTGAATCGATTGTGAAACATTGGCATAGGCCTTATCTTTCACGTAGCACCAAAAAAGTCTAAAGGTGTTAAATCACGAGATCTACGGTGGCCAATTGTAACCATCTCTTCGAGAAATAACACGATCAGAAAACTTTTCTTGCAAGATTTCGATTTTATCGTTGCTTGTGTCTTGCTGAAAACAAACGTCATTCACATCAATATCTTCGGATTCCGGCCGTAAGGAATCATTAATAGCACAATCCATTCACCGTAACAGTTGCAACAGCCTCATTTTCGAAAAAGTTAGGTTTTCCCCGAGGTGAAAATGGGCCATATCAATCCGGATCATTTTGATGCATTTGAAGTACCCAATCAGTGAAGATACGACGTTTATGATAATCAACCGGCTTGAGTTCTTGTTTAAGCTAAAGTTTAAAAGCCTTAAGATAATTCACATCACTAACTTATCCCAATAGCTCAAATTTTTCCTTCTGTTTTACTATTGCCTGCCAAGGAGGTGCTCTATGATGACCGAAAAGTACTTTAGTTTTGCGAACTGTGACAAATGTTCGCATTGACGACAACTGTTTGAACTGTCGACAAATGTTTGAATAGTTGTCACAAACGTGACAACTATTCAAAATGAAACCTCTTGTTGTGAAACCCTTTAGTTTATTATTTTTTTTGTGAGGGTGTATCATCTTTCGTATCGGCCCACCTACAAGACAACCAAATTGGTTCTTAACCCATAAATAAATAAGCAAATTTCGCAATACAATTAACACACGCACCCACACACGATTCATGTTCACAAAAATTAGAAATTATTTGCTAATTATTATCTAATCTCCTTCCCTGCCCTATACTTGTATATACATACACATAGGTATACAATATAATCTCACCCATAAACACATTCCAACAATTTAATTACAATAATTTCATTAATCCACAAAGACACATTGAATTTATTTAGAACGATTAAATACATAATTGAAAATCAATTAGCACGATTATATGGGACAAATGTGGATTTGAATTCTTTAAAATAATGAGGTGGATTAATTTTAGGTGAAAATGTAAATATTTTAATTATGAATTGATAATTAATTTATGATTATTTGCTTTACGATTGTTTTTGTGGGTGGTAACGACAACACCAACCAAAATAGGGACCGAGAGCAAGACTTATCCAGGGTGTTTACTTTGCAAACTGGATTAGTTGAAACCAGAACAGAGAGGACATTTGTAGGAATATTCTTGGAGTTGGAACATAAGTGTGGCTGTGGGTTAAAATCGACATCGTCATGACATTCGTCACATTAGTCATCAATGGCAAGTTTCATCCGATGAAGTTTTTGAAACGGCCATGATCGCCAGGCCAGTTTTTGAAACGGCCTTGTGGGAGCTATGTACACCAAAACCACTGGAACTCTTGAGATTGCAAAGCCAATTTATTTGGCCCTTATGGACACTGCCAAATACGATGGTACGTGGGCTGGCACATAACTTATAGCATGACCTTAGACATAATGATGGCGAAGCACGTTAATGGAAATTTATTTCGTGTAATTATTATTGAAATTACAAGACAACAACCCAAAGGGAGTACAACAACCCCATCCTATGATCTGTACTGATGGGTCAGTGTGTCATAATCTGGTTATAAATACAATATGCTGAGGTCAAATTATATATATTTACCAACCCCCACCTCTTGGGAGAGCTTGAATTGCTGTAATTTTGAGAGCAGCACTATTTGTAAAAAATGTTTATTGCAAAGATTATTTTATCTGCATACTTTCTGACAGCCAGGTTGCTCTAAAGATGATTGTATCTCAAACCATAGACACATCTAGTTTCGGAACCATGAATGAGAAACTATGATTTTTTCATTTCATTTGACAGTTTATCATAATTCATTAAAATTCTTACGTTATTCCGTCCTCCACCCAAATTTTCCTATTTGTATATTTAGT
Source organism: Tipula lateralis (assembly GCA_963932295.1). Classification (NCBI taxonomy): domain Eukaryota; kingdom Metazoa; phylum Arthropoda; class Insecta; order Diptera; family Tipulidae; genus Tipula; species Tipula lateralis. The sequence continues at coordinate 116,101,460 of OZ010736.1, forward strand.
TTTATTATCCCTTAATTTATCGAATTCTGTATTAATTTATTTTTTTTGAAAACTTCATTTTTATAAAAAAATAAACAAATACATGAAAAACCCAATATTTATAGTTTTTGCTATTCACTAACTGTATAACTTGGCACTGTCGTCATTAAAATGCCATGGGATGAGAAAAAATTGCTCATTCTGAAACCAGGTTTAAACCAAAGTTGCAAACCATGGTTAGCACTGACACATTACAACGAAATCATGGTTAACTCGAAACTGTTGTTACGAAACCAGAAACATATGTGTCTATAGTATTAAGTAGACTAAGAAGTTAAACTAAATTTGTCTGGTTTGAATTAATTATTTGAATTAAGTTAAACTTCTCTGGTTACTTCGTCACAGGGAATATCAACGGAAACGTATTCCGAGATCTGCACTAGAAGTGATAGGTTAGGTTAGGTTAGGTTGAGTGGCTGCTACAGCACACTTAGACCGACGACGGTCCGTTGTGATACCACAGGATTTTACTCCCCTTTTACCCCTATGAGAACCAGTTTGAGCTGCTTACGTAGCGTAATAAGTTTCGCACATTACAGTTTTCGAGATCAGAAAGGCAGTCCATTATAAACTTACCCAAATATGCATGTCTTTTGTGTGCCAAAGCCGGGCACGAGCATAGGAGGTGGACTACCGTCTCTTCCTCCTCCTCGCCCCTACAGCTTCTGCAAAAGTCATTTACTTCCAGACCCAGCCTTCTCGCATGTTCTCCAAGAAGGCAGTGTCCTGTGAGTATCCCCACGATCGTTTTAAGTTCACGTCTTCGTAGGGAGATAAGTGCTTTTGAGCGTTTCAAGTTCAGCTTTGGCCAGACTTGTCTTGCAACTCTACATGAGAGGGTGTTCCTCCATCAATTGTTCGTTGAGGCTTCCGCCTCTTTTTTAAGCACAGTCTTGAGTGCGTTAATGGGTCTTCCCAACTTTGCCCTTTCCGGTAGCAGTTGGAGAGTTATACCGTGCCTCGCTAGTTCGTCGGCCCTGCAGTTTCCCATGATGTCTGAGTGGCCAGGGACCCAGACTACCTGGATGTTGAAATGCTCACTCATCTCATTTAGAGACGAGCGACAACCCAACACCACTCTAGACGTTAGAGAAACAGAAACCAGCGACTTGATTGCCGCCTGACTGTCCACATAAATTGCGATATCAGTCGAGGATACCACATTATGTCTCAACCAGTTCAGGACCTCAATCACTATCACCTCTGCCTGGTACACACTGCAGTGATCAGGGAGGCGAACTGCTATATCTACCTCTAATTTATCACAGAAGACTCCAGCTCCTTCTTTACCGTGTAGCTTGGAGCCATCCGTAAAGAACTGCAAAGCTTCCGTTTCAGCTGCCAACCCGCTCGTCCAAGATTCCCTTGAGGGGCAGGTAGTACGGAACCTTTTCTCGAAGCAAAGAGTCGGTGTAACATAGTCTAGATTCGCCAGTTCTTTCCTCAGCGATCTGACTATCGTCGAGTGTCCTGTCTGAAGACATTTCCACTGATATATGGCTGATAGTCGAGTAGCCGTAATCGCCGCCATCTGCTTACCATAAATGTCCACGGCGAGAAGGTGAAACAAGACCTCTAGGGCACTTGTAGGTGTTGTCCTCAGTGCCCCGCTTATAAGCATGCAGGCCGCTCTTTGCACCTTCTCAATCCTTTTCCTGTATGTTACTTTATCGAGAGCTGGCCACCACACGCTCACTACATACATAAGTACAGGTCTTACTACGGAAGTAGTATCCCCATCTTTTTCCGATGGCGTTCCTACTCGAGTACAATGCTATATTGGCCTTGTTTATTTTTTCTAGAATGTTGGGCTTCCAGCTAAGCTTACTGTCCAAGATTACGCCTAGAAATCTTGCTTTGTCCGTAAAAGCTAATTGCCAGTCCACATCTGATGGCCCACTTCGTAATGATTAGGAGGGCATTTTGCATTACCTCCGCCACCGTGCTTATGTATTTCCCAGAGACAGCTATCGCTACATCATCTGCATAAGCAATCACTCCGATCCCTTCTCTCTCCAGCTTTAATAGCAGCTCATTGATTGCTATGTTCCAGAGGAGAGGAGACAGGAGACCTCCTGCGGGGTTCCCCTAGTCGCCCGTCTCCTGATGGTGGATTCCCCCAGCTCTGAGTTAATCATCCTGCACCCGAGCATGTGATTGATTAACCCACTTATAGGGTAATCCACACCTAGTAGCGACAATCCCTCCAGAATTGCCTCCTTCCTTACATTGTTAAAGGCGCCCTCAATGTCAAGAAATGCCACCATACAAAACTCTTGCGAGAATAATGATTTCTCAATTGTACTTACCAGGGCATGCAGAGCTGTGTCCACAAACTTCCCTTTACAGTAAGCGTGCTGAGTCCGAGCCCAGTCACTAGGTCTTATTTTTGAGCGTATGTAGATATCCATCAGCCTTTCCAAGGTTTTCAATAGAAAGGATGATAGAGTTATTGGTCTTAAGTCTTTTGGGTAGCCCTGTGAGCCTTTACCCGCTTTCGGAATAAAAATCACTCTGACCTCCATCCACTCCCGCGGAGTACAGACTAGTTTTAAACACCCATTGAAGATAACCTCCAACCAGGGGAGCATTATCCTCGAGTTGTTCTGAAGCTCCGCGGGAATAATTCGGTCAGGACCAGCCGATTTATAGGGTTTGAACCCTTCAGTTACGATATCTTCTATGCGCAGTGAGTGTGCTTCTTGATGAGTAATAGTCCCGATCGATTCATCGAAGCTTCCTGGAAAGTGGGTTTCGATGAGAAGTTCCAAGGATTCCTCACTAGAAGCAGTCTAGGAGCCATCCGGTTTAATTAAATAACTGGGACTGGTAGGATTGGAAGACAAAATCTTCCTAAGACGAGAGGTCTCGGAGACTTTATCCATTTTGTCGCAGAAGAGTCTCCATGATTTCCTCTGTGCCGTCCTTAATTCTTTTTTGTATACTTTGAGGTCCTCCTTGTAGGAGTCCTAGTCCTGAGCATCTCTCGTACTTTTGGCTCTATTAAATGCTGTCCTACACGCCTTCCGGTAGGTCCCAGTTCCTTGGACCACCATGCCGGTTTTTGCTTACCCCTGGGCTTAACTATTGGGCAAGCAGCGTTGAAGGACCGATTGCAGGCATTTGTGAAAGTGTCCACTATGCTGTTCAGTTCCTCCACTAGAAGTGATGGGATAACCTGAAAATCTTTGGATCAATCATTAAAGATCCCGATCCTCCTTGAACTATGATAGAGGATCTTGCTGGGTATTCTCACGGGAAACTGTTCCTGAATACTGTTCCCTGAATAATCACATTTTCCGAATTAAAATTCGGAGTAACTCAAACTGCAAACAGTGTGAAGGACGAGAAGTATAAATGCAGAAGTAAGAAGTGCTATTGAACACACCTTGTAATCCTATTTGTCAGATTGCACTGTTTTGAATCAAAGTCCTATTTGAGGATCAACTGACGACCTTGAAGATACCGGATATCTTGGACTTCATAAGAGGAACAAACAGATTTTGGGACTGAAAATGTACGTCTGGGATGTCTGAATAACCCAACCAAGCTGTAGGGGGAAAAAGTGAAGAGGTAGATAATGTGCTGGTTCAAGTCCTATGAAACAAAGGCGAGAACGACATTTGCATAAGAGGAGATTCAGAAATTTCTTATTATCACTTAATAGCTTAGAGCTAGTTCAAGGAGTTGAACACAGATTCACAATCAGAGCTGAATACACATTTTTTATCGTTGTCATCGAGAGTATAAGGTGCAGAAACACAGCGGTTGATCGCAATCAATTGATTCCGATTGATATGTCCCCAAACTGCTATAGATTTTCAGACCATTATCAAAGGTAGATTAGATACCAAAGCTAGAATGCTGTTCTGAGAGCGAGATAAAAAGAGACAGAGAGAGAAAGAGCTATTTGGAAAGAATACTAATGATTCGGATATCTGATTGAGAAAGTTTCCCCAAAAGTTACCAAAAACTGTTTTGCACTGTCTAAAACTAGTAATGTCTTTTTGTGTATAGTTTAAAATCCAGGTCATATTTCCAAGAAAGATTATTATCTAGATGTTTGACCAAGGTTGAGGTGATCTTACATCCGAAAAGATATGGTATAAAAAAGCTGCAGTGTTCGTTTACGCTCTGTAAATACAACTAGCTCAGTTTACATGTAAACTCTTCACTGACCTAGAAGAGCGTAATTGAGAAATTTAGGTGTTTGGCTGACATGGTCAAACAACAATAGGAGTGAAAGCACACTTCGTTGACGATATCCTCTACCATTCTGATCATTATTTACTATTATTAACCCTTTTTCTATAATTCCTATTATATCAATAGGAAGTACAAACAATTTCACTTTCACTGTTCTACTTCCAAATTAGTTGGGTTGAAGGTACACTTAGGTATCATCTTGAACCGCAAATACTGCTATATAGTCTGTGTTGACAGCTTCACCTCGTAATATACGTGGTTGTTATGTAGTAGCCAGTTTAAGTTCAAAGTGAAATGAAATTTTAACGCGGTCTCCAAAAATTTATATATTTTCACGTGAAATAGAAATGAATTTTTTTTTTGGAGAGTTCAAATGTTCAAACAGTTCAAATGTTCAAATTTCACGTGAAAAAAATGGTTCGAATCATTATTTTCGCGTGAAACAAATTTGTAGAGTTTATGCGTGCCATCTTTGGTGCATTGAGATAACTATAGTTTTTGCGCTAATGAACTGAGTACTGCTTAGTGAAAACAGAAATAAAATTTTTCATTTCTGAGTTCACTATAGTAAAATCGTATGGAAATTTCAGGCGGAATCAAACTGAGTACTAGGCTTTAAGTGTATTTGTTCTGTCCAAAACACGAGTAGCACCAGTTCAAACAAAATTATCAATCCCTCGCCTTGAATTAAACAACCCTATATTATTAGCGAAAATAATGAAACATATTCTTCGTCAGATTCTACCATAACACTATGTTAGATTAAAGGAGCCTCAAGCCGCTTCAAAACATTTGTGTCAAATATAATTTCAACAATTAATAAAATATCACTTAGAACACATGACATCATTTGAATTTTCAAGAAAATCCAGCAGACGCTGCCTCACGTGGCATAACTGCTAGAGATCATTTAATAATGGGAGTGGTCTGCTACGTGTGAGGTACGTATTCAAAACTCTAATCTGCCAAAAGCCAGCAAACGACCTATAACCCTAAATAAAAACAACTTAATTACAAAGCAGTTTACATGGTGGCGGAAAACTTACAATGGCAATAATTCTGAATCAAAAATATTAGATCATTGTTGGCAAGCGAACTGTAGCACAAGTTATACAAAAATCCGTAGTATGTTTTCGGCACAAACAAAAGAACATGGAACATCTAATGGGCAGTTTACCATCATCAAGGGGGAGGCAGAGAAGATCGTTCTCTAAAACGGGAACTGACTATGCAGGTCCAATTCAACTTAGGACTACCAAAGGTCGAGGCAAACATATTCTACAAGTGATACATCACCCTATTAGTATGCATGGTGATTACAGTTATCCACTATGAGATAATGAGCAGTCTCACAACAGGAGCATTCATATAGCAGCATACAAAAGATTTATCTCCAGGCGCGCTCTTTGCACGAATGTATTTTCACACAATAGAACCTCTTTTATTGGCGCAAATTCTGAAATCAAAAGGACATACCGTGCAGCTGTGACAACAATACCTGATGACATAGCAGCCATGTTAGCTAATGATGGGACAACCAGGCACTATTCCTCTACACACTCCACACTTTGGTGGAATCTGGGAAGCACGAATATAATCCGTAAAACATCATCTTAAGAGAGTGGAGAATCAACTCTAACATTCGAAGAGTTATATACTCTCAACACGCTGATCGAAGGCGTCCTAAATTTTCGAGTTCTTACTTTAACAGAGCTGATTTAATAGAGCTAACACCGAGACATTTTTTGATTGGTGATTCACTGAAAGTTATGCCAGGGTTGATTATCAGTGACATGGGATTAAAAACAAGTTTGCACTTGGTCGAAAAGATGGTTCAAGATTTTTTTCCTGCTATTCCATCCATAGAGGGGACTGGTAAATCAAAACAATTCTAGAATCTGTGTTTAAGATAAGTGATCTCAGTAAGATAAATGATTAAGATTATTTGGGATTATTAAGGAAGTTGCAATCAAAAAGTAAAATATGTGGTATGGCTAGGGACTAAATCTATTTGTAGCTCGTGGTCGTGGAGAAACTCACCAATGTAGTAGATTACCAGATTGGACCATACGTTAAGACCTTAAGTAAAATGGCATTCGAATTCCTGTGGATGTCTTGGATGTCGCTATACTTAGACGAATCCGCCTTAAATAATAAAAAGCTAAATTGTTACATTCCGCCTGTCCTCATTTGCTAGTTGTTTGCAATGTGAATTTACAACACTGTGCTATTGAACACCACTGTACACTGTGATCTAGAAATTGTTGAGGAGATGGTATGATGTCAAATAATCTAATTTCGTTGTACAACTTGCTAAAATAAAATTTATATTTTTGAAAAAATTGGAGTTGATTCGTATATCATATTATAACGAATAGAGCTTTCGAATGGAATATCGATATGTGTAATACGAGTAGTATGTGATTTTCGCACAAACATAAAAAAAATTCAGATCAATACACAAGAGTATCATTCATTACAAATAATATTATATTGATAAAAAAATATATCTAGAGATAACGTATTTTTAGGCCAACATGGCCCTGTGTACACATAAAATGTAAAAATTATATTTTGGGAATGAACAATTATTAAAAATAATTTGGTACACTATATGTAATAATCTTTGTCTTAGAGCCGAGATACATATACTCTGTGCAATCAGTCGAGCTCTATCCAATTAATTCAAAACAACTCTTCATATATACACGGATGTGAAGTTTTTAACAAATAACAAAAAATTTGTTTGTGTTAGTAAATACACTGTAAATATTTTCTAATAAGAATTTTGAGTGAAAATAATACAATTAACCAACATAATATTTCTAATAATTAACGAAAATATTTAAAATAAAATAAACCTATAATAAAATGACAAATAAAATAATAAACAAATAAATAATCTAAATCATGATTACATGAACATATGACAAAATGTTAGGTACGATGAGTGATTTCTTAATCGGCCATTAACAAGACATCCAAGAGATTTTACCAGAACGCCACTATATACAATTGATTTATACATGTCTTATGTACCCAATGTGCCACTCCACATTTCCCAACGGAGGGGAACACTAATATTTATTTTGACTTGAATATATGACAAAATGTGTGGTTCGATGAGTGTTTTCTTAATCGGCCATTAACAAGACATCCAAGAGATTTTACCAGAACGCCACTATATACAATTGATTTATACATGCCTGATGTACCCAATGTGCCACTCCACATTTCCCAACGGAGGGGAACACTAATATTTATTTTGACTTGAATATATGACAAAATGTGAGGTTCGATGAGTGTTTTCTTAATCGGCCATTAACAAAACATCCAAGAGATTTTACCAGAACGCCACTATATACATATGGTTTCTACATGTCTGATGTACCCAATGTGCCACTTCACATTTCCCAACGGAGGGGAACACTAATATTTATTTTAACTTGAATATATGACAAAATGTGAGGTTCGATGAGTGTTTTCATAATCGGCCATTAACAAGATATCCAAGAGATTTTACCAGAACGCCACTATATACATATGGTTTCTACATGCCTGATGTACCCAATGTGCCACTTCACATTTCCCAACGGAGGGGAACACTAATATTTATTTTGACTTGAATATATGACAAAATGTGAGGTTCGATGAGTGTTTTCTTAATCGGCCATTAACAAGACATCCAAGAGATTTTACCAGAACGCCACTATATACAATTGATTTATACATGTCTTATGTACCCAATGTGCCACTCCACATTTCCCAACGGAGGGGAACACTAATATTTATTTTGACTTGAATATATGACAAAATGTGAGGTTCGATGAGTGTTTTCTTAATCGGCCATTAACAAAACATCCAAGAGATTTTACCAGAACGCCACTATATACATATGGTTTCTACATGTCTGATGTACCCAATGTGCCACTTCACATTTCCCAACGGAGGGGAACACTAATATTTATTTTAACTTGAATATATGACAAAATGTGAGGTTCGATGAGTGTTTTCATAATCGGCCATTAACAAGATATCCAAGAGATTTTACCAGAACGCCACTATATACATATGGTTTCTACATGCCTGATGTACCCAATGTGCCACTTCACATTTCCCAACGGAGGGGAACACTAATATTTATTTTGACTTGAATATATGACAAAATGTGAGGTTCGATGAGTGTTTTCTTAATCGGCCATTAACAAGACATCCAAGAGATTTTACCAGAACGCCACTATATACAATTGATTTATACATGTCTTATGTACCCAATGTGCCACTCCACATTTCCCAACGGAGGGGAACACTAATATTTATTTTGACTTGAATATATGACAAAATGTGAGGTTCGATGAGTGTTTTCTTAATCGGCCATTAACAAAACATCCAAGAGATTTTACCAGAACGCCACTATATACATATGGTTTCTACATGCCTGATGTACCCAATGTGCCACTTCACATTTCCCAACGGAGGGGAACACTAATATTTATTTTGACTTGAATATATGACAAAATGTGAGGTTCGATGAGTGTTTTCATAATCGGCCATTAACAAGATATCCAAGAGATTTTACCAGAACGCCACTATATACAATTGATTTAAACATGTCTTATGTACCCAATGTGCCACTCCACATTTCCCAACGGAGGGGAACACTAATATTTATTTTGACTTGAATATATGACAAAATGTGAGGTTCGATGAGTGTTTTCTTAATCGGCCATTAACAAGACATCCAAGAGATTTTACCAGAACGCCACTATATACAATTGATTTATACATGTCTTATGTACCCAATCTGCCACTCCACATTTCCCAACGGAGGGGAACACTAATATTTATTTTAACTTGAATATATGACAAAATGTGAGGTTCGATGAGTGTTTTCTTAATCGGCCATTAACAAGATATCCAAGAGATTTTACCAGAACGCCACTATATACAATTGATTTATACATGCCTAATGTACCCAATGTGCCACTCCACATTTCCCAACGGAGGGGAACACTAATATTTATTTTGACTTGAATATATGACAAAATGTGAGGTTCGATGAGTGTTTTCTTAATCGGCCATTAACAAAACATCCAAGAGATTTTACCAGAACGCCACTATATACAATTGATTTATACATGTCTTATGTACCCAATGTGCCACTCCACATTTCCCAACGGAGGGGAACACTAATATTTATTTTGACTTGAATATATGACAAAATGTGAGGTTCGATGAGTGTTTTCTTAATCGGCCATTAACAAGACATCCAAGAGATTTTACCAGAACGCCACTATATACATATGGTTTCTACATGCCTGATGTACCCAATGTGCCACTCCACATTTCTCAACGGAGGGGAACACTAATATTTATTTTGACTTGAATATATGACAAAATGTGAGGTTCGATGAGTGTTTTCTTAATCGGCCATTAACAAGACATCCAAGAGATTTTACCAGAACGCCACTATATACATATGGTTTCTACATGCCTGATGTACCCAATGTGCCACTTCACATTTCCCAACGGAGGGGAACACTAATATTTATTTTAACTTGAATATATGACAAAATGTGAGGTTCGATGAGTGTTTTCTTAATCGGCCATTAACAAGACATCCAAGAGATTTTACCAGAACGCCACTATAAACATATGGTTTCTACATGCCTGATGTACCCAATGTGCCACTCCACATTTCCCAACGGAGGGGAACACTAATATTTATTTTGACTTGAATATATGACAAAATGTGAGGTTCGATGAGTGTTTTCTTAATCGGCCATTAACAAAACATCCAAGAGATTTTACCAGAACGCCAGTATATACATATGGTTTCTACATGCCTGATGTACCCAATGTGCCACTTCACATTTCCCAACGGAGGGGAACACTAATATTTATTTTGACTTGAATATATGACAAAATGTGAGGTTCGATGAGTGTTTTCATAATCGGCCATTTACAAGATATCCAAGAGATTTTACCAGAACGCCACTATATACAATTGATTTATACATGTCTTATGTACCCAATGTGCCACTCCACATTTCCCAACGGAGGGGAACACTAATATTTATTTTGACTTGAATATATGACAAAATGTGAGGTTCGATGAGTGTTTTCTTAATCGGCCATTAACAAAACATCCAAGAGATTTTACCAGAACGCCACTATATACAATTGATTTATACATGTCTTATGTACCCAATGTGCCACTCCACATTTCCCAACGGAGGGGAACACTAATATTTATTTTGACTTGAATATATGACAAAATGTGAGGTTCGATGAGTGTTTTCTTAATCGGCCATTAACAAGACATCCAAGAGATTTTACCAGAACGCCGTACTTATGTTATTTATTAATATTTGTTTGAAAAGTTTTTTTATTTTTAAAATTATTTTTTATAAATTTTAATTGTTTTAATTTTTTGTATAGAACAAAGCTGACGGATTCACATGAATGTCAGGTTTTATTTGCTTTACAAATTTTTGAAGGTCATCATGACATTCCCACTGGCCATTTGGTCGCTTTATGTAAGCGGTATAATGACCAATATTGCCATCAAGGGCAGGATGATGATCGCTAACAATTCCTTTTAGTGATAACACTTCATCTAACAAGGATAACTGTTGTTGTATTTCATTAAGCTTAATTTTATATTTTTTCTTGTTACACAATGGTTCCACGTCAATAGGTAATATTCCACTGTGAGACTTTAGTTTTTTGTTGCATATACGATAACAGCAACTTTTGCATTTTGCGTTTGGGAGTCGAATTCTATTTTGAATAGTTTTGAAATCAGAATCTTCAAATTCAAATAGTTCTATGCAATAGAAAAGCTGTTTAGTAATTTGTTCACAACTTTCCGAACAAAAATATTCTATCGTAATTGAAGGCGCCATTAAACGAGATAAAATATCTAAAATATTACACTCAGCTGATAACGAAATATTTGAAGTTATTCCAGGAGTAATTCGGTCTAGAAAACAATTCATTAATATTTCATTTCGTTTTATGTATGTATCTTTTTTAATTCCATAATCAATTAAAGTAGTAATGAGCATAAAATAAGGATCTTCATTTATTAGTGATTTAAATAGTTGGTTATAGAATACTATATCTTTCGCTAAAGCATACATTATTTGAGTGATAGAATCAAACGCACATGTGTTGGTTATACTTATACGTTGATTGTTTTCATTTACGAAACTATATCCATTTGATAGCAACAAAAGCTTTTCATTATGTATTAATTGAAATAAATTATTAATCGGTTTGTCCTTTAAAACCATTTCCTTACATATCTTTTGGTTTTTTTTAATAAGTTTTGTGATCCGTTTTTTAATGTTTTTATAATTTTGAAATGATTTGGTGCACGAGTATCTCTTAAGTACTCTTGCGCCGATATGTTTAGGAGATTTAAATGTTTCATTTCTTTTGCTCCACATTTCTTCTGGATTCAATTTTTTCCCCAAATTAAGAGGATCAGGTGAAAGGTGTTTGTTTATTTTTTGTTTTTTTGTTTTCGGTTCATTTGATTTTAATATATTTGAATATTGGATTCTTGTGAGTGTACAATCGATTTTTTCGGTTACTAGGCTTACAAACCTTCCAATTTTGAATCGTTTATTATTTGTGTATTGATTTTTTACAATATTGAACCAATTTTCAACATTAGCATTTGATAAGCTTTCTAAAATACCAAGTTTTTTAGACAGACAAGTCGTCCAAAATGGCAAATATGAAAAGTGTTTTTTAATTGTAAACGAAACAAAATCCGGGAAGAAAAATTCATTTTTTTTAGTGACGTCTTACTTACTTCAGTTTTATCGATTTTTTCTAAAATTTGTTGATGGATATCGTGAAATTTAAAGAAAAATGGACTAAATTCATTATCTTCTTGTTCATCTTCCATATCTTTTTCATTATGGTCAAAAGTTTTTAAAGTGCTTTCTAAACTATTTGATTTATTGGTTGAATATAAGTCGTTTGCAAATATTTCAAAAGAGTCAAATGCTTTAACGACATCGTTTGATATAAATTGACTACAAAAAATAACACAAAATACTGCAAATATTTTATCTATTTCCTCGATTTGAGAACAATTAAAAATAACGCAGAATATATCTAATAATAAATTTTTACCTTTTAATGTAATATTGTTACATTGTATGTGGAGTGGCACATTGGGTACATAAAACATGCAGAAACTATATGTATATAGTGGCGTTCTGGTAAAATCTCTTGGATGTCTTGTTAATGGCCGATTAAGAAAACACTCATCGAACCTCACATTTTGTCATATATTCAAGTCAAAATAAATATTAGTGTTCCCCTCCGTTGGGAAATGTGGAGTGGCACATTGGGTACATTAGGCATGTATAAATCAATTGTATATAGTGGCGTTCTGGTAAAATCTCTTGGATGTCTTGTTAATGGCCGATTAAGAAAACACTCATCGAACCTCACATTTTGTCATATATTCAAGTCAAAATAAATATTAGTGTTCCCCTCCGTTGGGAAATGTGGAGTGGCACATTGGGTACATAAGACATGTAGAAACCATATGTATATAGTGGCGTTCTGGTAAAATCTCTTGGATGTCTTGTTAATGGCCGATTAAGAAAACACTCATCGAACCTCACATTTTGTCATATATTCAAGTCAAAATAAATATTAGTGTTCCCCTCCGTTGGGAAATGTGGAGTGGCACATTGGCTACATAAGACATGTTTAAATCAATTGTATATAGTGGCGTTCTGGTAAAATCTCTTGGATGTCTTGTTAATGGCCGATTAAGAAAACACTCATCGAACCTCACATTTTGTCATATATTCAAGTCAAAATAAATATTAGTGTTCCCCTCCGTTGGGAAATGTGGAGTGGCACATTGGGTACATTAGGCATGTATAAATCAATTGTATATAGTGGCGTTCTGGTAAAATCTCTTGGATGTCTTGTTAATGGCCGATTAAGAAAACACTCATCGAACCTCACATTTTGTCATATATTCAAGTCAAAATAAATATTAGTGTTCCCCTCCGTTGGGAAATGTGGAGTGGCACATTGGGTACATTAGGCATGTATAAATCAATTGTATATAGTGGCGTTCTGGTAAAATCTCTTGGATGTCTTGTTAATGGCCGATTAAGAAAACACTCATCGAACCTCACATTTTGTCATATATTCAAGTCAAAATAAATATTAGTGTTCCCCTCCGTTGGGAAATGTGGACTGGCACATTGGGTACATAAGACATGTAGAAACCATATGTATATAGTGGCGTTCTGGTAAAATCTCTTGGATGTCTTGTTAATGGCCGATTAAGAAAACACTCATCGAAACTAACATTTTATCATATATCGTTACTTTAAATGTTAGTATTCCTCTCTATCTGGAAAAATCAGATATATGTAGTACTTTAGCTTCGTTAAGTTGGAAAACGGTACAATCAACAAAATTAATAACTTTTAATTTTTAAGGATTATTTCACCATATTTTATTTAAATTTTGTAATTTAATTTTTTTTGGTAATTGAATTAGTTTTCTAAGCCTTACTATTTCGTTTCCATTTTGAATTAAATTACAATTTTTTTCTATCTCTTTTCATTTTTGTATATTTTTTTCTCTTTAATATAAATTTTAACAGTGTGATTACTTATACATATAACATATTCAAAAATTCCAATTGGATTTGTATACGTATATGTTATTTACGTTGTTATAAACTTCACAGCCGTATATATACATATATTGTTTCAAATCAACTCAGATGTCTTTCGCCTTCCAGCCATCGTCTCCGACAAACACTCTTCAAATCTAATCACATTCATCTAGGTTCAACTCTAAATCATCTAATGCCTTGAAATCGCAGATTTGACATGTAAGGTGTTTACCAATAAGAGGTTTCATTTTGAATAGACTGCTGTTTGGGCAGTGGTAAATTTTGAAGATGTCATGTTTGACAAGTAAACACTACGCAGTAAAAATGGTGAAAATTTTCAATGTGCCTCGGTCGACAAAAGTGAAATTGTTGGAAAAATTTAAACTGTTAGGACAAGTTATTGATGTGAAAAATCGAAACCGTGTGCATCGCTCTAGAACAACTGAGAATATTGCTGTTGTAGCCCGTAGTGTTAAAAAAAACCCAGGATTCCTCGTCGACCTTTGGAATTAGACATTCCACTAACGATGTTATTCCGTATTTCGGATAAAGACTTAGGTCTTGAAGCTTTTAAAATTCAGTTTGCACAATAACTCAATCACCCTAAACGTCCATCTTCGCTTGGGTTCTTTAAATGCATCAAACGATTTTCATCGAAAATTATCTTCAGTGATGAGGCCCATTTCCACCTCGGAGGCTACGTTAATAAGCAGAATTGGCATTTAGGGCTCAGAAAATCGAAGAATAATTGTTGAAATCATCCTCAACATGTCACCGTTTGAAGGCTGGTGGTATGATTAGTCCTTACTTTTTCGTAAATAAGGAGGAGGGGGGTCAACTGTTCCGGTGAATGGATTGCGCTACCGAGCTATGATGAATCATTTTTATGGCCGGAATTGGAAGATATTCATGTAAGCGACGTTTATTTTCAGTAAAACGATGCTACGTACCACACAAGCAACGGAACAAACGCAATTTTGCAAGAAAAGTTTCCTGACTGTGTTATTTCTCGAAGAGGTGACCACAATTGGCCACCGATATCATTTGATTAAACAGCTTTAGCCTTTTTGTTTTGTAGCTACAATAGGTCTTGGATCGATGCTCGATGGAATTCGTGAACTTTTCTAGGACATACAGGAGTGGTGCTGCAATCGTTGTCGTAGCGGCCAATTGGTTGATATTGTTTTCAAATGTTAATGGCATACCTTCCCATAAGAAACCTGCAACAGTATGTATTAAAACCCGGTCAACTAAATGAAGGATAAAACGTATATGAGAGTAGAACATCTCACATTAAATTACACATCAGTGAGACTAAATAACTTCACCCTACTACTACAATATGCCAATTTGTCAAATACTTTGTACTACGTCTAGATAGAAGCCTTGGGAAATATCATAACTTATGCATATACTTATTTTATAAGAGAAATCCCATTTGGCTATATGGGGTTACACTTGTGGATCCAATATACTAAAATTGCTAAGAATGCAATCGAAAATATTACGAAAGATAGTAAGTGTACTCTGACACATATATATGTAGCACAGATACGATTCAGCAATTCCTCGGCATAACCCTGGCAGCAAAATCCATGGTCGGTTATTTGGACTCAGGGTAAGTTCACCACAAGACATTACAAGAATGGAAACAGAACTCCACCATGATCACGTCCTATAGTCTGCAATAATTCTCTTTGACTTAGGCATAGCACTAAACCACCGAACAAGAGTGGTCTCCATGCCGTGTTTTTCAGCTGCAGAGATCATTGCACTGATGTCCAGAACCACCCACAAGGCAAATTTTTTGTTGCCTTGTGGTTTTTCAATTCATCAAACGACTTCATGGAGTGCAGTGAACAGATCTACTTTTCAAGTATGCGTGTTGTTTGGAATGTATGGGATTGTATAATACTGCTTTATCCGTAAAGTACCTTTCAATCAATAACTCTAAACATTTAAGTAGAAAAGAGGAAAGATACATTCCAAGATCACTTTTGATGATCTTGGAATGTATCTAATGGCCAAACTTGCTCTGAATATATGTTCAAAGCACTCTAGTATAATTTCTAGTCTTCCCTGTAGGAGTCCCGGAAATATCTCGTCTGGACCTGGTGTTTTAAATTTTGAGGAACAACCGATGCTCCATCGGATTTTATCTTTTGTGATAACCTTAGGCATTCATTTCCAGTCTCTGAATCTGGAGTGGGAGATGATTCCCATCTACACTATTAGTGTTCTCACTTTCGGAACATGAGTTTTCATTAGAATCTCTTACAGTTCCTGATTTGTAGTCGTTTAAGTTCCATCATATTTCTCTAGAGTTTTGAAAGTAACCTTCATGTTTCCAAAGAGAGCTCTCTTGAGTTTAGCTTTTGCCGTATGCTATCCAATTTCTCACAGAAAGATCTGCATTTCGATGGTTTTCACTTCGGGATTTTTCACTCGTGCCAATCTTCCGTTGTACCGGTTTTCATGGCTTTGTTTAGAAGTTTTCTTGTCGGCTTTCCCAGTTCTTTAAAGCTTACTTAGAAAATAGCTCTTCTCATAGCCGCTGATAAGTGCTTCTTCAAGCTTGTCAGCTGCCCTTTCCATTCCCCCGCACTTATCTATTTTCATTGCTGGATAGAAGTGACTGGTTGAGATGGAGTCTATAAAGTTCCAATTTGTGTTTCTTGGGTTCCTAAATTTTCCAATTTCAGGTTTGTCCCTGGTAAGAAACAAGAAGATGTATAGCGATGAACAGAGGGAGAAAAAGTAGAGTCAGCGTGGTAAGAGTTCTATCAATTTCTTCTTGCCTTGACAATGTCAAAAAGATAGGTCTATTGCCCACTTTTGAGATGACTAGATTAGACGTAAATATATAGGTAATCGGTGGAGGACAATTTTTCCTTGATCCTCCTTAGTTCTATTTACGTCTCATTTATTGTGGTGTTACATAGAGCAAATTAGTGTTTAAAAGACCAAGTGCTTTCAGACTCGGAACAAATGGCTCATCTAGGCCAAGGTGAAGAAGTATGCTTTCGGTTTCCTCTTTTGGGTTGAATCTGTTTCTAAGTGGTTGGTAATTAAAGATCGGTTTTCTATTTGTTCTGTTCTTGAAATAAAAGGGTATTGCAATAAAAAAAACTTAAGAGGCCTTAGTTTTGGTAAATAGTAATCCTTCTGATCTATAGAATATATATTGATAATATGTATTTGAATTTAAACCGACGAGCATCACATCCATGGTATGGCCTATAGTGTAGGGACCATAATCTTTATCAGTGGGATGAGTAAGAAATTAGTTCCTGACCCATAGAGACTTGGATTTATAATTGGGCCACAGGTAATCCCTGGGCAGGTTCTCATTTTGCATTTTCTTATATGATGTTCCCAAGCGGTAATCCAAATTAATTACTAACCTTAGCAATGCTAAGCGTTGCTTAATGCGTTTTGCAACCTTAGCGTTGCTTAATGCGGTTTGCATTGTTGTGTCGTCTTTATTGCTTCTACCAACCTATCCTGAATTCAAAATATTGTTTCTTAATAAATAATTCAACTGTAAACTACTCGGTAGCACTAACACCACTATTAGTAGAAGTGTGGAATACTGGGATAATTCCACAAAAAATGGAAAGAAGACTTAACCATAATGATCCCAAAGAAAGACGACTAAGAGAATGCAAAAACTGGCGAGGCATCTCTCTGCTCAACAGTACAATGAAAGTATTAACAATGGTCATCCTGGAACGAATCTCACCAACTGTGATCCAATACATAAGACACAAATAAACTGGTTTCAGACCAGGAAAATCCTGTATAGACCACATGAACACAGTTCGAATTATCGTCGAACAATCCAACGAATGGAACTCACCACTATATTTACTCTTTGTGTACTGCCAAGGTACCAAGGCACAACAGAAGATGTTGAAAAATTCGTATACTTTGGCTGTACTGTATCAAGAACAGGCGGAACGGAAGAATACATTAACCAACGCATCAACAAAGCAATCTTATAGAGAAAGTTGAAAGAAACACTTTCAACATGCTCCATAAGATCTGGAATGCATCCGTCCTGTCAAGACTCAAGAAATTCCAAGATTCGAATGTGTAATGCTTGTGTAAAATCAGTTCTGCTGTATGGATGTGAAACGTGGAAACATACGCAGAAAATTACAAGAAGACTCCATGTGCTTGTGAATAAATGCCTTGACGATTGATCAAATGCTTCTGGCCAAATACAATTGAAGAATGAAATAAATACAATCGGAAATGGAGATGGATAGGACACACGCTGAGAAATATACCAAATGACATAACCAGGATGTCGCTGGAATGGAATCCGCAGGGAAAAAGGAAAGTTGGAAGGCCAGCAGTGACTTGGAAAAGAACGGTGCTAACTGAATCAAAACATCTTGGAAAAACATGTGGGAACTAAAGAGAACAGCCCCAAACAGAGTTTGATGGTCCAGTCTAGTAGACGCCCTATGCTCCTAAGAATGGAGATAAAGGAAAAGATCTCGAGATAAACTACTCGGTTAATTTAATATCACTTAAAAGGCCATCTGAGTTGCAATCTAATAAACTCTTTGGATATGCTGATGATATCTGTGAGATTGGATTAAATGACAACGGAGTGAAAGAGATACTTGATCTATTGGGACAGTATCTGGGCTTCCGTTGGTGTCAAAATCAATACCTGATTTATTTTTTTGGAGACCAAGACGCAATTGATTTCAGAAGTGGTTATCACATCTTTGAATGTATGATGAGATTCATGTTTACTTTGAATCTTTCATTATTTACGATAATAGTGATGGAGAGGACACAGAAAATGGACGTGTATTTTTCCAACAACACTTTTGCAGCTTGTTTTTGTTCTGGACTTAGTTGTTCTGTCCACTTCTGTGTCAATTCTTCCACGATTTTCTGCCGCCGTTGAACTTTAGCCTTTACACTAGGATTCGTTTCTTCACATTTGACTATAGTGGATATTTCTTCGCATTTACCGATAATAGTCCCCTTTTTGATGGTTTTAGTCTTGTCCGATAAGTTGAGAACCCTCAATGGTACTCTATTGTCATGATCCGGTTTTATCAATGCTTTCCCAAGCATTATTTCTCGTACTTGTTGTTCTTCGTCACTGGCTTCTACAACCCACAACTTTCGTGTCCCAGGACCTCCATCCAATTTACCCCAAATTACTGTTTCTGAGCGTGGTGGCAGCTTTGTTCGATGGTCCAACATAACTCGCCTGACGATTGGCTCCTTGCTATCCAATTGTAACGGCAGCTCAACATTACCAATACTTAGTGTTTCTTTTCCCACATCCAACACGAATTGGTTCTTCTTCATGAAGTCCATACCCAAAATAACTTCATCTACAATATCGGCCACCAAAACTTCGTGACAGAAGTTTCTGTTTCCAATTCGTATGGTCACTTCCTTTTTTCCTTTGATTTCTGCACATTCGCCGGTTGCTGTTTGCAGTTTTAACCCGCCAATTGGATGAAGTTAATTATCTATCAAATCAGCCCGCACAATCGTCCGCGTTGCCCCCGTATCTAACGTTATCACACTAGATCTGCCATCAATTTCTCCACGTTTTGTCAAACTATCTCCACCCCTCGCCAATCGGGAAACAGGGATGAAGATCATGGAGCATTCGGTTGTGGGAGTCAGCTTTCGCTCCTTAAAGCTGACTCTTACTCGTTTAACGCCTGCGATCTTGCAGGACTCGCCTTCTCTTCTACTCTTTTGTTGTCCTCATTGGACCTTCGATACATAGGCGACGGTGTTCTTGCTCGCTTACGTCGAATTTCAAAGCAATCTCGTGATATATGACCTAGTTTATCGCAGGCCCAACATCTTATCTTATGGCTGCTATCCCGGAACCTCGTTGATGCCTCATTTACTGCTCCTTTCTCATTATATCTCGAGCTATAGTTCTCTGGGTCTACTTCGACGTCGCATTTTAACTGCTGGTTTGATTATGTTAAAGGCAGTTTCGTTTGTTAAGGCACAAGCGATGGTCTCGGCAAATGTTGTTTTTGGTGCTAACACTACCGCTCGTCTGGTGTCTACGTCACGAATTCCATCAGTAAACGCATCAATTTTAATTCTTTCCGTGTATTCCGGCGGCATATTAAAGTGGGTGAGGTGCACCAATCGCTCGATATCTGCAGCAAACTCTTGAAGCGTTTCTCCGATACGTTGATAACGACCTTTGAGCTCCATCCTTTATAGTTCACGCTTGTGAAATATATATATATTGTTACGGACACGGGTGACATCTATGATTGAATAGAAGTACTAAACTCATATTTGGAAACCAGCATGAATCGCATAGACATTCAGTCTGAATTTGGAAAGCGATAAATTAAAATCGGAAAAAAGGAATAAGAAGTGAAATAGTAAAAGTAACAGTGTAAAAAAAAGTACTGTGAAATTGAATTGTGGTGTTTGATAAATAAAGTTATAGTGAACAACAAGCAAGTGGTTTGAATTATTCACAATCCAGTGATCGAGCCGTGGAGTGGTTTGAATCCCTACTAGGGTAAAACGTAACAATTGTTGACAGCGGTGGGATTGTGAATAAGGAGATATGAAGCTATTGGAGTTGAAAGTTTCGGAGCTGAAGAACGAGCTGAACGCACGAGGTTTTCCTACAGTGGGTAGCAAAACAGAATTACAGGAGAGACTACAAAACGTTTTGCTGGAACAGAACATCGATCCAGACCAGTACGAATTCAATACTGGAGTACCTAATGCAGAGGATCCAATCGAAGGGGCAACAAATGTCGGCGCAACCATTGCTCCAGCATCAATAAATAAACCTACCCCTGAATAAAATGTTATTTTATTGACTAAAAATTTAATTGAATTCAATTTATTTTTAAAAATTAATTGAGTTTACATGGTTTTAAAAATGTGTACTACTTCCCTTATTAAAAATAACTTCATACAACCTGCTTGAGATGGAGTCATACAAAGATTTTAAATAATCTAAAAATATAGCTCCCCACACCATAACGCCTCCTTCCCGGCTGTGGTGTTTTGCTAAAAACTTTTCCTCTTTTCGAAGGTCGTGAAAATAATAATTAAATCCATCCCCCCATCGAGGTTAAATTTCTTCTCATCAGAAAAAACGACACGTTTCCATTGTTCAGCCCATGTCATATGCTGCCTCGAGAAATATAACCTTTTCTGTTTCCTCTCCTGATTTAGAGGTGGTTTCTTTTGCAGTTTTCTTCGAATAAGGTGATCTGCTTTGTTAATCACTCTCCATACTGTTATTCGGATGGCCTCCACACCAACTCTAGCTTAAATATTTCCACAAGATAGTGCGCAATTGGATGCTGCCGTTAGTATGACCCGCTGATCGGCTGCAGATGTGGCCTCAACAGTTCGGCCTTTATTTTTTGAGCCATATTCTTGGATTTTTTGTAAAATTGAAGATAACAGTCTTACTTCTCCCTATTTTATCTGCAATTGCTTGTAGAGAATTATTTTCGCTGTGTAGTACTTGAATTTGGGCTATTTCTTCCAAGTTACTAAATTGGTAAACTTTTTAAAAAAAATAATTTAATTTAAGTTTAAGTTGCTAACACTTCAAATTTATTGATAATATGGTCGTTTCTATTCAAGTGAAACAAACAAAAATCACACTTTTTAAGAAAAAACAAAATAAAATAAAATTCTTCTGGCCTACTAATTTATTTTTATTTAAAAATTATGTAATTTTAAACAAGTGCTAATCCTGTAAAAGTCAATCTTTGAAAAGTTGGACCGATTTTAAAATATTTCAAAAAAACCGTCGTTCCTATTCAAGTGAACTGCAGTGTATATATACTATATATATATATATATATATATATATATATATATATATATATATATATATATATATATATATATATATATATATATATAAATATATATAAATATATATATATATATATATATATATATATATATATATATATATATATATATATATATATATATATATATATATATATATAAATATATATATATATATAAATATATATATATATATATCTATATATATATATATATATATATATATATATATTTTTTTTTTTTTTAATCATTATAATTATTTATTTAATTAGAACAAAAAAAATGGTTTACAAACAAACTACAATATAAATAAGATGATAAGATAAGTGTATCTTTTGGTTTTCTAGCAAAACCAGTGTCAGATACACTGATTCAATTCAATTTTTTAACAATATGTATTTATAAAACAATTTAAATATTAATAACACATCAAGTTGTTATGCAAATAGAAAAATAAAAATCAAAAATATACATATATATACAAATTTAGAATAGTATTGCTGTATTTATGTATTAAACAGAAAAGGAGAAGAGCTGTTGAATGGTACTGTTTTGTTTTAGCCAGATAAGAAGTTTTTTGGAGAAAGCCGAGAAACTAATGCTGGAGCGGATATCAAGTGGAAGGTTATTAAACAAGGACGGGGAGATTACACTAAAAACACATTTGCGAAGATCCAGTTTAAATTTTGGAACCAACTTTATAAATAATCCGTTAGAGCGCAGGTTACAATCTAAATGATTTATAAAGTCATTTCCACTCATATTATAAAAAAAACTCAAAACCTTGAAAACAAACATATGTTGCAGAGGTAAAATATTTAAAGCTTGGAAAATAGGCCAAGAAGGCGAAAGCCTATCTTTGAAACATATAATTCTGATAATATGTTTTTGTCGTACATATAATGCATATAAGGTAGTGTTGCACGCACAACCCCAACAAGCAAGACCATATTGGAGAAGAGAGTCAACTAACGCAAAATACACTGTTCGCCGGAGAAAGATAGGAGTAAACATACGTAAAACATACATTTTGCGAGCCACCAAAAGCAATTTGGATTTTAGGCTGTCAATATGCTCCTTCCAGCTCAGGTTTTCGTCAATATTAACACCCAAGTATCTAAAATCATGAACATTTTCGATCGGAAAACAACCATCAGAGAAACATCGTAGGTTTCTATTGCATTCAGACACGTGATAGTTCACTCCGGCTATTTTAGACTGGTGCTTCCTAAAGTGCAGCAGTTTAGTTTTTTCACTAAGACGCATGTTATGAGCTGACAACCAGTGGGATAATAGATCTAAGTCGTGATTGATTGAAATAACATTTTGCTGAAAGTTTGAATTAGCATAACTTAACGAGAGGTCGTCAGCGAATGCAATAATAGAACCAAAGAAACGTTGTCTAAAGATTCCATTTATGTACACTAGGAATAATAGAGGTCCCAGGACACAGCCCTGGGGAACCCCAACCTTGATCGGTAAATTTTTGCTCAGATGGCTGTTTACTCTCACACACTGGCTGCGCCCATGTAAATACGATTGAAACCATTTACAAATAACACCCCGAATGCCATATGACGATAGTTTCTTTAACAGCAGACTATGGTCAACCCTATCAAACGCCTTAGTCATGTCCACGAACAGGGCCGAGACCTTAAGCGCCAGATCGATAGAATTTGTCACAACCTCCAAGAATGCCAAGAGAGCCATTTCAGTACTTTTTTTTTCTCTAAAACCAAATTGTAAATCAGAGAGAGTTAAGTTTGCATTCAAGAAGTCCATAACTCTTCTTTTCATGGTTTTTTCTAATATTTTAGAGAAAACTGACAAAAGTGAAATTGGGCGATAATTATTCAAGCACGTTTTATCATTTTTCTTGTAGATTGGTATAACTACTGCATGTTTTAATGAAGCAGGGAAGACACTTGATTTCACACTTAAATTGAAAATATGCGCCAGAACATCTACCAGTTAGCAAGCTATTTTCTTGATGACGATATTAGTTACACCATCTAAACCGGATGACGAAGAGTTTTTCCGCGTATTAATTATACCATACAACTCTCCAGGGGTAACTGGTGAGAAGAAAAAACTATTAATTGGATTGTTATTTTCGAATACGGTACTTTCAAGATCAGCAGAAGGCGAAAAAGTAGTAGGACCACCATTATCAACAACGCTAGTAAAAAATTCGTTGAATTTGTTTGAAATATCATACGCGTCAGTAATATTTGTTTCTGTTTCTATGATTACATTAATACACGCTTTATCTGTTTGCCCACAAATGATTTCATTGACTAATCTCCAATTTTTACGAGCATCTTTGGCATTTTTTTGAAAGCGTATGGTGTAATATTGTTTCTTGATAGTTGTGATTTTTTGATTAACTAACTCGCAAAGTTTCAAACTATAACTATTCAGTCTCAGATTAGACGGATGTTTTTTCGAAAGCCGGCAAAACTTGTTTCTTTTACGTAACAAGCCACGCAAATAATCATTCATCCAAGGTTTTAGTTTAACAGAGCAATTCGAATTTTGTGGAATAGTTGAATTATTGAGATGGTCCCCAAAGATTTTCATAAACTTATCAAAAGCATAAGATGCATCTGAACAAGCATAAACCAACTCCCATTCTTCGGCAAGCAATAAATTTCTCAATTTGCCATAATCGGTACGATTATGCGATAATTTGGAATTCACAGTTGTTTCTCTAGTTATTGTCTTTGAAACGACTTCAAATGAAATCAAACAATGATCAGTGATTTTTAAATTTTGAACTGTGCCTAAAACTTCACGAAATGATCGATGGTCAATTCTAAATAGGACATTGTCAATACAAGTCGCAGACGTATCAGTAATACGAGTTGGTTCAGATATCAAATTGACGAGGCCATTATTCGATAACCACATCAAGAATTGGTCAACCAAAGCATTTTTCAGCAACAGATCAAAATTGAAGTCGCCTACAATAAACAAATTGGCATGCGTCAAATCGTTAAGGAGTACAGACAATTCTTCAAAGAAATCTGATATATTTGTAAGCCCAAAACGATAGATACAAACAAATGTCATTTTTTTCGAATACAAATAAAATTGAATAACTACAGCATCAAATGTACGGAAATTGAAAGCGAGTTGAGTGCAATTCAATTTATTGCTGGTGTATATAGCAACACCACCCGACCGTATATTACTGTTACCATTAAGAAAAAGGTTCTAACCATTTACCTCACAGTCCAGATATTCTTCATTATAAATCCACACCTCCGACAGCCCAATAATCATTGGCCTCTCCCGCAAAGAATCCACATAAGCGAATAATTTTAATCAATAAGACCGGCCTACTCTGACACGAAGAAAGCCACAGTAAAACTTCCTAAGGAATGGGCAAGACAGATAGTGGACCAGAAGCGCATTCGAATTGGATGGGTTTCCTGCCGACTGCAAATGCGCTCTGATGACCGTCGCTGCTATAGGTGCTGGGAAACGGGACATTTAGCAAAGAACTGCCGGGGGCCTGATCGTAGTGCTTGCTGCTTCAGCTGTGGGATAAGTGGGCATATGCGGATGGAATGTAGTGAAGCGCACAATAGGCCAAATGTGAACAATTCGAACGCAGCAGCAAGTTTAGTAGTATCAAATACAGTAGTAGAAGCTAGTCATGCATCTACTACAAATTAACGCACGTCGCAGTAGACCGGCACAGGATCTCCTTGTTTCCACAGTTATTCAAAACAACGTGGACGTGGTATTGGTGAGTGTGCCAAACCGACGGAAACTACAGGGATGAAACTGGAAAGCAGACCTGAACGGTGATGCAGCACTTATTATATTATCCAAAGAGATTGCCACGACTAGTTTCGGTGCTATAAAAGGTGTTGTCTGGGTGGATTTAGACGATCTCATTATTATGAGTTGCTATTTTTCACCCAATAAACCTGTGGAAGAGTTTGTCCAAAGGCTAGATGAACTTGGTGTGATTATTCGGAGTCTGAATAAAGATGTAATTGTAGCAGGAGATTTCAACTCAAAGTCCCCATTATGGGGAGGTGAAATACTGGACAACAGAGGACAAATGCTCGCAGACTGGGCCGCTTCCTGCAATCTTTATAGTTTAAATGTAGGGCAGATACCAACCTATGAAAGAGGCAATTACGGCTCTTTCCTCGATGTTACTTTTGGTTCCGAAAGAATTGTTAACCTGCTTCGGAACTGGGAAGTTCTAGACAACGAAAGCCTTAGTGATCATCGCTATATTATGTTCGAAGTGATTAGAAATCCGTCAAATAGAAGAGTAGGACAGAATAAAATTGCAACTAGGAGCTGGCGCATAGGTGAATCCAAACAAGAAACCTCTCGCAGTGCAATTCAGCGTCACCTGGATCCATGTCGTATTACAACGCCTGCGCAACTAGTAGATGCGACTAGGAAGGCATGTGAGGAGGCACTACAGACTGGCAGACGAGGCAGGAAAGTAGGCGTGTACTGGTGGACACCGGAAATTGCTGAACTGCGCAGATGTTGCAACTGCGCTAGAAGAAAATTATTGCGAGAGAACCGGCGTACCCGTGGTCAAGTGGATACATCTATCCAACAGGAATTGAATTGTGCACGGAAGAACATGAGAATGGCTACACTGAAATCAAAGAAGAATTGCTGGCAAAAGCTCTGCAGCAGGATAGAAGAAGATCCATGGGGAGATGCATATAAAATTGTAACCAAGAAGTTTGGCCGAATGGTGCCCACCATAACTGCAGAAACTGTCACCACCATAGTTAAGGAGCTTTTTCCGTTTCACGAGCGAGCAAACCATAAATCCATACAACAACAAGCATTCCTACCATTCACTAGGGCAGAACTAGAGACTGCATGGAGAAAGCTAAAGATGAAAAAAGTGCTGGACCGGATGGAATCCCACCAGAAGCGGTTAGAATTGCATCTGACGTCAACCCAAAAATAATCTTGGATGTTATAAACCAAGCTTTTAAGAATCGAGAGTTTCCACACATCTGGAAGATAGCTAAACTTGTGTTACTTAAAAAGGAGGGTAAACCGGATGGGGTGCCTACGTCATATAGACCACTTTGCCTATTGGACACCTTCGGGAAACTATATGAGCACCTACTGCGTCACAGATTTATAGACGAAGTCAACAGAACTGGCGGACTTGCAGAGAACCAGTTCGGTTTTCGATCGGGTTATTCTACAGTAGATTCTGTAACGGAAGTCATGAGGTTTGTCGATAAAGCAGCTGACGGATCCAAACACACACGGCGTATCCCAGTGGTAATTACTCTAGACGTACGGAATGCATTCAACAGCGCAGCTTGGGAGTTAATCCTGAAAAGGCTTGAGGAATGTCAAGTAAGCCTGAGTCTTAGGAGGGTTCTTCAGAGCTATCTGAGTGAACGAGAAATCATTGTCGAATCAGCGGGCGTAGCTACTTTGATAGAGGTTACGAGTGGTGTACCTCAAGGTTCCGTTTTAGGACCACTGCTCTGGAATATTCTATATGACGGTATTCTCAGAATTCCGTTGCCCGAGGACTCCAAGCTAGTGGGATATGCCGATGACTAAGCACTTATTGCATCGGCGAGATATGAACAACAACTTGTGGAGCGAGTAGAAGCCGCAGTCGAAGCCATCTCCAAGTGGCTCTGCAGTCACCCGTTGCAGTTGGCACCGGAAAAGACCGAGGCAGTTGTAATGGCAGGTAAGCGGATGCTTTCGCCTTTGGAATTCAACATAGGAGGAATAAAAATAGTACCAACAGCAAAAATTAAGCACCTGGGGGTATGGCTGGACCATCGAAGAAGCTTCCAAGAGCACATTAGACAAACGGTGGTAAAGGCGAATAGAACAACAACTGGCCTTATTCGATTAATGGCCAGCACTGGCGGACCGAGCGCAAGTAAGAGGAAATTGCTCTCCTCTGTAGTCACATCAGTTATATTGTATGGGGTACCTGTATGGATCCGAGCTTTGGACATTGCAAAGGCCCGTGATCAACTGGAACGAGTTCAACGAACTATTGCACTCCGGGTATGTAGTGCTTATAGGACAATCTCGAAAGAGGCAGCCTTCGTACTATCAAGCATGCCACCTATGACGTTAATGGCCAAACATAGAGTCACAGTACTCAGTGGGACTCCTAAGGAAGACGCCAAACAAGAAATGCTGGAACAATGGCAGAAACGATGGGAAAGCGCAGACACTGCGTCGTGGACCAGACAGCTGATCCTTAAAATTAAAGAGTGGGTAGAGCGTAAGCATGGTGAAATCAACTTTCACTTAACGCAATTCCTTTCTGGCCATGGCTGTTTTAACAGTTATTTCTTTAAAATGCATATTAAAGAGAGGCCCTGTTGTTTCTACTGTGATGATGAAGATACACCAGAACACACTATTTATCACTGTGAACGGTGGGAGCGGGAGCGTCGTGAGTGTATTGATAAAGTGGGTCAGCTGACAATGGAAAACATTATCCCTAAGATGCTGTCGGAGGAGCGAAATTGGGACACCATAAATACCATGATAATGATGATACTACGTCAAAAACAGAACATGGACATCCAACGCCTGAAGTTATGCAAATTTTGCGATCCCGGTCGTGTGTAGGAGCGGAGGGTGGGGTTTTAGTCGGTAAGAGTCTGGCACAGCGCCCATGAGGGTTTCCCCCCCTCGACAAAAAAAAAATATATATATATATACACATATATATATATATATATATATATATATATATATATATATATATATATATATATATAATATATATATATATATATATAGTATAAATATATATATATATATATATATATATATATATATATATATATATATATATATATATATATATATATATATATATATATATATATATATACTATATATACGAGCAGCAACAAATAAGTCTATATTTATTTTAATTTTTGTCACCATTACTTCATTTACAATTTATCCTACGCTCTGTCATCAAAATTTATCAAAAAAAAAAAAAAAGAATCAAAGCCCCATGATATACCCACCACCTTTCGAATATATATATATATTCGTACGTACCATCTCATTCCACAACACAGATTCATGTAGGTCCCATTCCAATATATCATTCTCATCCACATATACATACATACATATGTATGTTTTCCTTGTAATTTTTCATTGAAAAACGAAAAATATAATTTTCCCATTCTATCTGGTGCATCAGAGATCGTACAGTAAAAAAATGTTAATTTGTCAAAAAAAAAAAAAAAACTAAAAAATCACAGACTTACAAACACATTTTTCCGTTTTTATAGATTGGTGGCGCCGTGACGCCGATTTTCCAACAAGTGGGTGTCGTTATTTTATTTTGTTGTTACATTTTCTTGTCATTTCGATTTTCTCCAATTTTTTTTATTTTTATATTTGGTGTTACATCGAAAATAGACTAAAAGGCAGTCAACAACGTGTTGCTGGTTGCCTTCCACTTGTTTTACACGCATTTCGGTTTAGCTTTTTTGATTATAATTCATTTGCCGAATATACTTGTTGATTTTAGTGTTAACCCTGTGGTGGGGTAGGATTTTTTTTTTATGTTTGCTTTACATTCAAAGTTGTTTGATTATCAGGATTTGAATTACGTGTCGATTTGAAATGTGATGTGATTTCCAACCATTATTTAACTTTTGGGTCGGCCGTTATATGCATAGCTGGTGTTGAGACATAGAAGCACACGCATAAAGAGAGAAAATCACCTACAGGTGTTTGTAAGTAGGCGCCTAAGTATGCTTCTGGCCAAAACACAATTGCTAACATTGAACACAGCCTGGAAGACTGAAAAAAGAGATAGTAGAGATGGATTAGCCATACGCTGAGGAAATCACCAAGAGGTATAACGAGGATGTCATTGGACTGGAAACCGTAAGCGTTAAGGAAAGTAAGAGACCCAGCAGTTTGATCACAATCGTTTATTAATATTACAACTAATCTCAGTGATTATCTAGTATATGCTTTGAATTTTCAAGCAGTTCAGCATCTTATAGGATGAGAAAAATCGGTTCGACTCAATTCGTTCAGTCGTTTGATTGCAATAGTTCAGGGATCAACTAATTCTAAAGGCTTTCATCTTTTTAGGCGCTTGGTCCATTGATGTGATCCAGTAGGTTCCGAGCTCCTCCTTGTCGTTCTGCTGCTACTACTTTGTTTTGAAATATTTGTATATGATCTTTACTGTAGTTTTCTTTGCACAGCCCCAAAGAATGCCGACTGCCCAGATAGAATTAAGGATTTATATAACAGTAGTTTGATTTGAGTTGTCAGCTCAGAGTTGCATCCAATACGCCACTGTGTTTTTTGATGTGGTTATGTTAATAAAGATTTTGGCCTGTATGATTTTTTGTCATTTAACGGTTTATAAGGCTTAGAGGCAGCATTATGATTTCCGCTACTTTCCACATTTACAAATGTAAAATGCCCTTTGGTTTTTCCATTCAACTATGCAGTTAGATACAAACGAGAGTTGTCTTTTATTGATATGTAGTGAACTTAGTGGTGGCATCAGAAACGTTGTTCCAGAACTACCGACTTATTATTTAAATGAGAATACTGATCGGTACAACTTTAATTCAATAAAAGTTTTCGATCACCAATAGGGTTTTGATGGTGAAATATTCGTGCAGCACAACTCAGATAATAACCATTTCAATACATCAAAGCGGTGCACTTTTTGTTCTAACGCCCTGGAAATTATGCTGGACCATATAATGTTTGAGCGGATAAGAAAATTGTCTTTGCCCACGGAAATATTAAAACCGGAGATGATATCAATTCAAGGAGTTTTAGGCTGTGGCAAATCTACATGGATACTTAATGTTCATTTTAGTTCAACAAAACATGCCATTAGGAACATAAAAGTTAAAATTGAATCGCAATGCATGGATGTTGGTTTTAACTATGACGACATTAAAACGTACTGTTGCCTCTTATCTCCTTAATGGTACTAAAAAGTATAACACAGTGTATATAGATGAGTACATAATGGTTCATGCGGGCTTACTGGGCTTGGTGGCTCGGTTAAGTGAATGTCTTCAAATGTTTATCCTGGGAGATCAAAATCAAATATTGACAGGTTAAATTATGTCAATATGCGATTTTTCGATGCTAATATCCGGGCATCTGTCCTACTAACTGAGATCTCAATAACACCGAATACATTATATATGACGTTTACGAAGGCTGATAAATGGGAATTAACCAACAAACCTAAACTGCCGGAATCAAGCAAAATACCAAATATCCATGAAGTTGAAGGTTTAACATCTCCAAATATAATTTGTGTTCGATTGTTGTATACAAAAACTTTAACTTTTCGATAGCTTACACATGCAATAGGCCATGTCAACAATCTGACTCGATCGGTTTCGATCACGGGCCAGCTCTTCATATTGTTCTAAACAATTAGAAGATGTCAGATCACTCTACGCCGTGGATCCATCGTTGTTTGACAGCGATCTCTTCGACTACCGAAGGCGGATCTGCCTTCAAAGATCGTCGTATCATTCGATTCAAATTAGCACACATAACGTGACCGAGCCAGTGTACTCGCTGTTCTTTGATTTCATGCATGATATCAGGAAGTTGTATTAAATTTCTGATCTCGTGTATGAAAAGAACTCGGTATGTGCCATCAACGTCGCGTTTTAGAAGCCATCTTTCGTATTCATCCATCAAGATCCAATAGTGTACAGAGTGTTGACTAATCAACACATCGTACAAATTCAGCTTATCCACATTTGCAAGATATTTTGATTTTAGAAGTGGACATAAAGGATACTATAAGCCCAATTGCCAACGGCAAGGTGAACCTTGCTATCCTTTCTCACACTACTATCGCGAGTAAGAGATCCAAGATACTTGAATCTCATTACTCCTTCAAACGGGCGATTACAACTTACGTTGATTTTGAGACCAACGGAAGCTAAACACTGTTCCAGTACCTCAATTATGTCTTTCAGTCCGTTGCCATTTATACCTTATCATCTGCATATGCAAACAGTTAATTGGATTGTCGGAATAACATATTGTCTTGAGATGTTCCACTTTTACGAAACAAATATTCCAACATGAGATTAAAAAGTAAGTGCATCTCCTTGTCGAACACCAGAAGTAATTGCAAAAATTCTCGATAGCCTGTTCTCAGCTTTGACACAGCATTGTGACTGCGTTACTGTCATTTTACACAGATGTACGTATTTTTTTGGCATTCCAAAATATTCAAGCGCATACCACAGCCTCTCTCGATTGATCGAGTCATAGGCTTGCTTGAAATCTAGGAATACCTGGTGTACATTGCGAGGTTTTTCGTAGTACTTGGAAATAATCATCCGTAGCGAAAAAACTTTATCAGTGACTGACCGATTTGGACGTAATCCTCCTTGGTAGGCACCGACTATGCCAGTAATTTGTATGCTGTGCAAAGGATAGCTATGCCGCGATAATTCTCGCACTTTCAGCGATCACCCTTTTTGAATATAGGGTATAACGTCCTTTTTCCATTCATCAGGCAAAACTTCATTTCGCCAGACCAATTGAACAAGGTCGAAAAGACAGTTCCACAAAGTAAGTCCTCCTTATATTAAGAGCTCGGAATGAAAGCAATCAACTCCTCGTGAACGATTTTTCTTTAATATCTGCATGGCAAGCATGAATTCACTATTCCTCATAGGATGGATCCTCAATGAACATTTCTGCGGTCTGTATTTAAGGGTATTCAAATACATCTTGTGATACATGTTGAACATTAAGTAGGTCAGACAAATGTTCACGCCATGTATTGAGTACCGCATCGACGGTAACACAAAGGTTTCCTTCCTGGTCTCGAATGACAGTTCAACGAGATCTTAAGGTGCAATTCGATGATTCATTATGTGTGCATTTCTCCATTTTCGAGTTAGTGTACTCTTAATACCTTAGCCTTCCACCATTCGCGCTTCTTCTGTCTACAAATGCGATTAACTGTGCTCCTAGCAAGAACTGTTTTATTTGTCCTTGCGATTGTAACCCGAGTTTGTGCTTCATTGTGGGCTATATTTCGTTGCTCAACAGTAAATCGACACTCCTCATCAAACCAATCATTTTTGGGCTTAGATTTTACTACACCGAGAATGTGATGGGCAGCATCTACAACCGAGATTATCAATACTTCCCAGATACTGTTCACATTTTCGGGTTTTGGTCAGCAAAATGCTATTGCTGACAAGATC
The DNA here is from genome assembly GCA_963932295.1 of Tipula lateralis. Classification (NCBI taxonomy): domain Eukaryota; kingdom Metazoa; phylum Arthropoda; class Insecta; order Diptera; family Tipulidae; genus Tipula; species Tipula lateralis. Next base: position 116,134,469 of record OZ010736.1, read on the forward strand.
TTGATATTTTCGTCGCATTTCTTCATTCAACCAGACCTTCACAGGAGCTTTGTAGTGACCATATACTGCCTACGAATTTTATTGGCGACCGAAAATATCTCATGGCTTGGACAACCCCAGCCCACTTCAAAGTTATAAAAAACGTCTCTATATAACAAACATGTCTGCAGTACTTCCTTCTTCCTTTCTTAATTATTTTCTGTATATTTCCAAGTTGTCCTTGTCTTGTGCGGGTTGTGCCTATATTTAGTACTTTAAAGACACTATTAAATACTAAACCAAGATCCCCAGTTCTGCATGGGATGTTGGTTTTGGTTCTCCTTTAGCGATTCATAACTTTATATTTACCTTGGATAACATCCATCATATATTCTTAAAAAGAGAATACAAATAACAAGAAACCTCTGCATAATCTATATATTATCCAGATTTAGCCAACTTCAAAACTGTCAAATTCTATAATAATGGTACAACTATGCACGGCTCTTATACGGATTATTGACGATTCCAACGTTGGTCAAAACGATCAGAGTTTAGTAAAACTTCAATTTATTCAATTCATTCAATAAATTGAAAATATTAGCCGCCTGCCACTGCTGGGGGCTATGTCATCAGTTTTCACTTCACTTTTGAGCACTTTAACACTTTTGAGCACTTGAAGACATTTAGCACTGCTTATATAAAAATCAGTGAGATTCTCGCTATCTCTCTCTATTTTTCTCGCAACAGTCAATCTAGTGGTACATACATTTCGGTGTAGTACGTTTCGAGATGTTTCCATGCGTCACTGCAATAGTACTCCCAACTGGTTTTTATTCATTCGTATTCTCGTTATGTTGATTCGCTCGTTATATAGTGTTATCTCTTTCCTCATCTGATTATCACTCCTGAAGCTAAAATCGACTATCACATTCACTATCGCTTGAGGCGTTGAAGAGATAACTTCGCTCACTCTCCGAAATAAAATGAGCCATACAAATATTGCATTGTCCTCGGGTTGGATTCGAACCAGCTTATATTATGACTGCTACTCGTTTATCACGTGCAATAACCAGTCGACTATTAACTGATATTTTTCTATTTGTTTATTAATAAGCGATCGACCCTCTGTCGTCCGCTAGTGCCAGTTTAATCGAGTTGGGAATTCCCTGTTCCTTGCCTTTGGTTGTCAGGACAGTCTGACTGTTATAGCAGAGCGTTGCAAAGATTATGTAAGCCGACATATATTACAGCACTGCCTCGTCTTACTTCTAAGTCCGAAGACTTCCATTCTACTGGCCGAACTTTTACTACTGCCAGATGGTTTTGTGGATGCATAGTCAGCCATTGAATGGCCTTAGCTTACCGAATTGCTATTGATGCATGTCTTGCTAAGTCTTGCCTTGTTGTGTAATCTATTGCGATTACGTTTGCTTGGGCTGCTGATTTAGCTTCGAAATCGGTCTCTCCGTTTCTTGGTATTCTCAGAACCTCGAGTATTGCCAGGGAGTCTGTGCATATTGCTTGGGATTCGAAAGAATGATCAACGGTGATTCTGAGCGCTTTGCAAAGCGCGGCTGCCTCCAAACTTATTGAGCTCCAGTCGTTTTTTTACTGGAGATGTTTCCGTGTCAGTAAATGCCAATCCTGATCTATTCTGTGTTTTGGAACCATCATTGTACTGATTATGTGAGTTGCAGGGATGTTTTGAGAGCAAGTTGATACTTTAAATTTTAAATTCTACAGGTGGGCGGATTAACTTTCCGGAACTGGTGTAGCTTTGTGTTTATGTTTATTTTTGAGTTTTTCCATAGAGGATATTGCGTAGTTGCTCGTCTGCTAAACACGTTTGTTGAAATGTTGTACCGATCACACAATTCTGATCACTTGTTCCTTAAGCTTAGGATTGAAAAGTTGGGGTAAGTGTAGTAAGGAGAGTCAAGATTAGCTTTTTGCTTGATAAAAAGCTTCAAGAGGGCTAGTTCCATTCTCTCGGATAGATTTAAAATCCCTGCTTCTGCAATTAGTGAGAGGGTTTCAAAAACACCGGTAGCTATAGATCCTTATGCTTTCATTAATAATAGGATCGAGGAGCTCGAGTGTCGATTTGGACGCATTTTGATAAAATTCGCAGCCATAAGCTATTTTAGATATGATGGTACTGTGGAGTACTTGCAATAATAACATTAATGTGACCCTATTACTCCCACGATGTATTCCTTTCAAGCATTTTAGTGCGTTGAGTGTTTTATGAAATTCTTGCTTGGTGTTCCCTATATAAGACTTCCAAGCCATCCTGGTATCTAGGGTGATTTCCAAGAACCGATGTGATTCGAACTTCTCTAGCGTGTTCCCATTGAGGGGATTTGTGGTGGGATGCATCTTCGCTTCCTGCAGAAGTGCATTAACTTTGTTTTAGTTGGTGCAAACGAGACTCCGGTTTCTTTGCACCAAAGATGAAGTTTGCTGGTTACTCGGGAAAGCTCTTGTTCGTGTTTGGATAGATCTTGTCCGCCGTAAAATATATTGTTAAGTCATCAGCATATATGGAATCGATAGCGACCAGAATTAAAGGGACTGCCAGACATATGAACCAGTTGTAACTCCATTCTCGTGTATTAAAGCTTGTGACCTAACGTTTCCTAATAACACTTGGAAACTGCGGTCATTCAGATAACTCCAGAGAAAATGTAAAATGTGTCTTTTGATGTTCCATTTTTCTAGTTCCTGCTTATTCGGAGTCTCCACACTCTTTCGTACACTTTATCGATGTCGAAAAATATGGAAGTTAAATGGGACGAATTTTGTAGTTCTTCGGCTATAGCCTCGTTTAGGATTCGTCTGGTATCCATATAACTTCTGTTTGCTCTAAGCCCGTAATGATCCCTGGAAAGCAGATGGTTTGTTTCCAAGTACCACGTTAATCTTTCGTTAACCATATTCTCGGGCGGAATTCCGTGGCGGCTCTAGCTTGAGGTTTCTTGGGGATTGGTATTACTATTGTTTTTTTCCATTGTGAGTGGTTGGTCCAGATTTTATTAAATAAATTTAGCAAATGTTTTTTGCTGGGAATGGTTTGGTTATTCAGCATATTATTGGTGACGAGGTTTTCCCCGAGAGCCTTACTCTTTCCCCTGTCACGTGCTGTTTTGAATTCGATTATGTTGAAGAGGAAGTTCAAATCAGTAGCCCGATGTCACTACCGATTCTCTAGTATATCTTTATGGGGAATCATAGATCGCTGGAATAATTTGGAACTGATGATGAGTTCTTGGTAATGATGGTAGCTGTTTGTCTTGAACTGCTTTTACCTGTTATTGCCCTGATCCCTGCTCGAAATTCGGTCTACGAGGACTGTTTAGCCAACCTTATCTGTCTCTTCTGGCGGGAACGAGCTTTGTTGAAACAATAAAATTTTGCTGTGGACGAGAATCTTTTAAAAGGTTTTAGTTTTTGTTTTCTGTCGTTGATGGCTTCTCTAATTTCGGAGTACCACCAAGGAACTACATTCTTTAGAGGTTTGTCTGTGATTAATATCATAAAAAAACAGTGGCTTGTGTTACGACAGATGTAAATTGTTGGATTAGGTAGTCATCCTGGTCTAATGGTATATTCGAAAAATTTGCCAACATGGAAAACATACTCCAGTAGGGGTGTTTTTAATTCCACCTCTGTCGTCTGCTGTTATGAGGTGAGAATGTACTAGAGGATAGTGAAACAAGAAAATGATCGCTTTCGTGCAGGTCTTCTATGATTATATTAAATGTCCATTTGAATGCAATCTCCTGAGAGAATATAGCTATAGGTCAATATGAGTTTGGGTTCCGTTAAGGTGAAAGTATGTAAGGAGAGCCGTCGTTGAAGCACACTAGAGTGTCACAATTGATGGACTGTTTCATAGTTTTGTTTCTACGGTCATCCGCTGGGGATCTCCATAATGTACTATGAGCATTAAAATCTCCTAGAAGGATCATTCAATTTGGGAGAGTGGAGATTAATGGCGTCTGATGGGGGGAATACAGACTGAGCCGATCGTAATCTGTGTTCCAGCCATATCTACTCTACATGCGGCAGCTTGCAAATTACTTTTGACTGGTATGACGTTGACTGTGTTTATATAGGCATATGCGTTACAATAGTGCTTCAAATTAACTATTGACCACTCTTGTAGGAAGTACTACCTTTCTTGAAAATTGATATATGGTTTTGACACGACGACGTAGATACTAATCTGGCGCTTCTGAATTTTCACAACAGTATATATAACATCTTAAAGTTTTAGGGCGTTAGCATTTCAAGGTGTGAGTCAAACATAATCAGTTATAATTTGAAGTGCACTCAACACAATTAAAGCAGCAGGACGCGTGTATTTATTAATTAATCAACTGACTTAATTTTTAACAAACATCAATCACAAAAACTTTGACTTAATAAAAATTTCGAAAGTTAAAATTAAAATCGAACAACACATCCCAATGAGCAAAATCAGGAAGACATATGTAACCTGTTGAAATGTAATCGGATCGTTGGAATGTACAATTTTTTCGGCTAATTCCTTTTTGGCAATTCTTTGTGATTGCAGTTTGTACTCCATCAAGTAGAATTCTATACCCGAGCTCAAGAGTTTGATGATTCGGCGATTGAATTGTTCTCGGTATTGAAACGATTTACTTACAACCATCGAATAGTATGTTCCAAAGTAATTTCCTTCCAAAGGTGTAAGGTGGCACCTCTTCTCCCTAGAACATCAAATATAAAAATATGATAAATATAAAACGAACACACGTTAGTAAGGTCTTAAGGCATTTGAGTCTCATTTACACTCTTGAAAATTTTTGCCATTGACGTGGTCCAATAAAAACTAGTTTCTCAGTTTTACATGTGTAATTGTCTGGAAGTATCCATTCATAATTGAACCGCTCAACCTCTGGACAACCAATGTTCACCTTAACTTTAAACGAGGGATCATTCTGTTGCAAGAATGTTAAAGTGGTGAACGGGACCGATTTATATTTTGCACAAATGCTGTAACTCGAATCTGTATACAATTCAGCTAAATTACGAAATGGTAAATCTAATTTTTTGATCACCAGTAATGAGTCGATGAACGCCCCGAATGCTGAATAGAAGCATACGAGTAGAATGCCAAGAGTTAATAGGATTATTTTAAGCGAATTGTGGTTGATATGGCCATTAAATCCTTGGCCGAGTATTAATGAAATGCAATCAATACTTGAATACCAATTTGGTGTGTTAAAGCGCAATAATTTACGTCGTATAACGACCGTGGCCAAAACGATAAGAACAAAGCTTATGATAAATGCACACCATAAGAAAATGGTGAACGTGTCGACAAAAAAAGTTGGTGACTGTGCATATTCGATGTCCTTGATCCACAAATGTTGGTGATATTTTGTAATCGGCAGGAGAGAACTCTCTGCTATAGAATTGGCTGCAAACACACCCATAATAGCATTCTCTTGCGACAGAATCAGTCTATGGGCTAGATGATGATTTGAATTGGCCCAAACAAATTTTATCATTCTGAAAAATATATTAAATATTGTCACTATTGTCGATGAAATTAAATCTTATCACTATACTTGAATTTTAACGCCTCATGAATGACCGCAAACACCAGATCTTCAAATATGTACTGTGAATTTTGAACAGTCTGAAAGACAAAATGGATCAAGATCAATCATTTGTATTCCACTTATATTCTGCTGGTTTACCCCAATGTAAATTGGAACATCGTTCATTGCGGCAACTGCAGATTCCATCTCGTATTTTTGGTTGAACAAAGACACAATGTTGCCCAAATCTTCATCAAAATAGAAAATGTTAACAATTTGTCCGGCCGAACTAATTGATAGCGTGAAACGATTCGCTTTTGATGAATTCATCATGATTACTGTGAACACATTGAAAATTGTAACACCTTTTATAATAATTACTGTCAAGAATTGAATAAATTGTAATAAGTACTTACAGGTCGATTTAATCTACTGTATCGAAGTAATCCTTTAGCTAATTATTGGTTGTGTGCACATATAGAAAGCATTCAAATATAATTATTCCGCTGGACTTGATTTAAAATTACAGTGGTAGAGGCACATTCATATCCATAGTGACGTATATAGGATATGACTATTGGAGGATAATAATTAAAGATAACTGACAAGAGACACGCAACCTGATACTTGGTTCAGAAGTTCAATGTTGTTCGTTTCCATGATTTGATCCAGTTGGAATCGAGCTTCTTAACGGCCATTTTTCGCCCGTTCCGAGTCAATAATCTAATTCCATCGGTTTTGATCACGCGCAACAATTAGAAGATGCCAGATCGCTCTGACGCCGTGGAGCCATCGTCGCCTAAAGTAACCTCTTCGCCTACTGAAAAGCGGCTCTTTCTTTAAAGATCCCTGCCTCAAAACTTCTTGGTAGCGTTGATTCACAACTTTGACACAACATTGTGACTGTGTTACGGTCATGTTACACGGATGTACAGATTTGTTTGGTATCACTTGATATTCAAGCATAACCTCTCGACTCGATTGATCGAGTCATAGACTTGCGCTTGAAATTTAGAAACCTCGAGTACATCGCGAAAGTCTTGATCTGTGACTATGACCGATTTGGACGGAATCCTCCTTGGTTGTGACCGATACCTTCGTCTATGTTCCAAAGACCAAAGTCGAAGGAAAAAATTCTTGAAAAAGTTCAAGGTGGAATTCAAGGTGGGGCATCTTGCCGATTAGATAATAATTTGATGTGGTAGATTCAGAATAATAACATTAGATTAGGAAAACTGATTACGATTGTGCTAGCCTATATTATAATGAAAAGGACCAATTCAAACAATAAGGTATAATGGAAGCTGGTGAAAGTGTAACTACTGGGTGGAAGATGTATATACGAGTGGTACCGGAAGGAAATCTATAGTTAAACGGAGATGTTTTAAAATAATATCGAAACACTTCAGTGGAAAGAGCAAACGAAGCTGGTGTTGGTATCGAACGGTCTAGCAGAAGAGATATAAGATGAAGTCCATGTGGAGAGCCAGGGTTCACATAGATGCATGTGAGGTGGTATATTGATTAGCCAGTTTGAATTTCTTCACAGATGCTGATATGGGTACTATAGTATTTTGTCTGGCACAAATCAACTGATTTTTTTAAAGCGCTTCTCATCGATGAACTGATAAATCGCAATGAGATAAGTATGTCAGAGATATTCTGTCAGTGAAGTATTACTGTAGTAGAGCTATCGACCAGTCAGTTCTAAGGACAATCATGATAATCTAAAATAACATTTCAATACAGAAATACAGCAACTGACATCATATATAACGTCAAACGGCTGGAATTGTTTATTTGTCTCTCCAGTATCTATTCAAGACCAGAGCAATTACCACTTTTACGAAGTGGCCTTTAAAGTCATATTTTATGCCGAACGCAAAGCGAGGTCGTACGATGATCAAGCCCCAACTTGCATTTCCTTCCTATTTGGCTGTTTTCATATAGAGAGCAGTAAGTTGTTTTCGTTTCGCAGTCATGGGCAACAAGCTGTATGACTACAACTAACTAATAGTGCTTTATAAAAGCCTAAAATGCCTTTGCGACAATATAATCGATATGCCTTACAAAAGTAAAATATGAAGAAATAACCACTGATTGGACATGCTTTATTTTAACCAATGAAATGTTAAAGTGAAAAATGAAGTGAAGACTAGTGCCATCTGTTTCGATCTTATTGTTATCTGTTACCACCTTACAACAAAAACCAAATCGAGGGCGTACGGCGAAGTTCAATTTACGTTGACCATCTTGATATTGTATATTGTTCCATGTTAGCCTAAAGTACTGACACATTTACGGCTCTCTGTTGGAGCTCTGCACCGATTGAATGATGAAAACTCATTTTTTCCATCCAGTCCCTGTAGCGATTGGTACCTGGTTCTTTCCGTGCCATTTGGTCGGTTGGGCTCAAGTATACATCTAAAATTTTTCAAAGCGTTTTTTTTCATATATTTACATCTGTTTCTAACTTCTTAAAAGTCTTAACAATTCCAGATACTAAGGAAGTAGGAGTAGGTAAAATATAGTACTTCCTAAGTCTCTGGAAAAATTCAAGAAAATCTGAATGAAATTGAGCCAGAAAAAAACAACCTAACCACGGACAACGAGCGTAAGCTATATGGCTTACTTTGCAACGAACGATATGAGAAGTCAGAATTAATGTAGATGACCTTCAAATGACCTTCAAACAAGAATAAATGAGCTTGAAAACTTTCAGTCAGTCCGACTGCTCAAGCGACGTAATAGACTAGGAAGAACCCAATAATTTCAAGAAAATTTCAAGTTACAGCGTTTAATAGTTGTAATATCAAAATAAATGTCTCAGGCGGTGAAAGCTAGAAAAGTCAACATGACAAAGGAAGGCAAAGCAAAGTCATTGCTAATAAATTATATGCATCATGCAAACCAGAAGAAAAGAGTATCTCTTGAACAAGTGCTAAAAAGGGATGACAAAATCCCAATTCCATTATATATGTTATCTTTCGAATGAACGGAAGACGTTAAAAATATTTCTGTTATCAGTGAAGTACTTCATATGAAAGTGCAAATAGAAGCCATAAAAAAATCTAAATTGATTCCACAGTGTAAAAGGTGCCGAGTCCATGGTTACTCAAAACTTTTGTAAACTTTTGTAGCGAAACTTTAGTCCAGCTAACTGCAGAGGATTCGTTGTTATAAAAGAGTTGCAAAAAGTTCGAAACAAACCATACTATTCACAAGGTTAATGCCACATCAATGCCGTTTAACATAATGCACTCTCATAAGCTAATGCACTATCGGAATTTCGAGAAGACAATAGAGCTCTGCTTCAGTAAATAATTCAAGTAAAAAACAAACTAATAAAATACTATAAGATATTCTTAATAGACAAAAAGAAAAGTAAGAAAGAGCCATCAATCTTGTAAAGACTTAACCTATTTGAAAAAATCCGAACAACATTAGAGTTCGGCCATTTGTAATATGTCATGATCTGTCATTTTTTGTTTCATTGTATTCAGTAACGTTTACAATTTCATCATGGTGAGATGTACGCAAGAACAACGTTTGCAAATTATTCAGTTTTATTATCAAAATTATCCAGTTGCAACTTTTCGTGCGCTTTTTCCATCTATAAAAACCACTACATTAACCTAAATTGACTGTTTGGTGTGGTTTTTGGTCTGGTGGAATCATCGGTTCGTATTTTTTTCGAAATGAAGCTGGTAACACCGTTGCTGTCAATGGAAGAAGTTGATCTTGATAACATTTGGTTCCAACAACATGGAACTACGTGCCACACAGCAAGTGCAACAATTGTATTATTGCGAGAAAAGTTTGGAGATTCGATTGTTTCAAGAAATTGCGATATTGAATGTCCTCCAAGAAGTTGCGATTTTTTTTTTTTTTTTTTTTCTTTATTTATTTATTATATTTATTTCTTTTGAATTTACTTTATACAATTTTTCATTTATAATATAAGCAAACTTTGCTTTGATTCTACAAGAATCGTTGTGCGAAGCATCATAGTTTTCTAATTAATTTAATTTATGTGACGCCATATTAAAATAATAATCCATATACATATATATGTATATACATATATATACACATACACACACATACATATATACATATATACATACATATACATACATATATACATTCATACACACATACATACACATACACATATATACACATATATACATATATATATATACATATACATACATATACATATATATATATATACATATATACATACATATACATACATATATATATATATATATATACATATATATATATATATATACACATATACATATATATATATATATATATATATACATATATACATACACATATACATACAGTGGTGTGCAGTGAAATAGCACAGTTAAGAATTATTTCACAAATTGTTAAAAATAAATAAATAGTTATCTATTTCATATGATATTTTTTTATTTATAGGTCGTATATGTATCAAAGTACAAATAAATAAAACAATTAAATTTAAATTCATAATAAGAACATAAAAAAAAATTATCAAATAGTTTATGGCATAAATTGTTCGTTCACAGAAATAGCACAGTAAGTATTAATCTTCAGTTTCAGTCTCAATTCAGTCTTGTTTGTAAATAATTTAGGTAAGTAGGTGGTTATCCTAACTAATTTTTAGTCGTGTGACCTTTTCTCTTGAACACTTCGTCACATCGGCGGTCCATGGAATCCACAAGCTTCTGGTATTTAATAACAGGTATTTTCTCCCATTCTTCTTTAATAACATTAAATAATTGGTCCTTATTGCTGTATTTTCTGTGGCTAACGGCTACTTTAAGTTGATTCCACAAGTTCTCGATCGGATTCAGATCGGGTGACTATGCTGGCCATTGCAAAACGTCCACTTCATTTTCCCTAAACCAAGCTTTCGCCTTCCTCGAGGTATGCTTCGAGTCATTATCTTGCTGAAAAATCCAGCCGTGCAGCATGGCGTCTTCAGCATATTCGAGCAACACGTCGTTCAATATTTTTAAGTTAACATCAGCTGTGATACAATCTTTTATCCAATAAATTGGACCTGTACCGTACCACGAGAAAGCGCCCCATACCATAATAGAACCGCCACCATGTTTAATTGTTTTTTTCGGATACTGTGGCGACAAACTTGTATTCGGTGGACGTCGTACATAGTGCCGGCCGTCAGAACCAAAGAAATTTACTTTTGTTTCATTTGAGATATTTGAAGTAAAATTTAAAAAAGTTTTATTTTTAATGAAAAAAATACATAGTGTGCTATTTCACTGCACACCACTATATATATATATATATACACACATACACACACATACACACACATACACAAGAGGCGATTTAACACCAGTAGACTATTTTTTGTGGGGTTATTTGAACTCAATGGTCTTTAGCAATAAATCAAACTCTCTTCCACCTTTACATGCCAGTACTGAACGTGATATTCGAGACTTGGTTTAGTGGAAAAAGTGCTTGATAAGTCATCTAATCATCTAATTTGTTCCTGCAGACTCGTGGAGGCAATTGCTACCAAGTTTACTCAGCAGTACATCCTAGTAATATTGCATGAGGGGGCAGAGCAGTGATTTTAAAAAATGGATGAAATACGATCTGCAAAATAGTGGTAGCCACAAAGTAGTGGTAGCCGGAATATATTGTCCACCAACACATTACATACATAAAAGAGAATACTTATACTCTTCTTTAAGCAGCTAGGTGAAAAATTAATAATCGAAGACTAACAACAACCGAAGGGAAAGTGCTCCATCACTCTACAGGTGAACCAACTTATTGGTCCAGCGACCAAAATAAAACACCAGAACTAATTGACTTCTTGTGTGGAAGGTTTTGGAAATTGCATGAACGATTTGATTCCATGTCTGACCACTCCTCTGTTTGAATGATGAATAAGGAAATCCCATTAACTAATGCTAAAGAAGTGAAACAAGAAATGAAGAACCATGTAGTACCTAAAAATCCCCAGGATATGACTTGATAACTGGAGAGATTCTTAAACAACTACCTAGAAAGCTATTAGGAAAAGATCTGACATGAATGTCTCCTTCAGACTCTGTTATGTCTCCTTTTTTCGTTAATTTGTGGAAGTAGTAATGATACCTAAACCAGGTAAGCCACCAAGTGAATACATCTCATAAAGGCAAATTTTATTATACTTTTTCCAATTATGTCAAAACTGTTTGAGAGACTATTATTAAAACTAATTAAACCTGAAATTGAAAAGTCAGGGGCTGTTCCGTCACTTTGGATTTCAAGAAAAATACTCCACAACTGATCAGGTCCATATAAAATAACAGATTTAATCGAAAAATTTAGATAAAAAAGATTTGTTCTGCCATATTTCTGGACATAGGCAGGCATTTGACAAATTCTGGCTAGATGTTAAGATTTAAAATAGAGAAAACTCTGCCAGTTGAGATTGCGAATTTAAAGTTCGCACTTGAAAGGAAGATACTTTAGATTTAACCAGGAACTGGTTAACTTGAAAGGGAGATACTTTAGCGTTAAACGGGAAGGTCTTTTTACGGCATAAAAGAAAGGAGTCCCACAGGGAATTGTTTTAGGCCATTTTTTTGTACTTTTTACACGCGATTACCGCAGGCGAAATTCTAGCTGTTGGTGACACAATCGATGAACTATAAATAGTAGATATTCAAACTATAAATTGTAATAAATTATATACAAAATTGGCTAGCTAAGTGGAGAATTAAAGTGAATGAACCAAATAACATTAATTTCACTAATAGATTAATAGAGTCACTATCTGTGGAAAGTACACATGAAAAAGGAATCAGAGAAGCTCCAATTAAAATACAGTAAAATGTACTGGCTAACTGGAAGAAACTCAACGTTATCCATTCATAATAAGCTTATGCTTTATAAACAAGTGCTCAAGGTTAGGACATATGGTATTCAATTAGTGTGATGTACCAAAACCAGCAATCAACAGATAGTTCAATAATTTCAAAATAAAGTTCTCAGAGGAAAAGTTAACGCCTCTTAGTACACTCGTAATAGTGAGCTTCAGAAATAAGGAACATCAGGAGAGTCTCCATCATATCCCTAACATTGATGCTCGAAAACTACCTCATGAAGAGAGTATCTTAAGAAGACTAGAAAGACTAAAACCTTTTGAGTTACAAAAATAGTCCGCAGAATGCAAAATAAACCAAAATGGCACTATGAAAAAATGGTACATAGACGTGCTTAGTTATTTATAGTCAGAATCAAACGCTAAGAGTCAAAAATAAAATCGAGAACATACGGCGATAGGTCCTATAGCATGGAAAATGGCTGGACCCATCAATTTTGCACTCAGGGAATCATAGATGTGTTCATTTACACCACCGATCGTAATCATAAAGGGAAAAATCGATCTTGCATCCTGCACCTATCGGGATTCAAACCTAGCCTCTCCCTCTCCAACTGGCGCAGCTTTAATCACGGCACAATTGGTTAACTAACTCTAATTAAATGGGTTTCATTTTAAGAGAACCTTTATAGCTTTCCACAAAGCACCATAGACAATTAAACCAAAATCTTTCCGGAAATCAAATTGCAATTGGTTATAGGTGAAGTATATATTAGTGATAAATGGCTAGGCTATTCATAAAATTGTGAATAAATCGCGCAAGAGATAAAATCCATAAAACTTTTGTAATAAACTTATGTATAATTTTTTTCAAATCAAATTATCCAAAGTAATTTATTTTCGTGTCAAAATAGGTAATAAAAAAAAATTAAAATTTAAACGATTTTTTTTATGTTAAGTTCGTTATGTGTACAAAACCGTATAATGATGAGAGGGGAACCGTACCATCATCGCCCACCAACCAACGCTCCACTGACTTATTGTTTGATTAATTAAGATTACGGAAATTATTTTCCGTTTCTAAATTATTTTCATAAGTACACGTGGAGGAATTTAAATGATAATTTATATATATACTGGTATAAATATATATATATATATATATATATATATATATATATATATATATATATATATATATATATATATATATATATATATATATATATATATATATATATATATATATATATATATATATATATATATATATATATATATATATATATATATATGTTTAGAAATGAATGCTAACATCAAAAATAGAAGCTAATTAATTAATTTGTTTAAATCAAGTTTCTTGAATTAAAACTTAGCTAAATTGAAGCTTCAGCATTATGTGTATGTTCCATGGAATATTACTCGTATCATCACAGGCATCACATGAATTTAAAGTAAAGTTATATAATTATAAACGTAGATTAATATGAATATGAATTTAAATTACTTACAATTGTTCTTATTAGAATTATTTGTTTACAATACTTTATTTAGCTGTCAAATATTATATAACATACAAACAATTGTTATAATATCATGTTCCACAAATGAAATCAATTATCCTAGTAATTAATAGGTGCCTCTCAAATGATCGAATTTAAATTATTAATTTTAAGTATTAAGAAGGTTTATGAATTGTAAATATGAATATAAAATCCTTTGTATTAGTCATTGTCGCAAACGAGATAAAACGCGGGATTTTCTACAACAAAGGGTATAATTGGTCATTACAAACCAGATACTCATTGAGTGAACATCAACTATTATATTTGTAAAACAAAATACAAACGAATTATATTTGTAAAACAAAATACAAACAAATTGTTAAAGATTAACGAGTTTTATTTAATCAACAATTGTTTGAGAACCAGCGACTAAACAACGTTTCTTGGGACGAACGCAACAGCAATCATTTCAACCACATCGAAGTAAAAGCATCCGTGGAACTATTGAGGATTCGTCCGTTGCCCCAACAATATATATATATAAATATATATATATATATATATATATAAATATATATATATATATATATATATATATATATATATATATATATATATATATATATATATATATATATATATATATATATATATACAGTACTGTGCAAAAAAATCCGGACAGTTTGAATTCCTTTAAAAACGTTAAATATTACCTAGTGTTTTAACATTTGTTTAGATTCTAATTTGTAGATTGCATTTTGTAATTCACTAGAACTATGATAGTATAAGTCGTTTAAGTTATGTTTATGAAGAAACAGCTTTTAGTATAAAAAAACCGACAAAGTACTAAAATTGTCTAAACTAAACAATCAAGATAAAGGTGTTGTTATCGCGTTATGGAAGGAAGGGCTGTCCATGCGTGAAATTGGTGATAGAATAGGACGTGGGAAATCATAAATTGCCGATCTTATAAACAAATATAAGACTACGGGGAACACAGAGCGGTCTCAAAGGTCAGGAAAACCACAACAGTGCAAGATAAGTTCCTGGTTCTTCGTTCCAAGCGGAACAGATTTAAAACTTTACCGAAATTTCAAGCCGACCTTGCTACAGCAACAGGTATTGAAATTTCCAGTTCAACTGTTCGGAGAAGATTACTAAACGCAAATCTTATGGCAAGCCGCTAGATGCAGAAACCTTTCCTTAAGTTATCTTCGAACATTTTGTCGGCTTCAGTGGGCCAGAGAGCACTCTAACTGGACCAGGAAGTTGTAGAATAACGTGGTGTTCCCTGACGAAAGCAAATTTAAACTGGAGAACACCTCAGCGATATCTGCAATTAACAAGTGCCTAATAAAACTGAGGGTGTAATGGTTTGTGGCTGTCTTAGCAATGCTGGTGTTGGTCATTTGGCCTTTGTCGAAGCAGGGATAACCGGTAATGTTTACCTGAATATTCTGGAAAGGCGTTGGAAAGCATCAGTTTTGGAGCTATTTAGTGAAACTGAGAGCTTCATCTTTCAACAAGGCAATGCGCCAGCCCATAGATCAAAACAATTGACTATGCAGTTTTTTTACTTTATTTAAAACTTCTGTATAACTTTCAGTTAAAAATTAATAAATAACTTTGTTACATAAAATTGTATTTCTATTTGAAGGTGAAAAAGTACTTGGTTGATAATTCCATCTACACAATGAAATGGCCCCTTATACCCAGATATGAACCCAATTAAAAAAAGTTGAGCTATTATGAAGCATAAAGCCCGTCAGAGTAATCCAGAAACCATCCAGCAACTGAAGCACCAAATTAAAATTGCGTGGGATGATATAAACACTGACGTGATTCAAAATTTAATTCAGATGTGCAGCGGTAATTAAGAAAAATGGCGGTCATACCAAATATAAATTTATAGTTTAGTGGATAATTTATACATTTTATATTTTGAAATATGACTAATTACGAAATTAATATATTTTTTTTGAATTTATTAAAATTAATTCGTTCAAAAAAATATGGCAACTTTTTTCTATTTTCGCAAATTCGCTCATATTATTTTACTAAGATCATGAAATTTAAAACCAAATCACATTTTAAATTAATAATGAGTTAAATAATAAGAAAAAAAATACTTGTTGGTGTTACAACAATTGAGTTCGTGAAAAAATTGGTTTAATTAAAAAATGCTAGCTGTCCGGATTTTTTTACACAGTACTGTATATATACATATATTTACATATATATATATATATATATATATATATATATATATATATATATATATATATATATATATATATATATATATATATATATATATATATATATATATATATATATATATATATATATATATATAAAGGGTCATCCAAATGTGACGCCTAGATGTCAGCAGTATATAATTTTTACACGTGACATCTTTTCAAATGACATAAACCATTTCGTTTTATTAGAAGGTAGTACAGTTTTAACCATGGACAGGTACACATTGCAACAACGCGTTTACATCATTAAAACTTATTATGAAAATGGGCGTTCTTTGAAAAATACCCATCGCAAAATTCGTGATTTTTTTGGTGTAAATAATCGGCCAAATCAATCTTCAATTCAAAGATTAGTGAAAAAATTCAATGAAACTGGTTGTGTTACTGATAAACCAAAAAGTGGAAGACCAAAAACTGTACGCACAAATGAAAATATTGCTACTGTTAGTGAAAATGTAGAAAATGAACCGACAACATCAATTTCGCGTCGTTCGCAAGAATTGGGCATATCTTATGGCTCCTTATGGAGGATTTTGCATAAGGATTTGCATTTACACGCTTACAAAATTCAATTAACCCAGAAATTGAAAGAAAGAGACCATTTACAACGTCGTAATTTTGCTAGTTGGATTATTGAACAACGAACGACAGATCCATTGTTTTCAAGCAAAATTTTGTTTAGTGATGAAGCTCATTTCACAATGGATGGATTCGTCAATAAGCAAAATTGTCGTATCTGGGGTGATGAAAATCCTCGTGTTATTCATGAAAAATCTCTACACCCACCAAAAGTTACTGTTTGGTGTGCATTTTGGGCAAATGGAATCATTGGGCCATTCTTCTTCGAAAATGATGCTGGAAATGCTGTTACTGTGAATGCTGAGCGATACCAATCAATGTTGAGAGACTTTTTATGGACACAGTTGAGTCATATTGATGTGTCTGACGTCTATTTCCAGCAAGACGGTGCTACATGTCACACAACTCGACAAAACATTACGTTTTTGCAATCAAAATTTCCTCAACGTGTAATTTCACGAAATTCAGATTTCAATTGGCCTCCAAGGTCATGTGATCTAACACCATTAGATTTTTTTTTGTGGGGTTTTTTGAAAAGTCGAGTGTATGCTAACAAGCCACAAACAATTAATGATCTAAAGAACAACATTCAAGTTGCGATTCGTGAAATAACACCAGCAACATGTCGGAAAGTCATTGAAAATTTCGATATTCCGATTGATGCCTGTATAAATAATATATATAAATACATATATATATATATTGTAACGAGTTTCCCTAGTAGGGATTCAAATCAATGCAAGGTTTGATCACTGGATTGCGAATAATAAAAAACATCTAGCATGTTTTTCACTATAACGGTTATTATTAATCAGCACAGTTAACTTTTACACCCACAAATAACTTTTAACACTGTTACTTTCACTATTTCACTTTTTATCGCTTTTCCCGATTTTAATTTATCGCTGTTCCATCAACATTGCGTTTTACACCATATATCACACACATGATTCTTCTATCGAATGTTAGAAGCCATCTTTCGTACTCATCCTTCAAGGTCCAACTCTCACATCTTCACTGAAATCATTTGCGTCTTGGTCTCGTAAACCAGAGATCAGATATTTGGTTTTGGGCTCATTTATGTTTCGTAGTACTTGAAAATAATCATACGTACCGAAAAATCTTGATCGGTGAGTGACCGATTTGAACGGAATCCTTCTAGGTAATCACCGATAATTTCGCCGGCCAGAGGAGTAATTCTTCCCAAGAGAATGTATCACAGTAACTTGTATGCTGTGCAAAGGAGAGATTTCTCACATTTCAAGCGATCACCCTTATTGAATATTGGGCATAACGCGGCCATTTCCATTCTTCAGGCATAACTTCGTTTCTCCATACCAATAGAACAAGGTCGAAAAACTAGTTCCACAAAGTTAGCCTTTCGTAAATCAAAAGCTCTGAATTTATGAAATCAACTCGTGGAGAACGGGTTTTCTTTATTCTCTGCATGGCATTTGTTAATTCTTCATAGGATGAATCCTCAATGAACATCTCTGCTGTCTGTTTTTGAGGGTATTCAAGTACAGTTTGTGATACATGTGGAACATACAGAAGGGCAGAAAAATGTCCACGCCATGTATCAAGTACCGCATCGACGTTAACACGGAGGTTTCCATCCTGGTCCCGAATGGCAGTTGATCAAAATGTTAAGGTATGATGCAATTCGGCTTCTTCTGTCTACAAATGCGTAAAGTTGGATTTCTTTACTTATCAGACCCTCACAGGAGAATCGCGTTGTATATTTCCCTGTCCTTCCTGACTTGTACAAAAATTTCCATCGTAGCTTCGCAGGGACCAGATAATAGTAAATGCTTACGAATTTTTGTTGACAAAAAAAATGTACTTGCCACTTTGAGATCATGAGCGATCGCAAAGTACATCATTCTTTCCCCATTTTCGATCGCAGTTTCATGTCGGAAGTACGGACCTATATTATCGCATAAGTCGGTCTGATTTCTGCCAACTCGGGTATAGAGCCCATCAGATTATCCAAATTATTGTAAAATGAGTCTTTATCTTGGAGTTGGCTTACATCAGTGGGCACATGCACACAGACAACTGGCAGGTTGGCTAAACTCATGTACAACTGAAAGTCCAGTAGAGTCACAAGTCCAGTAGAGTTACCTGTGTGGCCCAATGAAAAATTCAAATCCAAGATTTCCGAGGTCATCTCCACTGTGTGGCAAGGTCCGTGCGACACATGGTCTCCACTTTTAGGTCATCAAGTTTCTTGGAGCGCTACGAGTTCAACCGATATTCCTTCATACATGGCCCTAAAACGCGCCAGGTTTTCTTAGTGACTACACGTTCCACGTACCGATGCTTAATCTCGTTTCCGGGTACTTAAGCGAGGGGTCATTATTTTTTTGGCGGTATCCTATTTTTTTTGTTGACATTTTTAACAGGTTTGACTTTTTACGGATGCGGATCGTCAGCCCAGCGACCCAACCAGATTTAGTCGCCTCCTACGACAAGCTCTGGATACTGTGGTGGTATTCTATAGGTCTCATGTTTCGTTCGTAATATTTACGAAACACGAACGCCTCCAACCACAGGGTGACCGGTAAGTCCAATACAGCGTGTTTTATCTGTGGCTCAATGAGAAAACCAACTCCAAGATTTCCGAGATCATCTCCACTGTGTAGCAATCTATACCCTCGGGACAAAAGGTCTTCCCCTTAAGGTCATCGAGTTTCTTGGAGCGCAAGGAGTTCCAACCGATATTCTTTCATACATGTAATAAGGCCGTAAAACGAGCCAGGTTTTTGAAGTGACTGCATGTGTTCTGCTACTTAAGTCCTGCTACTTTTTTTCCGGGTTTCTATGTTTTTTCCAATTTTTCTGTGCTGTTCTTTTATGTTTAAGATTTGCTCTCGCTTTCCCTGGATCCCTGGATAGCTAACATTGTGTTGCTCACTTTCATAATCATTGTTTGACTAAGTATCATAATAATTATGGTGATATGGATAAAATTACACTTCGAGTCCCGGTCCCCCGTATAAATGTCACTTTTTATGATAAACATGGCAAAATATGTTGTTATTGGTAGAATGTGAGATGGTCTACGAACAATATACTATATAAATCACGCCCTAATTGTATATGAGCTCAACAAGGCCTCCAAATTATATTTGGAAACAAAACACTAATTAAAAATCAATCATGGCCCCTTAAACCAACCCAGCGGAACATTAATTATTATTATTATTTAAATAAAACAAAAACAAAAAAAAATTCTGCCAAAGAACCCAAAAATAATAATAACAATAATAAATTAAATTAATCAGACGTAAATATTTAATTAATTTGTCTCCAGACAATTGTCTGTTGCTCGATTTTTTATATACTTTATATATTTTTGTTGTATGTATATGTGCGTGTGGGTATATGTGTGTGTGTGTTTATGTGTTACTATATTTCTCGCCTTTCTTTAATATTAGAGATCTCTTCTTATAAATAATAATAATAATAAATATTTCTGTTATAATAAATTTAAGTATTGTATATGAAAATCGAAAAATTAATGAAATGAATGATATGAAAATGGGAAATGCGATGAAAAATATAATTTTACTGTGTATGAGTGTGTGTGTGTGTATCATAAATTTCAAGTAGCTTTTTATATATATGTACATGTATATCCAAGATTGTAACACTTGTTGGTGTGGTGCGAAAATATTTTATGGTTGATAAAACAGAATCAACAGTTGATTCGAGAATGGGGAGGAAGGAAGGATATTCAACTCTATGTACGTCCTATATACATATACAGGGTGTCCCGAAAGTGAGTGACACGAATGGTACGGTTGGATTCCTTGACAACTTTACTTTTACCACTTCGGACTGTGAAGCCTCCCTATAAAGTAATAGGCATTTAAAAAGGCGCTTTCCTTTCCCACTCTTAGTTTTCAGGAAAGCTAACGATGTGTGATATTTGTAAAAATATTTTATCTAAAACAAATTAAAATTTTGGATTTTCTTTACTAGACACATGTATGCAGGCAGTACAAATAAGTACTGACATTGCGTAATAATGTTAAAATGATTAACCATGAATATCACTTTTTTATCACTTTTTTCACCTCCAGTGAATATGCTGATATAGTATGTGTTTTATACAAAGCTAATTGTGACGTGCGCGTTTGCAATAGGAACAATTTGTTGATTTGAGCCGTCCTCTCGCCTGGCTCTTCCTTCATCTTCTCAATACACAGGTAAATTTGCACACGGGATGTTACACACGGGAATTTCGAAGGAAAAGATAAAAATGGCACTAACCTGTTTTTCACGTGTCACCTTTCTATCTCGTTCCACAATTCCTCTTGATGACGAGACACGTGGCTAACAAAATATCGGCCAATTGACATCGCCACACGGCCATTGAATTTGTTGCGCAAAAGAACCATTGTTTCATTGTTAGTCCTGATGAAACAACATATCGTCCACATCAATATGTTTCAATTCGGGCCATAACAAGTTCGTTATGATTTCACGATAGCGAACATCATTCACAGTAACTGCCTGACCGGCTTCAATTTGGAAAAAATACAGCCCGATGATGCCGCCAGCCCATAAACCACACCAAACAGTCACTCTTTTTGGGTGCATTGGTTGCACTATTGGATTATGATTCGTCCAAAGCGGCAATTCTGCTTATTCACGAATCCACTGAGGTGAAAATGTGCCTCATCACTGAAGATGATTTTTTTCGAAAATTGATGATGCACTGTTGCCATTTTTTGCCACCATTCTAACCATTGACGGCGTTGAGTTCTTGAGTCAATTGCACCTTATAAGCATTTAAATGCAAGTCTTTATGCATAATGTTCATCAACGGCGAGCGTGGGATGTGCAATTGTTAAGCACGACGACGAGTTGAGGCGGACGACTCTTCAGCCACACTATCGCGAACAGCAGCAATATTTCCTGCAGTACGAGCATGCACTGGTGTTTTAAAATCTCCTACAGACCCGGTTTGCTCAATTTTTTGCACGATTTTTCCGATTGTACGCCCATTTGAACGATTAAATTGACCGAAAAAATCACGCACCTTTTTGATTTGTACGCCCATTTTCATAATATGCCTGAATAACTTTAACGCGTTCCTCGATTGTGTATCTTTTCATGGTTCAAATTGGAGTTAGTCTGAAATTGAGAAATGCCAAATTAAATGCAGAAAAAACTTGACGTTTAGGTGTGGTTCACATTCAACGCCGGCCCTTTAAATTTAACTTTATATGGTATAGTTTATTGCTTCGTTAATTTATTTTTAGATTATTTTATTATTTTCGACCCACTTGTCCCACCTTCCTTATTGACACGCAACAAACAAACAAAATCCCCTTTTCTGCTACACGCATCACCTTTATAACTTTCCCGTATCGCACTGTACATCGGGCAGTAAGTTATGTTCTCCGCGCTCCTTCCGCCATCTATATTCTGGCACAAAATTCAGCTACGATTGATTATCATGATGTTACCAACTTTGAATTATGTTTAACATTTTTCTGAGTCTCTGACGTATAGTATTTGACGATCAGTGTAATAAGTGTTTACTGTGAGTGTTTAGTGTAAACCCGTCTCGTATGTGTTGTCGGTCGGCCAATGTACTTTCTATATGTTCAATGTTATAGATATGTATGTAGCTTGTCATGCTGTCGATACGAGTGTTTCGTGTTTATCTGAGTAGGTTTCGATCGTATTTTGGTTGCATCAATGTTTGTGTAGCGAATTACTTCATCTTGTTCCTATTTCAGTTTGCATTGTCGCTCAATGCTCATCTTTGACAGACTAGTGCTTAGGAAAAGGATGGGATGCATATATTGACCGTAACCAACCGGACACCAGGTTTGTAGATTTTGTTTAACAAATTAATGTGTGTTCTAATATTTACCTTTTTATTTTAGCACCCGTTTCATAATGGAGCTCGGACACTTGCTCAACGGATCTATCGTGATTGATACCCTAATCGAAGATTCTCATCCGTTAACACGTTTATTAATGCAGATCGGATTTTACGGGAGGACGGCTGTTTCTTTAACTAATCGGAGGGATGTGCCAGGACGTACAGCAACACCATTATACCGAAAGAGTATTGGGCGAAACTCATAACAATTCAACGACTATAGTTTAAGGAAAATTGCGGCAAAAAGCAGAATTGCAAAATCTGTAGTTCATAGGCAAATTAAAAAAGAAAACCTCCATCCTTATCATTACTAATCGGTCCAAATTATTTTGAATAGTGATAAGATAACAAGAAAAATTTTTTGTAAATAGGAAATGGAAAAACAAACCCCACACAAATGAATGATGAAGCTGCTTTTACCCGAGACGGATGTATAAATTTACATAATAAATATTTCTGGTCTTCAGGCAATCCCCATATAAAAATTATAAACAGCTATCAATTACTAGGAACGATAATACTTCCAGACAGATTAGATGGCCGAAAATAATCCGAAGAATTCTTGGAAGAAGAAGTTCCGTCGATTAATTTGCGATCTATGTGGTTTATTTATGATGGGGCTCCCCCACATTTTGCAAGAGACGTTCAATCACATTTAAGTAATTGGTTTCCAAGTCAGTGGATTGGACGCGGAGGACCAATACATTGGCCGGTAAGATCACCGGATTTAAATCCACTCCAATTTTTTTCTTTTGGGGCCATTTAAAACCTAAAGCTTATTTAGGGTTTAAATGACCCCAGAGGAAAAACGAGACAGAAACGTTTTCGTTCATGAAGAGATGTTTTAAATGTGTAACAGTTCAACGGTGATCATTTTGAGTATTTGTTATAATTTTTCAAACGCCAATAACTTCATAGAGGGGCTTCACAGTGTAAAGTGGTAAAACTACAGTCGTCTTCGCTTTGATCAAGGAATCCAACCGTTCCATTCGTGTCACTCACTTTCGGGACACCCTGTATACGTATATATGTACTCGTATAAAACGATTGTGTTGCCAATTTTTATTCGCTTGTATACACGAGCAATGTATTATATAGTCAGGTATATGAATTATGAGTTGTGGTGGCCTCCGCATACGCGATTATTACTTAATCGTTTCGCCATCTAAATATAAATCGACAGTCATTTAATACTTTTATGTTTCTGTATTTTATGTATACATAAACAATGTATATGTTATCGAATATTTAATATAGATTTGAATTATGTCACACAGTAATCGAGAAATGAAAATTAATGACTTCGATCAAAAAAAAAAAAAAAATTTAACAAAATGACTGGTTGGCGTTAATTGGTACAGCTTTTTAATATACGCCTGGTTCAAATTATCCGCCCATAAAACTCTAAATTATATATTTTGTTTCGGTTATTGGATATTTGGAAAGATCATAAAAGAAAAAGACCAGAAGCAGCACTCTGTGTGACCCCCAGAAATCGAACAGGGACACGAATAAGAAATTGGAACATCAGGCTATAAGGAAACTACTTGGTGGAATGGAAATCAGTTACGAGGGCGGCGTGAGAAGTCTAGCAAAATTTGCAACAGAGGGCACTACAATCGCGAATCCCAGATATCATGTGTCAATACCATCTGCCACTAGACCAATATAAAATTTTCAGTCACATCTGTCATTTAGTTCAGTTTTGACAGCCATTGAAAACAGTCAACCAATTGTTGTTTTGGAAAAACCATTACTCCAATTCACAAGTGGTTTACTTAAATAATTAAAGAAGACGGAAATAATTCCAGAACTCAATGCCACTAGAGGCCCACGGTTCAACCCACATACACATACATATTAAAAACACCCAATCGTGATTGATGAATCGTCACCACCCCGGGAACCGAACCCGAGACCCCCGAATGACAGAGCAAGTACGCTACCTTCTCTGCCACGAGAGCAACGAATCGGTTTACTTAGTTTCGTTGTGGTCGTACAAGCAAAACTGAACCCGAACTGGCATGACGCCCAATTTAAGTCACCACACCAAAAATGGTAGACAATATACATTATAGGGTATTGCAAGACTAGAGAGTGAAAGTGCGAATGAAAGCTGAAATATTAGGCATCTCAGATGATCGAAGTCGGTTTTATCGGCCACAGTTTTTTGGGATACATGTGACATAAGCCACATCGATTAACTTCAAAAGGAGAAAAAATTCAACTTGTTGGACCGTTTCAACAACGTTTTGAAAGAAAAACGACCACATTTGGCGAAGAAAAAAGTTCTCTACCATCAAAACAATGTAGGGGTGTACTTGGGTGGAGTTTCCATGGCCAAAATCAAATAAAAAATAGGAAAATAGCGAGAAGTTATTATTATAGGCGACAGTAACCAGGATCAAATCCTCACCAATACTTAATTGCAGATGAAAGTCACATGAAGAAATAGCAGATGAGGCTCACTTGAAGCCTGATTGAGCAAATATGGAAACATTTATGCAAGAAATGTCCAGGTACAATCAGGCAATCGGGTTCCATTAATTCGCCATCGTACTTGGCAAACCTGAGCTGAGGCCTAGCAAACGTATAGTCTACCTTATGCTTGCTGAAGATGTCCACGGCACTTAAAACAACAGTTTGATGACTCGATAAGGATTTTCGGACCATGTGCCTACAATGATTTCTGAGGAGGTGAATCATCACCGATAGGAGAGCAATTTTATAAGGGTGGAACTAGGCTAGAGGGGAGAGTCGGCGCTGGAACCTGGAACGTTTGATGAGGTCTATAAATGGTTGAGAGATAATGTAATATCAACAAAACATATCGCTGTCTATGTTGAGAGTTAAGCGGCAATCATGTCACTGGAATCAGTTTCATTATTGTCCAGGGTGGCGTTGCCACCCATCCTAAGAAAAATAGACCCATCCTAAGAAAAAACGACGTTTGTAGGAGCTTTGATGACATGGAGGAAGAGGAGTCGGTGGATGACTTTCTTATGGTTGGCATTAGCACACAGAAGGGATGTTTTTTTTTAAAGCTAGAGAGGATATGCCTCTTTGTGCTCGGAAGCGGTAATGAGATGGATATTTTACTCTTATATAGAAGCTCCAAATGATTTCATTCTGCATAACGCACAAACAATAATTATTTTTCACAGCTTATTAAATAATTTATTTAAAATCAGTTTTGTGCCATATCGTCGCTACTTTTCAAGCTGAAACGACTTTCACTAGTACTTGAGGTGTCGAAGAGATAACATCGCACAGTCCTCAAACTCGAAATCATTGCATTGCATTCGATTTGATTGAATCAACTGATATATAACGCGTATTGTCACTACACACTCGTCCTTTGATTGATCAATAGTTTGGGTCAAAATCATAGATTCGATGTTGTAGCGCCAGTCTTAGTTCATAAACTACCCTTAACATTTACAGACTATAGAAACAATGTTACACTACGAGAAAAGTTTAACAACACAAACAGGGTGATTTTATAACTAATAATTGTTTAATGATTTAAGAGCTCAGGAAAATGAGTTTTAAACCCCATCCCTTGGTAGGATTTGCTTCGGGCAACCCGTAAATTGATTTCTGCTCGTTATTTTTGGCCTTGTTTAAACCAAGATTTCAATAACTGGGCACAAACTTGTTTATCACGCCAACGTTCGAAAGCCCACAGACACACTAAGTTTCTCCTAGCCTATAAGTGAATACCTAGTTCTTGTTTCATATATAGATATAGTTGGACCTTTACCAACTTCCAATAATTATTATCCTTAAGCAAACGGTAATATTATCACTGAATATTATCCTCAAGCAAACGGTATGGTCGAAAGCTTTCACCGGCAGTTGAAATCTTCACTTAGAGCCCGAGGTAATACAGGGTGGGACAAAAGTCCCGCTACCATTTTTATTGCCTATAACTTTATTCAAAGAAAAGATAAATAAGTTTGGTTTTCATAAAAAGTTTATTTGTTCTTTACATTTTTTTTTCGTTATGATTGGAAAATTGTATCGGCTAAATGGTGACCGCGACTCATTATGCAACTTTCGACTCTTTTTAAGGCATTTTTCATGACATCCTGCAACATATCAGGTTGAATTTCTTCAATTTCGTGACGATTATTGTCTTTAAGATGTTGAATCGTTTGGGGATTTTTCACTTAAACTTTTGGTTGTAAAAACTCCATAATAAAAGTCTGGTGATGTTAAATCTGGGAATCTGGCTGGCCATGCTAAATAAACATTTCGCGAAATAAGTCTTCGTGGAAAAACCTCATTCAATATTTGAATTGTCGAACGGGCTGTTTGTGCTGTGAACCGGCTGTTTGTGCCCCACCTTGCTGAAACCACATGTTCTCTAGTCTCTGTTCTTCCATTTCAGGCACAACAAAATTTCGAATCATGTCTTGGTACCGTTCGGCAGTAATAGTAACTTCAATACCTTGGCAATTTTCAAAAGAAAATAGGAACCAATGATGTTTCCAGAATAAAGATGATGTTTGATGAATTAATCCTGTGTTCCTCAAATTCGGCTGTTCTGTTTATTGACATGGTCACTGAGATAAAAATGGGACTCAAATCTTGAATTTCATGAGACAGCCTAAGGATTGCATTACTGTACTCAACTCGTTGATCCGAATCACTCGGTAGTAATTTTTGGATTAATTGAATTTTGTACGGGAACATTTTCAAATGAGTTTTCAAAATTCGCCTTAAACTGCGTGCAGAAATGTGTAACTGGGAACCACGTATCTGAATTAATGTTTCTGGAGACTCAGCATCACTATCGCGCACGAGAGCCATATTTTCAGCGTTACGGGACGTCCGTTATCTTCCAGAACGAGATCCGTGTGTTGCCGTACCGTGCTGTTGAAAATTTTCATGTAAACGATAAATTGTGGTTTTGTGAGGCACTGGACGCACCCACCCTGTGCAAGGCAATAGAGCTTTAAAATACCCATTATTTTACTAGAGATACGTGCAACGGTAAAAGATCTGAAATGCTCACCAGCGGTATTGGTTTATAGACAAACCATTAAGCTACCCGGTGAGTTTTTATCGTAGAAAATCCCCTTCCGCCTTTACCGACAACTAATTTTGTAGTTGAGCGACTGCTCAATTATACCTAAACCTTAACAAGGCACATTAGTTCTCAAAAGGATATATTTGTTCCAAAATCGTTGGAAAATTTGAATATGTTATTCAAGAGTGGATAAAGTTAAGACCGGATAACAATCCCCGTATGAAGGACCATATAAAGTTGTACGTCACTTACGAAAGTATTCCGTTATTTCTATTAACGAGAAACAACAATCAATATCAATAACCCACTTATGGTATTATAAATCAGGCTTTTGGTCAAATATCAGCCACGAATCAATTTAAACAGTTACATTTTCAACAGTTACATTTTCTGAACTTGTACATTTTCAAATCTAGGGTTTTCCATCTGCTAGGGGAATTATGAAGCAACTGAATAATACTTGTGTAGTAATTAGCATTCGACCAAATTTATTTTGAGCAAATTGTTTCTGAGCCATCTCAACAGGTTTCGTATATATTATCAAAAATATCTTAAACTGATCTTTTAATTAGTATCCCAATGAAAAATGAAAAATGCAATATTAAGTTTTCTGGAGTCATCTTTACTCTGAAGTGTAGCGTTGGGATACATATCCTCAACTTTTAGATCATCGAATTTCATAGAGATCAATGTTGATTTGTTTTTGGCTTTATTATAGACAAATAACTGGTTTCATAACTACAGTTTCGAGTTAACCATGATTTCGTTGTAATGTGTCACTGCTAACCATGGTTTGCAACTTTGGTTTAAACATGGTTTCGGAATGAGCTATTTATTCTCATCTCATGGCATTTTAATGACGACAGTGCCAAGTTATACAGTTAGTGCATAGCGAAAACTATAAATATCGGTGTTTGTTTTTTTTTTTATAAAAATTGAAGTTTTCAGACTAAATAAATTATTACAGAACCACACAGTTAACGTAAGAATTTAAACCACACAGTTAACGTAAGAATTTTAATGAATTATGATAAACTGTCAAATGAAATGAGAACTGTAGTGTGTCATGTATTCTCATTTCGAAAATCATAGTTTCATAACCATGGTTACGAAACTAGATATGTGTCTATAGTATTAGTCTCATATGTTACTGCGTTTTAACTTACACTGACAACATCTCTGGGTCAGTAGAATAACTTAATATATCTAATTCAAAAGCAACATGAACGCAGTATTCATCGTAAATAATAAACAAAAGAAAATTTTTCCGATTGCCCTAAAGGCAGGCGAATTGCGTATAAATAACAGAACGCGTATTGAATTAGTTTCAATTTAAACCGCGAGTTAAATTCGGAAGTCAAGAAGTGAAATAATAGCGGTGAACTAATGAACTTTGGTATGTGAAAATAAGCAAGACGCATTTTTATTCACAATCCAGTGGTAGAATCTCATTTTAGGTGCGAGGTTGGCGCTATACAATATATAACCTCATTTAAGCACCGCGTAATCCATATTGTATATAGTTTTATGACACACACATACACAAACACATTTAACATACAAATTAATAAAAAAATGGTTTCGCACTGATTTGAAATGTGCCTAGAATCGTAATGCATAATTTTAAATCATTATATATGTTGAGATAAATTGTATAAATTAGTTCAAAAATAGAATTGTGATTTGAATGTCATTATCGTCGTACGCTAGGTGAAATTTTTTGCGAAATCGTTCGTGTGAGTTCGGTAAAAAAGTAAAAAAAAAAAAAAACAAAGTTTATTATACCATCTCGTTTTTACGTACTATATGTACATATAGTGCAGTTATAAGATGTAAATGTATGGGTGAAAACAATTTTGGCCAATCTAAATGTCACCGATCAAATTGTATGTGATTTTGAGATGTATTGGCTTTATCGTATATCAACATGGAAGAAAATTTATTAGAATCATTTTTTTTATTCTTTTGTGTGCGGTTTGTGCCCACTCTTAATATTTAGCGCAGCTTCTCTTTTGTTCTGGTTTTTTGTCCTTTAAATATATATATGTATGTGTGTGTGTATGTATAAAAGAAAAGATCATGGGGTGTGTTGTTGTTGTTGCTGCTGGGTGTGTTGCTGTTGAGTTCTTATTTTATTTATTATTATTCCGTTTAAACATTTTCCTACACAGGGAATTGAAATGAAAATGGGAAATGGGTTCGTATATATGTATGGCTATGTATGTATATACTATCAACAGTTCATATATATAGAGGAAGTATATCTATGTGTGCATGTATGTGACGGAAAATATTGTGTAGGTTTTATGATATTATACCAATAATGCTAATGTGATTTCCTTTCCCACCCCCAGTTTGTTCCAATTTGATGTAACCGTACAACATATTCTATTTGGTAGAAGCATGTTGCAATAAACAAATTGCTTGTATTTTATGCCGTGATACCTTCTTTCTGAGGACGATGATGGATACGACATGTTATAAGATTTGTGTACATAATCATTGATCTCAAAAATTAAAACGAACTATTCCCACACAAGAGGATTATAATACAATGAGACCTTCGTTTTGGTGAAGTCAACTTGGGCCCACTAGGTCATACTGTAAATGATAATTTATTTGGATACAAGGAAAAAGACATAAAAATTAGTTTCAGATAGATAATCAATCAAAACCAGAGAAAATCTATTTTTTATTATTATTGAAATTGAATTGTATTTCCTCTTGTGCAGAGCAGAAAAAGATGCGAATTTCAAATGAAATTCACAATAAAATTTATTTTAGATGAGATTATCATCATTACCGAAGGAACAAAAAATTGTTTTTG
Organism: Tipula lateralis; assembly: GCA_963932295.1. NCBI lineage: Eukaryota > Metazoa > Arthropoda > Insecta > Diptera > Tipulidae > Tipula > Tipula lateralis. The sequence continues at coordinate 116,164,983 of OZ010736.1, forward strand.
TGTTTTGCTGGCAGTAAACAACTGTAATATACCAACAATAGCAGCAATATAACAAGAAATAATAGAAAGTTAATCTAAAAAATATCCTTATCACGACAGCAACAATAACAACGGCAACAATGCTTAAGATAAATAATAACAACAAAAAGCGGAGGAGCGCGATGATTACAAAAAATTGATAAAAAACGTGTCTACGAATCTAATAGAATTTTCTAGAGTTTGATTTGCACCCGTATACGGATCACCGTACATAAAGAAAATATATTTTTCCGTATTTTGGTGTTCCAGTTTTAAATTGAAATTAATGATTTGCTATTTTGGAAAGGCGACCAACCAAACGTACACCGTTAAGTCGCCACCTGTTGATGCTATTTCTAGAACTGACTATAAAGTGACAAAATTTAATAATTAAATTGCTAACACAACCTTCATTTAAGTACTGTAGGTAGATGTGTCCATGGTTTGGTTGGATCACTGGGATGATGACGAGTCTGAAAAATGTCAATAAAACCCCAATTTCCAAAGTTTTCAAATAAAAATTACTTTAATTCTGCTCCAAGATTGTCGAACCGTCAACTGAGAATTTGATCCAAATCGTTGCTGATTACCTCAGAATAATCGGTTGTAATGGTTTTACATCTCGCAAATTGGGTAGTGAGAAGTAGATCGTCTACTTCCTTTTTAGACGAAGTAAGCTCGCCATTAGGTAGACAAAGAGAATCAGGCCTACAGGTATCTCTGCTCATCGACCTATTAAGTCTTACTACAGCAGGTAAGCTATTAATTTTTTCACAGAAGATTACCCAGGCGAATCTCTGTGATGTCCTTAGTTCTTTTTTGTACACCTGTGTATCTAGGAAGCTATCCTAATCAGTCTGACGAGTCTGATAGGTGGAAGAGCTTGCTACCTGTTTAAATCTCAATAGGTTCTATATCTGAATACGATGCCAGATTGGTGATTGGTGACCTAAATTCTAGAGCTGATAAATCGACTTTTATAATAAAAAATGTCCGTTTTCCAAACACAAAAGCTTTCGTAAAAGTCAGAGAAATATGCCACGCGTTTCTCCAGTTAACGTCTGATAAATGAAGAAACGCAAGGAAACTATCAAAACTTTGCCAGCAATGGGATTTTCGTCAAGTAAATAGTTTCTGGGAAGTACTTAATCCCTCGGTTGTCAATGCCACCCGCAGGTAACAGATTGAATAGATTTGATAGTTGAAGCTTGGTGGAGTACGAGATATAGCTTATATGAAACTAAACCATTTGTAGACAGAAGAAGAGTGAATGGAGCAAATCTAATGTTCTAAGAGTATTCACGTGGGTTGAGTCATCGGATTGCACTATCCATTAAGATCTTGGTAAACTGCCATTCTGGATCAGGATGGAAGCCTCTGTATTAACATCAATCTGCCCTACATAATGTTCCACATGTATCACAAGCTGTATTTGAATACCCTCAAATACAGACCGCAGAGCTGTTCATGAAAAATCCATCCTATGAGGAATTCATCATGGTCATTCAGAAATTAAAGAAAAATCTTTACCAGCAGGCCTTTTTGGGAATTCAATTCGTATTGCTATTCGATTCGAATCATCAAATCGATTCGAACATGAATTGGTATTTGGTAATACGATCGAAAAAAGAAATGCACACTGCCAAATAATTAGAAGGGAAATTTTGTACTAATGGTCATAATACCTTTTCTAAAATTTATCATATTGTTGAATTTTGACATTTAAAAAGTATATTTCTGTTCATATTTTGATCATATTTTGATTCGGTTTATTATTTGACAGTTGAATTATTTGGTTGCTGATAGCATAATATTCATTATCAATAGAACTTAGCAATTCAGATGGTGGTGGAATTGGGTTGATTGGTACACTAAACCGTGTATCAGCAAACGAAATAGTGCCAGTTATTCCAATCATTTACTGCGTTTCTTAAAAATGTTTCACTCGCATGACAGTTCCATTTTTATCTTATTTTACGTTTTATTTAATATTATATTTGAAATCGGTCCACACTTTCTTCCAGCCATCTGAAGTTAATAGTTGATTGTCAATATGGAACCTACTCTAAATCTTGATTGGATGGATAGCGTGGGTCTATAAAATTTCCCCGTACTAACTACTAAGGTGCTGGAACGCAAAAAGCTGGTGTGGCTCATTACAGTCTCCCAATATACATTGTGTGTCCATTTTTTGCAACAATTTCCTTAATTTTGTTCGACATCATCGCCGAATACATACCTGATATGTATGTTGAGTGTACATGTACAGGTGGTTTTCATTCAGTAATGTTTGTGTGGATACTCCCTTTACCACCAGCTATGTACTGATGCCTGTTTGTATAGAGGGATCCTTCCTCCGCACTTCTACTGGGCTCTGAGCTTACTTTTGTTTCCTTACCAGCATCACTCACTTTGTTTGTTTGGTATCATTTTCTACTAACGAGAAATACGGTTGCCTATATGACAGATCTCAGCATTATCGTTGAAAGGCTATGGTGTAAAACCCGAAAGTCACCTTATTTGGAGTAACCCTACTAGAAACTTAGCATCCCCTTAGCCACGCAGACATGAGCGTATGCAGTGTCACCTTAGCTTGACTAGCTCAAGCGGTAAGTTATGTCTATTATAAGTTCACCATTCCAGCCGAACGCCATAGCACATTCTGTTACCCAAAGGCTAACAGGGTTCACCATTCACCACGATAAGGCAGGCTTGGGAGTAGAGAAGAGATACTATAGCAACCTGCATTGTATGAGCGCATATGCATATATATATAAATAATATATATATATATATATATATATATATATATATATATATATATATATATATATATATATATATATATATATATATAAAATATATATATATATATATATATATATATATATATATATATATATATATATATATATATAACTACATATTTATAAATAATAAAGCATCGGCTTCCATTTTAGGACTTACAATTTTTTACTTTTATATCCTCTTTATATGGGTTCGTTAGCAAAACTAACAACGAACATAAATTCGATCATGATCGAACAAATAATGCTCGAATTCGAACTGCCAAATAAGGGAAATTCTCAGTCGTTTGTGTTTATACGCGATTGCTTTGGTGTTCGTTTTCATTTTCTACGTTATCGAATTAAAAAATACCGATTGTTCGATATCGTCGTTCAATTATTCGATATCGAGTTCCCAAATAAAGGCCCTATTAATTAATTAATTCAATTAATTCAAAGCTCTTGATATTCGGAGGACTAACTTTGTGGAACAGTCTTTTGACCTTGTCCGATTTTGACCTTCGATTGCGAAGGAAATTATCGGTGACTATGTACTTGCATATGCATTGAATTCGTGTGATTCGATTAAGTGGCAACGGAATGAAAGTGATATTATTCATATACTCTCGTCGGTCAACGAGTAAAAATTACTCACGATAATAGTGTAGGAGAGAATATCCAGGCCATTTTGCCACTGGCAAACGGGATTTATATCGTCTAGTTCCAATACGGAGTTTTTTGTTAACTTCGCGATCCGCAATTCGTCAGGCGAAAAGAGCGATTCGCTATGTTTTGGCTGCTTACAGCAGTATAAAGAGCTGTTTCGTGATCGCACCCGCGATGAAGTCAGATTATTGATACAGTATGGGCTAACAATGGCCGTTAAAAAATTGCTCACCAAACCAAACAAAGGTAGTAATCTTCAAGCTTACCCTTAAAAGGTCGTTGCATTATTATTCGCCCCGAACAGTATATAACACCTTGATCAAAAAGTTACAAAGAGTATTTTTGGGCGTTATAAAACGTTTGCGTGAAGCAATTCGCCGAAAGAGACCAGAATTGTGGGCAGAAAACTCGTGCAGTTTGCATCATGATAACGTCGCACAGAGTCATCATTATTCGTAATTTTTTGGCGAAAAATGCAACATATACCATCCAACAGCCACCGAATCCACCTGATTTGACTCCCTGTGACTTCTTTGTTTTCAATCGAGTTAAAAACCATTACGAGAACGCGTTTCTGCAGCCGAGAGGAAATAATGGAAAAATCGCAGAAAGCACTAATGGACATACCAAAAACCTCGTATAAAATATGTTTCGAGGATCAAGCGCTGGCATAAGTGCGTTGTAGTCGATGGGGATTATTTTGAAGGGGACAATATAGATTTAGAAACTTGTATTTTTAATTTTCTAAATAAATTCCGGGAACTTTCTGAACACGACCGGATTCTGATGAAGAGTTTAAGGCGACAAGAATTATGTGGATACTTACTGAATATTTTGGTTTTACATGCAATTAATGGTTACATTTTTAAGATCATTCAGAGCACGGAGTGGTTTAAGCCTCTACCTTGAAGCGGGAGGTGCCGGGTTAAAACTCGCAAAAGTTAAAGATCCATCGATATTATTTAGTTTCACCCTGTTAAAATTCAGTTTTAAAACGTTGGGCAACCGATGTAATCATCTATGGCTTAGAGGCCATAAACGGCCCTAACTGCGTCTCAATTGAGACCTTACGAAGCACTAATACGTATTGGTTCATATTGTTAGTGGTCAGCCCAACGAATGCTTTTAAACACAATCGCTTTTTTGTCATCTGGTGCATGTTAGTTTTTGGTAAACGGCGAGAATCGTGATCGTGGCGTGATAAGAAACTCTGTTAACCATTAAGCTACAACCGGCGACCGATATAGTAACTCGTTTTTGATTCAGATATGTTTTCAAGTGAACCAAAAATGATCTAAATAATTAGATATACGTACATGCATTGAAACAATGTTCAATTAAGAAACTTTTCACATTTGACATTGAACAATACGTTTGGTTTTAGAAACCAAATTCCTCAACATCGTCTCCAACTGCCAGGATCACAGTATTATTAGCATATGTTGAAATAGTAACAACGTTCAAGGGAGGTATTTCGCTGGTGGAGTATCGGACCCAAGACACTAGCTTGTGAGCCTATGGTTGAAATTTTTTTGACATCATAACCACCAAGAAACGAAAGGTCATATGTTCAGCTGAATATACTCGTTACCAGTTGCCGTCAACTAGCAAATGTACGACGACAATCTTTAGATTTGAAATAAAAAAGGGATTTCGTGGTTGATCAAGCAATAAGTTAATCAAATGACTTCTGGTCCAGCTCCCTCGGGACGGTCAAATAAGGTTTACAGACACCTTCATCTGTCTGATACAATCCATCCCAATCGTGGGATGGATTGTATCAGACAATATTTGTTTGCGTTCTAAGCTTTGTGTAAGGCATCATTCAGACATGTACGCAATCTTCAGAAGTTTTTTAGAATCATTAAGGGTGATTTATGCGAAGCATTACTGTGATTTTGAGGTTATGGTACCGCTTTAACAAAAAAAATGCTTATAACCTTACATTTATTGTAAGGTAATTAGCATTTTTACACTTACTGATCTGTATTTGCCTCCGTTCTTGAAATTTGAGTTGGCGCTAAATTCAAAGGCGAATGAAAATGGTCAAAACGGTTTATTTTATTACAAATGTAGAAATTACCACTAAGTAAGGAACAAAAAAATATTCAAATGAAATATGGCGTTACAGTAACAACTTCGAATAAATCTTTCTAATTTTGAATATCTCTGGGTAGTTAGCGTAACACTTGGGTAGTTAGCGTAACAACACGGGAACCGCACAGAAAAAGTTCAACGGAGTCAATAGGAGCTTCGTGGGGACAAATGATTTTTCAGACATATTCGTAGCAACAGCTGCTATGTTCTCGGTGATACGCGTTGTAAATGCACGTGTTGGTTTATCCAATAACAATTCAGTTTTACGAATTCACTTGATGAATTGATCCACAAATTGCATTTCTGGCATTTCATTTCTACCCTAAATGTCTTACAATTTGGATAAAACTCACTACGTTTTCAATATTATCCAATTTTGTTTTCGCGCAAAGCAACCCATTTCGTAACTGTCAAAAATTGAACGAATTTCCTGTCAGAATGACGTAAGTGTTGCCACTCCCGAAATAATCAGTAGTTGAAATTGTAAACGCTAGATGCCACTCATCATATCGAAAAGCCCTTCATAGGATTATATCTCGTAATTAACTTTTGTGATGCTTTTGAGATGCTTCATTCTCTTCTATTTGGAATTTGTTTAGCTGGTTCAGACTTATTGTTGAAACTTAGATTTTAGACTTGACCACCACAATTTCTTTAGAAAATTCCTTTTCTTAAAAAGATTAAATCGTAAGCCAAAATCTAGAACCAAAGAATTACTCTATACGTAGAGTAATTCTTTGGTTCTAGATTTTGGCTTACGATTTAATCTTATAGGCAAGATTTCTAGGCGTAATCTTGGACAGTAGGCTTAGCTGGAAGCCCGTCATATTGGAAAGAGTAAACAAGGCTAATAAAGCCATGTACTCGTGTAGAAACGCCATCGGAAAGAGATGAGGCCTGAAGCAGGAGCTGGAACACTGGCTATTCACTTCCGTACTAAGACCTGTACTTATGTATGGGATGAGCTTGTGGTGACCAGCTCTTGATGAAGTAAAGTACAGAAAAAGGTTCGAGAAGGTGTAAAGAACGGCCTAAATGATGATAAGCGGGGCGCTGAGGACAACACCTACAAGTGACATTTATGGTAAGTAGATGGCGGTGATTGCGGCCACTCGACTATCAGCCATATCTTAGTAGAACTACCTGCCCCTCAAGGAAATCTTGGAAGAGTAGGTCGGCAGACCCTGGAGTCTTATGTGATAAATTAGAAAAAGATATAGCAGTCCATCTCCCTGATCACTCCAGCGTGTACCAGGCAGAGGTGATGGTGATTGAAAAGGTTCTAAACTGGTTGAGACATAATATGGTATCCTCGACTGATATCGCAATTTATGTTTACAATCAGGCGGCAAACAAGTAGTTGGACTCTGTTTCTCGTCTAGAGTGGCGTTGGGTGGCCGCTCGTCTTTAAATGAGATGAGTGAGCATTTCAACATTCAAATAGTCTAGGTCCCCGGCCACTCAAACGTCATGGGAAACTGCAGGGTGGCCAAACTACCGAGGCACGGTACAACCCTACAACTGGTACCGGAAAAGGGCAAAGTTGGGGAGACCCATTAAGGCACTCAAGACTGTGCTTAAAAAGGAGGCAGTAACCTCAGCGAACGATAGGTGGACGAACAGCCTCTCATGTAGAGTAGCAAGGCAAGTCTGAACGAAGCTGTACTTGAAACGATTAAAGACACTAACCTCCTTACGAATACGTGAACTTAAAACGATTGTGGAGATACTAACAGAACACTGTCTTATTGTAGAACCTCCGAGGAGGGTACGTGTAGAAGTTAATGACTTTTACAGAAGCTGTATGGACGAGGAGGAGGAAGAGACGGTAGTCCACCTCCTATTCTCAAGCCCGGCTTTAGCACACAAAAGACTTGATTGGGCAAATTCTTAATGGACTGCCCCTCTGATCTCAAAACCTGTAAGGTGCGAGACTTATAATGCTACGTTAGAAGTTCAAACTGGCTCTCATATGGGTAATAGCTCAAACTGGTTCTCATAAGGGTCCAGCGTGTGATGCATACTAGATCTGAATAAAATTGATTTTGATAAAAATCTCGATTTGTCTTCGTTACAAGTCTACATCCAGTCTTCAAAATATGATTGATACCTTATAACATAAACATTTTAATAACATTTCTGAACCAGTCCTTTACCACATACACAAATGTATGTACGCATACATACACATAAGGCACTGATAAATAATATTTATGTCATCAGCTAAATCATATCGTGCTTGACACTGTGTATAATAATATATTTTCCCTTCTTATTTCTTCCATGTACATATAACATGCATGTACGAGTATGTACGTAAGACGATGATTTTTCTTTATTCTGCATTAGGCCAATGTAATAATATGTCAGGGGTTAATAAATTTTAATAATATTTTGCTCCACCAAACGACCGAGTACTTTAATGTGACATACATTTTATTCGGGGTTCGTTATAAGTCGGTTGGAGTACACAGTTTGTTTATACATGTACATCTGATGTAAATCGGAGTAAGCGACACCCAAACAATATTTGGAATACACACACATAAGACGAATGTGGAGATTAATGGATTTTCTTGTCGTCTCGCACGCAAAAGTGCTTTGGAGCTTATTGTTGAAATTTAATTTTTAATTTTTTTTTTATCTTTCCAATGCAGACAATTTTATTTAATTCATTGATTTTATTTAATAACACAAATGTTATTTAGTGGATTCGATGAATTTTCCGCCGTCATTGTATAAAACCATCTATAGACATTCTGTTTATGGTGGAGGTTGACGATAATTTTGGAATTGTCAATGACGCAAAATATCTCGTGCGTGATCGCCGAAGTCAGTGCTTCGACATCGGTCAAACCATTGTTTTCTTCATGATTGGAACTAGTTAGGCAATTGTCCATACCTTTGTTATACGGTTGGATAACGACTGAGCTACTCTGCCGAGTGATACCGTCATACTAAACCTAAATTGAGATTAATCGATCGCCTTGACCGATGATTACATTGTCATCATACTGTGCCAGCTAATTTATTTTTAGATTTGCTTTAATTGATTTTCATTCCGTTTGTTTCTTATCTATTATGTCATTTGCGTCACTATAAGTGTCCTTGATGGATATATGATTAGATTTTCTTAAAATGTTTACTAGACATACGACCCGACTGGCAAAACCCTAACATTTGTCTCTGGGTGCAGTCACAATAACTTCTCCACTCCGGTTGTTGTTATTGTAAGTTTGTGGACACAGTCAACTTGTTTGGAAGTCCATATATTCCGATTTCAGTTGTCACATAACATCGCCCATTTTGAAACATATTCATCCATTAATTCAAGATAACCCACATAGTAATGGCGCATTCAAGTTTGAACTTTCAGAAAAGTGAAATTATAATTTCAGGTTTATCGCCGTCACAGAAAAGGAATCTTATCGATGGCCAGAGAAATTACCTTTTCTAAGACTTTTCAGCTTGAGACTCTGTGAGGTAAGTAAAGTCAATTTCTTCACATGCAGGTGCTATATAGCATTAAGTAAGTGGCATCATCCACGAATATTGACTTGCTGAATTTTGTAATTATTCCATCCATCTTCCTTGATACTTGCATGTTGCCTTGTTATTTGCATAATGTCTTCAGTGGGTTTGATAGTTTTGCTAGTACATCTTCGATAGAACTAGACCTTTCTGGGAGGAAACTGTGTTATGCTATCGAAGAACGAAGTCGTATACTTTTTACTTTGAGTTGCTTATGACTAGTTCGAACAGTTTTGTGATTGATATTCACCTGTAGATAATTCATTAGGCGTAATCTTAGTTTCTTTTCTTTTGGTTGAAACTCGATAGTTTATTTATTTTATTTTTTTTTTTATTTTATTTCCTTTAAATCAATACAAAAGTGATACTTAAATTTAATTTTAAATCATTATAATTAGTGTTCTTAAGAATAAATAACAAATAACTATTAACTGTAGTATAAATTATAGTATTAATGATAATATTTGTGTAATAGGAAATTATAGCTGTATCAAAAAAAGAGGAAATTAGGAAGTTCTTGTGATCGACTAAACGATCAATATCTAGAACTACCTGCCCATTATTATGAAATTTAAGATTAAATATATTTGAAGAGAGGCGTCAAATATAAAATAAATATTATTTCAATTAGGTTAATTCATTAAGCAGTAAGAAAAAATTAAATTGTGTAATACAGTAATTAAAACAATACTAAAAGAAATTATTTCATTACTTTGAATAACAGTTCTGAATTGTCCATCTCAATTAACCAAGCGCGCAATGACTTTAAGAACGGATTGATATTATTTAATTTTTTTATATTATATTATTTGGTAACTGATTAAATAACATTGGAGCAGTGTATACATAAAATAGTCTGTAAAATTCTTTCTTCAAAGCCGGAACCACACAATATTTATTCCTTAACGGATATAATGATTCTTTAAAATGACAATTTCCACTTTGAATAAAAAATAATTTGAGTACCTTGAAAATATATAAATTCCTTATTGTTAGAATATTCGCTATTCTAAATAAAGTAAATATATTTCGTAAAATAAACTTTTGGGATACATGCAGTCGTTTTAAATTATTATAATATATTCCTCCCCAACAACTAATTCCATAACTAAACCGAGATTGTACTAAGGAGTAATACAAATTTTTGAGAAGAAACTGAGGGCATAATGGCTTTAATCTAAACACAATACGATTAATAAGAAATAAATGCCTTTGTAAGACGTTTATATGCAATTTTAAATTTAAGTTCTTGTCTAAAGTTATTCCTTAATATTTGCAGGAATCAAAATAGTCAATTTTTACACATTTGCTGGAACAATTTTTATCTGTTAATTTAATATTAGAATTATTTTGACACCCTGTTGCATGTAAATATATAAAATAGCAATTTCTGTCAAGTACATTATTTATTATTTTGAATTGAATTATTTTAGATTTATCGCTCACAATCATAAATTGTTGATCAAACCAAGCCCGTAAAATCTTCAGATCGTGGGTTATTTTCGTAGACAAACTCAAACTAGTATTAGCACTATACATCAGTGCCAGGTCATCTGCAAACGCTACTTTATCGGCATAGAGATTAAGTTCAAGAATCGAATTACTGTAAATGAGGAATAGTAGTGGCCCTAACACAGATCCTTGAGGCACGCCACATTGAACTTGTTCAATATTACTCAAATTTCCATTGATATTACATACTTGTATTCTATCTTCTAGATACGATCGAAATCAACGATTAGATACTCCGCGAATTCCGATTGTGGATAATTTTGTAATTAATAAATTGTGGTCTACCGTATCAAAAGCTTTTTTAACATCAATAAACAAACAATTAACATTATGGCCTTCATTTAAACTATTATAAATAGAAGTAAGTAATTTCATTAGTGCCTTCTCAGTACTAAGTCCTTCACGAAATCCATATTGATGTTGAGAAATGTAATTTGTTTTGTCCAAATAAGAAAGTACTCGAGATTTAACGCATTTTTCTAAAATTTTGGAAAAAACTGATAATAGTGATATAGGTCGATAGTTACAAACTAAATTGGCATCACCACCTTTAAACAATGGTATTACTGTAGCTTTTTTAGGTGTTGCTGGAAATTTTCCCTGAATAAAACTATTATTAAAAATGTGGACCAGTGGAAAACATAAAATGTAACCAAATTTCTTTATCACAAGCGAGTTTATACCATCACTGCCTAAAGAAACCTTATTTTTGAGATTAGATATAATAGCACATACTTCATAAATATCAGTAGGAAAAAAGAAAAAATTCGAATCAATATAATGATCATTGTTTAAGTGATTAGTACAACTATTGGAGCTTATGGTTGTTTTCAAAACTTCACCTATATTTGCGAAGTAATGATTAAATTGATTAGCAATCTCAATGCTTTCAGTAATAACAGTATTATTGTCACCAAAAATACAATTAGTTTTGTTAGATTTACGACGCTTTCCTAGTAAGTTGTTAAGTAAATTCCATTGCTTTTTTTGGTCAAAACTTACGGCCTCAAATTTTTGAATATAATAATACTTTCTACTAGTTTCACAATCTGATTTAATTTGTCTCGAAAGAATTTTTACTTTAGTTCTCAGTTTAGTGTTATTCGGATGTCTCTTACAAATTTTAGATAAAGCATTTTTACGGCGAATTTTACCTAATAGAACATTATTTATGAATGGTTTAGTATAGTTTGAATTATTGATTACCATAGATGAGGTTGTGCAGTTTCCTACATGGTTAGATAACGTTGATAAAAAGATATCAATTGATTTAGAAGGATCGTTTTCATTAAAAACATTCTTCCACGATTCTGTTTGTAAACACCGGTCTAATTCTTGAAAGTTAATAAAAGTTTTTTGTCTAGGTATTTTAGGTAGAGGTTCCCAATTTAAATTAAATTTTATCGAGGTCATACAATGATCAGATAACTCTAAACTATGTGTTTCAGCTTTATAATTCATGGTATAGCCAATTTTGCTTCTAGTAAAGATATGATCAATACATGTCATACTATCGGATGTGATTCTAGTAGGTTCATTGATTAACGACTCAAGTCCTAAGGAAGACATCATTGAAAAATATTTGCATTCTTGCGAATCTAGGTGATCTATATTTAGAATATTTATATTCATGTCTCCAATAACAATCAAATTTTTTGAATTTATTTGTTTAAGGTAATTGTCAAATTCAAGAATAAAAATTTCAACGGGACTAGAATGTAAGCGATACACACATACCGTGGAACAAAATATTTCACCGATTGTAAAATTCACCCGAAGTAGATCAGAAGACTGAAGGTGAGTACTAGAGAATGAAAACTGAATCCCATTTTTAACAAATGCTAATACACCGCCAGATCTATAGTCGTTGTTACAGCAATCCAATAAACTATATTCATCTAAATTGTAAAAATTAGTTTCTGTACTATCAATCCATACTTCAGTCAAAAAAATAATATGCGGTTTTGTATTAAAAGATGACAACTGAGAAAATAAACTTAAACTGTTAGTTCTAAGACTTCGAATATTTTGATGAATGATCCATACTAGTTTGTTTTCACTTACATTAACGTTATTTGGCAAACTAAAAGATAAATCTAAATTATTATTAATATCTTGAAAAGATTTATTAGATAAATTGAGACTCATTTAAGATGAAATTTAAGATAAATTTATATTGTACTTATCTGTAATCTTTTCAAGATCATTTGAACAATTAACTTTTAATAATTTTAATCCTTCACTTTGCCTCATAAAGATATTTCCATTGCGGATCCAAACATATTTAAATTTAAGCTGTAGTTTCAAGGTCTTAGCATCGTAAAACAACTTCCGATTGCTACTGCTCAAACTTTCGTTGATAAAAATCCTGCTTCCGATCGGCAAACCAGCTTTCTCAACATCAAATTTTTGCTTCGTTTTCGCAAACATAATATTCTGCTTTAGTGTTCTCCTTGTGAATTTAATATATACTGGCGGACAAGTTTGTGTCGTAGGTATTTTATTTTTATTGATTTTTCGGTAATAATAATCAATATCAGCCTTGCTGACACTATAGTCAATACCCTTTTTCAGAATATCAATTATTACCTCCTCAGTATTTTCATTTTGTGAAACTGGAATCCCATGAATCTCTTTCGCATTTTGTTCAATCATTTGTTCTAGATACTCAACTTTTAACTCCAGAGAACAAACTTTACTCTTTAAGGTTATATTTAATCTTTTCTACCGACTGCTTCAACCAATCTAGTTTCTTTTCTATATTTTCATTATGTGCAGAAAATAAAGACTTCATTTCACTTAGATCCGAACAAATCTTATCTATAGTACTACTCTCAATGGGCTTTGACGGGGTGGCAGGGCAATTGTCATTGGTTCTTAAAGATTTAACCTTATCCACACATGCATTACAGTTCCATACTTTTTTATGAAACTTTAAATAATCCATATCAGATTGCTGTAAATTTACGCATGGCGTATGAAAACTCTCTTTACAATTGCCACAGTTGATTTCGTTTGCACATTCACGTTTAATCCGGATGTTACAAATTGAACAAGAAGAATAAAAAAAAACTAAATAACTTTTTATTTAATTTTTACGGTGTATTATTTCGCTGAGAATATAATTCATACCTAAAAATCATCTATTTCACTATGCAATTTTTTTGTTATTTTTGTTATTAATAAGTGATAATACAACACTGTTGTATTGTCGCTTTGGGAAAAACGTTGTTATGGCAATAGAAGCGTGTGTTAAATGTAGTTCATAACAACTCAATTTTTTAATATTTAATTGTTCAAAATTTTTTTTGACCAAAAGTTTGCCAGTTTATGTCGTTTTATGCGAGAAATGCCTACTATTTATTATTTTTGGCGATTTTTATTAATAAAAATAAATCCATTAGAATCAAAGTAACACACAACAAAAACAAAATTCTTATATAACTATCTGTCAACTAATGCAATTACAAAATATTTGTGAATCAGTATTGATATAAGTTTTATCTTTCACACCAATTCATTATATTCTCCACCCAAATATAACTCGTGGTCCTCTTAAGAATCGATAATTTTTTCCAAATGTCACGAATGCGTATCCCAAGCTTAAGAAAATCGTCGCTGGGATACGCATTCGTGACATTTGAAAAAAATTATCGATAATAAGCGGACCACTAGTTATATTACGTCTGATACGTCGATATAGTACTTGTAAAACAACAAAAAAAAAAATTATTTGTTAATTTATTTTTTTGTTGAATTTTTACGATATTTTGCTGTAACTTACACAGCAATATTTAACTAAGCAATATTTTCACTGCATTAAATGTTACTCGTTACAATGACACTATTTCTTTTATATACATATATAGACACAATTCTTTTGACACGATAATTATACTTTGTATTGTGCAGATTAATGAACCATTTAAATATTATTTAACTATTATTATTTTTATGAATTATTATACAAAAAATATAGATTATAAATATTAAACAAGAAAAAATTATTTTTATACTTTTTTATTGTAATTAAATTTGAATTTTTTTGCTGGATGTTGACCCCTCAACAAACAAATTGCAACTGTAACAAACAGTTTAAAAAGACTGTTTGTACTGGTTTTTCTGGGTGGCATGTATTACGGGATTCTTTTTTTCGATGACATTGTCGCATAAATCTGACTGAATTTGGTAGGTGGCGTTTATTATTCAGAGAATTTTTAGGTTATTAGTCATGAAAGGAAGAGGACACAATGCCCGTAAATCACTTGTGGAGAATGTTTATCGTGGTATACACTGTGTACATAGCTTCATCCTTTTGGGACGACAAGTAGCCGGTATCTACATATCATTCAATTTGGGACAAAAGATGTTGCTTAACGATTTGTAGCGCTCGGTGGCGACAAATGGGTGCTGACGAACCGATTTTTTCTACGGGATGATTATAAACGTTCCTATATTAAAGCGCCCCTATATTGAAAGACTCTTGACAAGATATTTTCTTGAAATAATTTTTGCTGTCTTTTATATGGGTTATTTTGTTTCTCGTTATTAGTGTTGGTTCTGCTTGTTTGAGGTTGAATACAGTGTTGTCATACTGTGAAAGAACCACTATTCTTGAACGTTTTGCTAATTCGATAATAATAAATTGATTCGTTAACATCTATGGTATATTTTGATAGTTCATCATGTCATATGTTGTCATCCAGTGAGAGTTGTTATTTAGTGTTATACGACTGTTTGATTTCGTCATTGCGATGGCACTGCTGACATTTAAATATTTTCATTGCTTAATGAAGGTCCTCATTTACAATGAATGCAATTAGAGTCCAAACACAGAAAAAAGTAAACCTAAGAACAACAAAATTTCTGATTTTTGAAATTGTCTCTTTACAAAAACAACAATTGGAAGAGAATAAAACATTGCAATGTCTAGCTCAAATTCTCTGTTTAAAATTTTTAATTTGTTTGAGTGTATTTATTTTGCTTTGAATTTGTGTGTTATTTTCATTTTTGATAGTTTTATGCATATTCCAAAAAAATACGGCATAAGTAGGCTTTGTTAATACATTCTCATTTTTTGTAATTTCGAGAGTGTAAAATTTATTTTTTTAAATTTCTACTCTCGTATTTTTCGAGATAACCCCAACGATACGACATAACCCCAGAAAAAACCGACGATTTTTTTATACGTTTCCTTCTGTATATGTAAATATTTTCTGTGGTCCAAATCTTTTATATGAAAGTTATTGGTCAAGATGTGTTCCGTATAGAAATAATTTAGGTTTGGAATATTGTTTTTAAGAAGTATTTATAAGATTAACAACGTCTTAAAGATGAGAAATAAAGGATTATTGATATTTATCAGTTCATTTATGGTGCCAGAAAAATCGAGATACTTTTGAACAATTGAGGGAAGAAGTTTTGACGTTCAGTAAGTACCAAATAATAATTCGTCATTGATATACAATCATCACGTTACTCATATACAATCATCACGTCATTAAATAATTAATAAATCAAATTCCGAATAAATTATCTTGTAATTCGTGTGCTAGAGAATTACAAGATAATTTACTCAAAATTTAAGTAAATTATCTTATAATTCGCTAGCACACGATTACATATGCGAATCACACAGTACATATATCAAGCCCGGTGCTTGATAAGATGGATTTGATCTTTTACGAGAAATATCAGAGCCATCTTTATTAGAGCCGTAAAAATATGACGTATATTTTGTTGTGCTTTTTTTAAAGGAGGCACATTTTACACTTTCCCATAAGATTTCTGTTTTTACAGTGTTAAGTACATAAAATGTTGAAGTTAATTATATCTGAAAATCAATTACCTAAATATCTTAATAATTTAATAAAATATAAATTAAAATTCAATATGAATTTAAGAAATTCTATATACAGTAAAATATTTATATGTGTGTGTGATGTCGATGTTGAAGTTAAAGTACCAATAAGAGCGGTACAGGATAAAATATGTAGTTTAAGATGTACTTTCGATATCGTTCAATAGATGTCAGCTGGGCGTTACTTTTTATATACAAAAAGTCGTTAGATGTAAAAAAAATTGTCTAATCGATTTGGTTTTACCAATTCAAGTTAACGGTTAAATTTTATATGTAAGTGTATATAATTTTCCTCCAACTCGAAAAAAAATCCTAACCTTAAAATTGTTACATATATAAGTTTCTTGACAAACTTCATATTTTATCAGCAAACACGCGATTTCATACGGATTTTGAAATATGTTATAGTATTTAATCCTGTTAAGTGTAATAACATTTATGATAAAATTTGATACAATATAATTCAACTATACGGTTCTAGTTTGAATTCCTATAGAATTATAGTGGGATTCTAGTAGTTTAACCATTTTAAGATAAAAGTTTAAATAAATGAGTTAATATTTTAAATTTAGAATAAATATGTTTTTTTATTTTTGATTATTTTGAATTAATTTCAAAATTTTGAATTTTGATAAACAAAAAGTTTATTGTCAAAAACAAAGTAGCTTTATAGTAGCAGTTTTCATTTTTCCAAATAGAGATGACTCTGTTCTCATTGATCGTACGCAATCGATATTTCGTAATGCACATGCGTATACAACAGAATATGTTTTTTTTCATATGAAAGTATGTATGTATTTGTGCGTATACATATTAAAAGTTTTTATGCGAAATTTGAATTCAATGATATATTTATTTAATTATTTATGAATTATGATATATTTAATTGATTTTATGCAAAAATATTTAAATGACACATAATATAAATATTCTTAATTTGATTTCAAGATCAAAATGTTAAATTCGTTTATATTTTTTATATTTTTTGATTACCGCCCAGGTAGCGCAGTGGTTAGAACACTGCGGCATGGAGCGGGAGGTACCGAGTTCGAATCCTGATAGGGGCAGCAAACAAAAGGGATTTTTCACCATTCGATTACGTTCGGTGGTGTGAATAAACACATCTATAACATATCTATCTCCCTGTTGGAGTGCAGAATTCATGGGCCAACCCATCTTCCATGTCAGTACTATAGGCTGTCATGGAGCTATGCAATGTACAGATAGTTCTGCGTAAATCGGTCCTATAGCCGTACGTCCTTGATTTGGCTGTAATGGTGTAAGGTAAGGACGTTAAATAAGTGAACCGCGAAAGAGTTGGAAGTGTCTCGAGCCCCGAAACAGATTGTAAAGATAAAAAAACAAATTGTATTTGTTGATTGATTATTAACAATCAATTTAACAATCAAAATTTACCATGATTATCACTGAAAAAAAAATTTGGGTCAAGTTTCATGTGGGAAGTCCGGGAAAATTCGTGATAGCCATTGACAAACCGCTTAAAATAAACTTATATCTATAGCCATAACACTCTAGAGGTTGATTTTATAGAGATATCTGAATTTATACATTATTACAGATGAGTGTTTTAATTAGTTTTAATGTAAGTGTTTTTCCGTTAGTTTGGTAATTTTTCGAAGTATTAAATTTTTTTTGGCTGTAAAATGTCGGAGAAAAATTGTTGGTTGGAAATCAATAAAAAAAATATAAAATTTCTAACTTTTGGCTGGAATAGCAAAGACACTATCTGCATTGTTGATTTTTTATTTCTTCGATTGGACACTTTCGGCTAACTTTAACAGCATCTAAAACGCGACGTTGATGGCACTTCCTTGTCTCCTTGAAAATATTATCCTTGAAATCAATGTACGGTGAATCATTGGTTTGGTCATGTTCCCTGTGCTATTTAAGTACGTTCTGTCTTTGTCTAGAGTGAGAAAGTCTAGAGTATGATCTGGTATTGTCTAGAACACTCGATACATCCAGATTTTTCATACGGTTTTTTCAAGGGCTTGTAAAAACTTGTTTTTGAAAACAAATTTTTTTGATATTTGTAGGAGAAGTAAACTTTGACTCGATCTTCCTTCATATAAGTGTAATATACTGGAATGAATTAGCTTTTATTTGTCTATTCTGCAAGATCCGAATCCTGAGAAAATTATTGCCATATCTACGGAATTATAGCTGATTCATTTCAATATTTGTTAAACATAGTGAGGTTTCAAAAGTTTCCTACTATGTTCAATTTTCCAAAATACCGCTTTTTCGTACAGATGTACTGCTTTTTCGTCGAGTATTAGAATTTCTTTATAAATTGGAAGGATCTAAGATGAATCGTTGCCAATAAAAAATTGTTAAATCGGACCAAGAGAAATAAATTTTGACTTACAAGATTTGGAATGACCTCAAGTACATATTCATGACTATAATCATAAACACGAGAGGGGACAGTCCAAACTTTACGCTTACTGTACATCTTCGTGTGACAGTGTCTCGCTGCACTTAATGCATTATGGAAAGTTGTTTTGGTGTACTCAAATTTTAGACAGGTAAGTACATTATACTAAATTGGGAATGTGTATCTGAACATTAAGTTTAAAAAATCCAGCTTTAATATACTCGATTAACGATGGAGTGTTTTATGAAAATTAGAATAATAGACGGTGTATGTCTTGTACATCTCCCATCGAGTAACTTCAACTATACCCTTGCTAATATAAACTTTCAGTACACAATGTTTCTTACAAGTTATTTATTTCCCTTTATGCCAGCTAAATTGGTCCATTTATTTGTTTTCAATAATACAGTGGCAGCTATTCCACTTATTGAACGCCTTTAGCATATAGAACGGACGTAACTTACCTAAGTTAGAGTTTCCATGGGCCTTGAATTATGGAGCTATAAAAATGACACAAACAAAATGATGTCTGGGTCATTTGTATAGCTCCATAGATCGACACAATCCAACAAATCTTAAGCCAAAGCTACAGGCGAACAATGTAGTATTGTAAAGGAAATTATATATGTACAGTAAATTATAAAGGCTGTCCAATAGAACTAAAATGAAGCTCTACATAGCGAAACCAGATAAAAAACTTTAATAATGGAACTTCAAATATATACCTAAAGGTATTGCATTCACACCTCAGGTACGGTTTAAACTTTTCATCCGCGCTAAATCAATGCACCGAAAAGATGTAAAGTTAATCTAGACATTAATGAGATACTTTCATGATGCAAAACATGAACAATGCATCAATTTTTACGGCTACCGAAGGTTATGATACAACCCTAACGACAGATGCTACGAAATGTTTAACAACCTTGGCTTTAAAGAAAGAACAGAACTGAAGTGTCCAATTATACGTAAGTGAACTATTCTCAACAAACACGACAGATTATTCATTATAGAATGCAAGTGAGACACAAATCTCATCATATTATCCAATAAGTAGGCTAAATAATCTCTAAGTTATTTGAAAACATTCTACAAGGTCGGGCAAAATTCTCGCTACCATTTTAATTGCGTGCTATCATGGTTGTCTGGCGTTTAGTTCAGTTTCGCTTTAACCATTGTGGTGTGTAGACGCCCCAATTTTATAATGAATAAATATACGCCACAAAAACGAGCAGAAATAGTGACAATATTTATGGAAAATAATCGTTCCATTATTGCCACTCAGTGGAAATTGCAAAAATATCGTAATCGTCCAGTGCTTCACAAAACGACAATTTATCGTTTACATGCAAATTTTTGACAGTACGGTACGACAGCAGACAGACCTCATTCTTGAAGAAAACGGTCGTCTCGTAACACTGAAAATGTGGCTCTGATGTGAGATAGTGCTACAGAGTCTTCAGAAAAATCAATTCGGTGAAGTGCTTCCTCGTTACACATTTCTGCACGCATTTTAAGGCGAATTTTGAAAACTGATTTGAAAATGTTACCGTACAAAATTCATCAATTCAGTCAAAAATTGCTACCGAGTGATCCTGATCAACGAGTTGAGTACAGTATTGCAATCCTAAGGCTATCTGGTGAAATGGAGGATTTTTTTATCTAAATTGAAGCTCATTTTCATCTTAGTGGCCACGGTATGTTGTAGTATTCATGTTGGAAGCATCATTGGTCATTGTTTTGTTGAAAATGACCAAGGTGTTGAAGTTACTGTTACAGCCGAACGGTATCAAGGCAAGATTCGAAATTTTCTTGTGCTTGAAATGGAAGAGCAAGGACTAAACGACATGTGGTTTCAGCAAGATGGGGCCACTGCACACACAGCTCGTTCAACAATTCAATTATTGAATGAGGTTTTTCATTTCGCAGAATGACGATTGAGCATGGTCAACCAGATTTAACAGCACCAGACTTTTTCGTATTGAGTTTTTTTTTTTTTTTTTTTTATATTTTATTCTATGCTATCTTTTTTGGGGCTCAAGACTCTCCCATCTCTTTCGCGGTTCGCTTATTTACGTCCTACTTTACGCCTTAACGGCCAAATCGAGGACGTACGGCTATAGGTCCGATTTTCGTAGAACCATCTGCGCATTGCATAGCTCCATGCCAGCCTATAGTACTGACATGGAAGATGGGTCGGCGATTCAATATCTTAAAGGCAATATTCGTCACGAAATTTAAGAAATTCAGCCTGATATGTTGCAGGATGTCATAAAAATACCTTAAAAAGAGCCGAAAGTTGCATAGTGAATCGCGGTCACCATTTAGCCTATATAATTTTTCAATCATAACGAGAAAAAAATGTAAAGACAAAATAAACTTTTTATGAAAACCAAACCTATTCATAACCAAGCCTACGCATAACGCGGCCATTTTCCATCCTTCAGGCATAACTTCATTTCGCCATACCAAACGAACAAGGTCGAAAAGACAGTACACAAAGGATATTAGCCTCCCAAATATCAAAAGCTCTGAATTAATGGAATCAACTCTTTATTTAATCTCTGCATGGCCATAGTGAATTAGTCATAGGATGGATCATCAATGATTTTCGAGGTCAGCTCCACCCTTTAGTAATGTAGTCTTCATTTTCAGGCCATCGAGTTTCTTGATACAGCCGTCAAACGCGCCAGTTCTTCTTAGTTACTGCTTGTTCCACATGCCGATCCTTCGTCTCATGTCCAGGTTTTTTTGTTTTGTTGACAATTTTAATACTCAATTTTTTTTACGAATTCGAGTCGTCAGTCCAATGATCCAACTAGATCACAAGCAATATTTACTATAAACTAAGTAACTCAATTCTATAAGATGAATGAATTAATGAAATTAATATAAATAAATTGTTCGAGCCCACATAATTTTAGAACATGCTGAGCTTCATGTATGATTTGACATTTTGCTAGACATATTTCAGGGTTGTGCTATACATAGCTATGGAGTTCAGGAATAGACGCCTTTTACGCACAATCATATCATATCATTGGAGCTCGTGGTAATGATCACATTCATTGAAAAAATTAGTATGCAATTTGTTTGTATTCATGTATTTACTACTCCAAATCACCGTATAAGATGAGTACTGTTTGACCCAGTTAAGTGACTTAGCCTTCACCTTAGTGGCAATCGGCTTATCTTATTATAATTTATTGTGTAAAGTTCTGGTTTTATAATTTTGATCTACGTTGGAGATTTGGAAAAATATACATCTTAGGAGTGAATAGTCGAGTGGTTATAGTACGCGGTATATACGTATCAAATAAAATACAGAAACTGGTTTGCATCCAACCGAAGACAAAGCAACATTTTATCTAATTCGGAGAGCGAGAGATGTTATCTCTTCACGCCTCAAACGATAGTGTCAATTATCAATGACTTTGAGAAGTAATAATCAGATGAGAAGAGAGATAACACCGGCGGTCTTTGGTACACTTATTTACGTTCTTACCTTACGCTTTGCAGCCAAATCGAGGACGTATGGCTAAAGGTCCGATTTATCTAACCATCTGCACATTGCATAGCTCCATGCCAGCCTATACTACTGACATGGAAGATGGATTGGCCCATGGATTCTGCACTCCAACAGGGGGTCATAGATGTGTTCATTCACACAACCGATCGTAATCAAGTTGTGAAAAATTCCTTTTGCATCCTGCCGCAGCTTTAACCACTGCGCCACCTGGGCGGTATTATTATAGTTCACAATCTTAAATTATATTAATCATAATATACAAAACATTTAAAAAAAAATATTTAAAGATTCATACGTCCAAGTGGATCTTATTTTTAGTCGTCTATATTTTGGCTGTTTTAATATGTTCCTGGTCAATTGATTGGGAGGGACCTGTAACTTAGAGTAATATTTCGAACTAAACTCTCTGATGGCATCTTTAATGGTTTTAATACCAAGGTCCTCGTGGATGTTGGTGCTTCGAATATTCGTGATACTGCGAAGTATTTTTGCTTGTGTTCGTTGCAGGAGTTCTCTGAAGCACTGGTGAATCCCCATAACTGAATACCATAGGGCATAATTATCACTTTGTACAGCAAGCTTTTATGTAAAGTTAATTTTGATTTTCTTCCTATCAACCAATACTTTTCAGAAAAAGTTATTTTTATTTGGTTGCGCTTCGCTTCAAAATGTAAACCTAAGTATTTAACCTTTGATTGTTGAGGAATATTTACCCCGTTTAGCTTCACTGGTGGGCAAGTGCATTTTTTTCAAAGTAAATGTGATGTGAGTTGATTTATTTTCATTCACTTTTATTCGCCAGTTCTTTAGCCATTCTTTAGCCATTTTGGACAAATGACTTTGCAAATCTCTTGAGGCAGTGTTAGGGTTTTTGTGTGTCATCAAGATGGCTGTATCATCTGCAAATGTTGATATTATTACTTTGTTGGCAATAAGGAGATCGACTGTGTATAACAAGTTCAACATTGGTCCAAGGACGCTCCCTTGTGGAACACCTGCGCTTATGTCATTTAATCCAGTGGTTCCAGAACTAAATGAAAATTCTTTGGAAGGAGGGCTTTAATTTTATATATTAACCCATCATGCCAAACTTTATCAAATGCTTGTGCTAGATCCAGAAACACAGCAGAACAGTATTCTTTTTCCTCGAAGGAGTTTTTGATGGTATTAACAATCCTGTGCACTTGCTCAATGGTTCCATGTTGGCTTCGGAATCCAAATTAATGGTCTGCGATACCTTGCCGCTCTTCTAATACTGGTCTAAGTTTAGTTAGTATCATTTTTTCAAAAAGCTTCAAGATTGTTGGAAGAATGCTTATTGGGTGATATGACGGTATTTGCGTTTCATTTTTTCCTGGCTTTAGTATAATGGTGATTTGGGGATGTAACCAGTTCGCATGATCGCATTGAAGATAAATGTTATTAGTTTTAATCATTTATCGGGCAATTCTCTTATCATTTTTCCGGTAACAAGATCATGCCCGGCGTTTTTTTCAGGTTTATATGGTCTTTGATTCTAGTCTCTACACTTTTCTACTTAAACTTGATTGGCTTAAACGACGAGTAATCATCCTCTTGCTCAGGTAGCGCGAATTGATTTGTTTCTTTATGAGGTGAGAATACTTCTTTCAGATGAGCAGCGAAAGCTATGGCTTTTTCTTCATCGCTTCTTGCCCAATTGCCACTTTGTAGTCTAATCGGTGGATTTGGTTTTGTTCTTCTCTTAGTGCGAATCGTAGAGTCTTAATAGCCCGATTTTATTTCCCTTCAATAAAGAAGATTAAGATTGTTGCCATTGCCTCCGAAGTTTTCGCTTTTCTTGAACCAGTTACTGGATATCACGCAGCAGTATATTAACTTTCTCAGGAATATTGATAGCGGGTGTAGCTTTTGCTACCTCTGCTGATCTCTTCAAAACATTTTTCAACTTCTCTGCAGGCTCATCAATATCAGCTGGCGTGCGAAGCGGAATATCTAAGAAACAACTTTGTTCGACTAGCCTCTTATATTGATCCCATTTAGTTCGCTTGTTTGTGAGACGTTTCGGGACTTCTGCCTTTAAGACAGTTGTACTCAGTATTATTATTACCGGTAAATGATCAGATGATATAGATCGCAGTAATTGGATCAAGGATTTTATTTTTATCTGATGGCCGTAGGTAGGTTGACCACCCGATATGTAATCCAAACGCTGTTCCTCTATCGCTTCATTAAGCTGTCTGCCTTTCGGTGATGTTAGTATTGACCCCCAGTTAGTATGCTTAGCGTTGTAGACACCTCCTGCGAGGAATTTATTACCCAACCGGTTAAAATAATCCAGGAACTTCGGTTTTTTTATAGCATGTTTTGGAGGGCAATACACTGCCGATATTACACAGTTAAAAGACCATTCCTGCAGGCAGGTACTCGTTTATTGGATATGTTCTGTCTAATATTTAATTAGTTCATAGTGTTTTAACCTTCTTTTAATTAGTATGGCTTTGCCACCATGTGCTTTGCCATCCGGATGCTTAGTATCATAAATTGAATACCCGTTAATTTTGAAATAGTTCTTATTTGTAAAGCGTGATTCTATATTAATATTATGTCAAGATTGTGCTCGATGAGAAATGCTTGAATCTCAGCTTTGTGGTGTGCTAGGCCGTTTGAATTCCAAATTGATATTTTAGTGAATTGAATAAAGTAAAATTTGACCAGACTTTGGTCGGGTTTTAATTTTGATCCGTGTCTGAATCGTCGATAAATTAATCCGGATATGACTCGTGTAGAGTAGTAACAGTATTTAACATACATATAAATGTGGGTTCGCGTTTTTTAAAAAACGTTTCTCCCCCATCCGACCATTAAAATTTTCCGATTTATTACCATTCTATATTGTTGAAAATTGATGAAAATTATTATTGTATTATTGGAAAATATTGGAAAATACGTTATATGAATTGTAAAATGTATACCGACATCATCTATTGGCCTGTTCTGCTCGATCTCTCTCTCACTCTCTCTGCCATTTTGCTTTACTGTTTATTGTTATTATTTTACGCAGATAAAATGGATTAAGATTTTCCATCATTTACCATCGCTGCCACGCGTTGTTTTCCCATTTTCCAGCGCTATACATATAAATTTTCATATTTTTTGTGTGTCAATTGTTGAATGTTGACGATAAAAAGTAATTAGGAAAACGTGAATCGATTTTAATGGTGCGCACGGTGGTGTTTTGTTGTTAATACCATTGTTTTGTTGTCGGGAATATACTCTCCATTGTTCCTGTGTTGTACGAGCACATAATATAATTTAAGAAGAAATTTTACTTAAATAGAATAAAGCATAAAACATAGGGAAAGCATAATAATAATATGATTTTTTTATTTTTTATTTTTTTTTTGGTATTTGATTGATTTTGAATATTGTGCGGTTTAGCTGTTGTTCGTATATAGTATATAAAGGGTTTTCCATTAAGAGGTTTCATTTTGTATTGAAAAAAATGGAGGAAAGTATGCCATTAGTATTTGAAAACGATATCATCCAAATGGCCGCCACGGCTACCCTTGCAGCACCATATCCTTATGCGTCTATTTGTCCTCGATAACTTCCACATTAATATTTTCCATTTTCGGCCAAAGTAACGTCCTATCATATCGTCAGCCCAAAAACCACACTAAACAGCGGCACGTTGAAAATAAAGAAGCTTTTCAACAATCATTCTTGAATTTTCTGATGCATTTTTTGATGCATTTAAAAGACCCCATCAGCGAAAATACAACGTTTATGGTTATCGACAGGCTTGAATTCTTGTGTTATGTCGTTTGTGGAATGTCTAATCACAAATATCAACGAAGAATCGACAAACCTGTGTTTTTTTCAACACTACGAGCTGCAGCAGCAATATTTTCAGCTACGCACACGGTTTCGATTCTTTACATCACTAGCTTAAACCATATGATTATTTTAATTTATCACATTCGTATAATTTGTTGTCGGTTTCAGGACCAAGTGAACATGGATCGGAAGTGGCCATAATATGTGCCTGAACATTATTATGTTTTACTTTTGGGGTGCTGTGGTGAAGCACGACGATTTAAGCTGCGAACTAACTCAAGCGCATCTATCCGTTGCGTTAGAAAATCGAACAAATCTTTGATTGTTAATAACTCTGCATTAGCTGATGATTGCACCCACAGGTTATTGCTTTCATCGTCTAATTGTGCCGTTAGGATGCATATTTACCAGTGGTCTCTCTACTTCTCTCTAAGCTTCTTGAATGATTTGATGTAATTAGCATCCAATTCTAAAATGCTTCAATAAAACAGCTTCTTCTCTTCGGAGATGGTGTTAGCCGTGGGTTATCGTTAATTGTAGAGCAAAATAAATCAAAGAACGATTGCTGTATAATCACCGGAAAAGGTATAGGATTTGATGATTTGGGTATTTTAACTTCATTATGATTGTCTCGAGTTCGATTCACGCCATTGTCAAAAAAATAAACATGAACCAGATGACAAAAAAACGTGTTTGTGTGAAAAACATTGGTCTGACCACCTACAATGTGCACCAATACGTTGAAATGGTTTGTAAGGTCTCAGTCGGAACGCGGAAATTTACGGCCTTTAAGCCATAGACTTTATTATTGGTGGTTTCTAACATGGTGTCGCTTGGTTTAAACCTGTATAGTTTTATAATAATTATCCTCGAACTCCGTGACAATTTCCTTTTCCTCGTCCAAGCAAGGAAACGATTTTGTCCTCTACTTTTGGTAAATTCCTCGCAGAGACGCTCTATGTTCGTTAATCACACTTTAATATCTTCAACTTGGATTGTTTGTTGGTTAATAAGTTGAATGTAATTTAGTGATTTGGTCACACTACCTTTAATAGCTGCACGCCTTTTCTTTAATGCTATCACGTCAGCCATTTTGATTCAGTTCTTTTTCTACTTAGCTTTAAATATTTGGACCTTTAGACCGTATTAGGTTTGTAATAACAAAACTAGTGTAGGCTTGAAAATTTATACGTTTGTCAATCGGTGGC
Organism: Tipula lateralis; assembly: GCA_963932295.1. NCBI lineage: Eukaryota > Metazoa > Arthropoda > Insecta > Diptera > Tipulidae > Tipula > Tipula lateralis. The sequence goes on from OZ010736.1 coordinate 116,192,407, forward strand.
TTTTATTTAATCCTCAAAGTTTAGAAAAATTTTAAATTCCCTTTACTTCAGGTTTTGGTAGTATGTATAGCATCTCTTTCAGTCCCACATATAGTAATGGTTGGTGTTCTGGTAATATTTCTTTCTTTTGGTGTTGGTTGAAAAAGATACTATCCGGCTTGAAGGATCACTTAATGTTTGCACATTAGACTAAGTATTGTTAGTTTTGTTGATTGATAAGATATTGGTTTGGTTTAATTTATTTCAGGTTTCGGTTTTTTAATCTTTTATGTGTTTTCACTTTTAAAGCTCGCTTTATAATTAAGAATTTCTTATACATTTTTACCATGATCAGCAAAAAATTCTTTTTCTCAAACTAGTTTATAATTACAAAAATTCCACTAGGTTTTCTACTTTAAAGACATCTATGATCATTGAATCTATAACAATTAGCAAAGATTCAAACTAACTGTGACGAATCACAGTGACACCTGTGATAATTAATATGAAGTCAAAATTATTGAGAAAAAGTTGCTTTTATTCTTGTTTGCAAAGATTTGGTTACCCTGTAACCAAATGTTTACACACATGAATATAATAAAATAAAATAAATAACGAACTTAATAGGCGGAGCGAACAAAATACGACGCATAAAATCTGATTTCCATTATGAAAAAATACTGACAAAATAGTCAAGGCGGGATGAAAGATATAAGTTTTCCTTATGTGCGAGAGAAATAAAAAATATTTCCAGTATAAAAAATTTATTCAGTACTGAATAAATTTTTATGGTTACTGAGAAAATTATTATAGCAGTACTGACAAAATAAATCAAGAGAAGTATTTTTATTCAGTACTGGAGAAATATTTTATAGGAAAAATAAAGATGGATGATTTTTTATGGTCAATTCATAATTTTAACATTTCGTTTTGTGCCCTTCATCTTGATTCATTGTGAAAATAATTGAAATAATAAATAATTATGTTAAGTTTATTTTTTTTTAAATTTATTGTTGTAGATTTAAAGTGTATTTTATCTTTTTTTTCAAAAACAAAAAAAAATTGAAATTTATTGGTTATGATACACGATCCGTCAAAATATATCCACTATAAAAAAAGAAAAAAGTAAAAAACGATCTCTGTCACTCTAATGGTATTTTTAATTTTTTTCTCGCTTTGGTTTTTTCAGTGAAAAATACTTTTTTTTAATTTTATATTACGACTTAGTTAATCACACGATTATCCCTAGTTTCGTTTAACTGCCCAGATTTTTCGCCACAGTATAGGTCTACTGACCTCCCGGTCGCGGTAAGTCCAGCGGTTTGGTTCTTTGCAGTCTTCTTGTTGGAGTGGTAGTCAGCATACAGCGTATGTCCAGATTTTCATGCTGGTGCAGACGTTGTAGATGTTTTGTTGCATGATAATTAATCTCATCCACGACAAGCTCGATCTTTAGATCTCGATGGAGGTTGTCGTTTCGAATGTACCACGGATTTTGATGTTTTACTTTTTGGCACAACCCCAGAGTTGGCTGCCATATGTCCATACAGGTTTTAGAATTTGTTTGTATAACAGAGGTTTGTTGGATCACTAGTTCAGATTGTCTCCCTAAAAGCCAATACATTTTTTTGAATTTTATGTTTAGTTCATCTCTTTTCTTTTTTATATGTTCCTTCCATCTAAGTTTAGCATCTAAAGTCATGCCGAGATATTTAGCAGTGTTTGCATGCGGTACTGTTAAGTATTATGAGTTTATCATAATTGGTATATGATTAACTTTTAGATTTGTAAAGTTCACTTGGATTGATTTTGCTTCATTTAATTTAATTCGCCATTTCTTTGTCCAATTACATATCAGGTTAGTAGCCCTCTGTAATTTACTAGTGGAGTTATTGATGTTATTTGCTGTTGCAAGTATTGCCGTGTCATCGGCGAAAGTGGCCAATGTTGCTTCAGAAATTGGTATATCTCTTGTATATAGGAGATAAAGAATGGGTCCAAGAACACTCCTTTGTGGTACTCCTGCTGTAATTTTTTTTTCAATTGAGAGTATTCATTCTCATATCTTACTCGGAAGTGCCTCTCTGATATGTATGATTTTAAAATTTGAAAAAATTGCTCCGGAAGATCTCGGTGAAGTTTGAATTCTAGCCCCTGGTGCCATACTTTGTCGAAAGCTTGCGCTACATCAAGGAATATGGTATATTACTCAATTACATCAGTAATTCGATATACTTGTTCTATCGTAGAATGTTTTTCCCTAAATTCAAACTGATGTGTGGGGATTAGATTCCTTTCTTCGATAATTGGTTTTAATCTTTTAAGAAGAACCTTTTCAAATAGTTTCAATTAATTTCTTTCAATGTTACAGGTGTAATTTTTATTTCATCCTGTTTATATATTGAAGTAATATTTTCCTCTTCTGTTTGTTTGGGGTAAGGCTGGAATGTTTCTTCAAGGTTATTGGCAAACAAATCTTCTTTTTGTTTAGCATTTCGAGCCCAATTTTCTTTATTTTTAATTGGAGGAACCTGGAGTTTGGGCCTTTTAAGGTTTTTAGTTGCTTTCCATAATGAATAATCAGTACCTTTTTGCCCAGTTAGAGTGCTAAGGTATTTATTACCTGACTGATTTTTAATGTCTTTTAATAGGGATTTTAATTTGTTACAGAAATGGTCAGAAACCTTCTTATTTTCCGAATTTCGATATTTTTGCCAATTCTTTCGTGCTTTTCTTTTATTTTTAAGAAGTTCTCTCACTTCTTCTGGATAGTTAACTTTGCGCGTCATTTCCTGACTATAATTTGGAGTACTTTCCCACGTTCGTCTTTTATTTGGACTGGTCCCTGTATTGGGTTCTGCAGACTTATTCTTTTTGTTAACTATGTTTGGAAGAAGTCCCAATTAGTTTTGTAGTTTGTTAATTTTGCAGTAAAAAATACTGACAAAATTTTTTTCATAATGGAAATCAGACTTAAAGAATAATGGAAAATTCGCGAAATGTAGACGTGATTTCCATTATAAAAAAATACTGACAGAATAGTTGAAGTAGGAAAAACATATATTTCTTCGTTATGTGCGAGAGAAATAAAAAATATTTCTACTATAAAAAATTTATTTAGTACTGAATACATTTTTATGGCTACTAAAAAAATTATTAATTCCGACAAAATGTATCAAGAGAAGTATTTTGATTCAGTACTAGAAAAATATTTTATAGGAAAAATGTATATGATGTGATATTGTTTATATGCAGTGAAGAATTCTTTTAAAAGTGAAGTCAGCTTTAAAATTTTCTTTATGATAAATTTATAATTTCAACATGTTTTTGTCATTTATTCATAGTGTAAAAATAATAATTATGTTAAGTTTACTTTTTTTATATTTATTGCTGTGGATGTTAAGTTTATTTTAAAAATTTATTGCTGTAGGTTCAAAGTGGGTTTTCATTTATTATTTCAACAACAAAATGAAATGTGAAATTTATTGGTTATGTTAGTAACAGCTGTCAAAATATAGAAAGAAAGAGGAGAAATCACACTAATTTGTTTCCCGTTTTGGTTTTTCCAGCACTGAATAAAAATACTTCGCTTGATATATTTTGTCAGTGCTGCTACAATAATTGTTTCAGTTACCATAAAAATGTATTCAGTACTGAATACATTTTTTATACTAGAATTTTTTTTTATTTACTCGCACTTAATAAAAAATATATTTTTATCCTACTTTGACTATACTGTTAGTATATTTTGTGTAAATATAGCCTGATTTCCATTAAGAAAAATAAACTGACAGTATAATCAAAGTAGGATAAAAATATAATTTTTCTTAGAGTGCAAGAGAAATAAAAAACAATTACATTTTTAAAATACATTTTTATGGCTACTAAAAAAATTATCAATTCCAACAAAATATATCAAGAGAATTATTTTTATTCAGTACTGGAAAAATATTATATAGGAAAAATGCCTATGGATGAGAAATCGTTTCTATGCAGTGAAGCCATATTTAACAAGTGAAGTTATTTCTTTAATATGAAGTTTTTTATAGTAGTTTTTTTATGGTCAATATTAATTTTTTTTTATCGTAATTCATTATAAAAATAATTGTAACAATGAATAATTATGTTATTTTTATTTTTGTTAAATTTATTGTTGTAAATTCAAAGTGTTTTCTGTCTATTTTTTTGACTACCAAAACAAATTTTAAATTTATTGGTATGTTATATAAGCATCTGTCAAAATAAAACCATTTAGTTTTACTATAAAAAAAGGAAAATGGTATTTTTGATTTTTTTTTCTCCTTTTGGTTTTTTCAGTAAAAAATACTGGCAGTATTTTTTCATAATGAAATTCAGACTTTATAGTCGTAGATATTCGAGTTACGAAAAAGTTCAGTTTTAAATTTGAAGGCATTTATTTTCAAATAATTTTGGTGTAAAAATTATAGTTTTCAAGTTTTGTATTCATAATCCAGTGATCGTACCGGATAAATTATTTGAATTTGTACTCGGCTAAATCGTAACAATTGCTGATAGTGGAGTGATTGTGAAGTCTTGAAGTCGGGTAACAGAAACGAGTTGCAGCTTAGACTTTTCGCTGCTTTGTAGGAAGAAAATGATGAACCGGATCAACATTAATTTGATACGGGGCACCGAATTCGATCGAAACGCAACAGGTTGAAGCGGCAACGGAATCAACAATAAGAGCAGAAGACGATAATGTCGTAGTAATGAAAATCAGTCCAACAACATCAGGAGGATTCGATATGGGACAATTAATGGGCGCAATGCAACAGATGATCGGCGCCTCGATGTAAAAATGATTAATTCCAAAGATCGACGAGTAAAACCTCTTATTAGAATCCTCTTTATATGTATGATGTTGTGTGCGTGTGTGTGTCACAATTCGTTACTTGTAAATTAGAATTCGTTATACTTGTGCCTTCGTTCTGACAACCTTGGTCGATTGATATTTAACCACACAAACACAATAATGAAGCCCAAAAAATCTACATAATCAAAGACATTGTGTGTCCAGTGTAATTAGCGAACCATTTATGAATGCCACGAAAAATGAGCAACCGGTCGTATATATACGACGAACCACACCATTCATTACATGTATTTGCATAAACAAAGTGTAAACCATTTTATGAATTAACTCTTATCATTTTTATCGCTAAAGCACAAAATAACAAAAAACAAAAATACCAATGGGAAAACACAACAACAACTAACGAAACACAAAAAAAAAATATCTACCATATACACTGTACCATACGACATTCTAAATAACAACAAGTGAATTTTTCCTCTTTTTTGTGCTATAACGTTTTCCATTCCACACTAACAAAAAGCTCTACAAGTTGTTACATTTTCCCTCTGCACACATATATGTACTCACACATATACACAAACACATAGCTATGTACTATGTATATATACGTATATAGTGATGGTGGTAGTAGTATTTTAGTTGTTGTTGTTGTCAATTTTCATTTTACTCAAATTTTTACATTTTAGTCTTTTCCGAGCTGTCGTTCGCTGAACACGTATAATCAATTTATTTTCCCCCCCGAGTTGTCGGTCCAATACATATATAGATGGTATCGTGTGTGTCTTTTCAGAACCTTAAGGACATACACCAATAGTTTTTCGTGTTTCCGTATTCAATTTGGTTTTTGGTATTATATATAAAATGAAAAATATAAAAAAAAATGTTCGATAAAGGTTAGGTGGTGAATAATTATGTGCTCAAAGTGTTCATTTAAGTGTTGAGTGTTTTTTTTTGATAAGTGTGCAAATCACAAAAAAAAAAAAAATAAAGCTAAATTGTATAAAATTTGAAAAAAAAAAAAAATAATTGTGATAGTTGGAAAAACTATTTATAACACGATAAAGTGTAGGTGTGTGTTAGTGCGCGCGTTTTGTAACAGGTGAGTTCTTTATTATTTGTTGCTGTATCCGTGTATAAAGTAACAGGTGGTTGGATAAACTGTTGCTATTTTCATGTTTGGTTACAACAATATACATAATTGCGATATGTGTTGAACGAAGCTTTTCCAGGCACTAGGAAAACCTTTTCTCAATTATCTTTGAACTCGGAGTTATACCATAGTAAAGTGGTTGACTGTTATTTCTTAATATTAATGTGCACTCGGTAATCTCAAAAGCTAGATCCAGAGGATCCCTTGTTTTACTTGCCTTAATCTTTATCTATTCTTAAGAATTGTATCGGTTCGTGACTTCATTATTTCCAGTTTTATTATGTTGGAAGCACACACGGAGCCCCACAGCTAAATACCATACAGTATAGACTAAACTTTGAGTGTTTTCCCAATTAATCAAGTTAGTTTGACGCATTTTAATTTGATTTGTTGACGTTTAGCTTCAATGGGTTTTTTCCACGAGAGTATTCTATATAAATGTAGTCCAAGATATTTAACACTTTGGTGTTGTGGAAGAATGATTTTATGTAGTCTGACAGGCGGACAGATGATTTTACGGAGTGTGAGTGTAATGCGCCGATTTACACTCATTGGCCTTTATTCTTAATTTTGTTAGTCATTTTTCGATTTTACCTAATTGTTCTTCTAGATGTCTGACTATTATCGCGAGATTTGGTGCACAGCTCGGATTGCAGTATCATCCTGCAATCTGTGGATGCGGTATTATATTTCACCAAAAACTTTCGATTGAGCAAATCATTTTACAGAAAATTGTCGATAATTGTGTTCTAAGTTAATGTAGAAGTCCTTTATGCCATATTGAGCGAGTTCCTAATTACAGATACGACTCTGTGACCTTGTTCCATGGTTCCATGTTCTTCTCTAAATTCAAATTGATGAACCGTTTTTTTCTCGACCAGAATTGGCTTAAGTTTTTGCAGGACCAGTTTTCGAACAGCTTTGAGAGAGTTTGCAATTAGCTAATTGGGTAATATGAGTAAGCTTTTGTTTCATCTTTGACAGGTTTCGGAATCATGATAATAACTGAAGTTTTCTAGAATTCTGGATGAACTGTTTTCATTATACTGTTAAAAATATAAGTTATTAATTTGATACATTAGTCCGGTATATTTGACAGCATTTTTCACTTATCAGATCATGTTCGAGTGCCTTTTTTTGTATCGATGCTTTTCTTGATCGTTTGTTTGATATTACGCCACTTGTATTTGATTGGCTTACATTCATTACACTTTCTTGATTTCCATCTTGCTCGTTAGGGTAATCACTTCGCTAAGGTGTTTAGCAAATATGTTTGCTTTCTCTGCAAACTGAGATATCAATGTGGTTTAAATTGTTCCAGTTTAGTATCTGAAACCGAAAACTGTTCAGGATAAAATTATTGCACCAATGATTTAATAAGGAATTTCTGCACCAATCCTCAACTAATAATTAAAAGCAGGGAGAATCGTATTCCAGATCTCAATGTAGGGGCTTACTCACAAACACCCAATCTTGAGTTTTTAGTCCCGACCGAAAAATTGGGTGTAATTTTAACTCAATGTAATCAACTCTCTTTTTAGGATAAAAAATTGGGCTTGAGATAGAGTATTTTATCAATTCAGTGTTCGTATGCCCAATTGTCTTCCCAGGTTCAGTAACAGATTATCTAATGGATATTTTCTAATTGCTGGATGGGCACGTCGTATTCTGGGTACCAAACATTTATTACTTATTCTAATTGAGATTTATCAACTAGAATATGTAATAAATGTTATGATCGTATAAACTTATTGATATTGAGATGCAGATTAAGCACGTTTGAATCACACCAAGTCACTATAGGTTATCGATATCATCAGGTTGATAATATTGTTGATGTTCTCCAGGATTTTGGAAAATATTGAGGTTATTTGCAAATATTAGGGCTTGGAATTACTTCAGCGTCCAATATCGTGAGATGATGTTACTAACAATTGAATGAGGTTGAACAGGTACAATTTCACAAAAAAGCTGCAAAAAACCAAATGTATAGCTATAAGCAGTCCAGTTCTTTGCAATGGGTGATGGAATCAATGGCTTGGGCAAATGAAGTAAACATCGAATTTCTTATGGGTTTCCATTTGTGTAAGGTTGCTCGCAGTTGATGTTTTTCCCATAAAGTTATGTAGGCATATATAAAGGGTGGTCCAAGAGTTTCCAATGTTTTTTTTTAAAATAAAACACTGTTCAATTTAACAATCAAAAGCTCTATTTGTCATGTAAGTTCGGTTAATTTCATTTAATGTTTAGAAATAATTTCTTAAAATGTTGTCTGCTACTGAGTCTCGGATGATCCATGACATCTATGGGTTCAATTTTCCAGAACTTTTACGAGCATTTCGGCCGGTATTCCGTTTATTACGCTGTTATTTTCGCTTCTAACGCAGATTCAATTGTGGTTTATCGATATAAACAAGTGAGTTGAGATAACCCTATAAAAAGTAATCGAATGGTGTCAGATCATAATATCTTGGAGGCCATTTCATGCATCCCTTTCTAGATATGATATTGTCATTAATATTTTTATTTCACTAAATCGATCGTTTGGCCTTCCTGTATTTTAGGTTGCACCATTGTGTTAAAACCACAACTAAGCTACACAATATCTTGAATTTTGAGCAATTCAAACTTCAACGCACTCTAGACGAGTGATGAATATCCAATAATAAAAATTTGGTTCGAAATTTATTGATTGTTTCGCGAACAGTGCATTCATTCGGACGATTTATGGCGGGTTCACGTATGCAATCAAAAATTATTGATCACAATATGAAGTTAGTAACAAAAGATATTGCTCTAAATATTAAGCTATTTTACTTGAAGTTGCAAATGTCATTTTCAACCATTTAAATTTGTGTGTTGAGTTTGGCTGTGGAGGATAATTTAAATGACTTTCGATACTTTTTTTGTTATATCCAAAAGTAGTATCTAAACTGTCTTTGTCAAGACAAACCTCTATAAATATTTTATCGCGTGACTTGGATAAAACGCGTGACTATATCGCCGAACATCAGGTCACCGAACATTATTCACCTTGATGTCAACCATTAACGAAAATGGTTTATTACCTGTCCAAAAATTAAACTATAAAAGCCTCGTTATTCAGAAGTATTTGAATTGTTATGACCGCAAAAAAACATTAGGTTATAAAACGTTTTTAGATACACTTAATACCTTCGAGATCGCTGGCGCATTTGAGTACATGTTACACCAAAATTGGGTATGAGATGACTGATTTATAAATGACTATCGTTTTCCTTGTGTTGGCAAAAAGGCCAAATTAATATGCCTCCTCTTGGTAAGAATAAATTATTTAAAAATCTACACAATAGGCTTAGTTCTAATGATGTTGTTCTAAAAATTGCAAATAGATCACGACATTTCTCAGTTCAAATAGTAACTGTACGGTATCGAAAACCGCCCTAGCCTAAAATCTGACTATTTTAGAGTGTGTACCAAACAACTTCCAAATTGCAAAACCTGTTCTTAGTATTGAGGATCTCTGAATGAATTACAACTACTTTTTCTTTAATATTGATATATATCATATGAATAATCATATTGTTAATTTGGAAATGAAAGAACTGATAGTACAGCCAGGACTAAAAATTAAGAGGACATCACTGGAATACCTAGAAAACTCTGATGGGATCATTATCACCTTTAACAGACACGAATATATACTAATTATGAATTGTTATTAGAACTATTCTTAAGAATCTTTGATTTTAAGCGAATGAAAACACTAATGCAATAAAAAATGTATTGATCTCAGTTTTAAAAAGTTCGTAAGTAGATTATTTGGTAGGCACAATAGCTCATCTTTGTACCAGTAATTAGTATTACCGTACTATACATATATACCAGGAGGTATAACTCGACAAAGAGTCATCTCATTATCAACACGCCAAAACTCGCCGAATTCGCTAATGTTTCTATGTTGAGTAACATGAATATAATAGTTGAATGACAATGAAGTTAAGACTATTTCAAATGATTTAAAATTTAGATGAATGCGAGGCCTACGAAATTATATTAAGAGAATGTACCATATGCTTATGTACCCTATAAATACACAAGCAAAAATGTGACTAACATAAATTATACAATATTGGGCAGTTATATTCAAGAAAGTATTTCTCTGAATGCATTTATTGAAATCCAAAATCAAATAATTACTACAAGGCATTGAACTGGCTCCAAAAACGACTGAAGTTCCTAATGTGCTGAGTCAATATGCTGAAATCCGACCCAAACAACGTTTAAAAGCTCTTGCAGTTAGATCCATCTTCATTAAATTACTATGCTTCTAGTATGGTGATATAGAGTATAATTTCTGTACGGCTATTCATATCAACAAACGAAGTTTGTACGGAAAAAGTAATTTCAGAAAAATAACACCTATAGATTAGATTAGTTAAAAAACGCTTAATTGAAACCATAATCAAAATCGGTGTAAATAGCACCGAGCTATAGTTTAACGTATACTAAATTTTATTATTGATTAATGACACGCAAAGAAAAAACAGAATGACAAATGTCAGAAAATAGCAAAATTTTATATAATGAGCGTAATTATTGCTCATAATATTTCCTTTTTTTTCATTATGTTGGATGTTTGCGATCAAAATTTGCTCAAAGTTAAAATAAATTCATCACAGGCGGGGAAATTTGTATATGTTTCCAATGATTTGATTGGTTTGATTCGCGAATCATTTTTTGATCGCACCATTAAGGCTCTATTCCATGAGAAAATTTGACTGACAGTCAAAAAAGAAGAAAAGAGAATATAATTATAAAACTCCATTTAAAAGACAAAGACAACGTTATTGTTTATTTATTTATAGCAAATTATAGCAGAATTTTGACCGCAATTTAAGAAACCATAACCAAAAAAATGATTAATTATTCATTCTTTAAGTTTTTTTTTAATTGTGAATTAAAATTTAGTATTACATATCACAATGCTAAACAAATATGTATTTTTATTTCAATTCAATTATAATTATACCAAAATAATATATGAACTTGACTATAAAATTGGTTCTGTGCGAAAATAATTTCTTGTCTTACACAAATTTTATGTAGAAGGCTGAGTGTAACTGCAATAAAAAGTATTCAATTCTATGTCACACTAAATGGCAGCCACACTACCACAAACACAAATATTTTTCCAGTCAAGTTTGACTGAGATAGATTTCTGTTTCACTTACACTACTGTAAAATCTATATTATTGTCCCATTTTAATTTTTAATTTTTTACTGACAGTCAATTTTTCTCATGGAATAGGGCCTTTATGAACACCATAAAATGGTCGAAGAGCACGAAAACAATTTTTGACAGTACACTGATTTTTTAAATAAATTTTCACAATTTGTCTACGTTGTTTTCGCGTGAGTCTAGTAAGGGAAATGGCAATGAATACTGAACACTCATGTCATATGAACATGACAGTTGTCATGTATGAATCCAAATTGGAAAAAGGACCTCCTAGCTTTGATCTAAAAATAGATCTCGGCTATTTAATATACCAACCATTAAGATTATATTTGATTTGACGATGCTATCGATGAACAAACTGTTTCTGAAGTCACATTCTGAAGGACGAACAGAACAAATTGGATAGCTTTATCCATACATTTGGTGTTGATTTGCTAATGACTATAACTACACCACATTTTGTCAGAGTGATGCAACCTATATATGTTACGCCTTGATATGGAGAGAATTCAGAACTATAAATTTCTTTGTTATGAATTCTCACGTAATTAGAAAACGTGAAACGAGATTTTGAACTTAAAATTGAGATGTTGTGTAATTCTGTTTGCGTTTTGGAAGTCAACTGTTAGATTCTCTTTCTCACATTCCACTGGTGCATAGTGCAGAAGTATAGGTCTAGTTCAACGAATAATTCCTCAAAAAATATTTTCCATCAAACTAGAGATTCTAGTTACAGTATCTCTCATATAGCGTGGTATTGGTTGTTATTGACCACATTGTGTAGATTTTTATAGTATAAAGTCTATAAAATGAGAAACTAATCGTACCCTTAAGTGTAATATTTTGTGTGTAAATGCGTATCTGAGTTGTGACAAATCCGACGGCAGTGTTTCACAGAAACCACATATTCTGTTCGATAAGAGTACATTTATGACATAAATTGGTCTGAGATCGGTCAGTATAAATTTGAATGAATGAGGTACTATACAGTATAGTTCTTTAAAATTCAGTTCTTCAACATGCTAACAAAAAGGAAAGAAGGGACAGTAGATATCACTTCTTGTTGCTTGAGGTTCTTATATCTTGTTTTTATTATTTATGATGTCCAACCCAAAGTACTGTCTTTATATGCATACACACTTCGTACTGTCCTTCTGTATTATTTATCTGTTGTGGCTTGCGTAATACTGTCGCAGGTATTGATTGTGGCTTAAATTCTTTTATTGTTCAAAGAATTTAAGCCACAATCAAAACATTGTTGGGTCATACCTTGCCAAAAATTTGAATCCATCGGTTTCGATTTCGAGACAGCTCTTCATACTGATGATTTCAATCAGAAAATCGCTCTCTATGACGTGAACCTCTTCGGCTACCGAAAGGCGTCCCTCCTCTTAAAGATAACTATATCATTCGGTTTGGATCAGCACAAAAACGTGACCGTCGCATAAAATTCCTGATATTGTGGTTGCATCAACGTCTCATGTTAGTCACACGCATGATTCCTCTCTCGAATGTTAGAAGACATCTTTCATACTCAACCGTCAAGGTCGACCTCTCACATCCATACATGACAACGCGCCTGATCAACCCTCTGTACAATTTCAGCTTATCCACATTTGCAACATACTTTGATTTCAGAAGTGCACATAGAGGTTATAAAGCCCGATTTCCAGCGGTAAGGCGAAACTCTTCCACACTTTTATCATGATACTTGAATCTCATTAAATCCATGATACTTGAACTCATTAATATAAAACCGATCTTGAATGAGTTTTGCATTATAGGAAGTTATTTACAGTTGAGTGTTGAATCATTGTTCCAGTTATTATTTGTCAATAGCTGTTCCAATTTGAATCTCCCAAGTCTTATAATTTCATAGTTTGAAGCCGTGGTACTGAGTTACTATCGAATAACATCAAAAAGCATTTGTTTGCATTTGGGTCCACAGCTGGATACCACAGTTCCAAACTATGGAAGTTCTTTCCAGCTTATCATCACTGTTCATACCGTGATATTTGGCTGAGAATTAGGTTAGATTGTTGTGGCTGCTTTTCGCACACTTAGACCGGCGACCGGTCCGTTGTGATACCACTTTATGTACGGCTATAGGCCCGAGTTTTTTCGTAGTACCATCTGCGCATTGCATAGCTTCTTGTCAGCGTATAATACTGACATGGAAGATGGGTCGGCCCATGGATTCTAAACACGACAGGGGATCCAAATATATGTTCATTTTTCACACCGATTGCACCGCCCAAACGATCGAAGGTGAAAAACCCATTTGAATCTTGCCCCGAATCGGGATTCGAACCCGGTACCTCCCGCTCCAACTGTCGCAGCTTTAACCACTGCGCCACCTGGGCGGTTTTTGAGAATTAAGACGGATGAATATCCGTTTAATTAATATGAACTGATTTTATTTTCGTCCAGGGACATAAAACAACATGGGGTTTTAGTCCTCGCTTCTGCTAATTTTTCCAACTGCAAAAGTTTCGTATCATCAGCAAATATTTCTTAACTTGCTTCGTCTGTAACTGGAATATCTCTCGTATATTAATATTATAATATTGGTTCCAGCACAATTTATTATGGTATCCCTATGATATTTTTGGTTGCCCTTAGTATTCGCCTTCTTGAAACCAACTACTTTGGGTAGATCCCGATTACTTTAACAAGCTTTTGATTGGGTCAAATCGGAAAAATTACTTGAACCTTAATTCGTGTTTTCTTCAAATCGATTGATACATCTTCTTTTGTTCAGTAATCATTTTTATCTGATGTGTGTCTCAGGAGTGAACTTTAAAGTGTTCTGCAAATAAGTGAGTTTTAATTGACAGTGTATAGATTTAACCTAAAAGGGCTTATTTGTTTTAGTGATTTGGGTTTTCTTCCTTTTGATTATATTTATGGCATCCTCTATTTAGAGCCACCCTAGGTCTGTCATAATATCTTTCTTTGTACTGTTTTGTTGCCCTCGACTTAACTGAACAGACACATACGATTCCAAAAAAAAACATTGAGTCTACATCTTTTATTCTTTCATGGTTTCTTGCGTTTTTGTCGGATTCACGTTGTTTTGCTCTGACTCTTTTTCATTAGTAGTCTGCGTTTTCAGTGTTTTGGATTGTTTGAGATTTGTGAGGAATCTCTCACACACTATTTCATTACTGTCAATGGTAAACCAATTATTGAAGACATAATTCTTATTTCTGCATTACAATTCACATTCAGAATACAGCTTTAGAGCCATAAACATATTTATGACTAAAGTACACTAGAAAGCAAACCAGTTTGTATCTTCAAGTATCTTTCTAGATCACTTTACCATTCGTAAAAATTGGCACATGGCTCTGAAGTTCACAAGAAGTATTGTGGGTAGCTTTTAAGCTTTATCATCCACAAGTTGCTACAAATTATATACGCATACTCTGAAGCCATATCGACATAAGGTACTCAAAAATATACTTAGTAAGCAAAGAGCAAACTATTACAGGTGTTCCAAATTACACTTTTCCGAAGCATCGTCAATGCTCTGTAATATACAAAAGAGGGCGATTTTTCTGCCTATCGTTGAAATTATACTTTTAGAAACAAGATGAAATTAATTGGAACGGATATAGTGCTTTTCCGAGAACCGAGCAAATAGCTAAACTTCTTCTTGCCGTGCCCTTGAAAGTTCAGATAAATGAAAGTATAAAACAACTTCAAGAGTTTCCTGAATCAAACCCCAGAATAATATCAAATATGAATTTTTAAGTAAAGATTTGAACACCACTTAGGCCACTGCATATAGTGCAATTTTCGATTAATTGGCCATTTTTATATCAAAACAATATTCAATCAAGACAAGAAATCGTTCCCACCAAATATTAACATGAGTACACTTCTAACTCTTGGGTTGTACGAAGGTTACCTGTCTTTCTTTCGTTCATCTTCAAAACTTTTGTCCTATTTGATATACTGATATGATTGTGCGAAATGTAATAATTCTTTTCTAAATGTGATAACACAACATTTCTTCATCTTCGTTGGCGGCAGTATACAATTTGGTCGTTTGTCTTGCTGTTTGTTTCATGAATAACGAATTTTTTGAGGGTTTTTCAGGGTATAGCAAATTTTGTGAGGTGGTTTCAAGTTTCTTCCAATTAACGATTAAATAAATATGGTCAAGTTAGTGCAATTTACTTATACAAACTTGTAAACGATGAGGTTGGACTATTAACTATACAAAAATCTTAGGTCGTCGCTTGATACTGTAACATACAATTGTCTGAAATTTGCGAATTTACACTCACTAAATCGATCCGATTAATACAAGCTTTTGGTTATATCGGTGGTTTGACTTACATTCATATAGTACCTAAAGCGGATTAAGGTGTCAACCGTACCGTGTTGATAACCAACCAGGATGTGGTCCTTTCTAAAAAATTACTGTCCCTTAACTTGTCTTCCCTACCGATCACGTTGGCTCATAATCTAAATATCATTGATTTTTGCATAGATATTATGTATCAAAGTATTAATACTGGGAGGAGTTATCAGTGGAATCTTTTGAACTACAAACAGGTGTATGGTGTAAATTCTCTTCCAAACAATAAAAGCAGCTTTCGTGTTGTTATAGAGACAGAAATATTTATATAAACTACGATCAAAATCTAGATGATCTAGAGTGCATACTTTTAAAATGCATGCCTACGTCTAACTGATAATCCCATCCATGGTTTAAAAAGAAAACCGAAAAAAAAACTTCGATATTTTAGAAGGGATAAAATCGCACCTCCCATTCAAGACTATGGTAAGTCAAAAAAGTCGATTTTCAGGAGAACGTTTTGAAAATTTACTTACATTATTTTAAATTTTAATGATTATTATCACTGATTTGAAACATTTTTTTATGTTGAAGTTACAATAATTTTAGTAGTTTTAATTGGGTTAATAGCTTTTTTTAAAAAAAGTTAAAATTTACGGTGCTTTGATATTTTTTAAAACTTACAATAGTTATGTCTGGATAATTTTATTTCGCAAGGTTTTGTAAGTACTACTTAACTTGCTTTACACTGCAAGCATAATATTATTATATTCCCATAAGTCAACTTACTACAGTTTCAATTGGAGGTAACTTTCATATAGGGGTTGTGTAAGTGGATAAAAAATTATTTTGCATGGATTTTATTGAAATCCTACGAGAATGCCCTTGAGAAACAAAAAGAAAAATTAATTTCTAATCAAAACACAGGATTTTTTGGTCGTTATACTTTATTTCTCAGTATTATCACAAATTCAAATAAAACAAAAACGCATTCATGCAACCTAAAAATTATATAAAAGTATAGTTTAAAATTAATAATTATTTATTCAGAATCGCTGGCATCAACTACGCAAATTGCAGTACTAAGTTTTTCATAAAATGAACGGTATATACGTGGAATGTAATTGTTATTACATAAAAATTGCAAATCGGTCAGTTTTTCCCGATATATTGGTAGTGGGCCAATATTGCAATTCAGCAACTCTTGGGAAAGATGAATTTTTTCTTACGCCCTCTACAATTATTGGTTTTAAACAAAATGATTTTTTTGGCTGGTTCGCCAAAGCAATATTTATACAGAAGTATATTAGGGTCGCTCTTCAATACATCCACTTGTCTTTAGTTGTATTGTGTAAGCTTTGAAGTTATAAAACTCATCTTTGGTCATTTCAACCACAGCATAATTTTCTGATTTTTCCGTTCTACAATTTCTAATAAGAGAATTCAGGTGTGTAAATAGTTTCCCTTCTTTTTTCTCTTTCAATTACGGAGTGTACGCTATCCCCCTCATTCTGCGTGTGTCCCTTTTCAAGAAATTTGTGTGATATTGAGACTTCTAATGTTTTTGCCAGCCAACTGTATCCGCCAAAAACAATTCTGTTTTTATTTTGCCCATAGCAATTATCCGACCAAAAAATGAATTGATTAACGTCGTTATATTTCTCTGATTTTATGAATTGGTATTGGCAACTAATTACCTCATTTGCACCTTTTTTCGCGGTTGTTTCATCCCAAACATAACATTTGGCTCTTTTTGTTTTCAAATTATAAATAGTAAAGTTGTATACAGCTAGTTTCCTCTTATAGTAAAAAACACTAATATCTGCTGTAGGAACTGGCAATATTTTTTGAAAATCGAAACATGCTACGATTGTTTTTTCTGAATTCAGACCTTTTTCAATGTTTTTAAGTTCTCGGGCACGTTGTTTATTATGTAAGTGAATGTTATGAGTAAACTGCCGCTCTGATCTTTGCTCATCATTTAAATTAGAAAACTGGTGGCATTCCTCACATTGGTCTTTCTTTGGTATATAAAAACCTATGTTAAACTCGCTATTAAATGTATCGCGATATTGTCGTAAAGTTGCCGGCGTTGAACTAGTTGCATGTTCTTTCATCCACTCTAGATATAGGCGATGCATTTTTGCAATCGATAGATCACCATCTATATATTTTCGTGTCGTTTGCTCGCGAAGATAATGCGATTCGATAAGCGGTATTGAATTTATGTGGTTCTTAACAGAAATTTTTATTTTTTCCATTTCTGGATTAATTTTTCTTACAAATGACCCTCTTTTATCTGGTGATAGAATGCAATTTCCGGCTTTATATTTTTTATAAACCGTTTCAACACATTGATGACTTATTGCTAGCGTGTGAATAAAGGTTGCACGTATAGATACCTTTGTGCTACCGTTAATTCGGTAAAAGAAATATTCCCGAGTACAAGAACGCCTACTATTTCCGGATATAACCCTTGTAATTTTTTTCTCCACTTCTTTAGAGTTTTCTAAAATGAAATTCCATTGCCGCGTTTTATCAGCCAATTTGTAAAAGTTATTAAAAATTTGGTGCCGCTCCTCAAAAGAAATGGCCTCTTTGCATTTATATCTACATTTGTTATTACAACCATATCCCATTTTTTTAGCTGGTTTCATTTCTCCAGATGGTAAAAGATACTCTTTCCCCATATTTCGCAATTTCTTTACAGCATTTTTTCGCCATTGCTCTGGATTTGCTTTTCTTTTACGAGATAGAGGAGTGGTATTTACAACATCATTGCTTGAGTGAAGTATCGGTAAAGTTCTTGTTGGCGTAATCGGACTGTGAGCCGGAGTGGAAATACATTCACTAGAAGACGATTGGCACGGTGACTCGACATATTCTGATGCTGATTCAGATGATTCCGGAATGTAATCTTTACTGCTATATTCAAATGGATCTGTTACTTAAACAAACAAAATATTAATTTGTATAACCATTCAAAAAATATTTTAATTATTAACCTGGTTCAGATTCGTTGCTAGAGTCTGTTAAATATATCAGTGGTGATTTATCTTTTTCACCATTAGATTGAATATTTTCCAGGTCTGATTTCAATGGAGCTTTTGTCGTTTGCGCTGTAATTTAACATTAGTTTCAATTTTATTTCATTTTTGTAAAGCGGTAATTCTTTAAAATTTACTTTATTGTACTGTGTAACGTATTATTTTATTTATATTATAATCTGTTTTGAACCAAGAAATAATGCCTTGGAACAATATCATGTCCGTAGCGGTTATTTATTGCCATACAAAATAAAAATAAAAAAACCGTTATATTTTTCGTAAAATTGAGAAATAAAACAAATATTACATTATATAAATATGCTTTAAATTATAATATAATACATACTAAAAATATAAATAGCTATTAAATATTTAAATGATTAAAATTCAATACCTTTTGCATTTTCTAATGCCATTTCAACCATTTTCCTAGAACGATCCATTTTATAACAAATAATGATCTTGCACTTACGAGTAAACAGACTGGACTAAAATAGAATTATATTAGTAAAAACTTACATAATCCGCACTTCTGAGATAATTAAATATATTATCATTTCACTCATTCAGACAATATTTTACAAATTTTTTCTCACTCGGATATTAAATAATACTGTTTACAATGCGTATATGTATACGGCTGTTTCCCATCGAAAAACATGGCCGATCCTATGTATGTGTAATGGGTTAGAAAGTGGTAAATACATAAACAATCGTATGAAAAAGCTGATTTCTTCGAAATTTTTGACTTTTAACTTCCTATAACTTGGTAGGCAGGCCCGATAACCAATTACTCAATTTCCAGAGTTTGGAAAATGATAATTTATCAACAATCCTGGATTAATAATTTTCATTTAAACCAATATTTTAATTCATGTTTTTGAAGATTTAAGAATCTAGATTTTAATATTTTCGATCGTGAATAGAGAAATAAAACGAAATGAATTTGTAATATCGGGTTTAAATACATATTGTTTGTTATATTTTGCTCTGTTTCCCGTTTACAAGTAGTAATATGATTTTATTTTACATCCCGCTCGTTTTTTTTTCATTTTCCTTCGTTTCAATATTTTTTAGAAATAATGCAAACAGTTTTGTGCTTCGTTGTCTTTTAGTGCATTTCGCTTCATTTTTATTTTATTTTTGATTTTGTTTCCTTGTTTTAGTTTGCTACGAGCATTTGAGGCGAAAGCACGTGTTCGTTGTCAGTATGATTTTGTTTTTACGTAATATTTTTAGATTACATAAAATTTTATGCGTTTTAATTTTGTTTTAGGCTTACAGAATTTTTATTTAGGATTATTAAAACAGTTTGAATTGTATTACTTAAATTATTTTCATTCTTTATAAAAATTATAAAATTGATATTTTGGTCAATTACGTTTGTTGTGCTTTGTTGTCTTTTAGTGCATTCGTTTCGTTTTTAATTTAGTTTTGATTTTGTTGCTTTGTTTTAGTTTGCTACGAGCAGTTGCGACGGGAGGATGTATTTGTTTTATGATAAATTTTATGTTTTCGTAATTTATCTTCAATTTACATAAAATTTTACCTGTTCGAATTTTTTTTTAGGTATATAGATATTTGTCAATTTTATTGGGATTTTGATAATATCTATCTGAATTTTGACTAGGAAATAAATAAAACAAAACGTTAATTTTATTATTTCCAAAAATAATTAAATTGATGTTTCGTTTAATTTTTCGAAATAGAATTAACGAATTAACAATTATACAAATTTTGTCAACCGATATAGTCAATAAAATTATGAATTGAATAATATAAAATTTATTTATATTTATATGTTTATTAAAATTTATATTTTCGCAAATATATTTTAAATTTGCCAAAAATTAAATATATTTTAGGTCAATTTTTTTCATACTGACAAGTAAACATACAATACAATACAATAACAGTAACAGACAATGTACAATCAAAAACAAAAAGAAACAAAAAAATCAACGTAAACAAAACAAAAAAAATAATTTTCGTGACTTTGTGTATTCTTTGTGTGCTAGAGTGTTTTTCCTATACAAAATTCAAATGCAAAAGAGGAGTTACGTTATATAATCACTGTTTATACATTTTCTCGAATCACATTGAACCATTTTGATCATGTGATCATATTCGATAAACGAAATATTATCGAACTAACATATTAGCCGAAAATAAAAATAAAAATCAGGAAAATTTCTTATGAATGAAAAATTTGAGCATGTATCAATAAATGGGAAATTTATTGTACAGCAGTCTTGATAAATAATCATATTTAGATGCCTCATATACAAAAATTGATGTTAAGGCCTGTATTGTAAGATACAATAAAGCAAAGTCAAAAAATTGCGAGAAATCGACAGTTTACGAACGAATTGTACAAATTTTGTTGTTTTCTAACCATTTACTCATACTAACTCTCAAAAGAGAATAATCGGCCTGATCTTTAGTGGTATTGCTGTTTATTAAAATAAAAAAATTTGGTTACAACAACAACTTCGTAAAATATTGAGACCGACTTACAATACATACACATTTTAAACAATTTTTTTTCGTGTCCTTCCGTTATTTGACGAACCATTTTCGTAAAAATTATAACAATTTGGCGTAATGTTTGTTCAAAAAACAGTTATGCTATCTGTTTATGATGAAAGTTATTTAAATTTTATACAATTTAAATATTAAGTGTTTTATACTTATAAAGAATATTCAACTAAAATAATTATAAGTATACATCCAGGAAAATTAGGCATTAATTTGTCCACAATAAATTAATGTAAATCTTACTTACATACATTATGATTTCTGAACACTTCTAGTTAAAACCTTGTAAGTCATACATACAGATATATAATCGGCAGTAATGTCCAAACTAAATTATTGTATGTGGTCCTTACAATAATTCAACTTAATTTAACATCCCAGCAAAAACAATATAAGTACACATAACATTATTTAATATGGACGTATTGTTGAATTAACAACCTCCCGTTTTTACATTTTCCGCCATAACTTTTGAGGGAAGTGTCCGATTGGCCTGATTTTTGGACACAAGATAAACTGAGCCAATTTAAATATACCACTTTCATAGTGGAAAACTACTGTAAGTCGACTTATAATAGTCTTGAATGGGAGGTGCGAAATATATAGAGCCAAGCTGGATGCTATTAGATTTACACTTATTTTCGCATTGAATGGACATTTTCACAATTAACTGGGCTCAAAAAGAATTGTAGTCCGCTTTTCCATCTTGATTAAAATTTATTCCCATAAATAAATTTGCAGCAATCAACAGTTTCCTCGTTGAAACGATTCATGAGAAACTGCAAAGCATTATTCGGCGTGAGATTTTATACTGATATAATTCGGAGCATCATCTTCCAATTCAAGATTTTATTAAAACTATACAGTATAGAACCCAAATCTTACTTTGTGCAGCTCGGCTTTATATCCAAGAGCCACCTCCCTTCTGGAATACGACTATGCATTTAATATAACTTTGATCATATTATATGAGGGCAAGAGACCAACTTTTCTGAGATAATCAAGGCACGGTCGAAACGTTAGTATAGGAACTATATAGTTTCCATTTGTACCAGTCACTTTGCTTTGCAGTTATGGAAATCAGAAAGTACAAAAGAATCAAAAGCACTATTTCTTATGAGTATAGGTTTTTCTATAGTGAATTCATAGGACCGTCATAGTTGACTTGGGAGCTGTTGAGACTAGCTTGAGTTTCACTGGGAAACTTCTCAAAACCATGAACAACTATATAAAACGGATGATTGTGACTTGTACAGTTCCTAAGAAAGTGAGTACAAGAAAGGTTTTGTTAGTAAATCTTATTAATATGGTGAAAGAAAACGGAGAGCCTATAGGTAACTAATAGACTTAAGACTAACCTATATTATAGTAAAAACTAACATCCCCAAAAGTGAGTATTCAAATACAGTATATATGGAGCCCTCATTTTTATAAATTAAAACACCAGGACCAGAAGGTATACTTCCCAATCTCTTACTGGAGGAATAAAATGTATCCTACACCTCACCCATATCTGTAGAGCCAGTTCTCTGGGATACGTCACAAAATAGGGAATGAAAATGCACTGAAATCAAATCGATGCATTATCGCAGTCACCTTTTTTAAAGGAAATATCCTTTTGGGACCATACATAAAGAGGTTTAGTGTCACACTTTGGTCAAATAAAATTAATGCATAAGGAACTCCATTTTGTGCCCGAGTAACAGTTATTGACCAACCACTGCATATCAAATTATTTTGATACCGCAGTTCTAAATGGTCTTTGGTACCATAAAATTGGCATTTTCCATCTAAGCCCTGGAACAAAAAGGAATATAACTACAAGATTCAGTATTTTTTATTTTTTTTTATTATATTATTGAAACTAGTCTTTCCAGACTAACCATCAATTTACATCTGAATTCTTACAAACTAAAATATAATGTGGTCACTGTTTTCATAAGCGGTTGGATTATTTTGAACTACTATAATGCGCTGTTTATAGTCACTGGAGTAGAATCGAGGTTTACATGCAATGTATGTGTATCAGCAGGCATCTCGTTAATAAAAGCACGAGAAAGAGCATCTGGCACTACATTCTGTGATCCTTTTCGATGCATAATTTTCAAATTGAATCCCTTTAATTTTAATGCTCATCTTGCCAACCGACCGCTTAAATCTGTTTGACTCATAGGCCACTTTAAACTTGCATGGTCAGTGATGATGGTAAACGGATACCCCTCGACATATGCTTTAAACCTTTTTACGCTCGCTGTGCTGAGCCAAACACTCAAGTTCGGAAACGGAATAATTCCGCTGCGCTGGGTTAAGCTTCTGTGATACATAAGCAATAGGTCTCTCGCTACCATCTTCACCAACTTGAAATAATACAGCTCCAATACCAGTACTGCTGGCATCGCATTGTATGAAAAATGGTTGGTTAAAATTAGGATGCACTAGCACTGGTGACTTAGACAATGCAAGCTTTAGTTCTTCAAAAGCATTTTGACAATTTTCTGTCCATTTAAATGCTTGTTGTTTTTTTAAAACAGTTATGCGGGAACTGCCAGAGTAGCATATGAGGAAATAAGCTGAGTAGAAAAGCAACTTGTTTAAGAAGTTGGATGTGTTCATTAAAATTCTCGGATGTAACGAGGAGGTCGTCCAAATAAACAAATATTTTTTCATGAAGTTGATGTGGTATCACCCGATGCATTAGTCTGTACATGGTCTGTGGCGCATTACAAAGTCCGAATGGCATCACAACAAACTGATATAAAGGACGACCAGGAACCGTAAACGCGGTTTTATCTTGGGAATCCTGAGACAACTGGATTTGCCAGAAGGCATCTTTTAAATCTATACTTGATATAAATCTAGTTTGTTCCAGTCGACTAAAGAGCCCATCGATAATCGGTAATGGATAAGCGTCTTTGATCGTCACTTGCCACATGCTTTTATGACTAATGTCACCGGCGAACCCCAAGAGATTACACCGAGAGCAAGCATTCGATCCAACTCATCGTATAAGACCTTTTGTATTACAGGTGTTACAGCGTAGTGACGCTGTTCAACAAGTTTCGAGTCGCCTACCTCAATGTGATGTGTTAATATATTAGTACGACGTAAACCTAATTTTTCGAAAGACGGAAATTCTTGAATAGTTTCTTCTAAAATTTGAGTTTGATGAGGGTTCAGTTCGTGCTGAAGAAACTGATTCGTATCTTGACCAGACTGACCATATTCAATGTTTGTAATTTCTGATATATGAGTAGATAGACAAGGATATATGACAAGGCTATTTACGTCTAGATCTAACTCTTCGACATGTCTACGAACGCATAACTTTTCAGGCTCATAACCAATACGCCTCCAAGTATCTTCTAATGCCAAACATCGCCACACTAAAATTGATATTGAAGTAATTTCCTGATCTGCGAGCATATTTTGAAACCCAGTGCGCATGTTTCGGCGAATAATGTGAAGAAGTTCTGAGTATCTCGTTGGGTTTCTGTTTCCTTGATTCAAGATTTCTTCTAATGTCGTGTTCGCTTCGTCTGTCTTGAAATCGTTCTATCATATCAGATTTTAATGAAGACCATTTAACACCCGGATTACGTTCTATATGACACCAATACCAATTTAAAGCAGCTCCATTTAATAACATTCCCAATTGATGTGCCGGATCTTCATTTGAAATGTCATAGGTAGCGGCTTGATGCTCCACCCGAAGTAAGAATCTTTCGATTACCAACTCGCGTCGAAAATTATCTTCCATTTGTCAATACTGCGTATTGCGAATGAGAAGTATTCCGTGAGGGTGGTAGA
This sequence comes from Tipula lateralis, assembly GCA_963932295.1. Taxonomy (NCBI): domain Eukaryota; kingdom Metazoa; phylum Arthropoda; class Insecta; order Diptera; family Tipulidae; genus Tipula; species Tipula lateralis. Next base: position 116,217,295 of record OZ010736.1, read on the forward strand.
ATTGTACTTGATAATTAGGCACCATTTATTGCATCATTTTGATATGATGATCATCATCTTGCGAAGTTGATAGATCGACTAAATCTTCGATTTGAGACGACCTTATTAGCACTATAGTCTCGTCTAGACTGGATCATCCATTAATTCGACTTTGTACTGCGGATAAAACTAATCCTAGTAGTCTCAGTAGGTCTTGACTTTGTTGCTTATATGTTTTAGTAGTAAAGAGAAATCGTTCCAAACGCCCTTGCACATGCAACAATCTTGATTCAACGATTTGTGCTGTGTTTGGCTCATCTTTCAAAAAAAAAAATATATATAAAATAATATTTTTAGTCTCTGGTATTAGCTTATAAAACGATAGGATCTCATGGCTTGGGAATAAAAGTTTTTCAAAGACGTATGTTCATTAGTAAGACGTAATGACCACATCGGCCTTCTCACAATCTTCGTTTTCCGTTTATGATTAGAATGTTCATGAAGATTGGTGTACTACACTTGAACTGTATGTGGTGAACGTTGTTAAAAACCATTATGTGATTTGCCATCATACCCCACATATTATATGTACATTAACTTTACGATAAACAGTTTTAAGAGATTTTTTCTCTAGCATGCAATGACTTCAAAAAACTCAGGAGATATAGAAAACAAAAACTGATTTCAGTCTGGTTCAAACCACTCCAACTGGCACTATTCTGTTCAACTATATATAATTATGTATCGTTTGAGTAAATACATTTATTCTCTCATCCCCCATTTCAACAGTATAATGTAATTATTGGCGCCAATATGTCACACACCAAAGAATCAACAAGTAGATTTTCATCTTTTGTTTCATGTGCTCTCAAACGTTTTAATTTTCCGATTCTATATTTGTATTTTCTCGTCCAATATTTGTATTTAGGATCAACCACTAACACAAAGATTATGATTGATACACACATAGTGTCTAAGGTCAAGTGTACCTGTTGAGTAAAGAAAATTTTTGTAAAAATATGACCTTTGGTTGAGATAAATGAAAATTGGAAAACTAATCGAAACAACTATAAAAATTATCCATTTTTTCACATGATATCAAATACACACAAGTGCATAACGAACGACCGAATAACCCCAACAGGAAGAATAATTTTTCATTTTCATAATAAATTTCCTGTCTCGCTTGCCGGTTGAAAAAAAAAAAAAGAAGAAAATTGGTCACGATTTTCAATTTGATGATTTTTTTATATTTTATTACTTTGTCAGTTTTCTTTTGCTATGTACATATGTATGTATGTATGTATGTATGTCGGTTTTCATTCATGGAAGATGTACAAAAAAAATATTTCCCGCAGACAATTGAATTTGTATGAGTATATAAAATTTGAGTGGCAATAACGAAAATATACAATCAAAGTGGTGATCAAGCGGTTTTCCATGGTATTATGAACCAATATTCATCTTAAATATTGATCTTATATATTGTATATAATCATAAGCGGCTGATATAATTTTGATATAAGAAGTTGAATGAAGCGAAAGTCTACGGATTCACGTAGATAAACTGCTACCGCACACTTAGACCGGGAACGGTCCGTTGTGATACCACTGTATGTACGGCTATAAATCCGATTTGCGTAAAACTATCTGCACATTGCATAGCTCCATGTCAGTCTATAGTACTGACATAGACGATGGGACGGGCCATGGATTCTATACTAAACAGGGGATCCAGATGTGTTCATTCACACTGATCGCACAGCCCAAACGGTCGATGGTGAAAAATCCCTTTTTGCATGATGTCCCTATCGCGATTTGAATCCGGTATCTCCCGCTCCAATTGCCGCAGCTTTAAGCGTTGGCGGTTTTTTCGGGTTTATATAGTCAACAAAATATCAAAAAGCTACATGAAGCTAAGCTATAAAAATTGGTAAGTAATAAAATAAATTATAGCAAGAAACTCAGTTTTCGACCTATAGGCCGGTCCTCTTTTGGTTGGTAGGTACTTTAGAGAAAATGATTGTAAGGTTAATCGGTTCAAACAGCACTCCGTAAAGTCGTTGGACGGATTGAAAAATTACTGGACACAAGGAATGTGCCTTGGGAGCTGCAGCTGAAAGACTTGGCATGGAGACCACAGATATTCGGTGGTTTAGTGCCATGCTTAGTTCAAGGAGAATTACTGCACACTTAGGCAGTGATAGGACTACCGTGGCTGACCGAAATGATTTTATTGTCAAGGTTATGCCGGTGACATGGCCATACTACTGGTTGGTAAATATACGGATGTACATGTCATCGCAGGTGGAGTGATCAGATTCTATCAGTCAACCCTATGAGAACTAAGATGGTTCATAAAACAAAGGACTCTGAGAAACTTTAGTTTTCCAGAAATTGGGGCTGATACTATCCCACACTATTCAAAAGTAAAGTATCTAGGGAACTGATTTGATCAGAATTGATTATACCTGGTCAAAATACATGGAAGAGAAATGCCATTAACCATTTAACATTTACTGGAAAATGAAACAGTCATTTGGTTAATCAGGAGGCTTCAAACTCAGACGCGTGAACTGGCCATACGGACTAGAACATTCATTGGAGTAGGATTGGACGAAAACCTTTAAACCGCCTTCAAATACTTGTTTGTCTCGGTTTTTTTTGAAGCTGTGCATACCGACTGTAACTTTTGAGATGGCAGTAGGCCTACTACCACAGTGGGCCATGACTTAAACTGTTGTAATCTGGCTGGTGCCTCTTTATACATGCTAAATCCGTTGGTGAAATTATGTAAATCCCATGGTAGGTACGCTACTGTCTTTCAGGTGGAAATTTCTGAAATTTTTAGAGAAGCAATTCATGCAAAGAAGATGAATTTCAGCGTTATTCATATCTGCATCCTTTCTGATAACTAGGCTGCTCTAAGGGTGATTGACTCCAATGTTGTTTAATCGAAATTACCTTGAATCGACTAGGCAGTCTGAATGAAATTAGACTTCACTGGATACCCAGTTACAGATCAAAGAGAAAGTCGATAAATTTACCCGTTCGGGTACAGCTTGCATTTTGACTTTCCACGCACTAGGATTGGCGTTGTTATCTCTTAAGAGAGATATTAACTGTCACTTTGGTGGTTTGCACCAGAAGAGATAAGACATCCTTAAACCTCTGGTCGCGTATCCGAAATCTTTTTGGGAAAAAATTACTTATTGAATTATGAGATGTACTTTGAAGGCCTTACCAAGTATTCTCAGGGAACAGTGTAGCGAGGAGAATAGGAAACTGTTGAACACCTTCCCATAGACTACACTGGTTTGGATCACGATCGCTATTTGAGGATCAATTGACGGCCTTGAGGATATCGGATATCTTGGCCTTAGTTTGAAAAACAAACAGATGGCGGGACTGAGGGATTACGTCTGGGCGAGGATGTGGACCAATCGAGTCTGTGTTACGGAACAGAGTCATGCAATTTTATGTTATGGAACTTTTTTTCCGATTCGACTCCTTAAACTTTAAGCTATTGTAATCAGTCTTTATCACGAACGGTATTCCCAATAAATAAATTCTAAATTTATCTAAGTCACGAATAATGACTAAAGCCTCAAGCTCGATACTATGATATCGAGATTCTTCTGAGAAAGCTTTTCTACTGTAGTACGCTACTGGATGTAACTAATGATCCGTTTGTTTTTGAAGTAAAACTGTCCCAAGGCCTATTGGCTGAATTGAATCCCTATTTGAACTTTGGCAGTTAGATCCAACTGACTCATACTTGTGGAAACTGAATCCTTGTACTCGTTCAAAATTTTCAACACTTCGGAATTATCATCGTCTGTGATGATTTCATGGCTTTCAATTTGGCGTTCATTCTTAATGTAATTTGAAGCGCCTCTAGTTTTGTCAGGGCATACACACCATAGTTCACGTGAGCACGGAACTCTTCTTGATATCGATCGGACTATCCGTAAAATTAGCAACTGGAACTATCGATGATTTCTTCTCTGACTGTGTTATACAATTCGGGATAGCTGTTCCATTTAAATATGCTAAACTTCTTCCTTCTCAAAATCGGTTGCCACTTGAATGTGACCTACATAGCCACTAGGTATCAATGTATGTTCCTTTGTGACAAAATTGTCGGTATTATATCGTACCCCAATATCGTTAAGGCCACTATCCACCCGTTTAATGCTCAATCAAAACTTGCACGCTCTGAAATTCAGGTTTCACTATGAACACTTTTAATTTCGCTGATACTCGCGATCGTACAACTGTTTAAACATTTTAATGCTTGAAAAAAATGGTCCACTCAATAACTTCGTCATTCATCATACCTGCTGGATTACAACAGATTTCAGAGGTGGGATATTTAACATCGTAATAGTTTTGAAACCTAGTGTTGGATATATATATATATATATATATATATATATATATATATATATATATATATATATATATATATATATATATATTATATATATATATATATATATATATATATATATATATATATATATATATATATATATATATATATATATATAGCATGAGTTTCCTAATAAATGCAGGGCTTTTATCTCGAGAACGGTGCTAGATAGGAGAAAATTTCTTATAATGAAATTTATGAGTCGAGAGGGACGTCTAGTGGTGATCTTCAATGACCTTGAAACTCATTAGTTAAGGAGATATAGGCTAAAGTTAGGTTTTTTTAAATTAGAACCTATACTTTTGAGTGTTTGTTTTTATTAACAATTAAAAGTAAACACTTTTTGTTCACACATCATTTTTGTAAAGTGTATGATTTCAGAGATATGAGCAAAAAATGATATTCACTAAAGCAATCGAATTTTCCCTAAGTTCTACAAATTAAAATAGAAAATATCAAATGTTCTTTGACTTATTATGCAACTGTTTTGTTTTATTACTTGGTGATAAAGAAAAAGTTTTTTATCATGTTGTTTATTAATTTAATAAATGTTCAAAATGTCCGCCATTTGATTCCAAACATTTTTCTACTCGTCTTATAAAATTTAGATGAACTGCTTCTAATTCAGCTTCTGAAATATGATTTCTAAAAATATCTTTAATTCTTTGTTTCATATTTTCAGCAGTGGTAGGCCGATTGAAATAGGCTAAATCTTTCACTTTCCCCATAAATAAATGTCCATGCATGTTAAATCGGGTGATCTTGCTGGAAAAGGAGTAGGGCCACTTCTTCCAATCCATTTATCTGGAAACATTAAATTTAGTTGTTGTTGGGAAGCTATACCAAAATGGGGAGGCTCACCATCCAACTGAAGCCACATTTCTTGTCTTACTCGCAATGGAATGTCTTCCAATAAATTGGGAAAATTTTTTAATAAAAAATTCACAAATTTTTGTGTAGTTAGTGTTCCATCAAAAAAAAGGTCCAATTAGGCGAGATCCATCTATTCCAGCCCAAGCATTTACACTCCAACGATGTTGATGGTCAACGGAACGCATCCAATGTGGATTCACGTCATTCCAATAATGTAAATTATGCCTTTTCACATTACCGTCGCTCTTAAACGTTGCCTCGTCAGTCCACATAACAAGACGAAAGAAATCTGGATTTTCTTCAATTTGTTGCCTCGCCCAAAGACAAAATTTAATTCTTGAGCTAAAATCCTTAGCAGATAACTCTTGCAGCAATGATATGTGGTACGCATGGAATTTGTTTTCTCTAAAAACGCGAAACACGGTCGTTTGAGATATTCCTCTATCTCGTGCAATATTTCGTGTTGATGTGTGTGGGTCCTGTGATACTGCAGCTAGCACATCTACAACAATTTCCTCAGGACACTCACGACCTTTCCTTTGGTTTCTTATGCTTCTGGTAGTGCGCAGCTTATCTGCTAAACGTTTAAATACACCTCTTCTAAAGTGCCGACGATCTGGATGTCGTTCAGCGTATAACCTAATCGCCATGCTTTCATTTTGTCGACACTCACCGTAGATCATCATCATGTCGAATGCTTCCTGGTTAGTGTACAACATGATAAAAAACTTTTTCTAAGATAATTGTAATTTTATCACAAAGTAATAAAACAAAACAGTTGCATAATAAGTCAAAGAACATTTGATATTTTCTATTTTAATTTGTAGAACTTAGGGAAAATTCGATTGCTTTAGTGAATATTTGCTCATATCTCTGAAGTCATACACTTTACAAAAATGATGTGTGAGCAAAAAGTGTTTACTTTTAATTGCTTAATAAAAACAAACACTCAAACACTCACCTAACTTTAGCCTAGATCTCCGAAACTAATGAGTTTCAAGGTCATTGAAGATCACCACTAGACGACCCCCTCGACTCTTAATAAATTTTAAAGCCCTGCATTTATTAGGAAACTCACTATATCTTTATATATATATATATATATATATATATATATATATATATATATATATATATATATATGCTGAAATGGCAAGCATAGTATAGTTGGATTTGGAAGCTAAGGTGACTTTACTTGTATCGATTCGCACTGTAGGCCTCGCTATCCAGTTATAAACGTTTAACACTGGCTGCCAATGTTGTAATGAACATAGAGTGTATGTTCATTACCATTCGGGTAGAATACCAAACCATGCCAATGTTGTTCTAGACAAAAATTCTGTTATCCTGTGCCAGTATTGTTAAATACATACATCCAAAATACCATTTTATACTATGCCAGTGTTGTTGTAGTCATACATTCTAAATGCCATCCAACCAACCACACCAATGCTGTTCCGGACATACATTCCAAAATCTTTGTAATAGGGCTAGTGTTGTTCTCAACATACATTCTACAGTATGTGTTTCTATGGAAGTGTATTAACACGGGTGTAATGAAATAGAATTTGGAATGAATGTCTAAAACAACATTGGCGTGATTGTATGGAAATACGAATGAATGTTTATAACAACACTGGCACAGGAAAATAGAATTTGAAATGGCTGTCTAGAACAACATTGGCATGGTTGGGTTGAATTTAGAGTTATGCTCATTACAACATTGGCAGCCAAAGTGTTAAAAGAACAACCATCCACTGCAACACTTGGCCTATAATCGTCTTTATATATTTTGAGTCATACCCATATTTCAAATAATATAAATTGGGAACAATTTATTCCTGGGGTTGGGGAACACCACTTTTCCAAATTTAATTTCAAATCTATTGGTGATGAATTTATTGGCCGATTAGATCAAATCTTCTGGTAGTGGTCGATAGTAGAAAACTAAAATGTCTATTTTCAAGGATATCAATGATTTCTTGACACAGAAAGACTACCCATTTATAAGCATTTATTACTTAATAGGGGTCTATAACCTGAGGTCAAAACAAAGAATGCAACCGTATCATTTGTGTCTGCCAGTTACCGGACACTGTATAAATGTTTTGTTCAGGGCTAACTTTCAATCAGTCCATATTCAATAACTATACACAATATCCTGTTACTGTAAACATATGGTCGTCCGTTGATCTATTTTTCGGAAATGCTTTTAAGAATTTGATTTTGTAATTAAATGTGGCGGGCTGGGTTGTCCAAGATGTGAGATCTTATATTGGTCGTCAATAAAATTCGTATGCAGTGACCATTCCCTGGTTACTGCAAAGCTACGATCGAAATTTTCGTACATGTTAACCCATTTCCAGCCGGTACCTCATTCCATTAAAATTTTCGATGATCTTTAATATGATGGTGCAATTAGAACATACTTATTGAGAATTCATCAAAAAAAAAATCTAACTTACCGTTTTCGAGAAAATGGGTGGTCGAAAAATCGACCAATGGCCGAATATGATATACAAAATTTTATAAAAACACAATCTTTTGGAAAATTCATATTTTATTCAAATAATATACGGCAACAAAATAATAGTAATAAATATTTAATTTTTATGATAGTCCTGGAAGCACTTAGCATGCAAATGCACGTTGCACTTTTGGCAAATAAATATTGTATGCTTATGACATTGTTGACATCGTCGTGGTTTGCCATGACCCGTTTTAGCAATGGCATGGTCTCCGGAGATTCGCGGTATGCTGCTTAGGTGCTTTTTATTTCTGTAATCTTGGTCAGTCTCAGCTGAATCTGGTACTGAATCAGTCGTAAGTAGCAATCCATCAGTAACTTCCATTTTAAAATCTTTTTGAGACATTGGCTTGCGTTTGAGCTCCTTTGCGATCAAGCAATGGAGCGGGCCACCACCATTTTTTGCCTCGGATTGCAACGCGGTAGTTAGAAACTGCGTTGTCGTGTAGATCGACCCCACCCATCCACCGATTATAATTTGCAATAACATTTGCCTGAGGAACCGAGGCGTATTTCTTTTGTTCTCTATTGAAACGACGCGCGTTTGTCAGTGGGACAATAAAATCGTGATTTGTGCTGATTGTGACTTCTTTATTATCACTCCAACGAACAAGAAGAATTTGATTTGTTTGATCAAATAAATGATCAGTACTACCCTTAGGTAATTGCTTTTTAGTTTTCAAAACTGCATCTCCCAAGCGGTTTGTGCGAATAGTGCCAGTTGCCAAGAAACCCCGTTCAGAAAGGAGACACATTAGATAATAAGACGTAAAAAAATTATCAAAGTATACATCGTGCGTGTTTGGATTTTCGACTACATCAAGAAGTCATAACACAACATCTGCTCCTAAACCAATCTGCTTGTTGTAATGTCCCGCGGACCTTTAAAAAGGAATTCATCGGAAGAACAGAGACACCATAGTTTGTATCCAAACCTGATTGGCTTCCCTCTTATAAACATTTTACATGACTGACGGCCAAAGTAGGGAACCATTTGTTCATCTATAGACAGGTGAGGGCTAAAAACTCCAAATTTAATAAACTTTTTGTTCAATAGATTAAAATATGGTGTTATTTTAGCGAATTTATCTGATGTGTCCAGTTTGTTGTTGTTACTTAAATGCAGGTAACGTTTTATTGTTTTAAATTTAGCTCTAGATAAAGCCTGTTTTACAATGTTGACTCCCAACGAAGGTCGAGTGCTCCAATAATCATCAATTGATGGTAGCGTGTGGTATCCTGATATCAATAAAACTCCAAGGAACCTTTTTAGTTCAACGACCGAGCACACTTGTTGCACATTTAATTCATTCCCGTATCTATTTGTTTCTAAGTGTATATGTTGAATGACTTCATCGTCAAAAAATTGTTCAAACAACTGCAGTGGTTTTAAATGTTCCAGATCGGTGGTCAAACTCTTCACTATATTGTTCAATGGTGTATGATTAGGTGACCTATTGTAATGTATGGTATTGCCGCGTTTCCATTTAAGATTTCCAAAATCCTTAAGTGATTTGTAAACATTTCCATGCTGCTGTGATGGTAAAACTGTGCTTAATGTACTGCTCGACGGCTGTATAACTAATGATGTTCCAGGATCAGGAGCAGCATAGTCATTTCTAGATGATGTCCACTCTAATTCAACACAACCTGTCACCTCATTTAAGGCACTTGGCTCAACGGTTGGTATTTCCTCGTCGTCAAAAGCTTCTTCATCAGTGACACAATCAACGTTTTCTGGGGGACAACATACCACATTTACAATTTCTTCATCACTCTCACTCCATTCATTAATAATTTCACTAGCCTCAGCTAAAGTGTAATAACGCTTCCTCTCCATTTTGATAATGAATGATAATTTTTCACTTAAAATATAGTAAAATCTTAATTATAATCACTCAAATTAGTCTTAAGACTCAACAAATATGTAGTTACATACCTTTTTACTTAATTTACACAAAAAAATATTAAATTATTTATTGAAAATCATTCCCAAATTTTGAATGTTTCACGTATTAAATATTTTCACAATATTCTTAAACTATAACCTTTTCAGCGAATGGTCGATTTTTCGACCACTAATTTTTTAACTTAACTTAGGGTTTCCCGTTTTACATGAAAAAAATAAAATTTTCGTTTTAACGTTATTCATACCTTTCTTTTTAAGACGTAATAAACAACGAATAGTAATTTATTTGTTTTATATTTTTTGTAACGTTTTAGAAATACCTCTATAAAAACGACATTTTTCAACTTAGTAGTGTTCTAGGAAAAATAAATAATTTTAAAAATGTAGTTGAGATGTTTAAACAAAAAAAGGTTAAACTTGGTTTTATTACAAAAAAAAACAATAGATATAACTGTAACCTGTTAGAAAAACAATAACAAAGTTTAATAAAATAACATCGACCAGCGGCCGAAAATGGGGGAGGACAGGGGAGTTTACAACGCGATTCTCCTGTGAAGGTCTGATAAATGAAGAAACGCAACGAAACTAGTAGTGTCTGGAAAGTATTTCAAACCTCGGTTGTCGATGCTGCCCAGCACAATCTTGTTATAGTAAAACCTTAGCCCAAAAACGATTGGTCTTGCTGTTGATCAAAGAAATATAGCTCACAATGAAGCGCAGACTTGGTCTAAAATTGCAAGAAAAAATAAAGCAATTTTTGCTAGGAGGACAAACAAACGCATTTGCAGACAGAAGAAGCGCGAATGGTGGGAGGCTAAGGTCGTAAGAATACAAACTCTGCAATGAGCGCAATTCGATACATGGCGTGAACATTTTTCTGACCTACTGGGAGTTGATTGCAATCATTCGTCCTCATTAATAGATTCAATCAATTTTCTGGAAGACAATCCCAGATCATTCTTTTGGGAGGTAAATCAGCTAATTTGCAATTTGATCAATTCCTTGTGCTGTTTCAGTCTGACTTTTGTCGTTATTATTAGTTCCTTGATATTGCTTTTCACTTGGCCAAAGTCTGTAAAATTTATGTGATATCTCCACTTCTTGTGAATAATGTAACTCCTACTCTTATATCAGCAACGATTTTCGTTAGATCTGATTGGATTGATAAAAATACTATGAAGGTTGTCTAGCACAATAGCAATGACTATATAACCTTTCCGTTCGTCCACTGGCAAACAACGATTCCACTAAACCGATTAAATTTCCTATAAGCCTGTATACATAAATCAGCTGATCCTAAATTGAAAATCAAACTAAGTTGATTGATTTACATAAAGTATAAAACAAATTTTGAGAATCTTTAAAAATCCTATTATCACACTTTTGTATTTTTTTTAGCTTTTCATTTTTATTTATAACTTTTTTTCAACGAATTCCAAAAGTAACATAAACAATAGGTTTTTCCAACAACATCAACAAGAATACCCCAAACAAAAAAAGTTATTTTTTATGGATTTTCATTTTCCATCGAATAAATAATAATAAAAAAAAAAAATTTTGTGTACACGGTGCGGTGGAAAATTATTGAGATGTGGAAAATATTGTGAAAATTTGTTGCTTCGAAAAGTTTATTAATAAGTTCAGTCGATTTGGGATCCTTTTCCGAGTCCTTTGGAGATTAAAAATTTATTCGTAATTTTCTGTTTTGTTCGTTTCAACCACCATCGGAGTTACATACCCATATATGTACAGTGGGTGGGGGCATTTGTGTTTCGTAAATACTACAAACGAAATATGAGACCCTTAGAATACCACCACAGTATCAAGAGCTTGTCGTAGGAGGCGACTAAATCTGGCTGGATCGCTAGGCTGACGACCCGCATCCGTAAAAAATCATAAATGTTAAAAATGTCAACAAATGAAAAAAAAAATCGAACACCGCCAAAAAATAATGACCCCCCGCTTACGTACCCACAAACGAGAATGAGGATCGGCACGTGGAACGAGCAGTCACTTCGAAAACCTGGCCGTTTGACAGCCTTATCACATGTATGAAAGAGTATCGGTTGGAACTTGTAGCGCTCCAAGAAACTCGATGGCCTTAAAGTGAAGTCCATGTTTACCAGGGTTATACGTTGCTACACAGTGGAGATGACTTCGGAAACCTTGGAGTTGAATTTCTCATTGGGCCACAGGTAAAAAAGACTGTACTGGATTATAAGGCAGTTAATATGAAGATCTTGTTAGCAATATCATTTTGCGATCTAATTACCAATCTGATGATGTGAACAATGTCTGGGAAGACTAAGCCCAAAAATGATTGGTTTGATGAGGAGTGTCGTCTTGCTTTGAGCAACGAAATATAGCCCACAATGAAACGCAAACTCGGTTAACAGTTGCAAGTAAAAACAAAGCAGTTCTTGCTTGGAGGACAGCTAAACGCATTTGTAGACAGAAGAAGCGCGAATGGTGGACGGTTAAGGTCTTAAGAGTACAACAACTCAGCAATGAGCGCAATTAGCGTGATTTCTTTAAAGGAATCGTCGAATTGCACCATACCTTAAGACCAGGATAGAAACCTCTGTGTTAACCTCGATGCGGTACTCGATACATGGCGTGAACATTTTTCTGATCTACCGGGAGTTGATTGCAATAATTCAGAGCTCTCGGTATTCGGAGGGCTAACTTTGTGGCGAAATGAAGTTATGCCTGAAGAACGGAAAGTAGCCGCGTTATGCCCAATTTTCAAGAAAAGTGATTGCTTGAAATGCGAGAACTATCGCGGTATAGATTTCCTTTACACAACATACAAGTTACTGTCACACATTATCTTGGGAGGAATGACTCCTCTGGCAGAGGAAATTATCGGTAAGAAAGATTCCATCCAATTCGGTCAGTCACTGATCAATTTATTTGGCTACGGATGATTCTTTCCAATTCTATGAAACATCTCGTGATGTACTTTAGGTATTCCTATAAATTTCAGGCAAACCTATATGACTCGATCAATCGAGAGGGACTATGCTATGTGCTTGAAAAGTTAAGAATACCAATCAAATACGTACTTCTGTGTAAAATGACGGTAACGCTGTGTTAAAGTTGAGAACAGAAAATCGAGAACTTTTGCAATTACTTCTGGTGTTCGACAAGGAGATGCGATGTCCCCGATTCTATTTAATCTTATGTTGGAATACATCCTTCGTAGAAGTGAACTACTTTAAATAATATCTTATTCCAATGGAGTAATCAGCTTCCGTTGGTCTCAAAAGTCAACGAGTATAAAATCAAACATCTGATCTCTGGCCTTAGAGAGCAAGACGCAATTGATTTCTGCAGTGGTAACCACGCGTTTGAAGGAGTGATCTCTCATTGCTCACGATAATAGTGTTGCAGAGGATATCAAGGTTCACCTGGCCGTTGGCAATCGGGGCTTATATCCTCTACGTCCACTGGTAAAATCAAATATCTTGCAAATGCGGATAATGTGATACTGTATACAGAGTGTTGATCAGACGCGTTGCCATGTAAGGATGTGAGAGTTGGACCTTGACTGATGAGTTTCGAGAGATGGCTCTTAACATTGGAGAGAAGAATCATGCACATACTGAGTTCTGTTCAACCACAAGATCAGGAATTTAATGTGAATTCCTGATATCGTGCATGAAATCAGAGGACAGCGAGAACACTGGCTCGGTCACGTTCTGCGTGCTGATCCGAAACGAATGATAGAGCGATCTTTGAGGGGAGAGCCGCTTTCGATAGGTCGCTGTCGGCGACGATGGCTCCAGGGCGTAGAGAGCGTTCTGGCATCTTCTAATTGCTTACAACAGTATCCAAACCGATGGAGTCAGGTTGTTGACACGGTACGGGCCAACAGTGATTTGTAAAAACCGTTAAAAAATAAATTTATGCTACGTTTCCGTCTAAGATTTACTTCTCAACCGCGGTATCGCACACTGCACAAACTTTGTACATAAATTATCTGTTGTACATATATGTAATTATTGGTATATATACGACATATGAAATTGTTTGTACATAAATCATAAATATTACATATATATACGTCGTGTGTGTAACATATGTATGTATGTAGAAGAACATTGAAAACCAATTACAAATCGTTGCTATACACTATTATGTGTTATCGCACTTAGCACGACAACAAGAACAACAGCAACAACATCGAACACTGGATCATAAATCAATCAATATACAATACATACAGTGTGTGTGTGTGAATGAGTGAGTAGTTGCTTTCATTGCAAAATCATAAATTCGTAACTGATAACAGCGCAGCAAACAATTGTCATACATAAAGTTGATAACTTTATGCTGTCTGTACATACGATTTAGTCAAGGATGTTTTTGTTAGCAGACTATACAAGTGTTTCCCGTACCTACCGTACCCAACAGATAGTCTTTGTTACAAATCGATTATCATTTGAAAGTGTCGTTTCGGTGTAGCACAACGAAAACAGAATATTTTATGGTTTTCGTACACCCACGATGCACGATAAATTCATTCAGTAGAGTTGCGAGCAATAAGATGATAATAAGTTGTGTTATATGATAAATAGTGTTGGTGTATACCACACATACATATACACAGCCACATATACATGTACCGAAAAGACTTTTCTATTTTTAGCAAAGATATGAAATGAAAATTGCGAGATTTCGAAATTATTTATGGTAATGCTAGATTGTCTGGAAAATTTAATATTTTTATTGCTCGATATAACGGGTACTTCTTTGGGGAATTGGATTGGCTGTTCCATCTAACGACTGATACGACAAATGAGTTATTTTAATATTGTGGCACTTGCATATATATCCAACATCAAAATAACAAATCACAACAGCTTAAGCGAGAAATTCAGAAGCTAAATGAAAAGTTGTTTTTGTTTCTATCTTGGAAAATTGACCGTTGATACGAACTTTTCACTATGGAAGGCTTATAATCGAAAATGGAAGCAATGGTTATGGGGGTAGAATCCCTCTAATAACCCAGAAAGAAGTGACTAGGGAAATAAAATTCAATCTGAAGTAAGCAAAAGCTCTTGGGTATGACCTTTTAACGGAAGAAATTCTAAAACAACTACCAACGAAAGCTATCGCTAAACTGTATCACTTCCTTAATGCTGTTATTAGATGAAGCATGATCCTTCTACGTGTAAAGTTGCGGAAGTTATTATGTTACCGAAATCAGGTAGACCGCCCAATGAATCTAAATCGTATCGTTCTATATCTCTGCTCCCTATCATTTCAAAGCTAATGGAGAGACTACTCCTGAGGAGAATGGAGCCAATAATAGAAAGTAGAGACCTACTACCGGATCACCTATTTGGGATTCAGATTATCTGAAAGGCTTTTTAGAGTAAGACAAGAAGATGTGTATTCTGGACTGATAGAGGTAATGACAGAAGTCCCTCAAGGCAGCGTTCTAGTTCCAGTCCTTTATCTACAATATACAAGTGATATACCACAGTCCGACCACGTAAGCATAGCAACGTTTGCTGACGACACCGCCATACTAGCAACAGAACAAACTGCGAAAGAGTCGGCGAATAAACTTCAATGTGGAAGTAATAAATCTGCCCCTTTGTCCATAAAGTTGACATGGGCAAATTTTTTTTTCTTATTTAATTATTATATTATTGAAACTAGCCTTTCCAGACTAACCATCAATTTACATCTGAATTCTTACAAACTAAAATAAAATGTGGTCACTGTTGGTCCAGCGATGCACAGTGCCTTTTCGTTGGTAGGTAGCTGATCACATACTAACGAGCTCGAAGGGTTTGGTTCTTTTAAGTTTCCTAACCAAATGTTCATTATCCAGTAGCTGAGAGGCTTCCGCATTGATATGTTCCATTAGTCTTGATTCATGCTTCGATGCAAATCGTTTTATTTCGAGTTTTATATCTGGAATCTCCAAATCACGATGCAAATCACTATTACGAATGTACCAGGGTGCATTGACTATACTCCGAAGTACCTTATTCTGGAAGTTTTGTATAAGTTTAATGTTAGTATTCTTAGTACAGCCCCAAATCTGAATGCCATATAGCCAGATAGGCTTAAGAACCTGATTGTAAATCAGTATTTTGTTGCATATGCTTAATTTTGACCTTGTCCAATTAGCCAATACAATTTTCTATATTTATGATCAAGCTTTTTTCTTTTCTTCTTCACATGCTCTTTCCATTTAAGTTTAACATCTAGAGTCATACCCAAGTATTTAGCAGAGTTCACGTTCGGCACCATCACATCGTTTCAGCTGATTGTCGGCGGATTAACCAATGATTTATTCGTAAAGTTGACATGGGCAGATTTTAATTCATTAAGTTTGATTTTCCATCGCTCGGTCCACTGGTGAATTTCATCACTTGCACATTGAAGTTTATTCGCCGCCTCTTTCACAGTTTGTTCTGTTGCTAGCATCGCGGTGTCGTCAGCAAACGTTGCTATGCTTACGTGGTCGGGCTGTGGTATATCACTTGTATATAGTAGGTAAAGGACTGGACCGGAGGGATTTGAATAATTGTGGTTTTTATACTTTTTGTTGCCTTCCATAGTGAGTAGTTCGTATCTTCATCAGCGTTCAATTTTCCCAGATACAAAGAAAACGATTTTTCATTTAGCTTCTGAATTTCTCGCTTTAGCTGTTGTGATTTATTATTTAGAATCGTCTTATGAGATGGACTCCTTGTTTGTTGCCATTTTCTCCTAGCTTTTATTTTTTCTAAGACAAGATTCCGAATTTCTCTTGGGTAACTTTTACCAATGGTTTTTGGATACTGTTCCATTAGTATTATTCCAAGCGGTAATCTGAATGATATCGGTGAAATTTTCTACTTCTTCTTCTAGGTCCTGAATAGTTTTTAGTCGTGTTTGTAAGTTAATCTTGGTGTCTACTTCAGATCTGAAGCTCGCCCAATCAGTTGTTTTATTGGCAAGAGTTGGTCTCGTTTCCTTTCTAATTATCTTGTCGCTTAAGGAAAGTATCACTGCAGAGTGATCAGAGTCCATATCTGAATTATCCTCTACTTCAATACAATTTGATGAAACTTGTTTTGATATAAAGAAATCCAGTAGATCAGGAGTTTTATCTGCATCCATGGATCAATATATTGGCTTGCCAGTGGAATGGACGTTACATCCCATTTCTTCTATTGCATTTTTAAGTTCGTTACCTTTGGTTGTTGTAAGCCTAGAGCCAAAGTCAACATGCTTTGCATTAAAATCACCCCCTAGTATAAATCTACCATCGAACTGTTGTAGGATATTCAAATAGTTCGGTTTCTTCAGGTTATATCTGGGTGGACGATACACTGATCCTATCTGAAGGCGTTGCTCGGTAGATGTAAGTTATAACAGCAGTTCCACCTCTTGCTTGGTTATCCGGATGAATTGTTTCATAAAGTTGGTAACCGTGAATTTTAAGGTAAGATTGCCTGGTGGAGTGCGTCTCAGATATCAGACACACATCGATATTTTGCATTTTTAAAAACGCCTCTAGTTCATGCTTTTTATTTTTAATACCGTTAGCATTCCAAGTAGCAATCACGTTTTCTTGGTATATCATTTTGAGAGAGTTGATTAGTATAATAAAGCAGAATTTCTCTGCTCCAATCTTTGTAGCCTTTCAGAAAGGTTGTTTATGGCATTCATAACATTTTGCATCATTTCCATCATAGTATTCAAATGAGTAGGGTTCAAATTTGGCCCGAAACTGACCTTTCCTGTCTCAGCTACTTGCGCATATGATAAACCACCTCTTACATGATAGCTAAACGATTCTGATGGTTGACTTTTTTGTAAATACGTTGGTTTACTTAGATTATTTCTTCTTTTTTGAAGTTTTGTCGATACCAGGCATCATCGGTAATTTGCATCCTCGGTAATTTGCTTGTGCACAGTTTGAACACTTTGCTGCAGTATTCTTGGGTTTCTCACAAGAAATAGTTAAATGTTTCTAAGCACATTTAACACATCTAGGTTTGTGTTGGCAGAACTTTTGAGTATGGGCAGATTGTATTGATTTAAAATCTGCCCATGTCAACTTTACGGACAAACCATTAGTTAATCCGCCGCCAATAAGCTTAGATGATGTGATGGTGCCGTACGAGAACTTTGCTAAATATTTGGGTATGACACTGTACTGACTAATTTTATCAACATCTATACTGACTAACTGGACATCATCTTTGGGATTGTACGAAGAACACCTACATCAAACTTATACAAAACTTCCAGAATAAGGTATTTCGGAGTATATTCAATGCACCTCGTTTCACTATTTTCATCGTGATTTGGAGATTCCTGATATAAAATCTAGGCTAATGGAACATATCAATGCGGAAGCCACTTGGCTACTAGATAATGAACATTTGGTTAGGATACTAAAAAAAATCAAAGCCTTCGAGCTCGTTAGTATGTGAGCAGCTACCTACCAACCAACAGGTTTCGACAGTTTATGTCTCGTATTGTGGAGAGAATGATGAAATCTTTCCACTATAGTTCGTTGGTCAATGTTACGTCTCGATACTGATGTTAGACAATGGTCTACACGTTCCTCTAGGTTAGTTTCGTAGTTACCTTTCTGCTCTCGCAAAGGTTTTGGACTATCCCGTAACCAATTGGGAGAGTTCCATCACATGTCATGCTTTAATATTTCAGAAAGTAGAATCCCTCGGGACGCGTAATCAGCGGGATTTGACTTAGTAGGAACGTGACGCATTCAATCTCGCTTGACAATATCGAGAATTTGTGATGTTCTGTTTCCTACTAATGTTTGCCACCGAACAGGAACATCAGATAACCAGTCAAGTACGATGGTCGAATCAGTTCAGCGAAAAATTGATGATATGTGTACTCATGACTGATTTTACAAGTTGTGATAGTATATGAGCTGCACAGAGTTCCAATCTCACCACCGATAATTTTTTTATTTACACAATCCTAGTTTTTGCAACCAACAAACTGCATTGATACTTTCCCGAATTGATTTTGTGCCTCATATATATGACAGCGGCGTATGCTCTCTCACTTGCGTCACAAAACCTGTGTAATTCAAGATTTTCGTTCGGTGTGCATAACCAGCCCAATGGATCGAAAATCTGACTACTCTCGGATAGTAATTTTCTCTTTGTATATACTGGTTCCCCCATATTTACGTGATACGAGAACAGCTCAGGTTTTGGATTCCACTGTAATCCCAGCACTTAAACAGTAAGACCATTTAGTAAAAAGTCTTTAATTGAATCTGCTCTCTCTTCCAGTGATGTAGTTAGCAAAAATTCGTTAGAGTTGGAAATCCATTTCCTAAGTGGTATTCCGGCACCAGCCATTATTTGCACTAGACTGTTCTTAAGTTTTATGGCTTGATCCAAGGTATCCGCTCCGGTCATTAGATCATCTACATAAGTGCTTTTGCGTATTGCTGCACATTCTGATGGGAACTGTTTTTTATGGATGTCTGCTAGCTCATTAGGTACCCGTGTCGCTAGATACGGAGCTGATGCAGTACCATACGTAAGTGTGGTATTTCATGTTATTTCTATGTCGCTTGATCTCCAGACTATTGCTTGCAACCTCTGATCTTCAGTTTTGACTAGAATCTGTCGGTACATTTTCTCCACGTCGGCACTTATGGCAATTTTATTTAAGCGAAACCTTAGCAGTATTGCGAATAACGTTGCTTGCACAGTAGAGCCAACCATATAAGTAACTCATTTAATGATATGCCAGTCGAGGTTTTTGCTGATGCATCAAAAACTACACGAAATTTCGATGATTTCAGGATGCCATGGTGTGGTAGAAAATTTAAGTTATGATTCTCCATGTCCTGAACTTGCACCATATGACCCAATTGAATGTACTCTTGCATAAACTGTATGTATAAGCGTTAAAAGTCGCATCTTTTTGGAATCTTTTCTCCATTGATTTTTGACGACTAAGTGTTAACTTTAATGAATATCCAAGTTACGGCGTACTTTTTTTCTAAGGCAACTGGACCACAAATCTCCCTTCTGGTGTTCTATGAGTAGTTTCTACAAATAATTTTTCACACACTGCTTGCTCCGATGTCTTGTGATGGTTATTGTTTCTGGAACTGTTTCAATCTCCCAAAATAATTTTAAAATTTCATCAATCCTTGTTTGTTCTGTTTCTATTTGTGCTGTGTTGCTCAAAACCATGTTTGTGTTATCTAGATCTAACTGGCCACCAATATCCTATCCAAATATGGTTTCTATATCAACGATGTTGTTTTGATCTTTAATTCTTCCCTCTAAGATCATGTTAAAAACATGTACTCCTAAAATTAGATCAATATCTTCGGAAACGTTGAAGTTGGGGTCAGCTTTCTTCCTCCATTTTAATGGAAGCTTTAAGCTGTCCTTAATTTGAATGCTCTGTTTGTTGAGAGACGGGATGATGTGCCCAAACGAGCAAGTTGCCTTCTTTTTGATTTTTCACCACACTGTCACCCACGGCAGGTGAATGTTGATTAATACGTTACCTCAAGGTAGATGGACAGTAAACTACTACTTACGACACAGAAAAGCCTAACTGTCCATATTTTCCCAGAGGGAGTAACATTTTATATGTACCTCAACAAGTCCAGAACTTTTATTGCCGCAACTCGTTTGGCCGATTTTCAATTAACATAGGTTAGAACAGTAGGCAAGAGTTAGGGAAAAGAATTGATATTTACCTACAGTACCTCATTGAAATTCCTGACATCCGACTCTAATATCCATTTTTGAACCATCCGCAAAGTTGCTTACAGCTTGAAGATACATAATTGAAACACTTAAGCATTCCTTTCTGGATGGTATGTCAGTCAGAAACTTCACCTTTTGGGATATTGTAGGCCATGTTTGTACTGGTATAATTGAAGCAAGTTCAACCGAAAGTGGATTTGAGCCTTATGGTTGTAGTGGTTGCCATTTCAATTCCCAGAACATGTAAGGGAGTGAAATAAAGAGTAACCATCTTGGGTTAACCACACATATGCAAAAAGGCTCTCTCTAAACTATTATCATAAACTTTTGGATGCCAATTTTGTCTAAAGCTTTCTACCAGACATTGAAGCGTCACAAAAAAATATACATTGTCTGGCTGCAAACTTGTCATTTTTACAATAGTAATTGAAATGTAGCAATCTTTCATTTCGAACGAATAGATCAACCGTTTAATATGGCAGGCTTAATCGGAGGAAGATAAAATTGCCTAGAGAATAAGATTGATTCAGTTTTACATGTATTTACGTTTAGCCTACAACTACTGGTCTATTTAGAGAGAGAGTTTTTTTTTGTTGCGGCTGCTAACGCACACTTACAACGGCGTTTGGTCCGTTGTGATACCACTTTATGTACGGCTATAAGTTCGATCTTCGTAGAACCATCTGCGTATTGCATAGCTCCATGTCAGCCTATAGTACTGACATGAACGATGGAACAGCCCATGGATTCTAAATTCGACAGGGGATCCGGATGTGTACATTCACACCACCGATCACACCGCCCAAACGATTGATGGTGAAAATACCCCTTTGCATCTTGTCCCGGATCGGGATTCGAACCCCTTACCTCTCGCTCCAACTGCCGCAGCTTTGACCACTGCGCCACCTGGGTGGTGAGAGAGAGAGAGTTAAGTTATATACATATTCTCTGAACATTTGAACTATCCAGTCTCATCCACCTCAAGACAAGTGTTAGAGTGATACCTGGTACTATAGAGAAAGGGTACTATAGAAAGTGCATTCCAGAAAGCTTACCATTCTCTATACTCAATAGAACTGATAAGGGAGTGAAAAAGTATTGCCGTATCTTTTCCTTCACAGTGCTGTGACTATTATGAGCGTATATTTGCCTTTTCAAAGAATCAGTAAAAAGGATCATAAGCTTATAGGTCTAAAATTTTTGTGATTTCAGTGAGAACTTTTTCTGTCGTATGTTCTAGGCACATTGAACATAACTGTAATGTAAGGTATGATTATTTCAGCAGTTTGGTGGATGATGCAAAAGAATGAAGATCAGGTCCTGCTGATTTATATGAATTTAGGCTGTTTATTCTCCACACAATTTCTCTCTCGTTTGATATTGAATGGGCTTCCAGGATAAAAAAAACTGTGATTCGTTTGAAGTTTGTAAACAGATAATTTCCAGAGCAATATTTGGCTCAACCATAACACCCCTGTTAGGACAAGAAAACAAAATGAAAGCATTAACAAACGACTGCACCAATATAATACTTCAATGCTAAAGCGACAAGCGAGTTCTAAAGAAAAAATTAATAGAACCTCAACCTATGCATTTTTAGCTAAGGCCTTCAAAAAAATAGTGACTACCAACCGCAAAGAGGCGAAAGAGCGCGTATGAAATAACTGGTTGTTATTAAATCCATAACACCTCGAGCGTTTAAGCGATTCAATGTGAACTACCTTCCCACATGTTAGGTAACAGTTTCTATAAATGGTTTCATAAATATTTTGTGACCGAAAAGAGCTGTCTTTCAAAATACTTAACTGATTCTTAATACATTACACACCCATATTCCCTTAGTTGTCATGTCACTTCATTTATAAATTTGTATTCTGCTAGTCGATTAAAGTGACCTGATGCAACGAACGGCAATCGCTGAATTATTTAAGGAATACTAATAATTCCAACTGAATATGTTTGTCACTTCAATTAATAATTGACGAACAAATCGACTAAGAGAATACCAATATTTGTTTGTCGCTACAAGTGGCAAGTGACACGACTAAGGGAATCGGGGTGTAAAATCAAAAGGAGAATTATATCAATTTTTAAAATCCTGTATATTTAGCAGACTACAAGTATATGAGTTGAAAATGATAGTGACAAAACAGTGACATGCTTAAAAGCCACCAGTCACATGACTATAGATATATTGCCTGTCAGATTATCCAAAATTATTGTAAAATAATATTTTTGAACAACGAATTTCAGCTAATACTGTTTTATACAAGTGATAAGACAGTCGACAAGTTAGGTTACCTAAGTGATTACACGAACCTTAATTTATGGAGGCTTCTAATTTTATATAGTTCTTGACATTTTTAACAGATGATGTTTTTTAAGTATGCGGATCGTGATTCAACCAACTTTTATGACCACTGATTAACCAACCTCTATGAGTACAATGTTACTAACCTCCATAAACTCTTGCTGGCATTGTATACAATTTATATGTACATAGATTATATACATGTTTTATTTATGGATTTATTTTACGATCCAATCATTAATGAAACATATAATTACTGTTATGGTTATATATTGTAACGATTTTCACTCAATTTTCATTTACATTTTTTCACTATTTCATTTTTTTACTTACCATTTGCTCCCGGCTATTCAATTGAAATGGAAGCTCCACATGATCATAACATAATGTTCCTTATCCAACATCGAATCCACACCGAAAGTCACTTCATCAACAATATTCGTTACTAAAACTTCAAGACCAAGCTATACTTTTCACTAATTCCCATTAGTTAAATTTTTCGACCCAATCAGCTCGCACAATCGTTCAGATTGCTCCTGTATCCAAGGTTAATACCCAGGCTTCTATTTATCTCTTCACATTACGATAAGCCATCACCACCTTTTGCCAAACGGGAAACGTGGAAGATTTGGAAATTACGGAGTAATCTTAGATTTTTCCTAGATTCAACATCTTATTCTCCATCAGGCAGCTATGTTGGTAGCCAATCAGTTAATGTTCTACTGTTGCCTCTTAAATTGTTCAACACCAACCTAACTCGCCGTATTTGGATGGTGGTTTGATCGTGTTATTGGCAAGTCTTATTTATTAAAGAAAAAGCAATGGTTTCAGCCAATGCTTCTCATGGTCGTCCTAACGTTAGCAGAATTTTATCATAACCTTCTGGTACAATTTGTAAATATCACTTTCACGAGCCAATGTTTTCTCATCACTGCCGAGATTAATTGTTGTTTAATAATAATGCAAGACATTGCCCCATAAAATGTCGGACGCAATATAATTGTACTGACTTACATCGCAGCCTTTAACTACATCGTGTAGAAATGGATTATTTACTACCCCTCCTCTTGTATCTTCTTCATTTGGTGCCTCAGTATTATAAACATAGTAGTCGGGATGTTTACTTCCAATAAAACTTATTGCAGCCTTCCTTATATACATTGATCACTCAGCACCATTTCTTCAACTCGAGTAGTTTCATTCTCTGACGGATGTAAAGTTTCCGACAAAATTCGACAAATCGACAAAAATATATGTACACAAAATTGGTCGAAATAACAAAAATATGTAAATGTATTGGGGAACAGTAGGTAAAAGCAATGTTACAACTTATAAAAATTTTCGCTATAAGAAGAAGTTTACAAAAGAAGTTTTAATAAAGCAACATTTTTAAAATATCAATATTGAAACTAATTTTACTTTAGCTTCAAAATTAATTCAAAATTTATAGAGAAGACCACTTTAAAAAATAAATCCTTAAATAGTGGCCAAATTAATACATACATAATTTAAGACATAATCTATCAAGTCGACAAAAAAACTACGATAAATTTTATCCAATTATTGAGTCGCTGGATGTAGCTTAATGGTTTAGAGAGTTTCTCATCACGCCGTGGTCTCGAGTTCGATCCCCGCCGTTGACCAAAAATTAACATGCAACCGGATGACATAAAAACGCGTTTGAGTGTGAAAACATTCGTTGGGCTGAACACCTACAATGTGCACCAATCGTTAAAATGGTTCATAAAGGTCTCAGTTGAGACGCGGTAAGGGCCGTTTACGGCCTCTAAGCCATAGATTATTTTTATTATATATTGAGTTGGAAAAGTCGTAACTTATAGTCCGCCAAATACCTTTTTTTTTTAAAATGCTATAAAAAAAACCATTGAATATTTTCTCAAATTTCTTTTTTTATTTAAAAGTACAATTCTTCCGGTTAATAATGGAAAATAATTTCATTCAAATGGCTACCTCGGCTGGCCATGCAGTAGCCTACACGATCGGTCCAATTTTTAAGCACATTATCGATTGTGTGCAGCTGTATTTCACCAATGGCTTCACGAATATGGTCCTTTAAAGCGTCAATTGTCTCTGGCTTGTCGGCGTAACACTTATCTTTGAGGGCACCCCACAAATAATAGTCCAACGGTGTCAAATCGCAGCTCCGAGGTGGCCAAACGACATCAGCTCTGCGGCTGATAATGCGATCTTCAAAAACAGGGCGCAAAACATCGAGTGTAGCTTCAGTGTGTGCCACGTAGCACCGTCCTGTTGAAACCAAATGTTGCCAATATCCTCCTCTTCAATTTTTGTGAACAAAAATTCGTTCAACGGCCCAATTATGCCTTTGGACCAAAATCCGCACCAAACAGTGACTCGTTTTGGGTGTACCGGCTTTTCAATGTATGCGTGCGGGTTTTCCGTGCCCCAAATGCGACAATTTTGCTTGGTTACATACCCGCCAAGATCAAAATGAGCTTCATCCGAAAAGATGATTTTTTTGGCAAAATCGGCATCTTCTGTAAGTCGGTCGCAGGCCCACTCAGCGAAGCGAAAACGCATTGGATGGTCATTTGGCCTCAATTCCTGAACCAATTGGACTTTGTATGGCGTCATACCAAGGTCTTTATGCAAAATTCGTCTCAATGATGTCTCCGAAATGTTCAATTGTTGAGAACGATGGTGAATTGATATTGATGGCGCATCACGTACACTTTCTGCCACAATATCAATATTCTCGGGTGTACGCACTGTTATTGGTTCTACACGCTTTGGTTTATCGATGAGGATGCCAGTTTCTTTCACTTTTTGCACATGATAACGAACATACGGAGCTGACGGTGCTTCTCTTCTTCCAAAATCCGTACGCAATTTTCGCACACATTCTGCAACATAACCATGATTTTCAAAGGAATGTCGCAATATTTCCCAGCGTTACACAACCATATTCGTTCAGCGGAAGGATAAAACTAATTATCTGTCAAATCAGACATGAGCTAAGTGTTACCATTCACGAAATAAGCACTAGTTGAAAAAAAAAACTTTAGATGGCGGACTCTTTATGATTTTTAGATTTTAGTGATTCACTGTATCTAATTTTGGCGAAATTAGCTGATGAATATTAATATTTGGAAAAATACTCTTATCTAGTAAAGCGAATAATTAGATGAATTGGGGCTGAAACGACCTTAACCTATTCTCAAACTTTAAATGGGTTAGATCCTCGACTTTCTTGATTGAAGTCATTAGAGGTTCTTTAATGATATATTGTGCCTAGTGGGCCACTTTTGGTAAGCTGAACTGGCACTTTGGGATAAATCAAACTTTATGTTATGGCGCCAAACATAAAGACTCATTCAGATACCTTGAAAGGTGTTGCTTGCTTAAGACAGCAGGACGGTGGACATGGAAGTTGTAACATGCTAAGGAGTGTGTAACAACTCACCTGACGAAGCAACTAGCAATTAAAATAGATGGCGCTCAAGTCATATGCCTGTACATAACCGATATGGAAAATTTAATCATACTTTTAGAATCAAGCCAAATCGAGTAGAAGAGTACAATGATATGCGTTGAAGTGTTTGGTGTGAGACTGCATGGAGGTGTCAGTGGCACTAATCTAGGTGGTAGTAGCAAATAATCGAATGAGATCTTGGAGGACTGATGTGGAGAAGGGTTTCGTGTGAACAGTTATTGATCACGAGTAATTTGGTCCTAAGCTCTATGCGAAAGCTGTCACAAACAAAAACGATAAACTTATAGGGTAATTTCTTTAATCTCGGGCCCATTAATCTGAATGAGTACATTTTAATTCTTTTAACAAGGACCAATTAGAGAGCAAGTCTGGCGCCACGTTTAGTTCAACTCCAATAGACTAAATTACAGGTTTTGCGGTTAAAACGTTCGTAGTTGTGTCAAGTAGAAGTGGTAACCCATAACTGGATTCGTAAATTATCTTGGTGCAATGACGTATTATTGTAGTGGTTTAAACGTAAGGTTATACACGTAATAAATTTAAATTTGTGCTCTTTACCGAGTGTTGGTCTAGAATTGGTACAATAGCTTTGAACAAATTAGAGTGCTTAAAGCAGGCCATTTGTGCCTAGATATTCTCTGCACGGAATAATGGAATAAGGTGAATGTTCTATTTTCAATTGACTTTTATTTTAAGAGGTAATGATTAATAAAAGTAGTTGAAGGAATGACGGCGCGAGAGGTGAAATTCTTGAACCGTCGTAAGACTTACATATGCGAAAGCATTTAATAGTTCTAACCATTAACGATGCCAGTTAGCAATTGGATGGACCTACATATATGGAACTTTTAGTCGCTTTCTTGTGGCTTAATTTGACTCAATATGGGGAAACTAACCTGGTTCGACCATACTTGTAAATGAATAAGGCAGATTAATAACTCTTTCTCGAATCAATGAGTGGTGGTGCATGGCCGTTCTTAGTTAATGGAGTGACTTGTCTGTAAGTGGAGTCATTGCTGGTGGATTGTCTGAATAAGACACTTGCTTCTTTAATAGATAAATTGCGTCTATTAATAATAATTGAAGAATAGGTATGTGGTGTTTTAAGATGTCCTGGGTTGCACACGCGCTACAGTGCAGGTACCAACCTGTACTCCTATAGCCTGAAAAGACCGTGTAAACTGCTAACAAACATTCGTGTTTATAATTGTGGACTGAAATTGTATATATAAACCTGAAATTCCCAGTAAGGGTGGGTGATAAGCTCGCGTAGTTATACAATTTAAAATAAGCCATATCGAGTCGGAGGGAACAATAATATGCGTTGAAGTGTTTGGTGTAGGCCTGCATGGAGCTGTAATTGCGAAGTCGCCATTAAGGATTATTCTTGCCAAATAAATAAATAGATCATTTTATTCTTAACCGAACATCATTTAACAATTAATTTAGAACTATCACGGGTCAGAAGGATCTAACTGTCGAACTATAATGGCTTGATATAGAGTGTACCTTAAACTATATTCAGATATATGCCATACCCCGGGAACATCTCTGAGATTTGGCCAAAATTCAATACAGTGAACCATTTAAATCTAAAAATCATATAATTTACGACTTTTCCAACTCAATAATTGGATAACATTTATCGTAGTTTTTTTGTCGAACTATTCGTCATTCTCTGTTGGGCGTGTAAATTACACGATGTAATGTACACGGTTTTTTACATGTAAAATACGTATTATTTACGTTAAGTTATTTTTTACATTATATATGTAAAAAAGGTAAAAAATGAGTTTATGTAAAAAGACTGACGCGCCATCTCTTATTAAATCTAATTGTAACTAAAACACCATCTGTTTAAAACTCTTTTTTCTAACTGATGAATAGAATTTGTGAAAAAATTAACTGTTTCCATTCTTTTTCTATTACATCCTGAATGTTACAATAATTGGTGATTAAGAGCAATCATTTTGATTGGCTTGGGTAAAGTTTTTTTTTTTTTTTTTTTTTTTTTTTGTATTTTATTTTATATTTCGACTAAATCTTGTACCCATTTAGTAATTTACATTGCATAATACGTTTAAATTTGTCGGAGTAATCCCATGATTATCCCTAGTTGCGTTTAACTCCTCAGATTTTTCGTCACAGTATAGGGCTACTGACCTCCCAGTCGCGATAAGTCCAGAGGTTTGGTTCTTTGCAGTCTTCTTGTTGGAGTGGTAGTCAGCATACAGCGTATGTCCAGATTTTCATGCTGGTGCAGACGTTGTAGATGTTTTGTTGCATGAAAATTAATCTCATCCACGACAAGCTCGATCTTTAGATCTCGATGGAGGTTGTCGTTTCGAATGTACCACAGTGCATTAACGATGCATCGCAGGATCTTATTTTGAGCTGTTTGTATGATTTTGATATTTGATTTTTTGGCACAACCCCAGAGTTGGCTGCCATATGTCCATACAGGTTTTAGAATATGTTTGTATAACAGAAGTTTTTTGTGGATCGCTAGTTCAGATTGTCTCCCTAAAAGCCAAAACATTTTTTTGAATTTTATGTTTAGTTCATCTCTTTTCTTTTTTATATGTTCCTTCCATCTAAGTTTAGCATCTAAAGTCATGCCGAGATATTTAGCAGTGTTTGCATGCGGTACTGCTATCGAGTTTATCATAATTGGTATATGATTAACTTTTAGATTTGTAAAGTTCACTTGGATTGATTTTGCTTCATTTAATTTAATTCGCCATTTCTTTGTCCAATTACATATCAGGTTAGTAGCCCTCTGTAATTTACTAGTGGAGTCATTGATGTTATTTGCTGTTGCAAGTATTGCCGTGTCATCGGCGAAAGTGGCCAATGTTGCTTCAGTAATTGGTATATCTCTTGTATATAGGAGATAAAGAATTGGTCCAAGAACACTCCCTTGTGGTCGGCCCAAGAATTCTAAACACGACGGAGGATCCAGATATGTTCATTTTTCACCACCGATCGCACCGCCCAAACGTTCGAAGGTGAAAAACCCATTTTGCATCCTGCCTCGAATCGGATTCGAACTCGGTACCTCCCGCTCCAACTGCCGCTTTAACCACTGCGCCACTTGGGCGGTTCCCTGGTGCCATACTTTGTGGAAAGCTTGCGCTACATCAAGGAATATGGTATATTACTCGATTACATCAGTAATTCGATATACTTGTTCTATCGTATAATGTTTTTCCCTAAATCCAAACTGATGTGTGGGGATGAGATTCCTTTCTTCGATAATTGGTTTTAATCTTTTAAGAAGAACCTTTTTAAATAGTTTCGATAATGTTGGTAGCAAAGAAATTGGCCTATATGAAGCTTTATCATTCGGAGGTTTGTTCGGCTTAAGTATCATAATTACTTCTGCAACTTTCCATTGTCTTGGTACATATCTTAGTCGAAATGCTGCATTAATTATATGCACTAGTTTCCTCAATGCTTTCTCTGGTAACGCTTTTACTATCTGGCCCGTTATAAGATCATACCCTGGAGCCTTATGCGCATTCAGATTATTCTTGATTTCCCAATTAATTTCTTTCAATGTTACAGGTGTAATTTTTATTTCATCCTGTTTATATATTGAAGTAATATTTTCCTTTCGGTAATATTTTCCTCTTGTTTGGGGTAAGGCTGGAATGTTTCTTCAAGGTGATTGGCAAACAAATCTGCTTTTTGTTTAGCATTTCGAGCCCAATTTTCTTTATTTTTAATTGGAGGAACCTGGAGTTTGGGCCTTTTAAGGTTTTTAGTTGCTTTCCATAATGAATAATCAGTACCTTTTTGCCCAGTTAGAGAGGATAGATATTTATTAACTGATTGATTTTTAATGTCTTTTAATAGGTATTTTAATTTGTTACACAAATGGTTAAATACCTTCTTATTTTCCGGATTTCGATATTTTTGCCAATTCTTTCGTGCTTTTCTTTTATTTTTAAGAAGTTCTCTCACTTCTTCTGGATAGTTAACTTTGCGTATCATTTCCTGACTATAATTTGGAGTACTTTCCCACGCAGCACTTTGGATATCATGGATGAGCTTATCTAGTTCGTCTTCTATTTGGACTGGTCCCTGTATTGGGTTCTGCAGACTTATTCTTTTTGTTAGCTGTGTTTGGAAGAAGTCCCAATTAGTTTTGTAGTTTGTAAATTTCGTATTACTCTCTTTCATAATGATTGTTTGGCTAAGTATCATAATAACTGGTGAATGATCTGATGAAAGACTTTCACTGTTCTCTATATGGATATAATTATCTGAAATCCCTCTTATAATAAAGAAGTCTATAAGATCTGGAGTCTTGCTGATATCCGTAGGCCAATAAGTTGGTTCACTGCCTGAGTGAAACTCGCATTTTAGCTGTTTGCCTGCTGCAAACAGTTCTTTTCCTTTAACAGTCGTTAGCCGTGATCCCTAATAGGTATTTTTTGCGTTATAATCACCTCCAATTAAAAAGACACTTCCTAGTGTTTTAAATAGATCAGTATACTCTATTTGTTTCAGATTGTATCTTGGGGGCAATATATTGCTGAGATACTGCAGGTTCTTGTATTGTTTAATTGTATTTTGATTGTTGTGACTTGCATGGAGAACTTTTCGACTTTAAGTTCTTCGTTATGTTTTATATGATCTTTTATGAGGATAGCTGATCCACCTCTAGCTTTGTTCTCTGGATGTAATGCATGGTAACAGTTATATCCTTTTATTTTACAGAATGAAGTTTTGGTGAAGTGGGTTTCTGATATAAGACATATATCTATATTATGCATGTTTAAGAATATATCTAGTTCCTGTATGTGGTGCAATAGCCCATTTGCATTCCAGGTTACAATGCGTAATGTTTTATTCATTTCTTTTGTTTATAATTTGATTTTATATAATTTATATTGTCAATCAGTCGATCAAGGGTTCCGTCTACTCTTTTATTGAAATTAGTTTGTGATTTCATTTCTTCTAGTACAGACTTCGTTCCTGCGTAGTAAGTCTTTCGTTGATGTTCTCTATGTTTTTCAGTATATCGTGTAGAACGAGCTCCACTTTAGACTGTTTCTGCAATGTCTGCTGGACTATCTGTGCATAAGTAACGTTTTCGATTACTCGCTCTCTTTGCATGTTAGGAATTGGCGGTTTTGGTTCCGTGTTTTTTTTTATAGGTTGTATATTTCTTATTGTATCCGGTTTGCGTGATTTATCTCTCATTTTTTGTAGTTCTACTGCAACTTGACACCCTTTGTATTTTGCTGGATGCTGGCCTTTACAATTGATACATTTCCTGCATGTTTTCCTGCACATTTAACACACCTTGGTTCACGGTGACAGTACTTTTGTGTATGATTATAATCTTGGCAGTTTTTACATTGAGGTATTAGTCGAGTACCCTTTCTCGGTGTTTCTATTTTACCCCTGAGGTTGAGGAGAGCCTTAATATTATAAATATTTTCTATTTGTTCTTTGTTGTCGAAGGTTAGCATGAAAAGTGGGAGACCTCTTCTCGTGATTTCAGCATTCTCGTCTCTGTTTTCTCGTCTCTCTTTTCTGATAATGTTGCCTGCATCGATTATTTTTAGACCTTTGTTTTGCAGGTCCTCAATAATTTCATCTTTTGAACAAGTTGGATGGAGACCTCTTGCCATTACTTTAATTGATCGATCGTTTTTATCTTCGTAGGTATACCACTGGTGACCATCAGCATTTAATTTGTTGGCTAGAGTTTTGTAGTCTTCGGCCTCTGTTGTGTTTATTTTCCAGATGTTATTACTTAGTGATATTAGTTTGTAGTCATTTCTTACTACTTCTTTCATCAGTTTCTGAATACTGCCGTGATTTGCTATGCCTAGAATGTTGATCGGGGGTGGAACCTGTTTCTTTTTTTCTGGGTCACACACTTTTTGGGCAGTAATTGCATTGGCGCTTTTGATATGCGTTTGAATTGGCTCAATTTCTGGTGACAATTCAGCTTTTCTCTTGCTTAAGTTTGTTTCTTTTCTTGGTTTCTTATTTGCTCTCTTGGATTTCTGTAGTATCCAGTTGGTTTCTCTTTCAAGCTCGTCTTCATCAGTGTGATAATCGGCTTGATCTGAGGCGAGTACTTGGTTGCTCACTAATGTTGAGTTTCCTGCGTTGTTATTTGTATTTATTGTTTCTTTTAGCATTATGTTTTCTTTCTTTAGAACGGCAACTTCATTGCTCAGCTGCGCGATTAATTTTTCCATTTGGTGAAATTTATTTTCTATCTCCGCGTTGTTTATAATATCTTTTTGAGCACTGGAGGTGGCTTCAGTAGTTGACCTCAGTAATTCACATCACATTGTGGTGATCTCCGGCGGTGGAGTTGTTGGTGGTGTTCTAAGAAGTGCATTACTTCTTCCATCAAAGGGCCATTCATTTGACTTTTTTCCATACCCACCCAAAATTTATGTCATTATCATTTTATAATGTACGCCACTACACTTTTAAAATGATATGCACACAACAATTAAGTTTTTGATTAGCACTGCAATTTTTTTTTTTTTTTTTTAATAAAACACTACACTTTTTAATCAAAATAAAATTCTTGTGAAATTTGAGTCAGAATGACGACTTTACACTTTTAATTATAATTATTTAACTATAGTGTTCGAGAAATACGTCTGCTCGTATTGAATGCTCATCTATGCTTGGGTAAAGTGAAAAAAAAAAAAAAAAATCGCTTACCATTTTTTTTTGGGTAAAGTGAAAAAAAAATCGCTTACCAAATTAATACCGCAGACGTGAAAACTAACTGATTTTGCAAACACCAATTTATCTATGTTTATAATGAGCAAAGCGAACGTTGGTATATTTTTGACATTTTAAATTAGATAGCACTACAAATGATGTCTTCGTATTTTTCATGTAATATACGTTTTATGTAATTTACGCTGTTTTTACATAGTTTACAT
Organism: Tipula lateralis; assembly: GCA_963932295.1. Lineage (NCBI taxonomy): Eukaryota > Metazoa > Arthropoda > Insecta > Diptera > Tipulidae > Tipula > Tipula lateralis. The sequence continues at coordinate 116,250,469 of OZ010736.1, forward strand.
AAAAAAAGTTAAAAAATATTTTTTACAAGTAAAATCCCAACAGTGGTTTCATTTCCCTTTATTCCTTGAAGAACAACAAGTTGCAGCCAACACTGTTTTATACCTGTGGTAAGACAATCTTATATATATAATATATTTTGCCGTTCATGTCTTTTTATACTTCGAACTTCCTTTTATGTCAGTAATTTTTTTTTGCAATCCGGTTGACAATTTCTCTTTTAACATAATTTATGGCATCGCAGCCTTATCTGCATCGTTTAGAAATGGTTCAAGAAATAATCGTTTTGGCATTTGTTATCCCTTCTTCTGTATCCTCTGCATTTGGTGCCACTGTATTGTAGTCGTAGTAGTCTGGGTGTTTTCTTTCAAGAAAGCTTATTGCATCCTTCCTTGAATAAACCTTGGTCACTATTTTTTAACTCTAGTAGTTTCCCTTTATCTCAATCCCAGCATTCCTACGATACGAGTATTGAACGAACACACGTCTTAAATTTTGAAAACTTCATCAGTCACAGAAGCTAAAATACTCGTATCATACATGACATACTAAACTAATTAAATTTCAAAACAGAACAAAACTATCTGCTTGTACTGTTTTGTTTTCAGCACAACCATAAAAACAATTTTCATCTGTTTTATAGCAACAACAAAAAAAAAAGACATCAACTACTGTGATTGAGAAAAATGTTTTCCCACTCAAAACTTATACACAATACAGTAGTTAAATCCGTAAAATATGGCGCAAAATAAAGTATAAATTCTCATTATATTTTCACAATTTTCCATCATATCACTTTGACTAAACACATTTTCATTTACCCCAAAAATTTGTTGTTGAATGTACACACATATATACAATATACATGACTGTGTGTGTGTGTTGACAAAATCAACATTAATAGTCGTTTAAAAAACATTTTTTTTTTTGGTTAAAATGAGGAAAAATAAAATTTTCTATGGTTTTGGGTGTTTGATGGGAAAATAATAAAAAGAAGAAAATCAATAATAATAATAATAGACAAGAAAACCTAGAAAAACCCTATACACACACTTTAATATTTATACAGAGTTATATGCGGGTGTTAAAAGAAAATTTATTGAAATAAATTAATAAAAGAAAATTTCGTCGATAAAATTGGTGGTGAGATAGGTGTGCATGTGTGTGTATGTATGTGTTTGTGTGTTTATATGACCATTATAGCAATGTAAATAATTGTCGATGTATTATAGTAGATTGGAAAACTATATTTTATGCCTATACCTACATACGCGGAAAACTTAAAATCTTTCTTTATGTTATGAAGTCTTAATTAGTTTACAAGGTAATCAGAATAATAATTATTTATTTGTGTTTGTTGGGATGAGATACGCATACTCGTACATGTTAATATATACTCCTTATAAGCGTTGTGGGTTGACATGCTATATACGTTTCTAGGTAGACTTTGTCGATGTGTGGAATAATACGAGTAAATCGTTAGAACGGATTTGTGAGAGTATATAACGTATCATAGGATCTAAGCTATAGGTAAGTTTAACGAATGTGTGATTTATATTTTTAATAATCTATGATGAGTGATCGGGTCATATACGTGATCATTCAGTTTCCAATAGTTTTAGTTTTAAATCGCTGATCCTATAGCATCGATTTCTGATTTCCAACCATCGCGGAGAAATACCAGTTTGTTTGGAAAATTTGACATCATAAATCTGAATAAAACTAATGTGACTGCCAGTGTACTTAGCTGGAGTATGTTAGATCTTCTTTATGAATACAACATTGTTATAGAGAACTTCATAGAGAGTTTGAGTATTTGTACCAGTCTCGCGTCTTTGATCAAAACTAACTCCATTTAAGTGCCATCCTTCAACACAATTTGAACATCCTTAACCATTTGAAGACCAAATATACGTAGAAAGTGCTGCGTTTATTATAACCAAGAGGTACTTTAACTTGTTAGAGCCCTTACTAACCAGTTCCAATTTTGGACTTTTCGTAGCCTCAAAGGAATAAGTCTAAAGATATGATGTCACATTATCTAGGTGTCCATTTCAATGGGCCGAAGCATGAATTCAACTGTTAATTTAACAACGTAGTGTTCTCGCAATGAAGCCATGGTTCTACGGGCTGTGGCGCCACTAGCGCTGTTTTCTTGGAACCAAATGTCTTCGAGAGCACGGACCTAAATTTCAATCGATGATTGCACCAGCTTATATAAACCAAACCAAACCGTTGTTTTGTCTAGATGTAATGTTACCTCTTGAACCTTTTCGTGATGCTCTTCAGACCAAATTAGAAAAATGTACGTACTAACGTAGACGTTGTCATACAATATTTGACCAGAATCTTTAATCGTTGTACCAGTTGAATGGTTTCATAATGAGGCTATAATCACAAAATTGAGGTTTTATACGTATAGATAAACGAATATCAGAGATGGTTCAGCAAAAGTTTGCTTTCCTTTTCGGTAATAAGAAGAGTAAGCCCTCAAGTTCATCAAATTAGGAAGTTTGTTTGTGTGTTTTTATCTCTACAATCTGTTTCGGGGCTCAAGGTACTTCCAACTCTTTTGCAATTCGCTTATTTACGTCCTTACCTTACGCCATTACAACTAAATCGAGGACGTACGGCTATAGGTCCGATTTAACTAGAACCAGCTGCACATTACATAGCTCCATAACAGCTTATAGTACTAGCAGGAAAGATGGGTTGGTCCATGAGTTTTGCACTCCAATAGGGGGTCATCGAACCCGATACTTTCCACTCCAACTACCGCAGCTTTAACTACTGCACTACCTGGGTGGTGATTAGGAAGTAACAAAGTTAGATTAAGCTGAAATCCTATTCATTCATGAATCTAGTAATCGCTACTCATTCGGCTGTCAGGAAATCGAGTTCATCTGGTTGCAGTACTGGTAAGACAGGGACTTACAGGAAGTGGAAAGGAAATCCAAAAGCCTACTATTATAAGTAGTGATTTCAAATGTCAACCTATAGTTAATTACCAACAATTGTTTTTCTTTTTACTTATAATGCTATAACAATAAATGAAAATGAAGATAGAGGTTATATACTTCAGAACTTAAGAAACTGAATGGATTCGAGCTAAAAATCATAAAAAGAAAAGGAAATGGAATAGTATTCCTACTCCAACTGAATACATTTGATGAACGACTACAAAAACTAGAGAAGAGATTACTAAGCAGAAAAATAGTTAACTGGTTTAAAATATTGAGCTGGAATGGCAATGGACTCTGCAAAAAAAACAAGATTTGACGATAGTCCTGGATACAAAAAAATCGATTTATAGCTTATATCAGAAAAAAGAGTTTTCTAGACACTCAATTGTAAAATCAAACTATCGATGTTAAAGGAGCTAGTGCTGTTGTAATTATAGAAGCAATCTTCATCATTTCGTGGAATAAAATACGAAACTTAAAATTCAAGTAAAGGTTACAATTTATTTTGGAATATGTGTTGTCCATCCAAACACAAACTGTAAGAAAAGGACTTTTCGTTTTTCTAGTAAACTATTATAAAACACCAATTTATAATCGGAGGAGACTTTACTCTCTGATGTGCTTAAGTAACCTCAACTAAACACCAAGACCTCATATGGCTACAAAGAATTATCAATTGGATAACCGACCTTTTGGTTCGTCGATCCAAACAAATTATCAGATCTAATTGATTTTTTCATAACTCGGAACCTATCTGTAAATTATATATAACTACGCGAATATTACGGCTTAAACTCTGTTCTAACTAAAGTGAAAACACCACCCAGAAAGAAGGAAACCAAATTTAAGTCAATAAACATACTTATTGGGAATGTTTTAGACAATCTTTAGACGAAACTCGGCCTAATGGCTCCACTAAAAACTGAAGAGTAACTAGAAACACCAATACATAAACTCGGATTTAATATACAGTAGTTCGCTTGGGAAACTATCTTTCCTAGAATATTGGAAGAAACAAAAGCTGCTCCAGATAAAATTAACTTAAACCACCTCTCTCAATTAGTAGGGAGTGAAATCAAAGAATTAAAAGTTGAATTAAACTTCCTCAGAAAATTAACATAATATAATAGAAGAAAAGCAACCAATCAAATTTAACGGCCAACAATGGAAACTAATTGACTAGCTTGTAAAAAATTTGAATTACATATTGACCAATCATATTGACACTACATAGATTATTATTATTATTAAAGTTGGTTGAAACCCAATAAGGTTCTGCACTCAATGCCACAAAGGACCCATGGTGCAAACCTAGGATTTCATCAAAGCGCACAGACGAGTTCTGCAACCTGAGCAAATCAGGGCAGAGAAGACAGTAGATTTACAGGAATATTACTGCAGCTAAACACAAGAGATCTCATGCGGTCTAAAGCTAGACAACTGCTGATGAAGTGTAAACTATCATCAACATCTTCCAGACATTCGTCACATATGGCATCACTGGCAAGTCCCATGCGATGAAGGTGACTTTTGAAACGGCCATGGCCAGTAAGTATAGAGACTAAAATTTCCTTAAAGGGGTCCTTCTTCAATGAAAAAACTTAATTTGTCAGGTTAGAGTTAATCCCACTGACAAAGTATTTCGCCTTACGACAAGTAGCGGTAGTTGACCACGTCCGCTTAAGATTCGATAGGGTTACTGTTTTAATTGTTTTTTTCACTTTATAAATAAGTAAAGGCGCAGCTGGTTCAGGACCTACGAAATGTAGGCGAGAACCATTTTTAGCCAAATAGTCTGAAATTTCGTTGCCTTCAACGTCACAATGGGCAGGAATCCACATGACCGTTACCTTGTTGTTACGACCAAAGAGATTCAGACATTTTTTACAATCCAGTACCAGTTTAGAGCTGGTTGGAGGGTTGTTCAAGGAGTTAAGGACAGTTTTACTATCCGTACAAAATATAATCTCTTTGTCGTCGGCAACGAGATTAAAAGCTGTCATCACACAGTGAGTAATCGCAATTGCGAAGGACAGTAGTAACCAAAGCCCGTACCCTGTTCAGTGACAGAGCCATCTGAAAAGAATACAAGCGATTCGGATATCTGTTTGAGAAAATCTGGTGAGAACCACATATCCCTGGATGGATGAAACACCTTAAATAATCTATGGAAGTTAAAAAAAAGGCAGAAGCCTATCATTAACCATGTCAAGTTCTGGCATAGCCAGTTTAAGAATGATTTATGGCCTGAAATAGTGCCGAGAGCATTTCTCGCCCCAACACTCCTCAAGTGAAAGGCAGCCGAACAAACTGTATCTAAAATGAAGGATTGTAACTGGGATAGGGAGAGATTGAGCGGAGTTGGAGCCATGGCTCCAGTTACAGCCCGACAAGCGAAGTTTTGCAAACAATTCAGTTTAACAATTGAAGATTTAACTTTAACCACTGGCCACCGAACAACAGATGCATAAGTTAGCATTGGGAGAACCAGGGATAATCTCCAAAAATTTCCAAAAGCTCTACGACATTGCTAAAACTAACAGTGGCTTTTTGTAGTTTAAAGTCCAGATCATACTTCCAAGAAAGTTTGTTACCCAGAAAAATTCCAAGGTTTATGACGTAGGCTGAGCTATTAACCTTACAATCGAAAGGTGATGGTACAGAAAAAGCTGCGGTGTTCCTACGCCTTGTAAATATAACCAAGTCGATCTTAGATGGGTTCACATGTAAACCCTTATCTAGACATTCTATAATGAGAACATAAGACATTCAGGTGCTTGTCTGAACTGTCAGAACCAGATCATCAGCACAACTTTCGGTGACAAAACCGGAATCACGAAGATTAACAAGAAGTTCGTCATTGACCAGAAGCCACAGCAGGGGTGAAAGCACACGTCCCTGTGGGTATCCTCTGGAAGCCTTGACTGAAATAAAGGTATCCTCAACCTCGTATATTGCAATGCGAGATACAAGCATACATTTAATCCAGCTGATAATGTAGGGTTCGATACCAAATTTAGTATACATACATTCGTAATCGAGACGAAGTATTATCAAACGCTCCTGCAATATCCAGAAAAGTGCCCAAAAGAAACTCGTTGTTGTGCATAGATCTCTCAATCCTAGTTATGAGTTCATGTAAGGCAGTCTCACAGGATTTGCTAACTCTATAAGCATGTTGCATGTTACTGAGTGGAGCGGTAACTAAATGTTGGTCCCTAATGAACCTATCAACAATCCTTTTTTAAGGATTGATGAAGATTGATGACAGACAAATAGGCCAAAACGAGTTGGGGTCGGTGTATCCGACTTGCCAATTTTAGGAATAAAAATTACTTTACTTCTGCTCCAAGATTGTGGAACACAGCTAAAAGCGATACATACCTGGAAAAAATGTAGTAAATGTTCCTTAATGAGAGTTATTCCATGCTGAACTACAGCAAGAAATACACTACATAGATAATAACTGAAGAATCTTTACCAGAAAGTGAAGAAAATAAAATTCGTGGAATTCAAAATGTATAAACCTAAAACTGCTCCTGGTTATAATCTTAGTTCCACCTAAGTCATGAAAGACTTTCCAGGCAAGATATTAGTAAGGCTTACTAATCTTATCAATGCAAGCTTTAAGAGTCAATTTTATATCAGCTTGTGAAAAGTTGAATAATTCCAAAAGACCTGGCAAATTGCCTGACAGTGCCTAAACTCTTTGAGAAGTTATATTGCTTAAACAACCAATTATCGTGACTAGATTATTGAATCCGAAATCATCGGTTCGGGTTCTGTAACCAACCCTCAAGTAGGATCGAATGCACTAAATATCCAAACGTTACATACCATACTGGAATCATACTTGAAAAGTAGATTCTTCAGAACAAAATTAGATGAAATCTCCTTGAAATTGAAAAGAAAACTGAAATCTTGGAATTGAAACTTCTGCTTTGAATTATCTGAGGGTTGCGTTTTAAAAGCGTCCCATAACTAATGATCTCTGATAACTAGAAAATATTGTTGTGACGTTTGTTGAGAATACGTCAATCTTAGTTATCGCAAAAACCTACGAAAAATGAAAGTGAAAGCCTGTCTTAGTCCTACTTCGAGTTGTTGCTTGTATCTTGTATTCCATTCGTATATATACGTTCAGTCAGTGTGGATTACTAGTGAATTACAAGAACTTAACTCGAAATATCCATCTTTATTAGTTGCGCGTGGCGTGAGCTAATTTGCGATTTATTTGAATTGCTCTGAACGCCACAAACTATTATTCAGTACATAATTTGTATGGGAGATCAGTATGGAATAAGGTGCACTAGGTATAAGGACATATATAGTGACCTTCAATTATATTGCCTCTTCAATGATATTCTGTAAAATGGCCTAAAGCATACAAAAGCATAGAAAGCGTACATTCCAATGGTTGCATTTTGCCTAATTCAGCGATGAGTGGTATTTGAACAATTATGGTCATGATTATTCCACAATTTTTCCGGAAAAAAAGAGAAGATTACGGAAGAAATCTTATCAAACTTCTTGGGGCACATCGGTTAAAAAGTCCAGCGTATAAGCCAAAGGCTCATGATACATATCATCGAATCAATCAATAGCTTAATTTGTGGAATATTTGGGGGAAATTTCACGGATGCCAATCAATATTCATTTGTTTGTCTCACCAACGTCGGTCTGTCTAAGTGTTTCTATCTTTGCAATCTGTTTTCGGCTCAATGCTCTTCTAACTCTTTCACGCTTGTTTACGTCCTACTTTACGTCATTACATAGCCAAATCGAGAACGTATGCACACTACCGTCCAGCCTATAGTACTGACATGGAACATGGGTTGGCCCATGTTTCTGCACTCCAACATGGAGGTCACACATCGATCATAATCTGACGATGAAAAATCGTAGCCGGCCACAATCATGATTTTAACCCGGTACCACCGCACCATTTGAACAAGGATATCATTTGTTGTATCTTTAACCAACAGGTCTTAGGTCTTATCTAAGTACTTGCCACACTTTCAATCATAACTAAGATAATGTTTTTAATGCAGTTAGAATAGTGTTACATTTTCTTGTATTGATTAAATGCCGCGACATTTGACTATGAGATTTGACGATTGGAAAAGGTGAAGAGACCACTCAAAAATGGGAATACTTTTTAAAGAGTTGAAAAAACCATACAACAATGATCGTAGTGAAAAGCTTTAAGAGTATCATTTTGTACCTTATTACTAACAGCAGTTGATTTAATCGGTGATCAGCATACACCCGGTACAATCACTTCAATGAATTAGCCAACAAGTTTACACTTGTTTTAGGTCAAAAACAGTTGACGATTAGTGTGAGGCATGTAAAGAAAGGGTGTCCAATTTGCACACACTTGCAGCCGTATCTCACTAATAACGAATGCGTGTTCTAAGTGTTCAATCTTTTTAGGCATTCTCACGGAGAATTGTTCCTGAATAATCAAATGTTTCAAATGAAAATTCGGGGGGGGAGGTTGGGGAGGTGTTAGGGGGAAGAAGAAGAATAAACTTTTTTGCACTTCTTGTGCTCCTGTTCTTCATACTCTTCCCATAACTGCAGTGCTTTGGATCACAATTCCTACTTGAGGATCAACTGATGAACTTGAGGATACCATATAACTTGGACTTCAATAGCAGAATAAACAAATTTCGGGACTGAAAGTGAAAGGCTGGGAGGTAATGTCACAATGGGCCAACACATAACAAATGAACTTACATATCCCCAAAGAAAAAAATCGAATGGAGTTAGAAATCATGTCCCTATACTTCAACTTCACCGTTGACTGTAACATTCCTTGATTTTTTCTGAATATAATGGTGGTTTGGCAGAGGCTTGTGAACTATCTACATACTCAAAATCATCTTCATCGTTGAGTAAAATTTTGTTTGAAAAATCAAGATCAATATCTTTTAGCAGAATTGATGGCGTGTGCGATGGTCGGATGGCCTTAATAACTGCATAGGTTCGAAAAAATTTCAGAAAGTGGATGGCCAAACCGCTAGTTGCTGAGAACGAGGTCGAATTGATTGATTTTGGTCATTCTCAATGTTACGCTGTACAGTGGCTATTGAGTGTTCGGTACGCGCTGTTTGGCGTGTTACTGGATGCGTATTATCATTTAGAAAACGATTCATAGATAACCGAACTGACTAACGATTATGACGTAATGAACCGAACCTGTCATATAAAATTTCATCAATTTGCAAGCTCTGGAGTTAGTCTATTCACTATGAAATGGAAAATCAAACAAATAACGAAGTTAATATCAGCTGTCAAATCGGTTGTCATACAAAAACGGATTGAGGCCTTTAAATGTGTCTACCTATAAAACCCCTTTAGTTAAACTGGATAACCCTGATTATTTTGTTATTTTCTTGAGTTCAATAATTTCGTCCTATGCTCGTTGCATCTGTATAAATCCCCATCTCGATAACCATTAAGAGTTTCCTCCGAATAATTATCAAACTATCGCAACTACACCCACTACAAATTACTATTTACTGTCTGTATCTTGAAAATCCGGAAATGAACCTCGTATACGCTTTGACCACCAAAACTTTTCAAATGACAATGAACACCTCACACTTATTCCCAAATTTACTCGTGAAACGTACATAATGTGAAATGGGTTCTTGTATTGTTCATCGTTGTTGTGGTTTTTAATTATTTTCCACATAATAACCAAAAGCTCTTTTCAATTATATACAATTGACCAGAACTATTTTCCCAAGAATAAAACCATTTCGTTTATGTACCTAATTAAGGGTTATATGATACGAAAATATTTGTATACCCTTTAAAAGAGGATACCATCTCACATCGAGATACCTTTTTGCCAGTGTGTGGACATACGATTATTTTCGATCCATGATAGTATATTTGTTTATAGGGCACACACACTCGAATTACGAGATACTTGGGTATACGACTATATACCTATGTTATGTTGTATGTACTCATTTGTTTGTTGGCTTCCTCCACAACCTTCACCATCAACCGTATAGCATAGCGGCAGAAGAATAACAACAAAATTCCAAATTTTTTTTTATGTAATTTGAGTTAAGTATTTTTGTGTTCTTATATACACTTGGGTGCAAAAAAACTCCTATTTCAATACCTACCCAGTGGTACATTTTTATACTTGAACCATGTCTAATGCATACAGCAGGCTTTCGAATTAAATTCTAAAAATAATTCAACAAAATCGATACAATAGTATTCCATGAAATATCTCACTCGGAATCAACCGCAGAGTAAAGAAATACACCAGAGGTAGCGCCACAAGTGGTTGCAATAATTTGTGGGGCAGCACCAAAGTTAATTGACTTAACAACTAAATTTGAGCTGATTCTCCGTTCGTCGAGTGTGGCAGAGATATCAGGAAACTAGTGGTTTCGTTGCGAAATCGTCGTATGAATGCGGTTCAACTGGGAGGGCGGCACTCGGTGGACAGATATTGGATAGCACAAGAATGGAGAAGAGTTCTGTTCTCTGTCGAGTACAGGATGTGATTATATATGTCACCGATGGACGTTGAAGAGTATACGGAAGATAAGAAGAGAGATATGCTCAATGTTGCATGAATGAACGTGTCTCGTATGGCGGTGGATCGTGCATGTTCTGCGGAGGCATATCAGGAGAGGTTCGTTTTTGACGTAAATATATTATTCGAATTATCACTGCATCACACCTTTGAACGTGTATGGTTGGATAAGATGCTTGTAGATTACATCGCCCGTACTTTCGTATGGTACTACATACGAGGGTTGCCTTTTATATTTCGGGATTTGGCAACCCTGGTGTTGCAATATGTCAACTGACAGCTCTATCGTAAAGTTAGAAGTTTTTGAGGTTATACGTACTCAGAACGTTTTGACATACGAGCGCTATTTGTGTTGTTTTCGAGCATTTCTTTCGACCAATCGACACGAGACTTTTTTGGCTATTGACAAATTGTGTGTGATCCAACGCGAACCAATTTTTTTGACAGTTAAATGTTCATGCAATATTGAGTGTATGCTGGTCCCACTAATGCCTAAGGTTGTCTCTATCTCACGATAGGTCACATGACGATCTTGCAATATCAGTTCGCGCACAGCATCAATGTTTTTCGGAACAACAACTGATTTTGAGTGAACTCCGACCACGATTGAATTCACCATACGATCGATAAACACTGGTCCTTGATGGAGCTTCATCGTCAAAAGTTGAATTAAGTTCATTCATGCACTGCTGCTGAGTTAATCCACGTCGAAAGTTGTAAAAAATAATCGCACGAAAATGTTCACGATTTAATTCCATTCTTGGGGGCAGATGAATCTTTTAATTTACTGTAAACAACATAACTGTAAACAACTCTGAGTACGTATAACCTCAAAAACTTCTAACTTTAGGATAGAGCTGTTAGTTGACACATTGCATCACCAGGGTTGCCAAAACCCGAAATATAAACGGCAACCTATGTATATCCATTGATTCGACTGGTGATGCTTTATCTAATAGTTGGTTGCATTCATAGTCACTGCGGCCATAGTATTGAGGGTTTTGTTTCGTTGTAATATGGCTAATTCGCATAACCCATGACTGTATAATGTGCTCCTAATTGGGGAAATTTCACATAGGAATTGAGTTTGTCTAAATATTTGGCAGCGGCTTACGTCATCTCTTGTCAATGTTGTGAAATGTTCTCTATGGTTATCTATGGCGAGATATTCGAGTGGCCCACTTACGTTCGGTATTCTTGAAGTTGTGTCATTTCTTCTCGTAGTTGGTCATGCCTCCTTATCAAGTTGTTTCACCATTTTGACGGTTCATGATTCTTTAGCAAAGACAATAGTTCGTGCTCATTGTTATTTAGTCTCTCAAACCGAGCTTTTTATTAATTGGCTTCACGTTCAGTGAGAATTCCAAACATATGTCCAGTATGATCCCGGTTGAATCTCCAAGGCCTCGTTTATTGCGTTGTTTTTCCTTGTTACTGCCGAGTAGCAATTCATTATCAGCAGCCAGATTCCTGAATTTCCAATTTAGATGTTCTAGAATGTTGTAAGGAAAACCGGATGGCTCATTTTAGCGGCTGGTATTTCATCCCAATAGCTGCTTATGTTGTATTGAATTGCCAGAGTGCACTCCATAGCAATAATTTCTAACTTACCTAATTTTTCAAAATAAATACCTGTAGATTGGTTAAATGATTTAATCTCAATGTAACTGCTGTCCACATAGGCAGCACACTGAGAGAATAGCTATTGCTAGGTGATTCATCTGGTCTGTGGGTTTTGACTCTACGGTGATGTTGTTGTCTAGGCAATCTTTCCCGGCATTGGTGTCAAGAACTCGTCCTAGTTTCCATCTTGTAGCAGGTAGTTAGTCGTCTTTTAATTTACTAATACCAGATCATTTGTTGCTAAATTTGGCTGCGGGTGATTTTTTATCAACAAGGCCTTGTATTACTATTCCAACAGCAGAGGTCCAATTTGGCATAGTAATACAGGGCCTTCTTGCTTAGTCATAAGGGTTTGTGTTGTTCCCTGGTTGTTTGACGCCTTGACATTACCATGCAGAGAATATGATTATGGCCTTGACATACAATTCAGCGTATTGTGGATGTGCATGTATTTTTGGGATGTTGAGTTAAACAGCGAACACCGGTGTTTCTTTCGCTATGACCAATTTGTTTCTGTCTCGTGTTGGCATCAGCTTAAATTGACTGTAGTTCTGCAATTGATGCTCTTCTTGACATCCTTTTACTAGACATTGGTTACTGACAGTTGTGGCATATGCACGTTTTGGGGGTGACATTGGCTCTGGTGGAGTGTTTGTCTTCTTCGTGCGATTAACAAATTATTGAAATCACTTTTCCAGAAAATTTAAAAATACCGTTATTTGTTAAATTTCTCTCGGTTTTTTTTACCGGTGTTTTTTGTAGAGGTTAGTAGATTAAGGATCTAGGTTTTTGCCTAGATTGAACATTACTAGTGATTTGTAGGGAGGATCAATATTTAGCTTGCTTTCAGTTATACTCGTATAGTGCGGCACTTGCACTCCATTGAGGTATAAGCGTAGATTGTTATTTTTGTGTCGAAGTGTAAATATCTGAAACGACGAGCTTATGTTCTCGCCGTTCCATTCAAGGGTTGTAACCCAAAGTAGTATAAACATACAGACAAAAGTTTTTTTTTGTAATGAATGTACTATTTTCTTTTTTTTACTAAGCTGTTTTGCTAAGTTGTATACTAATACTAATGACCAGTTGGCGCGAAATGGTTTGGTTGGTGGGTGGTGATCGAACAATACATGAAAACGGATATTTTTTTTTTGGCGTGGATGAATCTGGTTGGTGGAGTGCAAATAAAACCACTTTGTTGTGTTCGGTAAATAATTTTTTTTTATGATCGAGTCAGTCGAATTTGAAGTGTAGAGGAGGATAAAACGAAAAATAAGCATAATTAGATAGAAAGTCTATTGAAAACGCGATTATTACAAAGATACATTTTTTTTTTGTGAATTGTTATAAATTTTATATTTTTTTTTGGTACGAACAAAAAAAAAAAATGGACTGTTCATATGTAATATTAAGTTTAAGATATTAAGTTTAAAGATTATATATACTAAGTGTAAGTGCAAGTATATCTAATGAATACAAACTATAAATATAATCTGGAAAAGTGTATTCCAGAAACATGAAAATGGACGATAGTGTTCCCATAAATAATTGTAATAACGTGGACCGCACTTATACCGAACCGGAGAATTAGTGCTGATAATAGTATATATATAAAAATAAAAGTTATAATAATAAAAGTTATAATAATAAAAGTTACAATAATAATAGTAATAATAATAATAGTAATAATAATAATAGTTATAATAATAATAATAGTAATAATAATACTAGTTTCAATTATATGGATTATCCAAGAGTGATTACCTCGATAAATGGAAACGGATCCGCAACGACATCTTGTATACATACGTAATTTTATTAGTTTTAATTAATTTTAATTATTTTTTTTTCTTATTACTTTTTTTTTTTAATCTATTTTATTTTTTTTTTGGTGGTGGGTTGAATTTTTTTTTGTACTAAAATAAAATAGAATTATTCTTCTTAGAGCAAACCTATCTTTATTTTCATATTTTCTGTCCAAATATTCTAAATTGCGTTGTCCTCTTCTTTACTTTTTTTTTATTTTCATTAATATTTTATTTTCATTGATAAACATTTTTGTTTTTTTTTGTTTTTTTTTGTGTGTGCACCAACCAGTGAAGTGAAATGAGTTAAGGAAAGGGTTATTGTGAGCTAGTGATGTGTTCAAGGTAGGTATAGGTACAAGGGTGAGTAAAGGAAACAAATGTAGTCGCATTTCCCGTCTGGTACATCGACATCCTGCGGTCCAACTAGATCCATGTCATGTTTCTGAAACACCCACGCATCCCCTGAGCTTTTGCCGGCAAAATGACCGCTCAGAAACATTAAAATGACCTGGATATCTGATAACTGATGTGATAATTGTAGTTACACTTCATTACTCAAGAAATGTCTGGTAACTCAAAATATCCTTTCGTTACAGTGGCGCCCAACGTGGGATATACGGATATCCTTTCGTTACAGTGGCGCCCAAACGGTTACAACCGACAACATACAATTAAGGCAATCCTTTTATTATCCAATCCTTTTCCTATTCCTCCGTTTACAATAAATATTTTTTTTTGATATTTTTATATTTTTTTTTTACTCAAAGATTAACATTTGTATCCCAGTATTTTGTTTTACTGTTTGAATTATATGTGAATCTTTGATCGGTTGAAGAAAATTTAGAATTATAAATTGCAAATTAACCATTTCTAATGTTCCTTCCCTCCCTTTGAAGTTTCTTTTGAATTCTATTCAAATTTTAAATATTTGAGCGATTTTATTCAAGTTTGATCGAGACAGATTGCTTCCGTATGTGTATGTTTGATTACATTCTGGCTCAATCATTAACTGTTTCAAATCCCTCTTTCGATTTCAATTATTACTATCTACATATCATCATTGCTTTTCGCGAATGTTAGCTTTGAAAGCAGTGACTTAGATAGTTAGAGAATTAACAATTGTGCATGATTTCCAGCGCGATGATCGCTGTATAGATACGCATAATTGTTTAGATTTTTTTTGGCTTAACATAAATATCTTATCCTTCCTTTCTTCTCTCCTTATCCTAAAGGCGACAATTTGTTTTCTTTACTCACGTACATTTGTTTTAGGTCTATAATGTAATATTATCTACCTTGAGCTCATCCTAGCTCGCTCTTATTATTTACTTATTTACTTATATAATTTTCTTCAATCAAATCTAGTAGTTGCATATTTATATTTAAATAAAAAAATAATACTCGTTCTAAATTTATACAATACATACGTTCATCACAAACCATTAACCATTTTGCCGATTAATTTTCTTCTGTCTACAAGTACACAATTATAGACATCCACTTACTATTTAGTAGCCACGAAAAATTATATTATTTTGCTTATATTTATTTTTTTTGCCCAGTATTCAATATTTAGTATTTAGTATATTATACTTAGTTATAAATCTTAGTAACCCAATTATTAGATTATCAGTGTGTCAAAATGGACGTTAGAGTATTAGAAACCGACGAATTAGAGGTAGAGTGTTTGGTTCGTGGACTTGTTAGTACTAATATCGATGCTCTCGGAATTCTTGAAAATATAATCAAAGACGAGGAAAACAGGTTAACGAGTATTCCAACAAAGATGCATCAGAGAGCTAGTCGCAGACCAGATCTCGAAATAAAAACATGTCGATCTAAATTATTAATTTTAAAAGATTCTATCACTCAGTTAAATCAACACACAGGCGACAAGTTAATCAATTTAGTTCATCAAATTAACTCTCGCTTGTTACATGTCTCACAGCGGTTGCAAAGGGTAACCTCTTCAGCTACTTATCGAGACACAGCCCAAAATACTATAGAAACCTGTAAACAATTACAATCGAGCTTGCAAATATACATGGATAATAATGAAAAATTGAACGAGTCAATCGAAGCTGCCAAAATGGTTGGTTTAGACGACAGTTCAGAGCAACAACCCGAAGATCCTAGTACTAATGACCCCGGTCCTTCCACGCGTCTTTTAGATAGAAGATCCACTTTAGAAGAATTACTTGATCAGGTTGAAGTAGGAAACCTAGGCAAAAATCAACAAATTGAAGCTCAAACCAAATTAACGGAGTCGGTTTTGGATAAGTTCAATTTGTTGTCTCAGCAAATACTTGTGTTAAATCAACGACAAGAGTTATTACAACTGCAACTCACAAGCGAAAGGGGTACGATTCCTCAGTCAGCGGTCCCTATCAAAACCATCGATTATTCGTTACAGCCAACGAAAGTACCATCAGTTGGAAACACACAATTTAGTGAAAGTTTTCCACGACATAACCCTGAAAGTTATCATCAGGAGACCCAATCAACCAGTATTACCAATTCAAATGTACCAAATACAATAGCCCATCATACAACGTACCCCGGCCGGCCTGTTTCAAACGAGACGTATGTTCCATCATCTATTCCCCAAGGCATGCACCCTTCATCTTCGAGAACGATACCTCAGAACTATTCAACTACGTATGTTTCAAGTGTTCCAATTCTACCAAATTCTATTTACACTACCCAAACACCTTCTTTGTATGTATCTCAGCCAACCCCCAATGTTACCACAAATCCAATTGTACCAGGTACTCGCATTTCACCTGAATATCGCAGTCTTTCCCGATGTGGATTGTCTTATGATGGTTCAACCTCCAGTGTACCAATAGACATGTTCGTCTTTCAATTAGAAACCTTGGCAAGCGCTTTTGCCTTGTCTGAAGGGAACTTGCTTACAGAAATGAGTGCAGTGTTGAAAGGGGTCGCGTTACAATGGTATTGGACGTGTAGACGTCATAACCCTTCAATATCCTGGGCGGAACTTAAAAATAAGTTCATGGAAAGATTCCAGGATAGACGTTCTGATTTCGAAATTCGACGGTTAATTGAAACTAGAAAACAGCTTCCTCGTGAGACCTTTGTGGAGTTTTATCATCAGGTTTGGAGTATGACTTTGCAATGCAAAAGTCCGTACCCAGAAGAAAAACTCATAGAAATCCTCACGCAAAACATGCGAGGAGGTCTTCAATACCAACTCACTGATCGACGTTTTTATTCAGTTAACGATCTAATTGCTAGTTGTACGGCATGGGAAGATACATGGAACCGACTCCGAATCGACCCAGAATCAATAATGAGTCATAGAAAAACAATTAATGAGATATACTTGAACGAACAAAACGAGCCGCCGACCCAATACGCTCGATATAATCACTCCTACGCCAGAGAACCTGAATTAGCAGCGTTTCAGAATACTCACGGTAGCCCAGCCAGATACAGTGCTTCAGGAGGTGTTGGGCAGTCAAATCTAAACCTTCCACGTCGGTCTCCTAATCGAGAAATCGTTTGTTTTAATTGTGACGAACATGGTCACACCTTCAATAATTGTCGATTTCCACCTAAGCAGTGGTTTTGTCATAAATGTGGTATGAAAGACACAGTCTACGCAAAGTGCCCGAAGTGTTCGGAAAACATCTCGAGGAGTCAGTGGCGGCCTGGGAACCACGAAACTCCAAAATTTATTGTACCCAGCATACCAAAGAAGACGATGGAAGCAGCCAGCAATACCGACCCGGAGCTCCGATTGTTAACCCGTCAACATCATTAGAATTTACTTCGAATAATAATAATATAATCCCTCGCACTTCTCCTTTATACAATTCATATACACCCATAACCCAATATACCTCCGCTTTCACTACCTCCAGTCGAAAACGTTATTATGGCTCACATCAGCGTAAACGAACACGACAATATTGGCAAAACCGTAAAAAAATGAAAGCTGCAATAGTTGATTCAATTATAATGACCAATTTAAAAGACCCAAGACCATATGCACAAGTTTTAATAAACAATGTTGAGTACAAGGGCTTGTTAGATAGTGGAGCTACCGTAAGTGTGTTAGGTGCCGGAGCAGAGAAATTTTTGACTGATCGAAGTGCTAAATTTTACAATTTTCCTTCCTATATTAATGCAGCAAATGGCCAATCAGAGCGTGTCTTCGGCTATATTAGTGCGTCGGTTCAATTCAATAACGAACGGCATACAATGCGTTTGCTTATAGTACCCAGTTTAGAACAGTCTCTCTATTTGGGAATCGACTTTTGGAATCTGTTTCATATCACACCTACATTACCTGGTTTACAACTTGAAAGTCTTGCTAAACCTGAAGTATCTAATTATCACATTTTATCACCTACTAATCAAATTAAATTTGATCGGATAATTGAAAAATTTCCCTCCTTTTCTCAGCTTGGATTAGGAAAAACATCTCTGTTGGCACATACAATCGATGTTAATGACGTCCGACCAATCAAACAACGATTTTATGCAGTATCGCCTGCTATACAACAACATCTGTATTCCGAACTAGATAGAATGTTATCTTTAGGCGTAATAGAGGAAAGTCAGAGCAGTTGGTGTTCCCCAGTCACTCTAGTGCGGAAATCAAGCGGCAAGGTACGACTCTGTTTGGATGCCCGTGAATTGAACAAGGTCACCGTTAAGGACGCGTACCCACTCCCACTTATCGATGGATTGTTGGGCCGATTGGATCAAACCAGATATATCTCTTCCATTGATCTTAAAGATGCCTTTTGGCAGATTCCATTAGACCAGCAATCCAGAGATAAAACTGCGTTTACCGTACCTGGGAGACCTTTGTATCAATTCACGGTCATGCCATTCGGATTATGTAATGCGCCTCAAACTATGTGTCGTTTGATGCACAGAGTGATTCCGCACCAACTGCATGACAGAATCTTTGTCTACTTAGATGACCTTTTGGTGACATCCGCCACAGTGGAAGAACATTTAAGGTTATTGGAAGAGGTCGCTGTGCGCTTATCAACTGCAGGACTTACAATTAATGTAGAGAAAAGTAAATTTCTCTTAAAAGAGGCTAAATACCTTGGCTACATCATTGGAGATGGATGTCTACGTACCGATCCTGAAAAGGTCCAAGCTATTGTAAACTTTCCGGTTCCCAAAACTACAAAGCAAATTCGCCGATTCTTAGGGATGAGTGGTTGGTATCGCCGTTTTATAAAAAACTATGCAATGTTATCTGCCCCTCTCACTGACTTACTAAAGAAAGGATGTAAAATTAAGTGGACGTCTAGTTCCGAGTCTGCGTTTCTTTCATTAAAGGAGGCTCTATCCACATCACCCGTCCTGGCAAATCCTGACTATGGAAAACCTTTTTTCATCCAGTGTGACGCCAGTACTTCAGGGGTAGGTAGTGTATTATTCCAACTCGATTCCGAAGGTGCAGAGCGTCCAATAGTGTTTGTTTCACAAAAGCTAAACGCCGCACAGAAAAACTATTCAGTAACTGAGTTGGAATGCTACGCTGCCGTACTAAGCGTCAAGAAGTTTAGACCTTACATAGAGGGGTATCCATTTACCATATATACAGATCATGCGAGCTTACAATGGCTAATGGCACAAAAGGATTTGTCAGGACGGTTGGCTCGGTGGAGTCTTAAATTACAATCGTTTGATTTTCAAATGGCCTACCGAAAGGGTTCACAAAACATTGTACCTGATGCCTTGTCGAGAGCTTTTTGTGAACAAATTTCATCAGATGATTGCTTAGTAAAGGATCGATTTTATTTTAATTATAACCATTTAATTAGTTCGATCAATCCCGAAGAACACATCGAACCCATGCACGTTGACCTTAATGACCCTGCCTTTCTGGAGAGAGAGTATATTGATCAAATTAAAAAGATAGAATTGCTTCCTAAAGCTAATCACAACTATCGTGTACAAGATGGAAAGCTGCTTATAGCACCTTCTTATGGTCAGCGATATGAGGATACCGACATACCAAAGTGGAAATTGGTTATACCTAATAGCTTAATTCAACCACTCATTCAAAGAGCACATGCGCCTCCTGTATCTGCTCATATGGGAGTTACGAAAACGATTGAAAGGATACAACGCCAATTTTATTGGACAAGTATGGCTCGCGATATTAAATCTTTTATAACCAACTGCAAGACATGTAAAATGAACAAATCGGTTAATTATGTCACCAAACCTAAAATGGGAAGCCAATCTGTGTCGATTCGCCCTTTTCAGAAAATCTACATAGATTTTCTGGGTCCTTATCCCCGGTCAAAACGTGGGAATTGCTACATCCTAGTCATATTAGACCATTACTCCAAGTTCGTTTTTCTAAAGCCGTTAAGAGAAGCTACGTCTTCTTTATTATGCCAATATGTTGAAGCTGAAATATTTAACACTTTTTCGGTACCTGAGTATGTCGTTACTGATAATGGGAAGCAATTTACGGCAAAACTATTTCAAGAATTGTTGCAAAGGTATGGAGTAATACATATGCGAACTCCTGTTTACTCTCCCCAGAGTAACGCTTCTGAACGAGTAAATCGTACTGTTTTATCCGCTATTCGGTCCTATTTGTCGGACAGTCATACTAATTGGGACAGTCACATATCAGAGATTGCATCTACATTGCGAAATGTAACGCATTCCTCAACTACATTTTCTCCCCATTTTCTGGTATTTGGCCAGCATATGATTGGACACGGAGCAGATTATGGCCTGCGTCGATTGCTTAGTGAACCAGAAGATAATTTCCTTCACGTCGCTTCAAAACCAGACCAATTAAATATTGTTCGTGAAAAGGTCCTACACTACCTCAAGGTAGCTTACCAAAACTCGGCTCAGAAATATAACTTGAGGAGTCGTCATCGACCATTTAATATTGGGCAAGCTGTATTTGTAAGAACATTCCCACAGAGTGATGCTTTTAATAAGTTTTCGGCCAAACTCGCTCCTAAATTTATTCCCGCTATTATCGATGACAAGGTTGGTAATGTAGCCTACAAAATCAAAGACTTACAAGGCAGATCTATAGGTACTTATCACGGGAAAGACATTCGTGTTTGATTCTTTATTTCGTTTCTACGGAAATTTTGTCTTCCTTTCTGGACTATTTTTTTTTTTTTTTTATTTTATTTGGAACATTTGAATAGATTGATAAACCACTAGGTTGTGCCCGGCAAGGAGACTCATTCTCGGGTGTGAGTGTTCCCCACGATTTGAAACGACGAGCTTATGTTCTCGCCGTTCCATTCAAGGGTTGTAACCCAAAGTAGTATAAACATACAGACAAAAGTTTTTTTTTGTAATGAATGTACTATTTTCTTTTTTTTACTAAGCTGTTTTGCTAAGTTGTATACTAATACTAATGACCAGTTGGCGCGAAATGGTTTGGTTGGTGGGTGGTGATCGAACAATACATGAAAACGGATATTTTTTTTTTGGCGTGGATGAATCTGGTTGGTGGAGTGCAAATAAAACCACTTTGTTGTGTTCGGTAAATAATTTTTTTTTATGATCGAGTCAGTCGAATTTGAAGTGTAGAGGAGGATAAAACGAAAAATAAGCATAATTAGATAGAAAGTCTATTGAAAACGCGATTATTACAAAGATACATTTTTTTTTTGTGAATTGTTATAAATTTTATATTTTTTTTTGGTACGAACAAAAAAAAAAAATGGACTGTTCATATGTAATATTAAGTTTAAGATATTAAGTTTAAAGATTATATATACTAAGTGTAAGTGCAAGTATATCTAATGAATACAAACTATAAATATAATCTGGAAAAGTGTATTCCAGAAACATGAAAATGGACGATAGTGTTCCCATAAATAATTGTAATAACGTGGACCGCACTTATACCGAACCGGAGAATTAGTGCTGATAATAGTATATATATAAAAATAAAAGTTATAATAATAAAAGTTATAATAATAAAAGTTACAATAATAATAGTAATAATAATAATAGTAATAATAATAATAGTTATAATAATAATAATAGTAATAATAATACTAGTTTCAATTATATGGATTATCCAAGAGTGATTACCTCGATAAATGGAAACGGATCCGCAACGACATCTTGTATACATACGTAATTTTATTAGTTTTAATTAATTTTAATTATTTTTTTTTCTTATTACTTTTTTTTTTTAATCTATTTTATTTTTTTTTTGGTGGTGGGTTGAATTTTTTTTTGTACTAAAATAAAATAGAATTATTCTTCTTAGAGCAAACCTATCTTTATTTTCATATTTTCTGTCCAAATATTCTAAATTGCGTTGTCCTCTTCTTTACTTTTTTTTTATTTTCATTAATATTTTATTTTCATTGATAAACATTTTTGTTTTTTTTTGTTTTTTTTTGTGTGTGCACCAACCAGTGAAGTGAAATGAGTTAAGGAAAGGGTTATTGTGAGCTAGTGATGTGTTCAAGGTAGGTATAGGTACAAGGGTGAGTAAAGGAAACAAATGTAGTCGCATTTCCCGTCTGGTACATCGACATCCTGCGGTCCAACTAGATCCATGTCATGTTTCTGAAACACCCACGCATCCCCTGAGCTTTTGCCGGCAAAATGACCGCTCAGAAACATTAAAATGACCTGGATATCTGATAACTGATGTGATAATTGTAGTTACACTTCATTACTCAAGAAATGTCTGGTAACTCAAAATATCCTTTCGTTACATATCACATGAGTTGATTTAAGCCCATTAAGCACGATTTTCCAGTCAATTGTCCATTTAGTAACGTTGCTCATTGCTCGTTTCAGATTTTCCACTGCCTTTGATTGCGATTCGTCTATACTGACATAATTACGGTGTCATCGGCAAACGTACCGATGAATGTTTTATTCGTTGTAGGTATGTTCGCAGTGTAGAGAAGGTAGAGGACAGGTCCCAAAACACTTTCCTGCGTAACTCCCGCTAACGTTTGATAAAAATCAGAACATGTTTCTTCATGGATGACTCTGAATTGATGATCAGAAAGGTATGATTCTAGCAGCTGGCAAACCCCATCAAAGGCCTGGGCTACATCCAGAAATACGGCGGGGCAATATTTCTTTTCTTCTAACGCTTGCTCTATTACCGTAGTTATTCGATGGACTTGATCTATTGTCGAGTGGTTGTTCCTGAACCCAAATTGAAAATCAGGGACGTTTACCATTGGCTTTAGACGTTTCAGTAGTTTTTCAAAGGTTTCACGAATTGTTGATTATGTTTGATATTATTTTTAATTAGTACAGCTGAACCGCCTCTGGCTCTTTCACTAGGATGGGTTGTCCAGTAGGAGTTAAATCCCTTTATTCTGATAAAGCTTTTATTCGAGAAGAGTGTTTCTGAAATCAGCGCAATGTCTATGTTGTTTGTATGGAGGAATATTTCCAGTTCTTGGGCTCGTTGGATGAGTCCATTGGCGTTCCAAGTTACAATGCGTAGGAACGAGTTAATCATTAGTGTGTATGCTGACTTTTTTGCTTTCCAGCTTTGATACTCTCTCGGCTAAGTGACCAAGTGTCTGTTGAATATGATTTGCCTTCTATATGTTTGTTGTTTTGGTTTAAATCATCAGCAGATAGTTTGGTTTGTGCATAGGATAAACCAGCTGTGGATGGTGTAATTGTTTTTTGTGGTTTAACAGCTTTGGTTTGTAATCGCTGTACTACGGTTGTTCTATTATTTTGTTGGCTTTTAATTTTTTCATGGTATACACAGCATCCTTTATAATTTGCAGTATATCCTTGTTGGTGACAAAGACCACATGAAGGTGCGATATCTGGTTTTTGATTGCATTTTGTCGTGTTATGATTTCCAGCACACTTAACGCATTTGGTTTTACGTGGCTCAAGTTTAACTATACAGAACGCAAATTTCTTGATATTGTATACTTCTTTATTGTTGTCTTTTTGTTTTAAGTCAACATTAAACAATGGAAAGTGTTTCTTGACTTTTTCACCATTAATTGTGATCATTTTGTATATGTTGGTAATACCTGCGACTTCAAGTCCAATTTTTTCTAAGTCTGCTTTAATTTCATCGTGATTCGTGACTAATGGAAGATGGTAAGCCTCTGTAAACCACTCTATAAGCCTTATCGCTCTTCAGCTGGTAAGTGTGATATTCGATATTTTCTAGTTTGTTGCTGGCTTCGTTTTTTAATTCTTCCAGTAATTTTTTGACATTTCTGTAATCGTGAAATTCAAAGAATCGTGAAATCGTCAAATTCTAATGTCACTATTTGAAAGTGCCTTAAACTTAGTTGATTCACTAGTGGTTTTAATTTCTTGTAGTCGAAAAAATTCAAAATTATTGATATTGCTCACGTTAATGGGTGGAGGCAGTGGTATTTTTGGGTTTTTCTGTTCAGTGTTATTGTTCACACTTTGGGTTGTATTTTTTGGAGGAGTTATCGTTTTTGTGCACCTACGTTTCTTAGTATTTCTGTTATCAGCACTGGAAACTTCTTTTTCCAGTTCTTCCTCATCTGTGCAATAATCCTCTTGACTCAGAGCACTGAATCTATTATTCTGTTGAAAATCTGGAAATTGCCGCCGCACCAGCCAGTCGGAATTATTTGAATGATCATGTTTACTGGATGATGCCTGAATATCGTTCGAAGTGCTGAATCCTCAGATTTGTGCTGGTTTTAATCTCTTCTTTAAGTATAGAGTTTTCTCTTTTAAGTTCAGCAACTTAATCTGTGCGATTAGATTCTCCATTTTTTTGATATTTATTTAACAGCTCCTCACTGTTTATAATATTTGTTGATGCCCTCGGCAGTTGTTCTGATAATAAAGTTCTTTTTTCAGAGGAGACTGCGTTGTTTGCAGATATGAGTTTTAAAACTGGTGATCTCAACATTTTCGTGCTCTTCAGAAAGTTGTTTCCTCTATTTGGCAGTAGTTGTTTCTCCTCAGGATCTATCGTACCGGCCTCCGAGCAGCCGGGTTGATTTGATGCTATTAAAGACGCATCCGTCTCGATTTTATGCATAATGACCCAAATCTAGGTCATCATCATTGTATAATGCACACACTTCACTTATGATTTGCACAATAATGTTTTTTATTAGTTACAAAAAACAATTTTTTTTTGTGTTGTGTTATGTTAGTATAGATTTGTTTGTTTGTTTGTTGGTTTTTTATCTCTACAATCTGTTTTGGAGCTCGAGGCACTTCCAACTTTTTCCCGGTTCGCTTATTTACGTCCTTCCTTACGTCATTACAGCCAAATCGAGGACGTACGGCTATAGGTCCGATTAACGTAGAACCATTGCATAGCTCCATGGCAACCTATAGTACTGACATGGAAGATGGGTTGGCCCATGAATTCTGTACTCCAACAGGGGGTCATAGATGTGTTCATTTGCACCACCGATCGAAATCGTATGGTGAAAAATCCCCTTACCATCCTGCCCCTATCGAGATTCGAACCCTGTACCTCCCGCTCCAACTGCCGCAGCATTAACCACTGCGCCATCTATTAGTATAGTTATCGACTTTGCACTTCTAACAAGTAGAAGTATTTAACTTCAAGTAAGTCATCTTTGGTTGTTGTCATGTGAGTGAGCTCATTAACATTGGTAGATGTACTTGGGATAGATGTACCCAGGTTTCTTCAGAAGGTGATGGTTTTTTTGTATGTTTTGGTTGCGTTGTAATCGCATTATAACATTGTCCACTCTATTCTTAAGAGTCTCTTAGTAGTTATCTTGGAAGTAATTACTTCTTCCAAAAACGTGTAACTCAGATGTTTATCCGCAAAAATCAGTTTGATGGCACATATAAATACAACAAAGGTACCTATCCAGGTATTGACTTTGACTTCGAATTATTTTGATATTTTTAAATTTTTGTGGAAAATTGAAAAAAGAGCGATTTTTTTGCACCCAAGTGTTAGATGCGAACAAGAAGCAACACACACACACACACACATACAACACAACAAATTAAAAGGAAATATAAACTTTGTCTGATATCTTGTTATACCCCTAAACACATCCGAACCAACAACAAAATCCCGTTTTCCTTAGAATTCAAATTTGTGACTTTTCCGTCGCAATTTCACTCACATACCGCCAAAAACACACAAAATGTACGTATCTACTCGTACATATTGATTCCATGTCTTGAAACAGTGATAAGAAGTGATTTATCCACATAACAAAAAAAAACATTATTGATCAACGTTTCCGTTAACGACATCGACACCGCGTTAAATAAATACGCCACCATTCCAAAGAGGGTGGTTGGGTGGCCTGCGAAACGATTTTCATTTGCATATTTAGATGAGAATATTAAATGAAAAATAATTTTGGTTTGCAAATTCACGATTCGCGTATCCAAAATACAGGATATGTTTGGAGAACGGGACCCTATACTCTTCGGACATTTAGTGATTTGGTTTTTGTGTGGGCGGTCGTTCGAGGGTAGTATTACATTGGGTTTTTATAATGTTTTGAATGAATGAATCCGTAATCGATAAACTTTTATATTTTGTTTTGCTTGGTGTATGTAAACAGCGATGGGGAAAAGATAATGTTATCAGTGAAAACCTGTGGAAAATACCTGTTGTATATATATATATATATGTAAACAATACCATGTACAGTTGGTATAAAGTGTTTGGTTTTTATAGTTTATGTTCTATTTATTTATTTTAGTTTTTTGTGTCGAGGTTGGATTAATAATCAATAAATGACTATCATGTTTTGTTCGGTGCGGACGGATTTATTAAAATTATTCGATAGCACCTACAACGTGGCGATTATACACTACAGTTTTGTATATATAATATAGTCATGTTGATACATCGAGATTATAACAAACCGATTACGTTTTCGGATGATATATATAGTCGTAGGTTGAAATGACCTGTACAATGGTACAGAACATTTTCCGCCTGTTTCACTCCAATATTGCAAACATAGTCAGAAATACTTACAACCATGTTTTTATGGTATGGTATCAGCTTTTCATACTGGTACTAATAATTAGAAGACGCCAGATCGCTCTTTACGCCGTGCAGATCTTCCTCTAAAGATCGCGCTGTATCATTCGATTCGAATAACTATGCAGAACGTAACTGAGCCAGTGTACTCGCTGTCCTTTCATTACATGCACAATTATATGGAATTTGATTATACAGATGTGCGTATAGGTTTGGTTTTTCTAGAAATACTTTTCGTTGTACTTGGAAAGAATCATCCGTAGCTCCTTAACTTGATCAGTGAAGTAATTCTTCCCAAGAGTTTGCATGATAGTAACTTCTATGCTGTGCAAAGGAGAGCTATACCGCGATACTTCTCGCATTTCAAGCGATCATGAATATTAGAAATAACGTGGCCACTTTCTATAGCCAAGATTGCACTTTATTACTTCTGCGATTGGAAGTCGAGTTTGCGCTTCATTGTGGCAAGACGACACTCCTCATCAAACCAATTATTTTTGTGCTTAGTTTTCACTATACCAAGAATGTGCTTGGCAAGATCGACCACCAAGGTTAAGATTGATAATTAGATCGCAAAATGCTATTGCTGACAAGATTTTCGTTGCGTATTAGAGCTTCACAGGAGAATCGTGCATTCTTCTGTTTGGAATGACCAGGGAATGGTCACTGCCTACGAATTGTGTTAAAGACCGGTACGTTCTCACGCATTGGACAACCCGAGGTCGTTCTTTTGAAATCAACATATGGTCAATTTGGTTTGGGATATTTGACGTGGATGTGTCCATATTTCCATATGGATGTTTTTATGAGGAAAAAATGTACTTGCCACTTTGAGTACATGAGCGATCGCAAAGTATACATCATTATTTTCCCATTTTCGGTCGCAGTTTCGTGTCGGGAGTACAGACCTATATTATCGCAGAAGTCGGTATGATTTCTGCCAGCTCTAGCTTAAAGTCACTACTCTGACATCGTGCTCGGGTATAGAGCTCATCAGCGTACCCAAATTATTGTAAAATGAGTCTTTATCTTGGGGTTGGCTCACATCAGTGGGCGCATGTACACAGACAATTGACAGGTTGACTAATCTCATGTGCAAGCGAGGCTTACACATTCAATTATCGACTGCCTGAAAGTCCAGTACAGCCTATTTTACCTGTGGCACAATGAGAAATCCAACTCTAAGATTTTCGAGGTAATCTCCACTGTGTAGCAAGGTAAATCCGTGGGACACATGAACTCCACTTTTAGGTCATCGAGTTTTTTGGAGCGCTATGAGTTCCAACCGATATTCTTTTATACATTTGATAAGGCCGTCAAACGCGCTAGGTTTTCTTAATGACTGCATGTTCCACGTACTTAAGCGGGGCTCATTATTTTTTTGGCGGTATCCGATTTTTTTCTGTTTGTTGACATTTTTAACAGGTTTAACTTTTTACGGATGCGGGTCGTCAGCCCAGCGATCCAACATGTTAATCAAGCCCAAAGCATGCAGTTGTGTTGTTAAAAAGTTTTCAATCATATCATGCTATCGCTCCCTATTCACAGTTACCGTTACGCTGTTTTCATTTTCAAGAAGTAAGGTTCAATGATTCCTCCTGACCAAATTGCACACCGGACTGTCACTTTTAATGGATGTAAAGGTGACTAATGAATAATTTGAGGGTTTTCCATGGCCCAGAACCGGCTATTCTGCTTATTCACATATCCATTCAAATGAAAATGTGCCTCGCCACTCATCATCATTTTTCATGAAAATCGGCGTTGTCATGAGTGAGCTATAACATCCTATTGGCATATGTTCGGCGGCGTAAATAATATTTTTCCATAATAAATTTGCCACGTGTTTACTTCACGACTGTCAAATATGAACTGTCAAGACTAATGTTCACCAAAATGGCCGCAAAACAAAGTAGTATACCTTCCCGGCCGCGGACACCCTGTATATCATGGATGAGCATGTCCAAACAGTTTAGTCCTTAAAGCACCAAGACCATAGTGATCGATTTTTTTCAACAGTTTATCTCTCAATCCTAGAAACCAAAGTTGATGTACCAGCTAGATAAGCGGGATGATTGTATGGTACAAGGGGTTATTGAAGCAGGAGGTTCCAATAGTTTGTATAAGTTTATGGCCCACATAATTCATTCGACTTTAAAAACATTTACCGATAGATTGTGTTTCCTATATGAGGTTCGTAGCTCGCCTTCTTAAATAAACTCGTCTTATTAAATAGAATAGTCTGACTGGTTTAGAGCCGCTAAAGAGCCTACAAAGTGGGTAGGCAAAAGTATTGTGATACTTAACCTCTATGCTATTTTAAGAGTATACCGTTTGGTTTAACCCAATTTTTTCCATAACTAAAAGAATTTTGAATCAAAGTAAGAAAGAGATGCTTCGTTAAGCTAGGATCAGGTGGAAACCTTCTATGCTGACATCATCAATGATTGGCTTGCTTTCCTCATAGTTACCCGAGTACACCTTTTTAATTGCAATCTCTAGTGACCCAT
Source organism: Tipula lateralis (assembly GCA_963932295.1). Classification (NCBI taxonomy): domain Eukaryota; kingdom Metazoa; phylum Arthropoda; class Insecta; order Diptera; family Tipulidae; genus Tipula; species Tipula lateralis. Next base: position 116,279,923 of record OZ010736.1, read on the forward strand.
AATGACAAAGCTGTTTTTGCAGAAGAACCTAAGTCTCGTTCTCCTGAAAGACATCAACTAAGTCGTTCGAAATAAAGTTAGGAATGGGAAATCAGTTTATCTGTGAGCAGTATAGTCCCTCATAGGCTAATATACTACTGTTAAGGTTAGGTACTGACTAGGATATGTTGTCTAGAAAAGAAGATAAATCTTGGTGAAAGGTCAGATTAAGAAAATCTTCGAAACCAGTAAAATTTTGGTAAGTTTACGGCTGAATATGATTTTCCATCATCTCGTTATTGAAATGCTGTAAGCTATCACGCAACTATACAATGTAATAACATACTTAGACCAATTCTATTAATATTCTATATAATAGCGATAGCACCAACGCTTTTTACATAAAAGATTGGCTTAACACTGAACTTTCTAAAAGCTTTGAAGTTTTCACTATCGAAGAGATACCAAGGTGCTTGTTGTTCTCTGGTCTATTAACTGCTCTACCAAAAATAATAAGTACATACAAATTTTGAGTGCATTCATACTTGAACTATTTTCAGAATAAGTCACAACGATCGTCGATGTATTTTGGAAAAAGATCTCAGACTGTCTCAACCTAATAGAGAGCTTGTTAATACTAAGAACGCAAGTAAAGGTGACAACAAAGCTCCCGGAGGATAATCTTTGGTGATTTTGGCATATACCGATACGCCATCTATATCTCCGTCTCAGCAACGCGTGAATTATGTAATTACTCAATCCAAAAGACAATAGTGGGGTACAGGTTAAAATAGACAGGTGCCGCATTGAATGAGGTAGAATCAAAAGTACTTTCAATATATCCAGATCGATTTATTGAGTCTTAAAAAAGTTTACTTTGTCAAATAAAGAAGTTGGTGAGTTGCTTCACACTGTTCATTTTTTAGCATGTCACATTATCAATTGTGATTTTTCATCGATTCTGCAAAGGCCAAGCCAAAGGTGGTTCTTAGTACTGTTTCTCAATTTTGAAGCATAAACAGGGTGGTTTTTATTCTGAAAGGTAGTTAGTCTGATTGTATACAGATCGGTTCTACTTATAACTATTCACAAGGTTGAGAGCTATTTTACCAAATAACACAGAAGATTGAAAGAACCCGATTTCGAAACCTTATAGAGATATTCTGCAGATTGTACGCGTGCCTTTAATCTTTACGATCTATCCTCGATTTTTCTGGAAATGGTTTAATTTTTGACGTTAAAAGAGGGCTACGATATGTCTATTTACTCAAGAGATACATTTGGTGAAAAGTACGAAGGTGGAATGAGAAGTCTGGTATAATAATGGGTGCAGGAGCTCTGACAGTTACAAGGAACTAGGGCAGTCTAAAAGTCCGCCCTGCACACAATTAAAGCTTAGTTAAAAAAAATTATGAAACAAGGCGGAAAATAATATTTTAGGCCAAAAAAGTTCGACTAAGTGTCCAACTATTTTCCAATTTTTCGATACCTTCCCTTCTTATAATACGATTTCTTCAAGCCTTTAAAATAGGCATTTCTTGTATCGATGATCTTCTCATTAGAGCCGAATCTCTTTCCGTCGGATCTTTTCTTCAATTTCAGAAACATAAAATAGCCACAAGAGGCAAAGCTTGAAGAATATGGTGGATGTGGAAACAATTCGAAGCGTAGTTCATGGAGTTTGGCCATGGCAACTACCTGTGCACACGTGCATTGTCTTGATGGAAAATAACTTTGGTTTTCGCTAAAGGCGGTAGTTTCAAAACGTTATTAAAACGTTCCAATAAGTTGTAGTAATATTCGCCATTGACTGCTTTCTCTTTTTGAAGGTAACTGACGTGGATTATGCTGCGTGCATCCAAAAAAAACTGTGTCCATGAACTTGTTGGCCAATATAATCGCATTCCTACGGTTTAGACTGTTCTTTGGTCTCCCGTGTATAGTGATGGATCCATATTTCATCCACAATTATGAAGTTATCAAACGTGTGCGTTTTTGGTCAACATATTGATATTATGCACATGTTAATATGAGATGACTACTATCTCAGCAGTCTCGCGCACTTTCACTCTGCGGTCTTGGAATACCGTATCATAGGTTTTGGCAACCAGTTTTGGTGTGGTGACTTCATTAGGGTGTCCTGAACGTTTGGCATCAGTCGTGCTTGTACAACCACAACAAAATCGATAAACCACTTGTGGATTATTTTAATCGATGGTGAAGAGTCCCCATAATATTTATCGAGCTTTGATTTGGTTTGGGCGTAATGGTTTTTTCTAAAAACAATTGGTCAATGGCTGTCGAAAGTGAACTAAATGACAGATCTGCCTGAAAATTTTATTTTTGTCTAGTGACAGATGGCATTGACACATGATATCTGGGATTAGCGATTGTGCTGCCATCTGATGCAATTTTACCAGACTTCTTAATCTGCTTAAATAATATTCGAAAATAGATTTTCATCTCTCGTATATTAAGTTTGTACCAAATGATAAATGATCGTGCTTTCTCTGTGCTTTTGTTATATAATAGAACGGTGAACTCGCGATGGCTACCAAACAATTAGGGGCTCTGTAAAGATCATGCAATTACTGAAGTAGTCAATAACGGAAAGTTATGGTTTTTGTCTCAGTTCATATAAAAATATAAGGCTCTGCAGGGTCAGGTCACAACACACTCTGTATCTAACATTATATATATGCTAAATACAGTAGCCGATAAAATTAACATACGCCAACCGTTGTTTTTTTCACCAGACAAAGCCAACAATCGCAGCAAAACCGATAAAATTATATCCCAAAATTAAATTACTGTGCAAACACACAGTATCTAATCGAAGCTTTTGACGCAAATTTTTGTTTTTTTTATGACAAATGTAAACAGCATATGTGTATATGTACATGTAAGTTTTTAACGATATCAGTTTACGCCAATAATCATATATATGGTTGCGTCATTGAATTGATGCGAGATTAATGGTGCGATCAAATATGTCCATAGAAATTCGATGACTCCATATACCCATGCGACGATACACAAATGCTGGGCTTATTATTAATTAAAGCAATTTTCAATTATACGTAATTAAGAAAAAAAAAATTAAGAAAAAAGTCGAATCTCTCTAAAAATAAACAAACGAATAAATTGATTAACTACACGCTGGGTCCTATCTGTCAATTATTATTGGATATATTTCCAATTGAATTTTTTTCTTCTATAAAGCTTCATACACCATCCCTTAATCTAATTTCGATTTTTTTTTTGGAATTGCGTGTGTGTGTGTGTACAAAAGTGTATATATACATGGCTATTTATAGTAGCATACATGGAAAATTGAAAATAATTAAATTTGTTTTTCATTTGTTGTAGGAGAAAATCAGAATGGCATTTGTTTATTGAAAAGTGTCTGCTGGGATACCGCTGCTGCTCAAATCTAAATTAAAAGCTTGTCCAAATGGATAACCAAAAGCAGTTATTGTTGTAATTGGTAAGTAGAATTATATATATAAAGAGTTTTCCAATAAGAGGTTTCATTTTGATATTTTAAAGAAAAAAAGACTAAATTTGGTTGGATCGCTGGGCTGACGACCTGCATCCGTAAACAACAAAAGTTAAAATTGTCAAGAAACATATAAAATCGGATACCGCCAAAAACCAATATGATCCCCCGCTTAAGTACCCGGAAACGAGAATGAAAACCTGTCGCGCCCTTATCACATGTATGAAAGAGTATCGGCTGGAACTCGTAACTCTCCAAGAAACTTGATGACCTAAAAGTGAAGACCATTTGTCCCAAGGCTATACATTTGCTCTCGGAAATGTTGCAGTTGGATTTCTAATTGGGCCACAGGACAAAAAGGCTGTGTTGGACTTCCAAGCAATCGATCGTTTGTGTAACATGAGATAAGCCAACCTGTCAATTGTCTGTGCACATGCGCCTACTGATGTAAGCCGACCCCAAGATAGAGAGTAAAAGAGTCTTTTACAATAGTTTGGATACTCTGATGGGCTCGATACCTGAGCACGATCACATTGGAGATTGATGACTTGTATGCTAGAGTTGGCAGGAATCAGGCCGACTCATGTAATAATATTGGTCCGTGCTCTCGACACGAAACTTCGATCAAAAATGGAGAAAGAAAATGTACGCTCATGATCTCAAAGTGGCAAGTACATTCTTTCGATTGTTTGCGATTATTTCGTTGCTTAAGTGGCACGTAGAGGCTCTTCAACAGTCATTCTTGGATTGTATGAGCCCATACTTATGTGCCAATTCTGTTTATTAACATAGCCCCCGAGTTGATCTGGAGGCTATGTTAATAAACAGAAATCCGGATCATTTGATTCATTTTATGGACCCAATCAGTGAAGAAACTACGTTTATGGTGTGTGGTTATCTCGGAACTATACTAAACAGTAAATTTCTATTAAGTCGAGAGATTAAATAAACGCTACCTTCTATTCCCCGAGTATGGAATCTATGGCACTTCTTATGCAGGAAAAATAGATGTCACTGTGAATCGTCACACCACCCTCCGCCCAAACCTGTTCGTCCCGAACAGGATCCAGACCTCTTGCTCTATAGAACGTCAGTCGCTCCAGGTGTACAACCTTGGGTTTTCACTCGCACTCCTTTTTAAATTCTATAGATCACGTCGTTAATTCTAGTTATGACACTGTACGGTCCGTCCCATTCCCATCCCAATTCCCCCAAAACACCGTTTCCGAGTATGGTGATAGTTTTGTCCTAAGTTCCTAAGTTCGATGTCACCGTAGCTCAATGTTGCCCGTCCGAAATCCAATAAAAATTCATTTCGTTTCATAAAGTACATTCCAAAGAAGACCTCATCCACAATATCCGCAACCAGAACTGCATGTCGAAAACTATTGTTCCCGATTCGTATTGCCACAAATTTCTTTCCTTTAATAGCTGTCGCCTGTCGCCCTTTGTAATTTGAGCCCTTCCATAGGTCGAACTCCATCCGTTATTAAATCCGGCCTCACAATCGTTTTCGTCGTTCTGGTGTCCAACGTTATCATACTGGATCGTAGAGTCTACTTCTACTCTCACCATGAACCTATTGCTACCTTTTGCCAAGCTGGAAATGGGGATGAAGGTTATGCAGAATTTGGTTGTGGGGGTGATGTTGTTTGGCGTTCCTCCTTGGTAGCTACTTTTCTTTCCTCCGGTGGTCTTCGGTACATCGGTGATGGTCTTCTCACCCGCTTACACCTTATTTCTCAGCATTCCCTGGAGATGTGTCCTGTTTTGTGACAAAACCAACATCGAATTTTATTATTTCAATCCTAGAATTTCGTTGTCCGCCAATTTAGGCAGCTATCAACATTCACTTGAAGGACCGCGCATTAGGTGCAGGAGCTCTGACAGTTACAAGGAGCTAGGACTGTCTCAAAGTCCGCCCTGCACCCAATTAAAGCTTAATATATAAAAAAAAAATAATAATAATAATTTCTGTTGGTTCAAAATTGGTAAATTACGCTGACTCAACTCCTTCTTCAAATCAGGCACTTTCAAGCCCAATAATTTCATTTAACGATATTCACAATCCCACCACTGCTACCAATGTTCACGATTTAGACGAGTACTAATTCAATAGCTTATCCGGTTTGATCACTGGATTGTGCATATAAATTTCAACTTAATTTATTTCACAAAAATATTCCCCAAATAATTAACAAATTATTATTATCACACTTATTTTCCACAATAATTATCACTTCAATTATTTAAACAGTTCACTTTCACTTAAGATACTTTTCGATAATAACACTTTAAAATTCCAAATTTAACTGTTTCGTAACTCAAATGTCTACACCTATTTATATGACGTAAATCCTTGGAGAAAATTTCATCACCATTTCCATCTCTACACTTCGCGAAGTTTCGTTGCGTCGTATTTGGTTCGCTCCGCCTATTTCGTTATTTATTTTGATTTTGTCACGTATGAACAACATTTGGTTACAGGATAACCCCGAAACTACTGCTATAATTTTTAACTCTTTTTAATTATCCCAGATGTCACTGTGAATCGTCACACTTGTCTAAACAACAAGACATTTTGATTGTACATGAGAGTTTTGGTCGACATGGACGTCCTAGTGTGCGTGCAATTGGAAAAATTATTGATCATTTAAAGAAATTAGTTCCTGTTTGCACTCCTGAGTCCTGATGCAGTGGTAGCTGGGAAGGTTTTAATGAAATCTTTAGCGATAAAGCACATTTACATCTTAATGTACTCATAATAAGAAAAATTGCTGAATTTGGAGAGCCAAAAGTTTTCGTGTTATTCATAAAGCAGAACTTCATTCTTCAAGAGTCACTGGTTGGTACGGTTTATAGGCGGGTGACATCGTTGGGTCTTTTTTTCTTTAAAACGAACATAAAAATGCTCAAAGATTTAATGGGGAATGTTCTCGTAATATGTTTACCGTGTCCTGCATTGAATTACGTGTCATAGACCTTTGATTTCAAAAATAATTATGAATTTTTTTGGCCACCAAGAAGCGCGGATTATTTGATGTGGGGTTATTTGAATGGTAAGATGTATGTTAATATTCCACAATCAATTCAACACCTTAAAGGCAATATTCGAGTTGAAATTAAGGCCATTGATACTGTTATTGGAATTTAGTCCTTTGCTTGGAAAAAAGTCTTCATAAATGTTAATGATCGAATGCAGGCATGTTCACGAAGCCCTGGTGGACATGTGAACATCGTTGTGTAATTCCTCGTCGGTTACATAGTAGTAAGCATTCGTTATTGCACGTAGAAATTGGTTTTGGTTGCATTGAATAATTAAATGATTTGATTGTTTAGTGCAGCCCCAGAGTTGGATACACACTTAGCTTAGAATGTCTTTCCTTTAGCCAGTACATCTGGCGTTGTTTTATTTTTCTGCTTTGCTTTGTGTCTAGCGTGGTATTTCCAGTTCACTCGTGAATCAAGTTGCAATTCGTGATATTTAGCAGATTCAGCTTGGACAATTTGTTACCCGTTGAGAAATGTATGAAAGTTGCTACTTTTGTAACGCAACGTGTATGTTGATTGATGCTGATTTTAGCTCGTTAAGCTTTATTTGCCAATCCCTGGTCTATTTGGCTTATTTTATCGGGTTCTTGCTGTAAGTATTCGATTGCTTGGTTCTGCGATTCACTTAATGCCATAATACTGCTGTATCATCAGCAAAAATTCTAATAAAGTTTGTTTCCGTTTTCGGTATATCGGAAGTGTAAAGTAGATAGAGGATAGGCCCTCATACGCAACCCTGGGGTACCCCTGGAGAGATATGAGTCAAGCAATTGACAGTATTTTTGTGGCACTATTTTACTTATCTTGTAGGTAAGACTCTCATGCCACACCCCATCGAAAGCCTGTGATACAGCTAGAAATACGGCAGGACTTCGTAACTTCGTAGAAAGTTTATTAAAAATGTTGACATATTGAATTCCCACGATTTATGTCTTGATGGACATTACGTCAGCTCTAAATTTAGTTCCTCACCACAAAATGATTCTTACGATGTCTTGCATAAACGGCTCCTTAATTTCTTCTTGTTTGAAATGTAGGATATTCTGTTTGATTGAGATTGCTCCCTCTCCTGCCCCTCAAACACGACTACTGGAATGCAATGTCCAATAGGCTGGCTCTTTATCCCGTAATTTTGATAAAGTTTTTCTCTGCTAAGTGTGTCTCTGACGTAATAGCTTTGAGGTTTTGCTGAAGGTGCTTTTCTACTGTGGTTTTTCATGATAGTAGCATATAACTTTTTTTGATACACTTGCATCCTTTGTACCTAGCCGAATGGACTTTTTCTCCACACAGGACACAAGTTGGTATAACATTTCGTGACTTGGATTATTTGAGGGTTCTCTGCACATTTGACACATTTGGCTTGCCTATTGCAGAAATGCTTCGTGTGTCCTAACTGTTGGCAATTTGTGCACTGATGTATATCTATTACCTCTTTAAGTGGTTCAACCGACACCTTGCAATATTGCAGGTTCCTGATTTCGATGTTCTTATTGTTTTCTACCTGCAACATGTTTCTCATTAATTATTGTCGACTTTTTATGAATATTGATAATGTTAGTTACCTCATTGCCATGTTCCTCGATCGCCGCTTTGATCTCCCAATAGGTAGTATAGAGTGTATTCAAAATGAAACCTCTTATTAGGAAACCTTTTATTATTTATATTGTTTGTGCATAATTAAATCGTCTGAAGTATTATTATAGTGACAACAAACTATCCAACTAGATTTCTATAATCTAGTACATCCCGAATGTACAAAAGTTTATCATTTGAAAAGCTTAGTTTTGCAAAACAAAGAAAAAGTTTTCTCTATACAACGGTAGGTATGTAGGTATAATTGTTTGCACATTATTAAACTGTTTAATGCTTATGTGTGGGGGTGTGTGGGTGTGTGTGTGTGTGTATGATACATTATAATTATGCAATTTTAATAAGAAAGTTTGTTTTAATACAATTAATTAAATTATTTATAAGCAAGATAAAAAAAAGAAGCTTAAAAGTTCCTGCATTGACATTTACGATTACGATTAAACAAAGACAAACCAAACTGGCAATTTTAAACATGCAGATTATTAGTTTCTGTAGAAACGTTCACCATCCCGCCAATTTTATGTTGGTTTCGTTTGTTTTTATGTACTTTGCGTTATAAGTAAACAAAACGTTGGCGAAGTGGTAGACAAACGGAAAAATAAGTAAAATACATATCTTGCGCTTAATGTGTACACACACATACATACATAAGTATGTATTATTAACGAGATGGCATAATCGGATTTCTCGTGTATTTTTTACCCACTTAGCATGAAAAATATTTTCTTAACGCGAGTAAATTGCTTTTTTGTATTTTTTTTGGAAAAATATCAATAATTTAATGTGCACAGTGGCAAGGTTTGAACTGGTGTAGTGAACGAATATGTATATGCCTCGAACTGTGGGGTTTGTAATTTGCCTGATTACTATTAAAGGGGGCTGGAACCCTTAGAGGTTCCAAACTCTCTGAAACAAGCGCCCATGGTGCAAACCTACAGTTATATCAATACAGTAGGTGTCGGTTGACCAACCTTAACAGGTAATAGGTATACCTCAGTGTACAAATTGCAATCCGTTAGGACACACGAAGAATAGGAAAGCCAAACCAATGTTAAAAGCTTCCAAATGTTATACTAACTTATACACTGTGGGGGCAAAAGGTCATCAGGATGTCAGGTATATCAGAAAAAGTTAAATACTCAACTACCAAGAAAAACAACAGAAGGGCCATAGCGAAAGCCAAAGCAACAATATGATACAATTACACAAGCGGACCACCAAGAATTTTTTTTCCAGTTCCTCAAGCTCGATATGCCTATTGACATCCCTTCCCAAATGTATACTCTGAGTCCCGTAATCTGTTTGTTCTTCTAATGAAGTCTAAAATATCTGGTATCCTCAAGGCCGTCATTTGACCCTCAAATTGGAATTGTGATCCAAAACAGTACAGCCTATGGAAGAGTATTAAAAACAGGATTACAAGAAGTGATCATCAGTTTCTTCTTCTCATCCCCTACTCTGCTCGCAGTTTGCGATGTTTCGAATTTACAGCAATTTCCGCCTAAAAGACATTGGCGTACCAACTAAAGGAGATAGATAATTCAACCTCAGATTTTGTATGTATAACCACATTATGTACATCGTCATAGGAGGAGTAGGATGGGCTATTATAGTTCTATGTGTGATATCCAGTAATATTTACCCAACATAATGCTCCGAAGACGAGCTTCGTCGTCTCCCTCCATATTTGACAGTGCCCAAAAGGGAACATTTTCTTTGCATTGTAGGCGATTGGCTGTTTGCGCTGTACACCTTTCTGATCAAAAGGTCAAACGGAAGCAGACCAACAGCCATCTTAAAAGCTGCAGTAGGAGTGATGTGCATAGCTCTTACAATACCCAGACCAACAAGTTTTTGGAAGCGGTTTTAGTTCGGAAAACGGGATTATGGGGTTGATCACCAAAATGTATAGCCAGTAAACGCGTCTGGGTTTCAGCCCCTATGATTTACCAATGACTGTTTTCAGTAAATTTTGTATGCTTTGTTGCATTTCCCTTATATATGTTTTTGCCAAGTCATCTTTTGATCTAACCAGATCTCCTTCGAAAGATAATTGACTTCGGAAGAGAGAGGGATCGTATGAGCCCCAATTTTTGGAAGACTAAAGTTTCTTAAAGTCCTGCGTCTAATGAAAATAAACATCTCAGTTTTCTAGTATGCGTGTCGATTAGAGATTTTCTAATAGTGTATTATCCTTAAGCCTATCAACTAACGTATCTAAACATTTAAGTAGAAAAGGGGACAGGATGATAGCTCGATAACTGTTTGCCTGATTACCCTGACTTTTCTCCATAATCCGGAAATGTATCCCAGGGCCGCACTGGCTCTGACGATATGTTTAAATTGGTCTAGGATAATTTCCAGTACTTGTGTAGGAGACCCGGGAAAATCCCGTCAGGATCAGGTGTTTTAAATTTTAAGTAAGAACCGATGCACCATCAGATTCTATATTTTGTCACCACGTTCGCCACTAAGTACCAATCTCTCAAACTAAGAAGTTGGTGTGGGAGTTGATTTCCATCTTCTACATTAGTATTCTCGCTTGTGGGAAAATGAGTTTTCATTAGAACATCTAATACAGCTTCCTGATTTGTACCCGTGTGAGTTCCATCGGTTTCTCTAGAGTTCCGATAGTGATCTTTATGTTACCACAGAGAACTCTCTTGAGTTTAACTTGCTGTAAGGCTTCCGTTGTACCGATTTTCATAGCTCTTCTCATAAGTCCTGATTGGTGCTTCTTCAAGGTTGTTAGCTGCGCTTTCCATTCAACCGCACTTTCTGATTTTCATTGCTGAAGATAGAAGTAACTGGTTAAGATGGTAAACTTCCCAATCCGTGTTTCATGGGTTCTTAAGTTCTCTATTCCATGGGCCAGAGTGAGTAACATCATCTAATACCATTGAAGATGTCAAAAATCATTCTAGATGACTAGATCAGACGCAGATAGGTATCCGAGTCATATGTGAAATAACCAGAGAACCTTTCGTCGAATGCCGTTCCTTTATACTACAACGACGACTGCTCTAAGGTCACTACAACATATTTGATTTAGGAGTCTGTAATTCATATTATTACTAGCAAAAACATAGGCTTAATGAATCCACGCAAGGGTGGCGATCGAAAGTCGGACAACTGCTGATGAATTGTAACCTATCATCCATCAGCATCTTAAATACATTTTTCACATACGGCATCACTGGCAAAGTCCTAAGCAATAAAGATGACTTTTGAAACAACTTCACCTTTATAAACGTTATTGCTTCGAGTTAAACCGAGTCTATACAACAAAGTATTTCGCCTAACAACAAGTAGGAGTAGCTGACCACGTTAGCTTTAATATTTCAACTGATTATAAACAGAACGTCTATTCACAATAGTTGTATGAAAATGAAAATGATTAACGATTGGAGGAGGATGGTCACTCATCATCTAGGTTACAGTTTTTGCAGAAATGTCTTGAGGTTTGTGAAGCTATACCAACTGACCATCTCTTTCTAAAAGGTTAGGAGCTAAACGCATTTGTAGACAGAATAAGCGTGAATAAGGAAGGCTTAGGCCCTATAGTACAACAACTTAGCAATGACATATCACTTAATCAAGCTTCACTATTCCTGTTCGAGTGAATAAAATTACAGTTTAAAGGTGAGATATTCTCCTCGTGGAATAGTGGGCATGTGTTGTCCAAGATTGTATTGAAAGTGATTTTGAAACATTTCGAGTTGTGCAGGGGTATCTTTAATGCAGTTTCTTATCAAGGTTTATAAACAAAAATTTTGCCAAGAAGTTATCAGTCTTATAAAGTCACAATTTCAGTCTTCATATGCCCAAATGCCCAACAGACTGAATATGTGAAAACTAGGCCCAAAAATGATTGGTTTCATGAGGTTTCAAAATTCCATCAACTCAACAATAAACGGAGTTGCTAAATGGGAGATCATTAACGACAACTCCCCAAATGCCGGAGTCCCTCAGGGATCAGTTTTGTGAAAGATTTTTATCCACTTTATGGTCATCGAATCCACTTAATGATCATCACGCCAAACCTTGTCAATAGCCTTGGATGTATCCAAAGCGCTTGCAAAGACTTCTCCATGGTGCTCAGTGGCGAGATTCCATTTATTTTCAACAAACGTATAAAGAGATCGGTTGTGGAGCTGCTTTCGCGGAAGCCTAATTTTTTATCTGACGTTATTATATTAATCTCAAGATAATTCACCAATTGTTGATTAATGCATTTATCAAAAACTTTAGCCACGGCTGACAAAATTGATATTGGTCGGTAGTTTGAGGGATCAGTTTTATCGCGTCCCCGTTTAAGGACCGGTTGCAAGTCACTGGCAAACACCTACAATATTCGAACAGGAATTTCATCGAGTGGACTTATTTCTGCCCATTGACTTCAGGTTTCTGAAGACAGTATCTATTTCGGAATCACAATACGGAATTGATGGAGGCGTAACTCCATCGGTGACAACTAAGGTCGAGTTCGAAGTGAAGACGTTTGGCAGTAAGTCGGCGTGCAAATATGGATTCACTACCAAAGCACCGTCTGTACATTTCAATGCTGAAATAGGTGTTTGAGAAATATTGGCAACGGATTCGACCATCTGGTAAAAGTTGCGATGGAAGATTTTCAACTCGGAAGTCTTAGCGGCTTTCTTGCTGAACGATGGGCGAAATTTCCGGAAGGAACCCGATAACAACATTGTATTTCTCCACAAGAGATGTTAAAAAGAGATCGAATAGATGACGTGTATCGTTGGCTCGTAAGAAGTAACGAGTGTCCAGTATCTTGGCCATCCCATTACTTATGATAATAGCTAGGGAGACGGTATTCGGTGAGCCTTATCACAAAAGGAGTTTCAATCATCTTGACCACCTCACAGAGATAATACAGGGTGTCCGCCGGGAAAGTATACTACTTTGTTTGTTTATAATTTTTGATTAAATGAAAGAGAATGGATCTTATATTGATAAATGTTTTATTTAATTTCGGCAATTATATATGGAATACGCAATATCAGATAAATGTCCGCCTCTGTTAGCCTCAAAAATGCGAGCCCTTTTGAGCACATTTTTAATTACATTCTCACACATTTTGTTTGAGTTGCTCAAGCGTTTCTGATTTGTTTGCATAAGCCTTGCTTTTCAGATATCCCCACAAAAAGAAGTCCGAAACAGTCAAATCAGGCGACCGTGGAGGCCAATCAACATCACCATTTTTTGAAATAATTTGATGTGGAAAGAGGTCTCGCAGTTTTGCCCGTACATAAAAATCAGTTTTTTCACTGAGCTATGGATGGACCCCCTGTAACCAATATGCCATTATGATTTTCCAATAGCTTAGGTGACAATACATTTGAATATGAAGTTTGAGGATAATCGACCGAGTTTGAGCGCCTCCAGAATTTTTCAAAGTTTTGAAATAAACTTTTATGAAAAGGTATGTAGTGAAACACAAGCCTTTTTGTACAATTTTTTTTTATGACTAGTGTATTAAAACTTTCAACGATCAAATGAAATTTGTTAGATATCGCCTCAGCTGATATCTATTTTTATTTCAATTATTCTGAGCTTACCACGGGTGTGGGCTAATACCAGAATAAAATAAATATGAGCACGGTTTAAACGGTGCTGGCCAAACCTTTGAAAAATTGTGGAGGCGCTCAAACACGGTCGATTATCCTCAAACTTCATAGTTGTATGTATGGAGATAAGATTACTAAGCTTCTGGAAAGTCAAACTGTGAATATTTATTACAGGAAGCCCCTGTATTCATAGCTTACAGTAAGAAGTTAGACTGTAGAAGAAATTAATATGTTTTATACAGTACATATATTATAATCTTATGGAAATAATAAACATATTTTATTTGGAATCTGGAATAATTTTGTAGTTAAAATATTGAAGAAAATTAAAAAATTTACAGAAAAATTCTGTTGGCTATACAAAAATGACAGCAGAAGAAATTCTCTTTAACGATAGTAGTACCCCTAGTGGCAAGTATAAAAATCATTTTTTCTGCTGAAAATTTTTTTGCTATCTTATACAGCATGTAAGATCCAATGATTCCTCCTGACCAAATTGCACACCAGACTCTCACTTTTAATGGATGTAAAGGTGACTGATGAATAATTTGAGGGTTTTCCATTGCCCGACTATTCTGTTTATTCACTTATCCATTCAAATGAAAATTTGCCTCGTCACTCATTATGATTTTTTCATGAAAATCGGGGTTGTCATGGGCGAGCTGTAACATCCTATTGGTATATGTACGGTGGCGTAAATGGTCTTGTGGAAGATTCAACTGAATCTTAAATGGACACAAATACAAATCCTAATGCAAAATTGTGGCCAAACTTGTTCTTTGAATTGAGGTTGATGGATTGTTTTGAATACTTTCTTGAGCAGCAGTAATGTTTTTAGCCGATCTTGCAGTACGTTGTGGCCCATGCGTCGACCTATCACCTTCAGATCCTCTTTCTTCGAAATCATTCAATACACGATAAATAGTGCGTTTTGTTGGCACGTTGTTTCTTCCAAAAAATTCACGTAACTTTCTCATCGTCACAGTAACTGATGATTGATTTTGATAAAATGTTTTAACGATTAAAACACGCTGGTTTATCGAATATTTTTTCATAATATATTTGCCACATGTCTACGACTGTCAAATATGAACTGTCAAGACTAACGTTTACCAAAATGGCGGCAAAACAAAGAAGTATACCCTATTTATATGTCTTCTCGGTTTACATTTAAATAAGTCAAAGTATTGATCAAAATTATGACCCTTTTGAACAAATCATTCCGAGTAAAGTTCTAATATTTGAATCTTCGATCATGGTGATGGTTAAGCTTTATTTAAACACGAGATTAAAAAATGACTTGTTGGCATCTTGCATAAAATGAAAGCTCATCGAACTGACATCGTCTATAAGAGGAGTCTTCGATCGTCTTATAGAATATAACCATAAATATAATTGACATAAATATCTCGAGATAGACGGTGGTCCACCATCGACTAATATTGATTGTTCGTTTTACGTAAATATACTCGTATATACAATAATAATTCATAAATCAAACAAAAGCTTGATTATATTGAAAGCTTTCTATTTTCAATTTCAATTATTATTATTTGAATGCTTATTTTTGTATATTTTTTGTGTTTTATTTGAAATGAAATCAACATAATGAAAATTGTAAATAAATATGGAAAACAATTTAATTTTTTGTTGTTTTGCGCTGCCCATACATATACATAACCAAAAATGCACATATACATACATAAATATGTATTTTTAATCCAAAAAAAAATGAGCAAATAAAAACCGAACTGTGGAAAAGTTCAATGAAAGTAGCATGTCTGCATATGTACGTAGATGATACGTAGATCAAATAATTTGTGCTTTTGTTGTGTATTGGCTGGCATACATATCTTAAACAAAACAATGTATGTCCGAACGATCCGTGCATGCACGGTATTCTATATAAAAACTACTCAGCCAACGAACCACCATCCAAATAAAAGTTATGTTCAAGGATTTGTTTAGCTCATCGTACGTCGTACACATATGGTATATACACTGTGCAATACAAAAGTATTTTGTGTACCTACATACATGTTTCTTTCAATTTTGTGTTGCTTACACATTTGTTTGTTTGGTTGATTGGAATTTTTATTATTATAAAACAAAATAATAATCATTTATTGTTTGTTGGATTAAAATTGATTTTTTTTCTACCTTGTCTCTGATTTTTTATTTATTTATTGGTCTAAAACTCTAAATACACTTAAGGTGAAATTAAACAGGGTGTTTAGCAAGAATATTCCTGTGGTTGAGGGGAACACTTAGAATTCCACCACTTGTCGTAAGAGGCGAATAAAATGGTTGGATTGTTGGGCTTCACCCACATACGTAAAAATAATAAAAATTGCGTACATCTCGAATCACGTGGACCCGACATACTATCTCATAAAATATACGAGAGTGAATTCTTATTCAAGTGCTACAAGTTCGAACAAGCATTCGAGTTGCAGAATGGAATTGGAATTTTAAATTCTGACCACAACCTGATAACCGTAAAAATATCTGTCGAAACATCACCAGAAATTAGACAGCAGCCAAGGCGTCTATTGCATTTTAACGAGGCTAACAATGATGGATTACGGTAATTTTTTCAACATTTCCCCTGGGAAAGCCATTGTTTTTATAACAATCAAGTAGATGGCGCCGTCTCCAATTTCACCGAAATCGTTCTACTTGGAATGAATAAATATATCCTTTACCATCCATTTCCAATTCCAATCCTAATTTTAAAATCTTTTCAAAAGACACCGCCAAACAGCCAGACAAAATAAATCTGCTCACAATTAAAAAAATCTTTGCTAAGGAAGCGAAGGGAGCCTACAACAAGAAAGCCGTTAAGGCTTCCGAGCCAACTTTTTAGCAAACGTCTTTATTTCGAACTTGACTTTAGTTGTCCTCGATGGAGTTACGCCTTCGTCAATTCTTTATTGAGGCTCCAAATGAATCCTGTCAACATCTCGGAGGAAATTGTCTTGAGAAACCTGAAGGCAATGGACATAAATAAGGCCACCGGACCTGACGGAATTCCTGTTCGAATATTGAAGGAGTTGGCGAGTGACTTGCCTCCAATATTAACTTAAAAATTTCTCAGTAAATACCCGAACACCTGGAAGAGTGCAATGGTGCACTGTGCAACCGGTCCCTAAACGTGGTTGTGATAAAACTGACCCCTCAAACTAATGGCCAATATCAATTGTGTCAGCCGTGGCTAATGTTTTTGGGAAATGCATTAACCAAAAATTGGTGAATTATTTTGAGATATATAAAATAATTTCAGATAAAATAATTTCAGAAAAACAATGTGGCTTCCGCGAAAGCCGCTCCACAACCGATATCTTGACGTATGTCGTTAACATATGGAATCTTGCCCTTGAGCAACACGAAGAAGCCGTTGCAATCGCTTTAGATATATCCGAGGCTTTGGACAATATTTGGCATGAGAATCTCATTTGTAAACCTATAGCATACGGCTTGGATTCGATGATCATAAAGTGGATAAAAAGCTTTCTCAAAGACCGAAAGATCAACGTTGTGCGTCTCGACACACTTCCCAAATGCCAGAGTCCTTCAGGGACCAGTTTTGTCACCAATTTTGTTTTTGTTATACATTAATGCCTTGTTGGATAGCACTGTAAACCCTATCCACAGTTTTGCTGATGACACAACATTGCACTCTTCTATTTCATTGGAGGTCGAGTCTACTCTTAATTCCGATTTGAGTGGAGAGTAAAAAAATCAGATCAAATTTAAAAGAAGTCACAACGAATACCCTTTTGTGATAAAAGGCCACGTTCTCGTGGGTTGTGACTCAATTAGTCTGTTGGTGTTTTGATTAGCAACAATTTAAAATAAAGCATTGGCCAAATCAGCTTCACGTAAACTTGGGTTCATATAAAGATGTAGACAGTATTTTAGATCGCATCAGGTTCTCAATATATATAAAACTCTTATTAGACCGTAAATAAAATATTGCTCTCGGGTTTGGAGTGGATCATACGGCATTGCTCTCCAGTTGCTGGATAGAGTTCGGCGGCGTGTCATCTGAATAATACGAAACTTCAAACTTACGAAAGATCTAGACAGCCTACAACACCGCAGAGATGTTGCAGAACTCTGCGTATTCCATAGATTAATAAATGGTAAATGTTCTGCAGAATTAAAGGAGAAAATACCACTATTTGTTACCCCAGGACAAGTAACACGAGGAACGAACGGTTAATGCACATAGGTTTACGGTGAAGCTGCCGAAACCTCGAACTGAAGATGCAAAGCACATATTTATTTATCGAACATCTAGGAAGTGGAATTCGTTGTCCGATTTTCAGTTTCCGTTTGAGTATAAAATGCACAAGTATAAGGCAGCTCTTAACTTTACTTGAAGGATCACCCATTGGTTGCAGGAACTCTGACAGTTATTAGGAGCTAGGGCAGTTAAAAGTCCGCCCTGCACCCAATTAAAGCTAAACAAAAAAAAATCATTCACTGAATTTTTGAACTCGTTGTCGAAACACTTACTTCCATCATTCTTACTAATCCATCAAGATCAAAACTTACCTCTCTATTTCTAGAGATCAGAACTACATTCGATTGAATGAATAAAATGTTGTCTCTTATATCAAATGGGTGGTCATTTTGTAGTGCTTTATCGTAATTGTCGTAGCTTACTGCAGGTGAATAATGAATGAACAACGTCACGTCGTGAAGACAACAATATCTTCAATCTCTCTTTTACCAAATTGAAAAATATTGTATAAAATGTTATCTCTCTTTTACCAGTCAACATTTTATACTGTCTGTCATATTACATGTTAAAATTGTATCCAATATCATCAATTAAGTTGTATTCACTACCTATTCAACTACTTCATATAAAAAATGATATAATTACTTTTGGGGTTATGTAGAAACGTCAATTTATCATTCTAAAATATTTATTTCTCCTTAAAATTTATTATTTCCCCTTTAAAATTTATTGCACAGGGTTGTGTTTGTAGACTTATTATATTTTTTGTGTATCACGAAAAAGTCTCCAACCGTGATATAAAAGTATTATAAAGTCTGATTTCCATTATGAAAAGAATTTTGTCAGAATTTGTACTGAAAAATCAAAGCGAAATAAAAAATCAAAAATGCCATTAAAGTGACAGAGATCAGTTTTTACTTTTTTCTTTTTTTATAGTGGATATATTTTGACAGATGCGTGTTACATAACCAATAAATTTCAAATTTTTTTTTGTTTTTGAAAAAACAAAAAACGCTTTGAATTTACAACAATAAATTTAAAAAACATAAAATTAGCATAATTATTCATTATTTCAATTATTTTCACAATGAATTAAGACGAATGGCACAAAACGAAATGTTAAAGTTATTAATTGACCATAAAAAATCATCCATCTTTATTTTTCCTATAATATATTTCTTCAGTACTGAATAAAAATACTTCTCTTCATATATTTTGTCAGTACTGCTATAATTATTTTCTCAGTAACCATAAAAATTTACTCAGTACTGAATAAATTTTTTGTACTGTAAATATTTTTTATTTCACTCGCACTTTAAGAAAAATTATATTTTTTATCCCGCCTTGACAGTATTTTTTCATAATCAAAATCAGCCTTAAAGCATCACAAAATGACGAGCCTGGTGTACATAATGATGTTATATGATGTGATTTTTTTGTTATATGATGTGATCACTGATTTTTTTCACGTTATCACTATTTAAATTCCTTTCCCGATTTTATTTTATCGCGGTGGATTTAACTGGATTGCATCAGTTTGAATTTAACTGATTTGCATCAAGATCGAATTTTATTTCGCTAAATCTGGAGATCAGACAAGCGAGAGCTTCATTCGATTGAGAAAATGAAATACTGTCTTGCTACCTGGTATAAATCATGATGTTCTATTGTGTTGCGATTTTCTTTTCACTATTATGTCACGTTGTCACTATATCACTTATTTTCCCGATTTTAACTTATCGCGGTTAATTCGTCGTAGTAAATTCCTCTTGTTTATTATTATCAATGACTGCTGTGTTCATGTTGATTCTGGTTGTAAACATTTTAGTTATTCTAATGGTCCAGAAATGACACCATCCAACCACAAAAGGCCCAATATCACTTCACTCTAAAGAGTTAATCTTTTCAATAAGCACAACCTATGATTTATCGCGAATTGTATCTGAATACGGCAGATTACATCGTTGATTATCTTAACCACCATATATGATAAAAACTCTCTTTCGTTGCAGGTTGTCAAGCCATAACTGGTTTTTTTTCTCAAATCCTACGTAATTCTCTCGAATGACTGAATTTTAGTATATGATTAATGTATTCTTTCATTTGACCGCTATAGGGTTATAGAGGCTAAGTCGATGTTGGCACCATGCCATCTAAGTGTTGGTGAAAAGGTTTTGCTCTTGTTTTGTTAATTCTCAATAACTGGCACACCTTGATCGGATTGTAATTTCATAGGTATGTCATATCTATGATCACTGTTATATTGCTGAATTGTTCTATGTCTTCGGTTTGCAGAATTTTTTGACGCCATGCATTGGTACCGACCCATCCTGCTAACAATTATCTGCATTCAGCCCAATAAAATTTTATTTATGCTTAAATGGCCTCGGCCTTTTTCCTCCATGGTAAATCCATAAAATCTGAAATTAGAGCCTGTTTATTTCTGCCATTGAAATTTTCGGCAATTTTATTCCAAAATGGTCTGTCCAAAATTTCAGTATAAGTAATAAATCTAGAACAGTAGTCTTTGATGATCTCTTCGTTGGTGCATTTTTCAGATGATAATATTTCAAGTAATCATTGAAATATTTTCTATTATGTTCTCCGCTCGACCACAATACACAAATCACATGGCATAGTCGTCTTCACGAAGCATCTGAAGAGCTGTGAGCAGTTTCTTTTGGACACTAATTTGTATAATCGAAGCAACACAAGTTCTCGACGGAGAGTAATACCTTTCTTTCTGGATTACCTATAGCAACCATATTAAAGAATCTTAATATTTCTTTATAAGAAATGACCGGCCATATACATTCCAAAAATGCTCCATGCTATGTACTATGACCAAAAGCTTTTTCGTGGTACACAATAATTTTGCTCTCGCTTTGGCAAAACTTTCTAAATGTTTGTAATAACCCTATCCATTCTTGTCCGTCGAATTCATGTGACAAAACTACTCCAATACATTAAACCATTTATTTGGTACTGCGTCATTATCAGTCTTGGTGTAGATTTTGTGGTGTTGCCCTTCCTAACAGCTGCTCTAGAGCTGAGATTTTACCTTCATCTGAATGTGTACTAGTCATGGCTATCTTAGGATCGAAATATTTTACTTCGTTTCGGGATAAAGCGCTGTGCTTTGGTCTGAATAGATCCTTTCGAATACTTCTGCAGGTTTTGAAGATATTCATCGAAGTCTTTATCGATATAACAACGTTATCATTTATCAGGCCCGTTTTCCAATGTAATTCTTTCAATGTCCGGTCAATTAGTTTTCCAAAAGTCGCAGGTGCGTTACATAATCCAAAACTAGTATTTTCGGTTGAACGATTATCTTAGTGTCTGTATGTTATCTACTGAACCACTAAACTCAAATGTTTAAATAAAGTATTAATTGAAGTATTAATTCCCAAAAAGATATGACGTCACCCAACAGAACGAAATTGTTCTAGCAAAGCAACAACATTACAAATTTTTTATATCCAGCAACGTTGCACACTATCCAATTCAAAAAGATTAAACGTCAACGTTTTTCATCGGTTTGGTCGGATAGATGAGCGATACAGCTATTAACAATCAATTCCCATATGAGGTATTATTATATATTTAATGTGTTCAATCAAACGCGACCTCTGATGTTCCAAAAACACACACTCATCATCGAGCATATTGCTACTATACTGGAGTTGATATACGTTCTACAGTGCTTGAGTGATCGTATATATAGTTGCCAAGTCATGTGAGCAGATTTTGTAATTTATAGCGAATAGCAGTCGACTTCGCCTGTGAATATTGCTGCAATTACTAAATAATCACTCCAACTGTGCTAATTATACAATAACTTTAGTTTAATAGTTCGCTTGTAAACTAAAGTCTTCATTCAGTCTTAACTGCTGAATGATATAAAAAAATATTCCAATCCAGATTGATAATCTGTTAAAACATAATCTGTAAAATCGATGTCAACTATCCGCACATCAAGACTGTAGTGGCGTAAATTAGGACGTAAATGAGCAAATTGCGAAAAAATTGGGAGTGCGTAGAGCCATAAAAACGGATTATTAAAAGAAAGATAATTGGAATGGAACGTAGACTGCGATACGAACCCGAGATATCTTCCGCTCCAAATGCCGCAGTACACAAACTGAGTGAGATCGATAGTGGGCCCATACGCACATACAATAGACAGGTTATTTTACTAGATAAAGGGTGTTATTTTAGAGGTTCACAACTTTGAGTTGGCAACACTGCTTTATTTGACAGCCTTATAGTTGCTGTTTATTAAGTTTGGTTTGACATTTCTAATGGATAAACTTACATAAAAGCAACGCTCGCAGATGGTTGAATTTTTTTTCATAATAATGGTTCTGTTCGTCAAACTTATCGTGCACTTTGTTCATTTCCGTACATAATCGTCTTTCAGAGTGGCTAATTCGAATAATAATAGATGGTTATCGGATCACATTTACTCTAAATGATAATGTGCATCATGTGAGACGCCGAGCAGTGTGCACTGAAGAAGATGTATGCTCTCTGTACAGGAAAGCATTGAAGAAGATCCAAATCAATAAATTCGTCACCGTTCTCGGCAACTGGGTTTGTGTCCTTCCACTTTATGGAAGATTTTCGAAAGGATCTTGGCCTCCAAGTTTGAACTGAAGCACAAATTGATATTGATGTTGCATTTCCATTCAAAATTTTATTCTTCAATCAAGTTTTCGTTTGATTGGATACGTAAATAAGCAGAACTGACGCATTTGGAGTGAAGCTAATACACCAGTCTTTGCCGAAACACTACTACATCCACTGAAAATTATACTGTTTCGTGTGCTATGTAAAGTCACTTGTCTACGTCGATAAACCAGTGACGATTGAACACCTGTTGTTAGAAAAACTTTGTGAACATTGGTGTTCCAGATTGCGCCTTGCACGCACTATGGGGGCAATAAGGCCTAAATCATAATTAAACATGTAATAAAGCTCGTTTCATTGATATTTTAGTTATGTCCTCCTTCGCTTCAGGAACGTTTCCTCGTTTCAAGCTTGTAGGTAGGGAATGTAAATGCAAATTCAGGATGATGATGATGCGGGAAGAATAGTTGAACGGAGTACGGGTACATAGAAGGAATTTAAAAACCAATTCCTTCAATACACTCGCACCCCTCATTTCACTTCGATATATAGACAAATATAACTCTTTTGTACATCCGATACGTTCAATAAAAACAATTTGTTGTCAATGGCCAACAGCAAAGTTGTTTGGAACAAAAATGTTTTATTAAAAAACTTTGTTATATATTTAATTTTGATAAATAATTAATTTTTAATTTATATATTATATACGAGTACGAGTGTATGTCTATCTTTAGTTACGAATACAAGATTGTGGACGAGAAATCAATCGAGACGAATGCGAAAAGTTTCACATTTCAATTTTACCTTTATGGGAATTCAATATAAATCAGACAAACATACGTATGACCATCTATATGGTAGGTTACAATCGTATATAATAATTGGCATTGGAATTTGGATAAGTTGATTACAATAATCAAGATATTTAACTTTATTTGATCCAACGTACATTGTATACAATACGATACAAGTAAATCTTATCGCATGTTCAATTGCCCCTCCTCCATCAAACAAAAGTGAAAACAGGAGTTATATGTCTCATTCCTCCTTTGAGACGCACATTGAAGTTCTTATCTATTTTTTTTTGTTATTGCTTTTACAGGCCATTGGTTGCTCATACTGTGTAAACAATCCGACTCTATCGGGTTTGATCACGATCATTATACTGTTGCAAGGAACCAAAAGATGCCAGGTCACTCTCTACGCCAAAGTGCCATTGTCGCCAACATCAATCTCTTGGCCTACTGAAAGGCGACTTTCTCTTCTAAGATCGCTGTATTATTCGGTTCGGATCAGCTCGCAGAATGTGGCCGAGCAGGCGAACTTGCTGTCGTTTGCTTTCATGCGCGATATCAGGAATTTGCATTCAATTTCTCATCGTGTGATCGAAAAGAACTCTGTTTGTGTCATCAACATCGCGTTTTGTGCGATATGTATATCACACGCATGTTTCCATTCTCGAATGTTAAAAGCCATGTCTCATATTCATCTTTCAAGGTGCAACTCTCATATCCATACATGACAGCTGGTTTGATCAACACATCGTACAATTTCAGCTTGTCCGTTCTTGCAACAAATTTTGATTTCAGAAGTAGAAGTTTAGGATATAAAGCCCAATTGCCAGCGCCAACGCGAACCTTGATATCTTCGCCTACACTATTGTCGTGAGATCCAAGATACTTGAATTTCATCACTCCTTCAAGCGTGCGGTTTCCACTACTGAAATCAATTGCGTCTCGGTCCCGAAAACCAGAGATCAGATATTTGGTTGCGAAACACGTTGATTATAAGACCACCGAAGCTGAACACTGTTACAGTGGATCATTTCACGCCGTTGCCATTTAATCCAATCACACAGATATCATCTGCATATGCAAAAAGTTGATTGGACTGTCGGAATAAGATATTGTTTTGAGGTGTTTCACTTCTACGAAGAATGCATATGTATTCCAACATAAGATGAAAAGATATCGGGGACAGCGCATCTCCTTGTCGAACAGAAGTAATTGCAAAAATTCTCGATAGTCTGTTCTCAACTTTATACGTATTTGTTTCGTATTCCTAAATATTCAAGCCATACTATAGCCTCTCTCGGTTAATCAAGTCACAAGCTTGTTTGTAATCTAGGAATAGCTGATGTGCGAGATGTTTCGTAGTGATTGGAAAGAATCAACCTGATCAGTGATTGACCAATATCTTATCTATACCATTTGACTATGAGTTCCTAGAAGTGATCCAGGCTTCCTTAGTTAGAGTATCATTACAGCTCATTGGTAAGGTGTGGTTCGTAGTGTTTTCCTTGATCTATGTTTTGGTCGTAGTGGTACACCCACTCGTTTTTCAAGGTTATAACTTCAATTACTATTTCTTGGTTTGGCAATGCACAACATTCTGGCCACTTCTGTTATCACATTGACAACAACTAAGATGTCTCTGACAACTCTGACCAAACGATCGTACAGTAAAAAGATTATAGCTACCCATTGTATGAGTGCTTCCTTGGTGGATTGAACTCTGGTTCTTATCCGCGGTTGTTTACATGCTGTTTAATCCCATAGCATCGACAACATTGCTTATACTAAAGACCCGTATCTGGTTTCGTAACTACAGTTTCGAGTTAACCATGATTTCTTTGTAATGTGTCACTGCTAAGGATGGTTTGCTACTTGGGTTAAACATTGTTTCGGAATGAGCAATTTTTCATTGCATGGCATTTTAGTGATGACAGTGAATACCGAAAACTATAAATATTTCTTTATTTTTTTATTAAAATTAAAGTTTTCAAAAAAAAAATTAATACAGAATTCGACAAATTAATGGAAAATAAAACTAAAAATAAAAATAGGAAATATTTTAGTTTCGACCTCCACCCAGGGCGAAACAAAAATATTTTTAGCCACACAGTTTACGTAAGGATTTTAATGAATTATGATAAACTGTCAAATTAAATGAGAACTGTAGTGTGTCTATGGTATTACTCATCTAACAAAACCTTTCGTTGAATTTTGGCTAGAAATTAATAAAAGCAGGGTGATCTTCGTTCTAGAACTTTCGCCGTAGAGTTTACCCAATACTTCTGCCATTTTGCTTAACACCCACCCCATAAAGATAGCTCTGCTTTCTCTCACGAAATCTTTACTTCCTTTCCAGGAAACCGTTATACAGAAATAATTAGTCTCTATGAGTTCATTTAACGGTGCTGAGTTCCTCCATGTTAGTTGTCGATCTTCTTTGTTTCAGCTAATAAGTGCCACTATCATGTCTTCTCCTTGATCCGTCGTTACGGTTCCATAGCTTCACCTTTCGTTAACTTCAAATCTTATCTTACATTCACCATTCCATTTCATTTACTTTTTCATAAGACGGAACACCATTTGTATCTCCTGATGAAAATTTGCAACTTCGGGTACTCTGCTATCTCACTTTCTCTTTTCCTTACTCATAATCTCACAGTCACATGCGGCTTACAGGCTTATTAGACATGTCCCAGCTTACAACATTTCCAATATTATTCATTATTGATTGGTTTTATGACATTCGTCTTCTGTTTTCTATTAGACTGTGTGGACGGAGCTGATGACTTTTCTTCAGATACTGATGGTTATGCATCTGCACATCACGTTGTTAGAAAATGTATCTGTCGCTTTAGCGGTCAACGCATACCTCATTGTTCTGCGTTGTTTTTATAGTTTCTGTACTTTCGTGCCAACAAGTTTTTCTTATTTCTATAACTCGGCATAAGCTAATATTGTCTCTTCTGCCTCTTAAGGCCCACACCAAACTTCGTTTCTATAGGAATAACGCACTTTTCTTGTACTTCTATTGTAGCTCTAATTGATATTCGGTTGTTTGGAAATAATGTCGGCTAGTAACAATCATTATCGATACAGTAGTACCTCTTGGTGTTGGTGTTTCTAAGCAATCAAAGACTGCAATATTGTGTGAACCCGATTCATTGACACGGTTTCATAGCTTTAATTGTGTGCTAACCTTGACTGAGTCGGGTCGTTCTGTGTTGTCTCCATTATATATCGTTCTCATTACTAACCTCATCAACAGTCTTGCCTTTGTTCCATACGAACTCGCGTGAACGCTTAAAGTACAAGAACCTCATTACTCTTCTATACTATTACTGCCATCTGGTTAGTAAGTATTAGCTCAACGAGACATCGCAATTGTTTTCACTAACCACAATTCAACCATTTTCCGACTCCATCCAATTTCATGCTTTTCATCTTGCTGGTGTCAGTTGTTATCCAGATCCATCCACTCTTCTCCTTTATTTAAAGTGGAATTACGTTTTTAATACATTTAACCGTGTTTTCATATCTTTCACCATGACTTGGTTGATATATAGATCTTTTACGGCCCTAGTGCGAGGCTCATTGGGGTGTTATAAAGGGGTTTTCAATAACAGGTTTAATTTTCATACTGAGTGTTGATTTCATTGTAAAGAAGGTCTGCCATTAACGTTTGAAAACAATATCAGCCAAATGGCCTTAACGGCAACGCTTGCAGTGCCATATCATGAAATTTTCCATGACCAATTTGCACATTTCCTGGTATGTTCTCGATAGCTTCACGAAATCCATCTTTAAGGTCTTGAATCGATTGTGGAGCATTGGCATAGACCTTAACCCTCACACGGGCCAAAGAAAAAAAACCAAAGGTGTTAAATCATAAGATATCGATCAGGTGAAATAACACGATCAGGAACCTTTGATTACAGTCTTGCTGAAAATAAACGTCGTAACATCAATATCTTTACCAGCCTCATTTTCGAAAAAGTAATGTCCAATTACACCGCCAGCCCATAAACCTTACAAAACAGTCATAAATTTTTTCCACCAGTTTCACTATTGTCGTTTGAAAAGGTGCTTGACGGCGACCAAAATTTTCAAGATGGCAGCTTAAAAATTGACGCAGATGACCAAATAGTAGGCTATTCAAAACGAAACCTCTTATTAGAAAACTCTTTATATTCGTCCATAGTACTCAGTCGCACATTTCTTGTATTTAGCATTGACAGTGTCAAGGCTATGTTCACACTGTGTAATTAGAACAACTTTCATCTAATGTTGGGCTGATTTCAACTTTTTAAGTATCACTCTTGGATGTATGAGCATCGATAGATTCTGATACAAATCTTCCCCTTGTGTATTGCAACAATCCTACCGCGATACTATCGAGTCGACTTAGCGAACTACTCGAACTTTACCTAGAAGAGAAAGTCAAACTACATGTTGTAATCATATTTTAGATGGTTTGGCCTAGCACTGATCCTTCTAGTACTTCATCAATTACCACACGTGTTTCAGCCTATATTCGATTTTATTCTTTAAAATGTGGGTCAGAATTCTCCGCTCCCAGAGTAACTATTGCACAATATTCACGTACGAGCCTAGATTTTGCGTGCTTGCATGTGGGTGTGTGTGTGTGGTATTGATTCGAGTTATACGATTAAATATCAAATTCATCCAAAATCAAATGAAAATGTTGACGTCACGACATAAATTTTCCATGAATGAAATGGATTTGTATTTTGCTAAGCGGCAAGAAAGTTATTTGTTGTTGTCGATAAACTTTTTAAATGGTATATTGCGAGAACAACAATATAAGTTTAACAAAAGCTTTACATCTTTTGTGTTTGTTTGTGTTTAAGAAAAGATTTTTAAGTATTTATTTTATTGGTTTTCTTCTATATGATGTGGTTGTTGTTCATGTAAGAGTGTATTTGTGTATGTGTGTGAGAGTGTATATTCACAAAACTGATGTAAGAAGGAAAAGTTTACGGAATTTATTTTTGTATAGCTTTTTTATTGCAGTTATTACAGGTGTTAAGCTTTAATGCGAGTTTCTTGTTAAAGGTTACCAGGAAGATGTTTAAGAATGATATTCTTAATCGTTCACCAAACTAATTAATATCACCGTGATTGTGATCATCTCAGTGACGTAGAATATATTTGACAGATTAACTTGCAACTGATCATTTGAAGTTTAAAAGCTGTTAGCTCCCACGAAATAAGATTTATGCTCTTCTATTGTAAAGTTGTGTTAAACTGCTCTTCACTTCAGTTTATCTGCGCCGTGTGTATATGCCTTTATCATAAAAAAATATGCAGTGTTTTTCAAATTAAAGCAAGCCATTACAGCAAAATACGCTGTTACGATGAAAACAATTGGCGTTCTGCAATATTCTGTATAACAGCACGTTGTCCGATATTTGTCATTAGTCACTTATGAGCCGTTGATCTGAGCAAATCAAGAGAAGTCGCTCATCAGCTAAGCATGAGCCAACCTGATGTCTCAAGAGTATTCAGAAGTTTTCAAGAAACAAGTACCTGCAATCGGAGACCATATACTAGCCGGTATTGGTGTCCATTTTAGAGGGACTTGGTTCATCGCGTTAACTTCACTGTTAATTCGTGACCTCACACACTTCGATCTCACAGGCTTCAAGAGCTAAGACAAGTTGGAGATGTATCTGTTACTTCAATCCAATTGGAGCATTGGACAATAAAGGTCTATTCTATTAATTTACTAGTGTATCAGAATTTGTTTGCATGGTAGTGATTGGAGAGAAGAGGTTTTTCGGCATCCCTAGGTGTACGGTTTTCGCAGTGCTGTTTTCGCTAGAACTGTTTCGTGCGATGGCGGTTCGTGAATAATGTGGATTAGCATTTCACTTAAGGGAAAAACAGATCTTGTTCTCATACCCACTGTTGCCATGTGACTTGAAAGGAGGTTTGATTTCTGAAGTATATAGCGAGAACATTCATAAATGAGATCTCTTCTATTGAGCATGGTATGAGGCGATTCCCCAATTGACTGTCAAAGCCACAAAAAGTCAATTATTTAGTGGTTGCCTTACGTACCTGATTAATGTTCAGGCGGTCAACTTTTTACAGAGTTCGTTCCTTAGTGTTCAATTTTAGGCCAATTGAAGTCAGTTATCTGTCACCCCGATGAGATAAACTCATCGGATTTCTGGCATTGAGTGTGGCATGTTTTTGTGTTCTAGTCAATTTTTATAAATAAATCTCTGTATCGCGACTAAAATTTGTCTTTTTTTTGTATTTGCAGATCTTCCTTCGATCCAACAATCAAAACCATTTTTGGTGATCACGAAACGATTTGTTTCTCCTGGTGGAGGACACTAGAACTGTTAAAAAGATCAAACGAATATCCATGATTGTTGTTAAAATTTAAAAAAGGATTTTCTGGATCTAGATAGAAAGAGCAGACGATAAGGATTGGATTTTATAGATTTGCACCAAGTCCTCGAAATGTAAATCATATTTCGAAACTAGAAATTCAATCAATTCAACTAGAAACCAATTAACGGATAGAAACGAAACGAGATAATCGTTAATCCTGTTTCGTTTTTCAAGGACAAATAAATCGAACAAGAAAGTTAATATAAAGACAACGAAACCGTTTACAATAATGAGATCTGAACAGCAGACAAACAGTACAAGTCTGGCAGACTTTCCAACCAAAATTGATTCACAGACGGAATTAAATGAATTTTTGAAAAATTTCCAAACGAATGCGGCTGGCGAGTTAGATTTTAATCGACATCTGCAAGTGTACAATAGTTTGAATGATGCCGATTTTAATCTTCGTGACTTAAGTGGACTGAACGAAACCAATAATAATAATAATAGTAATCACTGTAATAATAATAATGACGGTCAATTATTGTCGTCGGATGGGAGTGTCGGTAAAATTAGTGGAAGTGGAAGCAGTTGTGGCAGACCTAGGAGGACAGCGAGGCGAACTCAACCGGTAAGTGCAATTTGTTAAAACTTTATTACAAATTATTTAAACTTAATTAGTTTATATGCGGTTCAATGGTCAATATTAATTCAATGTCATTTGCTCGATTTGACGCAGTTCTACTGGTCTTTATACTCAACGACCACGTGACTAAATTGATTACCTCATCTCCGCTGGCATGTTTTATTTTACTCAAAATTTGTATATTGTAAGCGACCCATCACCTCAAGCATCAAAATGGTTACGTATGACCAGAATTTTTTGTACAACACAGTTATCTTATTCTGAAACTCTAACTTAATAACTTTATAATTGATTTTCTGGTTCCGAGCACCACCCTAGCTTTTTCATACATTGTAGAGAAATTCAGAATTTCACCTGGTCAATTTGGGCATATTTATTTATAGAAAAATCATTTACAACTATATATAAATATCCGGTCACATTCGGTTTAGTGATCCCGAAGGAATGTTCTCACTGCCTAAATGGACCCAAATTTACAGATGCATCAAACCAGTACAAGCATGCGCTTAGGCTATAGAGCTCGCTTTTTATCTTTCCGCATCTGGTGTAAAGCAACCAGAATTGGAGCACTCCTCCTGGCTGACCTGACAGATCCTACTGAGATATATGTCAGGGATATTCTACGCTTCATTCAAAGCTCAGTATGAAACATTTAATGCTGACATCTTAGTCGCTTTAGTTGTAACTCAGAGTGTTGAATATCAGTCTAATGACAATATTAAGTAGCCCAAATTGCCTTGGGCTTAACATGATTATTTTTCACAAGCTCTTTAAAAACAGTCGTTACGCCAAATTTGCTGTTATACTCATTATGTATCGAATGCTAGTATTTTTGTTCTTCAAGGTCATAGAACTGATACCGGCAGTTCAGATAAATCTCCGGTTCAGATAAACCGTTTGAACGCGCCAGTACTGCGGCTGACAATGCCAAGTTGTATGTGACTTTACATTCTCGGATATTGGTTGCTGACTCCTGGCATCGAAAAATCATGATATCAATACCCTTCAATTAATTTATTTCAAAGTTGCGGTGAACGAAGAAAAATTTCATGTGCTCTCGCACTGTATTTGTGGACTAGTGGTCGTTTCGTCCAAGTCTGTGCCAGTTCATCGTATAACATCGTCTCTTGTATCGTCTTCTTCTATCCAGGCCGAAGGTAAGACTGACATTATAGTTATTGGCAAAACTTTGTTTACGCGAATGCTGCCCGAAAAGTATTTCGAATCCGATTGCTTAAAAGTTAATACCACTCGACACCAGTCTAAAATCGGAGGTGTGTTAATCGTTGTTAGGAATTAGCGATTTTGCAAAAGCTTATGCTATTCTAGCGAATTTTTCCTGTTATAGGGTGATCGTTGTCCTATCTTGGGCAGAAATTGTACGGTTTAGAATACCCACACGGCTGCTCATCAACATAAACGTGTCCATTAAGAATTCTACTCTGTTTCAGAAGCTCACAATAGATGATACTTTTTGGTCCCATCATATGCACAGAATCACCTTCGATCCCTAAACAAGTTCCTCTAGCTTGCCCAGATTCGTTTGTGTTTAAGATTTTTTTTTTAGATTAAGCTTTAATTGATTGGGTGTAGGGCGGTCTTTTAGACTGTCTTAGCTCCTTGAAACTGTCAGTGCTCCCACATTCAACGCGCGTTCCTTCAAGTAAAGGTTGATAGCTGCCTTAAACTTGTGCATTTTGTACGCAGACGGAAACTGAAAACCGGATAACGAATTCCACTTCCAGAATGTTCGATAAATTAATTCGAGCTTTGCACCTTCAGTTCCAGATTTCGGCAACATTTACCATACTTAATTCTGCAGAATATTAACCATTTATAATTCTATAGAGCACGCAGAGTACTGCAACATCTCTGCGGTGCTGAAGGCTGTCTAGATATTTCGTATGTCTGGAGTTTCGTATTATTCGGAAGGAACTCTATCCAGCAACTGGAGAGCAATGCCATATGCTCCACTCCAAACCTGACTGCAGATTGTCATAATTCAACCACTGTTGAGCACCAATTTCCCATCTTCTGGCCCCTTTTTGTGTATAGTATATACGTTGTTACGCACATAGAGTTCCACGAGCCAAATATTCATTTCCACTATATTTTTTTGTCAACAACATATTGTTTTGCGCACAATAACTTTGTCAGAGCTCAGATCTATGACGCACAGTTTTTAACCGAATTACACGGGTGGAACGCATTATAAAAAAATAACAGTTCTGTTAGATTTTGGAAGTTGTGGGACGATCAAGTATCGTGTTTCGATTGTCTCTAATTGCGTGACGGGGGCGTTACATTATTTTCCACATCGTTACTAAACAGTGAATCTATCGAATTTATTTATTGTATGTGATACGAAAAACAATTATGACAATGACATTTATGTAATTACATTTTTCTGCATTTCTCCTTCTTATGACGCAGCCGCCCGTCAGTTTATTTTTCACCCTTTTTTTGCATAAAAAAAATGTTTATGTACCTATTATTTATTTTTATTTATTCAGTAATCGTTCTGCAATTGACATTTAATCGAGTCGAAATAATAGAAACTTATGTAAGAGATGCGCTATAGATATGTACTATGTAAAGTAGTAAAGTATCCGTTTTTACGTGCATGAGGAACACACGCTGATTTGTATCCAAAAAACCGCATTTTAATTCGAAAACCTTGAGTGGTATATAATATATATATATATATATATATATATATTATATATATATATATATTATATATATATATTATATATATATATATATATATATATATATATATATATATATAATATATATATATATATATATATATATATATATATATATATATATATATATATATATATATATATATATATATATATATATATATGTAAAGGGTGGTTAAATTTTAAGAGCCATAATCATCATCTTCAGTGATGAGACACATTTTCATCTCAGTGGATTCGTCAATAAGCATAATTGCCGCATTTGGGCGAATCATAATCCAAGAGTGATTGTCGAAAAATCAATGCACCCACAAAGCGTGACAGTTTGGTGCGGTTTATGGGCTGACGGCATCATCGGGCCGCATTTATTCCAAAATGAGGCCGGTCAGGCAGTTACTGTGAATGGTATTCGCTATCGTGAGATGATGACGAACTTTTTATGGCCCGAATTGGAAAATATGAATGTGGACAATATGTGGTTTCAACAGGACGATGCCACTTGCCACACAGCTAACGAAACAATGGCTCCTTTGCGAGACAAATTCAATGGCCGTGTTATTACACGTGGTGGCGATGTCAATTAGCCGCCAAGATCATGTGATTTGACACCGTTGGACTTCTTTCTTTGGGGTTATTTGAAAGAAAAGGTGTACGTCGATAAGCCAGCAATAATTCAAGAGATAAAGGATGAGATAATTCTGCACATTAACGGCATAGAACCTCAGTTATGCCTAAGCGTCATCAAAAATTTGGACCATCGGGTGGAAGTATGCGACGAGAACCATACCATATTATCTTAATAAAAAGAATTGACAGTAATTTCCTAAATAATTGGTGTTTTATTCAAAATCAACATCGGCCCTTAAAGCTACTATGGCCATCTATCAGCTACTATATGGCTACTATACATCGACCCTTTGAGCTACTTATGTATAGCGTAATAATTCTCGCAATTACAGTTTTGGAAATTAAGAATTTACCCAAATATTCATGAATTTTGCGTGCCAAAGCCGGGCATGAGCATAGGAGGTGGACTACCGTCTATTCCTCCTCCTCGTCCATACAGCTTCTGCAAAAGTCATTAACTTCTAGACCTAGCCTCCTTGCATGTTCTCCAGGAAGGCAGTGTTTTGTTAGTATCCCCGATCGTTTTAAGTTCACGTCTTCGTAGGGAAATCAGTGTCTTTGAGCGTTTCAAGTCCAGCTTTGACGTTTGGGTGGCCGGGAACCCAGACAACCTGAATTTTGAAATGCTCACTTATCTCATTTAGAGACGAGCGGCGCCCAACGCCACTTTAGACGTTAGAAAAACAGAGTCCAGTCGAGGATACCACATTATGACTCAACCAGTTCAGGACCAGCTCAACCGCTATAACCTCTGCCTGGTTCACACTGCAATGATCAGGGAGACGAACTGATATATCTACCTCTATATCACACAAGACTCTAGCTCCTACTTTACCATGTAGCTTGAAGCCATCCGTAAAGAACTGCAATGTTTCCGTTTCCCTTGCCCACTCCTCCAAGATTCACTTGAGAGGCAGGTAGTTCAGAACCATTTCTTGAAACACAAAGTCTAGATTCACCAGTGCTTTCCTCAGTGATCTAACTATCGTCGAGTGTCCTGTCTCAAGACATTTGCACTGAGATATGACTGATAGTTGAGTGGCTGTAATCACCGCCATCTGCTTACCATAAAAATTCACGGGGATAAGGTGAAACATGACCTCCAAGGCACTTGTAGGTGTTGTCCTCAGCGCCCCGCTTATAAGCATGCAGACCGTTCTTTGTTCCTTCTCAATTATTTTTTGTACGTCATTTTATCAAGAGCTGGCCACCTCTCGCTCACCCCATACATAGGTACAATTCTTACTACGGAAGTGAATAACCAGTGTACCAGCTCCGGCTTCAGGTCCCATCTCTTTCCGATGGAGTTTCTATATGAGCACGATGCTATATTAGCCTTGTTTACTCTTTCCAAAATGTTGGGCTTCCAGCTAAGGTTACTGTCCAAGATAACGCCTAGAAATCTTGCTTGGTCCGTAAAAGCAAGTCTCTTGCCATTTAATAAAGGTGGATCTACTACCGGGATTTTATATTTCCGAGTAAATAGTACCAGTTCAGTTTTGGACGAGCTAATTGCCAGTCCACATTTGATGGCCCACCTCGTAATAATTAGGAAGGCATTTTAGATTATCTCCATCACCGTGCTTAAGTATTTTCGAGAGACAGCTATTGCTACATTATCTACATAAGCAATCACTCCCATTCCCTCTCTCTCCAGCTCTATCAGCAACCCATTGATTGCTATTTTACAGAGGAGAGAAGACAGGACACCTCCCTGTGGGATTAACCTACTAACAGGATATCCCTCCAGAATTACCTCCGTCTTTACATTGTTAAAGGCGCTCTCAATATCAAGAAACCCCACCATACAAAACTCTTGCGAGAATATTGATTTCTCAATTGTACTTACTTTATTTTTGAGCGTATGTAGATATCCATCAGCCTTTCCAAGCTGTTCAATTAAAAGGATGATATAGTTATGGGTCTTAAGTTCTTTGAGTAGCCCTGTGAGCATTTACCCGCTTTCGGAATAAAGATTCACTCTGACATTCGTCCACCTCCGCGGAATTCAGACTAGTTTTCAAGACCCTTCGAAGATTACTTCCAGCGAGAGGAACATAACCCTCGAGTTGTTTTGAATCTACGCGGGAATAATTAGATCAGGACCAGCCGATTTACAGGATTTGAACCCTTCAAGTTCTCATAGGAACCGTTCTTAGGTTAAGATATTTTCTATGCGCACGAGTGTGCTCTTGGTGAGTACTAGTCTCTGTCGAGTCTTTGAAGCTTTCTGGAAAGTGGGTTTCGATGAGAAGTTTCAAAGATTCTACATATGCTAGAAGCCATCCAATTTAATTAAATAACAGACTGGTAGGATTCAGACAGAATCTACCTATAGGACGAGAGTTCTCGGAGACTTCTTCCATTTAGTCGCAGAAGAGTCTTCATGACCTCCTCTGTGCTTTCCTTAATTCTTTTTTGTATACTTTGAGGTCCTCTTTGTATGAGTCCCAGTTCTGAGTCTCTATCGTAATTTTGGTTCTGTGTAATTCTGTCCTACTCGCCTTCCGGTAGGTTCCCAGTTCCTTGGGCCACCATGCCGGTTTTTGCTTACCTCTTTCTGCTTAGATATCGGTCCTCTAATAGCACCAGCTAAAGCAATGTGGCATATGGGGAGAATATAAAGGACACGAAAAACGCACCCATCAGTATCGTCTAATGCTTGCTATATACTGCTCGTAGTTTGTTCCAACTCGATTCGGAGTAGTTTCATTCGGAAGCTCCTCCTTGGAGATGATTTTTTGATTTAAATCCGAGCTGCACTATAATGCATGATGTAATTTAGATTCACATCAGGCAATGATTAGAATATTGGTGGTGCATTAGTATTCTATATGGTCAGAAAAAATGCAGAAGATGCAACGATCTCTGCAATTCATCTTCTTTACATAGAGTACTGTCAAAGTTGCAGTAACTTCCACTTGAAAGACATGGCGAAAGACTTCAACACTATTTCATCGAAGCTTGTCTTGAATTTACTATGCTGTCTGAATGCAGTCTTCACTCCACATGGATATCAAATATTGGCTTGGGTGCAGCTTCAGTTTTATGGAATCTGAACCCACTCTAGGGATGTCGTTATTATCTCTTAAGAGAGATATTGTCTGTCACTTTGGTAGACGAAATAAGATAATCTCATCTCTTGTCGCTATCAGAAATGTTCTGTGGAACAATAAATCAGCAAAGATCCAATAGTTCGTTTTGAATCATAGTAGACGTACCTTGAGGATCTTGCTATGTATTCTCATGGGACATTATTGCCTGCATGTTGCGAATGCAAATTCAGAAACAATCAAACTGCGAACAGTGAGTGAGGAAGAAGAAATTGTTGTACTTTTGTCCTTTATACTCTCCCCATTGATTGAATTGTTTTGGATCGTGACTCATATTTGAGAATCAACTGGCGATCTTGGCTTCGTTCGTAGAATAAACACAGTTCAGGACTAAGAGAGTGCGTCTGGTATGTCACAATGGGTTAACCAAGCCTGAGTGACTGGAACAAATATTCTGTATAGTTGTAAGAAACTCTTAAGAAGAAGGATGATTATAGCAGGTACCAAAAATCAGTCTCTCAGGTATTGAGTCGTCATATTAAATTTATATTTGTGGATCGTACGCCAAATATTCTCATAAAAGTGAGAGCATTTTCGTTGAGTTCCTATTCAGATATAATAACGGTTTAACCCTTAAAGCACTTCTATCGTGGAACAGATGGCTCAACCAGGCGAAGGATCAATTCTTTCTTTTAACCAAAGGTAATCCATATATCTTTAGAATGTTCAACGTCCTAGAGTTCGATCTGGAACAAAATCTGAATTCTTTAAAGTAACATGATACACCCTTCCTTCACAAGCTCCATGGTGCACTCTTCTTAGTGATGCAGACCCAGCACAGCTTAAAATACTATTTTTAAAGTTTTATTGTTTCCACACAATATGCTGAAGTTTATACATCTAGATATTACGTAGAAATTGAGGAAATTGTAGGTCATTTCACTGGGCTTCAGCTACATTTTATATGTTATCAACTAGTAAGCACATAATGATCTCTCATCACACTATCACAATATTCGATCCAAAAAACAGTTTCATCTCATTTTCTCATATATTCTTCTCGCATCATCCGCAGGAGAATGTCAATCGATGTCGTTCCAGCTTCGACGTATACGGCTTCATCTGGTGTGGTTTCATATACACTAATGAAACTGATAATGACTATTTCATGTACTTGAGCCAGCTCAATATCTATCTATGTATATCCTCTTATACCAGTATTGGGCGAATTATGGAGTGCTAATCCAGAAAGCAGAAGATGTCTACTACTTACACACTAAGTAATATATCCGAAAGCGCAGAACCCACTCTATAGATGATATTTCGTGCGTAGTTCGTAAAGTTCAATCTATCGATAAACGGATTCTATCTATAGCTTTACTATTGTAATTGGCTCTTTGGCACCTATCTAAATTTTCTTCATCTGAGATTTAAAGATTAAGTCCAATTTTTGTTTTATTTCTGTCTCTATTATGTGGTTTGGCCCAAAGAAATCTTAACTTTTTCGTAGGTGCCGTTTTACCGTCCTACCTTACGCCGAATCCGAAATCAGAACGTACGGCTAAACGTCCGTTTTGGGTATAACTAGACCACTGAATTTGGGTAGTTTATCGTAGTGAAAATTTTGATCAGTTACTGGCAAATCATCTTGGCAGATATTAATATCCTTCTCCACCAGATACATATTTAATTCTCTCCAGAATAATGTATTGTTACGTTTTCCCCTAGCAGGGATTCAAACCACTCCACGGCTCGATCACTGGATTGTGAATAATTAAAACTACTTGTTTGTTTTTCACTTTAACTTTTATTGAAAATCACCACAATTCACTTTCACAGTACTTTTATTTTACTGTTACTTTTACTATTTCACTTTTTATTAGTTTTTCCCTATTTTAATTTATCGCTTTCCCAATTCAAACTGAAAGTCTACGCTTTCTGCTCGCGTATTTATACTAATTTTGCCCGCGTCTCAGTCATAGTAGAATTTTCCATTTATTTATTATTTCGCCTGTATACTGCGATTCATGCTGGTTTCCAAATACGAGCATTTAGTACTTCTATTCAATCAGAGATAACACCCGTGTCCGTAACACTACCCTCCACCCAAACCTGTTCGTCCCGAACAGGATCCAATTCCCTTCCTCTATAGAGAGCCAACCTTTCCAAATGTACAACCTTTGGTTTTCCTCGGATGCCCTTCTGAATTCGGTAGATTACATCATTGATTTTTGTAATCACCTTGTATGGTCCTTCCCAGCTAGGTTGCAGTTTTGGTGATAAGCCTCTCTTCCGTTGTAAGTTGTGAAGCCAGGCTGACTGCTCTTTGTTAGGTCTCAAGCCTCGGATTTCATATCGAGGTTTCATTCTGTTTCTTGGTAGTCCTATCCTTTGTACTGGCTGCTCTTCCTTACTGAGTTTCACAACTCCCATCGTCTCTGTAGTAATCTTATCTTCCAATTCACCACGAATTTCTTCAAATCTCCACAGTTTAAAGAAGCACGCCCTATGTCCAAAACGAATTTGTTCTTCTTGATGAAGTCCACTCCCAAAATCACCTCATCGACAATATCGGCCACCAAAACTTCATGACACCAATTCGTATGGCCACTTCTTTCTTTCCCTTGATATCTGCACTTTCACCGGTTGCTGTTTGCAGTTTTAATCCTCCAATTGAATCAAGTTTATTTTCTATTAAATCAGCCCGCACAATTGTCCGCATTGCTCCTGTATCTAGTGTTGTCATACAGGCTCTCCCGTTGATTTCTCTATCTAATGTTAAGCCATCACCACCTCTTGTCAACCGTGTAACGGGGATGGCTGTCATGCTGGACTTTGTTGAAGAAGTTAGGTTTCTTTTTTTATCAACCTTCTCACTTATTGTTTGCAATATTACAGGACTCTCCTTCTCTTCTGATCCCTTGCAATCTTCTCTTTTCCTCCAATACAATGATGATGGTATCATTATCCGCTTACGTTTTATTTCCCAACAATACCTTAAAATATGACCAGGTTTGTCACATATCCAACATCTAATTCTACCTTTTCCAGACCGAAACTTTGTTGGTAGCCAGTAATTTCCTGATTTGTTATAATTCCTTGAATTATAATTTTCTAGTTCTAATCCGACTCGTCGTATTTTTACATCTGGTACTATCATCTTATCAACAGTCTCAATTATTAATGCACAACCGATGGTCTCCTCAAATGTTGTTTTCGATGCTAACACTACCGCTTGTCTTATTTCTACCTCACGAATACCATCAGATAAACCCATCAATTTTAATTTTTTTTCTTGTATTCGGGCGACATATTAAAGTGTGTTAGATGTACCAATCGCTCAATGTCTGCTGCAAACTCCTGTAGCGTTTCACCAATTCTTTGAAAACGACCTTTGAGCTTCATCCTGTATAGCTCTCGTTTATGGTCAGCACCATATTTTCTTTCCAAGGCTAGCATGATTCGATCATAGTCCCCTCGTTCAGATTCTGGAATGATTTGCAACATATCTGCCGCACCACCTTTTAACGCCACTATGAGAGTTTTGACCTGGTCTTCCTTACACCAATTATTTGTTACTACTGCCGTTTCAAATTGCAATTTGAAAATGTTGAACGACGTTGTTCCGTCGAATGTCGGAGACTTTAATTTAATTCCGCTGACTGGTTTCAGAATTTGAGTAGCACCGCCATTATTTTTAATGTCTATGATTTCTTTTTCAAGTTTCAAAAACCATTCGTCAGCCGCTTCAAATCGTTGTTCCATTTGACATTTTACTGTATCCACTTTGGCATCTAAGGAAATGAACATTTCATGGAACTTTTCACTCACTTCGGATATAAAATGCCGTTGAATATTTTCTTGTTCTTCCAACCATTCTAGCACAGTTTCTTGTCCGGTTTTCAAATATTCTTGGCCGGTTCTCATTTCGGATTTCAAATTGTCGAAGCCAATCATCATTTGATGCATCGCCGCCATTAACTGCCCCATATCGAAATTTGTAGGTGCTGGAGTAGGTTTATTTATTGCTGCTGGGGCAATGGTTGCACCGGCATTTGTTGCCCCTTCCATTGGATCCTCCGCATTAGGTACGCCAGTATTAAATTCGTACTGGTCTGGATCGATGTTCTGTTCCAGCAAAGCTTGTTGTAGTCTCACCTATAATTCTACTTTGCTACCCTTTTTAAGAAAACCCCTTACATTCAGCTCGGTCTTCAGCTCTTTCAACTCCAGTAGCTTCATGTCTTCTTATTCACAATCCCACCGCTGTCACCAATCGTTACGTTTTCCCCTAGCAGGGATTCAAACCACTCCACGGCTCGATCACTGGATTGTAAATAATTAAAACTACTTGTTTGTTTTTCACTTTAACTTTTATTGAAAATCAGCACAATTCACTTTCACAGTAATTCAAACTGAAAGTCTACGCTTTCTGCTCGCTTATTTATACTCATTTTGCCCGCTTCTCGGTCATAGTAGAATTTTCCATTTATTTATTATTTCGCCTGTATACTGAGATTCATACTTTTTATATGGGTCACCATGTATCTACTAGCAATATAGCGTTAAAACCAGCAATCACCCAATTATCTTAGGCGCAGATATATAGCCTATCAGATTATTCAAACTATTGTAAAATGAGTCTTTATCTTTGGAATTGGCCAACCTATTTACCACATTTTAAAACGCGCCATTTTGTACCATACAGTATTTTGGCCCACGCGGTTTAATGAAACGCGATATTTTGGCCCGAATCCGCTTTAAAAATAAAGTCACCTCCTACAACAAGCTCTGGTTACTGTGCGGTCATCGAATTCTATGGATACCATGTTTCGTTCGAAATATTTACGAAACATGCACACCCCCACCACAGGACTTATAAGCCTACTATATACGAGTATATTGCTTAAAATCTATTTATAGTCAGTTATTGTTTAGATCCGTTTACGATTCTACTCCTTCGTTTGTCCTTCTAATCACTGGATATACAATATTTATATCCATAAATGAAGAATTTATTATTTACAAAACATCGTCGTATGGGATCGATATCACCAAGCCATATTATTAAATATATTTAAGACGTATACGAGCATAAAGAGAACCAAATATTTACTGTTTAGTTTCAAGTACAACAAGTTGATATTTTCCGTTTCCAGATTTTTTCCCACTACAGACTGTGGAAGGTATTGCAACCATGTTATGGTGAAGTTTCTGTTTGTGGTTAACGCTGCGACAATTGGAGCGGGTGGTATCGGGTTCGAATTTCGATAGTGACAGAAAGTAAAAGGGACTTTTCACTATCTGATTACGATCGGTGGTATGACTGAACACATCTACGAACCCCTGTTGGAGCGCAGAATTCATGGGCCAACCCGTCTTCCATCTCAGTACTCTATAGGCTGGCTTTGAGGTATGCAATGGTTTTACGCAGATGGTTCTACGTAAATTGGACCTATAGCGCTACGTCCTCGATTTGGCTGTGATGGCATATAGTAGCGTAGGGAGAGCCTTGATCCCCAAAACAGATGGCAACGATAGAAATAGACAGACAACCATTCTGTTAAACTTTTTCTCTTAACCTGTATTAAGCGGAATTTAAATACTGTAATATGTAGAAATTGGAAAAGAATGAAACCAATGGCTAGGATTTTTTTGTAATTCATAATTTCGTTGTTGGCTATATAGACAATAACAGACAGTAACATCCTCTAAGCATTCTCGCACCGATCCATGCATCCACACCACAAAGTCTAGCAACTTATGAGATCGAGTGTCGTCATTTTTTGGGTCCGTTTATCCTTTAATGCTCAGTTTAAATGCTTTAATAAAAGTCTGTAGTGTTCCCAAGTAAAAGTCTCATTGGGTTTGATCAGCTTATAATAATTAACTTCCAGATCATTCGATTTGAA
This sequence comes from Tipula lateralis, assembly GCA_963932295.1. Lineage (NCBI taxonomy): Eukaryota > Metazoa > Arthropoda > Insecta > Diptera > Tipulidae > Tipula > Tipula lateralis. The sequence continues at coordinate 116,322,623 of OZ010736.1, forward strand.
TCATGAATACACATCTTACGCGTTGTATTTTCGTGAAAGCAAAACAATTTTCCAGGTTTGCCATTTCAAATGTTTGGCGTTTCTATGGCTTCCAATTCAATTGTCGACTGCTTGGAAGTCCATAACACAGCGTTTTTTCACACTCAGGACACATACTCAGTTTTCTAAGTGACTGCACGTTCCACGTGCCAACTTTTAATCTCTTGTCCTTGTACCTAAGCGATGATTCGTTGCTGTTTAGGTGGCATCCGATTTTGTCTCTTTTGATGAGATTTTTGACAATTGCATTTTTTTACGGATATTTGTCGTAAGCCCACCATGTGGTGATATACTATGGGTCTTATGTTTTGCTCGAAATACTTACAAAACATGGATGTTCTCACAGTACATTTCATCATGGAAAGACTTAGTACGACACAGCGTCTGGTTTACCGAACGCACAATTCACTATACTATCGATCGAAATTTAAAACCCAATTTTTATTACCAGAAAATACGCGACCAAAAAGACAACATCCAGCACGCAGTGATGAAAATATAGCGGTGGTATCTGAGAGTGTACAGAATGGCTTAGCTTGTTGTATGCAACATCTTGACGTATTTTACGTAAATATGTTGGTTTAAAAGCTTTCAACTTGTGCAATAAGTGAAGCTGGCCGACCTTCTAAATCTATCATCGTTTAAGTCTTTATGAGCTCTTGAAAAGCTTGAAGACGATCCACTGTTTCCATCCAAAATGTTTGGCAATGATGCGCATTTTGGGCTAAATGGATAAGCTAAAGAAAAAAGTCGTGTTTGAAAAGGATCCCGAAGAGGTTCAAGAGGTAGCATTACCTCCAGAAAAAACAACGGTTTATGGGATGGTGCAATTATCGGTCCATATTTTTCCACGTTAGAAATTCTGAGGAAAGGATGTATTAATCAGCGTCTCATCGATAACTAATATATATTCTTATCTCGTCTAAATTATTGCGTAAGTATAGTTACTAACGTCACTCAAAATTGTGTGCTGCATTTTTGGATCGCGATTGTAATTTAAGGTACAATGGGGCTTAACGAATTTTGATGCTTGTGTGATCAAACAGAGAAGACCAACTATAAGCTTTAAAAATAATTGTTTGAATGTTCAAATCAACCTTAAACGAATGTCCGTCCCGTTTTTGTGGCAAGAGGATGAGGTAATACTCGAAAGTATTCCTGGGGGCTATTATGAAATAATCCGATTTTTTCCGATATCGAAAAATCCGATCCTATCCGGATTTTTCTATTATGAAATTATTGGGTCGAATTTGTCAAATGTCAGCATGAAGTAAGCAGTTATGATTTTTGTAATTCACTTAAAAATTGCAAAGTTTCGATAACACAAAATTAAATTCGTCTTCTAAATAGCAGTCCGATTTTGACATATCGAGTTTGAGTTTCATAGTTGTGGATTTTTCGACATCGAAATTTCATAATAGCAAAATCCGTTTTCGGGTTCGATATCGAATTTTCGTTCTTCGTTTTTTTGGTTTTTCTATGATCATCTGTCAACCGCCCAGGTGGTGCAGTGGTTAAAGCTGCGGCAGTTGGAGCGGGAGGTACCGGGTTCGAATCCGATTCGAGGCAGGATGCAAAATAGGTTTTCACCTTCGATCGTTTGGGCGGTGCGATCGGTGGTGAAAAATAAACATAATCTGGATCCTCTGTCGTGTTTAGAATCCTTGGGCCGACCCATCTTCCATGTCAGTATAGGACTGACATGGAGGACTGACAAAATCGGATTTTCTGAAAATTTTTATTATGTCAAAATCCGACTGCTATTTAGTAGACGAATTTCGTCTTGTGTTATCGAAACTTAGAAATTTCAAGTGAATTATAAAAATCATAATTGCTAACTTCATGCTGATATTTGACAAATTCGACCCAACAATTTTAGTATAGGAAAATTCGGATCGAATCGGATTTTTTGATATCGGAAAAAAAAATCTGAAATCGAATTATTTCACAATAGCGCCTTGGCTTTAATAACTATACTATGCAAGTTTAGTATGGTGATAGACTATGCCAATGGTGATAGACGCAAATAGCTTGAATTATTCGATCTGTTCGATTAAAAAAATTCCCTACTAACTCACTAAAGCGAGTTTTGGAAAGCCTACCGAAAAACCCAGCAGTGAGTTACAGTTGTAGTTATAGTTATGGCCAACTTGCAGAAGGATAACCGAGGTTTTTGATCTGAAACAAATGAACTGGGCTTAAACGAACTTAGGTTCAATAATAAAAATACAATCACTTTGATAATGTGGGCTGGTATACGAAAAGTTGCAATTTGATGAAATATGAGTCAGACACTTAAGAACTACATACACTAAAACCAAGATGTCGTACATGACAGATTTGAGTTTGATCTTCTTTTAACACAATCGGCCTGTTCACCTTATACAGATAATGAATCAAAGTCATGTGCTGTCCTGCACATCGCAAATTATTTGTATATAGTGCGCGCGCTCACTCTAAAAATAAATCTCAAAAGAAAATAGGAAAAATTATTGTACACAATTCCACAAAATAAAATTGTAACAACTAAAATACACGAAAATCTGTCGTCGACGATGATGAACGGTAAATAAACCAAAAAACAAAAACAAAACGAATAAAGTCACAAGACACCTACCTAACAACCCACAATTAATTATCTCAATGAATTTTCATCTAAAAAATGTTTTTTTCCCATATTTTGTTCTCACCGTTTTATCTCATTCCTCGCCGGGAAATTTAATGCTTTTCTTGTGGTAAATGTTTTTCTTTTTCGTATAACAATTATTGTGTTTTGTAACAAATACACAACGACGACTGCGGCAGAGTTTTTCCGATAGAACGACACAAAAAAACGAAAGGGTAGGTTAGGGTTAGGTAAAATTAGAACCAAAAATTTTTCGTGAGTAGAATGGGACACCAGGGAGAAAACAGCGGTAATATATACGCAGACGAAGCATTATAGTACGGCGAAAGTAGGATATATATATATATATATATATATATATATATATATATATATATATATATATATATATAACTGAAATGATTAAGTTGAAATTAAGATCTCTATATTTGATAAATGCAGTGACCTGTTTAATGGGTGGTGTGGTGAATATCATTGGGTAGTTTTCGTATACGGAAATTTTTCAATTTGAAGAAAATACGGATAAATTAGAATAATTTTTTTGTTGGTTTTTAAACGTGTAGGTATTTTAGATAATATCGAAGGGTAGCTAGCCAACAGAAATTGTCAACGATAAGGGTGGATTTAGAATTTCAATTTTACAATTTAATTTAAAACTAAACTTGATCCAACGAATATTCATTATTAGAATTCGAAGGAAGCTCTCGAATATCGTTTGAAATTATCTGTTCATCAAGAGGTGGTTTGTAAAGAGTGATCCAATAGGAGGTTTGTAAAGAGTGATCCATTTCTAATTGGGATTCTCATTATGGTTCATGCGTGACAATTGTTATGCGTGACAATTGTCATGCACCACATGCTCACCCCATACATAAGTACAGGTCCTACAACGGAAGTGTATAGCCAGTGTACCAGCTACGGCGTCAGACCCCATCTGTTTCCGATGGCGTTCCTACACGAGTACAAAGCTATATTGGCCTTGTTTACTCTTTCCAGAATGTTGGGCTTCCAGCTTAGCTAACTGTTCAAGATTACGCCTAGAAATCTTGCCTTGTCTATAAAAGCTAGTCTGTTGCCATTTAGGAGAGGTGGATCTACTACAGGGATTTTATATTTCCTCGTAAATAGTAACTGCCAATCCACATTTGGTGGCCCACCTCGTTATAATTAGGAGGGCATTTTGGATTACCTCCGCCACTGTGCTTCCTAGAGACAGCTATCGCTACATCATCTGCATAAGCAATAACTCCGATCCCTTCTCTCTCCAGCTTTAATAGCAGCTCATTGATTGCTATATTCCAGAGAAGAGGAGACAGAACACCTCCCTGTGGGGTTCCCCTAGTCACCCGTCCCCTGATGGTGGATTCCCTCAGCTCTGAGTTAATCATCCTGCACCCAAGCATATGATTGATTAACCCACTTATAGGGTAATCCACCCCTAGTAGTGACAATCCCTCCAGAATTGCCTCCTTCTTTACATTGTTAAAGGCGCCCTCAATGTCAAGAAACGCCACTATACAAAACTCTCGCGAGAATAATGATTTCTCAATTGTACTTACCAGGGCATGCAGGGCTGTGCCCACAGATTTCCCTTTACAGTAAGCGTGTTGAGTCTGAGCCCAGTCACTAGGCATTATTTTTGAGCGTATGTAGATATCCATCAGTCTTTCCAAGGTTTCCAATAGAAAGGATGATAGAGTTATGGGTCTTAAGTCTTTTGGGTAGCCCTGCGAGCATTTACCCGCTTTCGGCATAAAAATCACTCTGACCTCCATCCACTCCCGCGGAGTACAGACAAGTTTTAAACACCCTTTGAAGATTACCTCCAACCAGGGGAGCATAATCCTCGAGTTGTTTTAAATCTACGCGGGAATAATACGGTCAGGACCCGCCGATTTATAGGGTTTGAACCCTTCAATTGCCCATAGGATCCGTTCTTTGGTTACGATATCTTCTATGCGCATTACGTTTGCTTCTTGATGAGTACCAGTCCCTGTCGAGTCATCGAAGCTTCCTGGAAAGTGGGTTTCGATGAGAAGTTCCAAGGATTCCTTACTAGAAGCAGTCCAGGATCCATCTGGTTTAATTAAATAACTGGGACTGGTAGGATTGGTAAACAATATCTTCCTAAGACGAGAGGTCTCGGAGACTTCTTCTATTTTGTCACAGAAGAGTCTCCATGATTTCCTCTGTGCCTTCCTTAATTCTTTTTTGTATATGTTGAAGTCCTCCTTGTAGGAGTCCCGGTCCTGAGCCTCTCTCGTACTTTTGGCTCTATTAAATGCTTTCCTACACGCCTTCCGGTAGGTCCCCAGTTCCTTGGACCACCATGTCGGTTTTTGCTTGCCCCTGGGTTTAACTATTGGGCAAGCAGCGTTGAAGGACCGATTGCAGGCATTTGTGAAAGTTTCCACTATGCTGTTCAGTTCCTTCATTGTCGCTGGTGGCTCAGGGGTCTCTGGTAATAGTAGTCCTATAAGCGTTTCCCCGTACTTGCTCCAGTTTGTCTTTCTGGGATTCCTGAAAGGTTTCCGGGTGGCAGGGGAAACGTTAAGACTAAATGTTATGTAACGATGGTCAGAGAAGGAGTGTTCCTTCGCCACTCTCCATTCCCTGACCAAAGGCTACAGGTTTTTTGAGGCGAAGGTTACGTCCAGAACCTCCTGCCGATTTTTAGTAAGAAAAGTGGGTTCTTGCCCAATATTACACACCATGAGGTTGTTATTTAAAATGTAATCAAAAAGTAACTCACCTCTCTCGTTGATATCAGTGCTTCCCCACAAACTACCTTAGCACTGAACAGAACCGAAATCGTTGTGATCATAAAACGTAGAATAGAAAGAACTATCCAGATGATTGTCGGAGAGTATCAAGGCACCACAAAACACGCAGTTCGCACCTTCATTGTAGACACCTTACAGGCCGATTTTAGTAAAGAATTTGATTCGATTTGACATGATATAGTAATTTACAGTTTATGAAATGTTGAATTGTCAAGTGGATTAGCCAAGTGCGCTTCATCGTACTGAAGAGATGGAAAGCAATGAGGTTTGCTCTACAAGTAATTTTAGAATCAGGACGACATTTCGACTTGAATTTTTACTGCAAGTATAAATCGATGGTCATTACCTAAAGAGCATCTTTACACTTAGGTAACTTTTTTATCCGTAACTTTGTTTTTACACCCTTCAAGTCCACACGCTTTTTATTTGTATCCGGTAACTTTTATAATTTTCTACCAACACAAGTAAAATTCAAAAACAAAATTAAACTAAAAAATACAACAAATTGTCCTTGAGAATATTTCTATTTCATTTTTATTTGTGTTGGTGTGTTGCAATTTTTTGAAGCTACGAAAATTTTGGTTGAAAAATGAATCCGCAAAAAAACCTATTTTGTAGGTAAAGGGGGTAAAACGAAGTAGTTACCGGATACAAGTTACCGTAGTGTGAAGATGCACAATCACTTTCATTCAAATCGAATGACCTTCAATGCTTTAGGCGACTACCGGTCTATTGTCATGTCACTGATTACGCCCCTTCTGGCCATTTGTATAAACTAATCGGAACTGTACATAGCGTTGAATATTTGGCGCAAGCAAGTATTCGATTTCCCAACGATACTCCCCAAGTGGCATTGCGAAGATTACCATTGGTCTTTCCCTCTTTCGATTTATAATAGCTTCTGCAGAAGTAAGTAGATTGCATGCAAACCTATAACCTTTATGAATGTTCCTCAAGAATAAGGCAGGATAATGCTAGTATTTCTACGAATACACGACTTGAGGTCATATAGTATTCTAGAGAGGCTTAAGTTTGGGCTGGTCGAACTTCTTTAGCTATATATTGCATGATGGTGGCTCAGTTGGATATAGTTATGCCATGACTTGAATAAAGCTAATTCGTTTGTCACACAGTTCTCATCAGTGAAAACTAGTATTAAATCATTGATTGTCGCCTGATTGTCCACATATAAGATCATCATAAAAGATTGCAGTGCAAAATTTCAATGCTTCAAGTTAAGGTATAGTCCGATCCATAAATATACTACGAAATGTCTTATATACTCTTGATTCATCAGTTTTTAGTAAATCGGTTACAGTCGGATGTCGGTCCCGAAGGCATTTACAGTGATTTATTTCAGGCAGCCTCGTTGATGTATATTGGCCTAAAAGACTTCACCTATGAGAGTATGAGTAACACAGTGTAATATATACCACCGGCTTTAAAATCCGGTTTTCCTGATTGCTCCTAACTCTTTCATAGTCACCTTTTAACATCCTGGGGATTTCCCATTAACTCTATACACTGACAGGGAAACCGTATGCATGTGTCCTCGCAATATTTTTTCACTATTTATAACGTCACTATTACGTTGTTGAATTGCCAGACAGAAACGAAATCTAACATGAGAAATGTAATAAATCAACACAGTTCATCCACTGCTCCGTGAATTTTCTGGTAGTTTAGCACAAATTGAATTCAAAGTAGTGTCAAAGAGAATAAATATAAAGAGAAACATCTTATATGAGTCGCGATTGCATATAAACTAAAAAATTTTACAAGAACGACAGCAAAAAAAATATTTGACTATTTCAAAACTTTGGCTACTATTCCATATTGTAATTCAATTGCAAAATGTAATAGATTATAATATAAAATAGTTCTTTTTTTTAAATAATATTTCTTTATTATTTCTTTTTAATTACAATCTAGTCTTAGACTAATAAGCAATTTTATTCAAACTTAAACTACTACATTTTACTGAAATTTAAGGGTTCATCCATCGATGTACTCCTTATCGCGCTTTTGTTGTGCGCTAGATACATTTATGTTAATCGATTTTACACTAACTCAAAAGGCTTTACTCTTTTTAGCCTTCTTAATAAATCCGTATTATCCAGTAGCTGGATAGCCTCTATGTTGACATGATGCAGCAGTCGTTGTTCGTGACTTCTAGCAAATTTCATAGTTTCAGTTTTGATGGGGTCTATGCCCAAATCTTTGTGTATGTCTATATTTCTGACAAACCATGGTGCATTCACGATGTTTCTTAACACCTTATTTTGGAACCGTTGGATAATATCTATGTTGGTCTGCTTAGTACAGCCCCACAGCTGTATACCGTAAGTCCAAACAGGCTTCAATATTTGCTTATATAGCAGAACCTTATTAGGGATTGATAGATGAGAATTTCTTCCCAGTAACCAATACATTTTATTGTATTTTAAACCCATCTCATTTCTTTTCTATTTAAGTGTTTGCATGCGGCATTTCTTGGTTGTTTAAATATACTCGTTTGTATACTAATCTCTTGTTCGTAAAATCGACGTGGACAGATTTAGTTTCATTTAATTTTATGCGCCATTTTTTTGTCCAGTTCAATACTTGATCTGTGGCGGCTTGCAATTTCTCTGTTGTATCTGAGTTGTTGTCACCTACTGCCATGATAGCTGTGTCATCGGTGAAAGTGGCAACCGTATTGTTGTGTGGGATTGGAACATCTCGGGTGTATAATAAATACAGAAGTGGCCCAAGTATACTTCCTTGTGGAACTCCTGCTTTTATTTCTTTTAACTCAGAGTATTCATCTTCTTGCTTAAGTCTGAAATATCTTTCTGTTATATATGATTCCAGTATTATGCTGTACTGTTTAGGTAGGATTAGTTTGAGCTTGTAGATTAAACCTTCGTGACAAACCTTGTCAAAGGCCTGTGCTACATCAAGGAATACTGCAGAACAAACTTTTCTCTCTTCTAATGTCTTCTCAATAATATTGGTTATTCTATGGACTTGGTCAATAGTTGAGTGCTCACTGCGAAAACCAAATTGGTGATTCGGAATTAGGTTATTTCTTTCAAGTATTAGTTTGAGTCTTTTTAAAAGTAACTTTTCAAAGAGCTTAGACATTATCGGCAGCAACGATATAGGCTTATATGATGTTATTAGATGTGGTGGTTTTCCTGGTTTAGGAATCATGATAACCTCAGCTACTTTCCAAAGTTTTAGCACATATTTTAATCTGAATGAAGCATTTATAATATTAGTTAACTTCGCCGTAGCTTTTCTCGGTAGCTGTTTTATTATTTCTCCGGTAATCAAATCAAACCCGGGTGCTTTCTTTAAGTTTAAATTATTTTTAATTTCGTTTGCTACTTCTTTGGACGATGTAGGTGTAACATCATCGTGTATTTGAATTATGTTTTCATCAAATGTTTCTCGCAATTGACATTCATGAGGTTGAAATATATTTTCAAGATGGTTAGCAAATCCTTCAGCTTTTTCTTTGTTTTTCCTCACCCATGTTCCATCCATTTTCCTGATAGGGTGTATTGACATTATTGGCCTTTTCAGAGTTTTAGTTGCTTTCCAGAGTGAATATTCTGTATTACTGTCATTCGTCAATTTACTTAAGTAGAAATTAAGTGACTCATTTTTGAGTTTGGGCTGGTCGAACTTCTTTAGCTATATATTGATGGATAGTTATGCCATGATTTGAATATAGCGATCAGTGAAAACTATAGTACTAAATCATTGATTGCCGCCTGATTGTCCACATATAAGAACATAATAAAAGATTGCAGTGCAAAATTTCAATGCTTCAAGTTACGGCACAGTCCAATCCAGAAATATACTCCGAGATGTCTTATATACTCTTGATTAATCAGTTTTAAGTAAATCGGTTACAGTCGGATGTCGGTCCCGAAGGCATTTACAGTGATTTATTTCAGGCAGCCTCGTTGATGTATCTTGGCCTAAAAGATCTCACCTATGAGAGTATGAGTAACACGCAGTGTAAAATATACCACGGGTTTTAAAATCCGATTTTCCTGATTGCTCCTAACTCTTTCATAGTCACCTTTTAACATCCTTCTGCACGCTGATATAAGTTAAATCAATATATAAAAGATGGGATTTCCCATTAACTCTATACACTGACAGAGAAACCGTATGCATGTGTCCTCGCAATATTTTTTTTTTGCACCCGATCAGAATTCGAACCTAAACTTCCATTTTCAAAACGCTGTCACTATCACGTTGTTGAATTGCCATACAGAAACGAAACCTAACATGAGAAATGTAATAAATCAACACAGTTCATCTACTACTCCGTGAATGTTCTGGTAGTTGAGCACAAATTCAATTCAAAGTAGTGTCAAAGAGAATAAATATAAAGAGAAACATCTTATATGAGTCGCGATTGCATATAAACTAAAAAATTTTACAAGAACGACAGCAAAAAAAAATATTTGACTATTTCAAAATGTAATAGATTATAATATGAAATATTTTTTTTTTTTTTTTTAATAATTTTTCTTTATTATTTCTTTTTAATTACAATCTAGTCTTAGACTAATAAGCAATTTTATTCAAACTTAAACTACTACATTTTACTGAAATTTAAGGATTCATCCATCGATGTACTCCTTATTACATGATATTTGTTATTTAATCGCGCTTTTGTTGTGCGCTAGATACATTTATTTTAATCGATTTTACACTAACTCAAAAGGCTTTACTCTTTTTAGCCTTCTTAATAAATCCGTATTATCCAGTAGCTGGATAGCCTCTATGTTGACATTATGCAGCAGTCGTTGTTCGTGACTTCTAGCAAATTTCATAATTTCAGTTTTGATGGGGTCTATGCCCAAATCTTTGTGTATGTCTATATTTCTGACAAACCATGGTGCATTCACGATGTTTCTTAACACCTTATTTTGGAACCGTTGGATAATATCTATGTTGGTCTGCTTAGTACTGCCCCACAGCTGTATACCGTAAGTCCAAACAGGCTTCAATATTTGCTTATATAGCAGAACCTTATTAGGGATTGATAGATGAGAATTTCTTCCCAGTAACCAATACATTTTATTGTATTTTAAACCCATCTCATTTCTTTTCTATTTAACATGAGCCTTCCAGCGAAGCTTAGCGTCTAATGTCATACCAAGATATTTAACAGTGTTTGCATGCGGTATTTCTTGGTTGTTAAAATATACTGGTTTGTATACTAATCTCTTGTTCGTAAAATCGACGTGGACAGATTTAGTTTCATTTAATTTTATGCGCCATTTTTTGTCCAGTTCAATACTTGATCTATGGCGGCTTGCAATTTCTCTGTTGTATCTGAGTTGTTGTCACCTACTGCCATGATAGCTGTGTCATCGGTGAAAGTGGCAACCGTATTGTTGTGTGGGATTGGAACATCTCGGGTGTATAATAAATACAGAAGTGGCCCAAGTATACTTCCTTGTGGAACTCCTGCTTTTATTTCTTTTAACTCAGAGTATTCACCTTCGTGCTTAAGTCTGAAATATCTTTCTGTTATATATTATATGATTCTAGTATTATGCTGTACTGTTTAGGTAGGATTAGTTTGAGCTTGTAGATTAAACCTTCGTGACAAACCTTGTCAAAGGCCTGTGCTACATCAAGGAATACTGCAGAACAAACTTTTCTCTCTTCTAATGTCTTCTCAATAATATTGGTTATTCTATGGACTTGGTCAATAGTTGAGTGCTCACTGCGAAAACCAAATTGGTGATTCGGAATTAGGTTATTTCTTTCAAGTATTAATTTGAGTCTTTTTAAAAGTAACTTTTCAAAGAGCTTAGACATTATCGGCAGCAACGATATAGGCCTATATGATGTTATTAGATGTGGTGGTTTTCCTGGTTTAGGAATCATGATAACCTCAGCTACTTTCCAAAGTTTTGGCACATATTTTAATCTGAATGAAGCATTTATAATATTAGTTAACTTCACCGTAGCTTTTCTCGGTAGCTGTTTTATTATTTCTCAGGTAATCAAATCAAACCCGGGTGCTTTCTTTAAGTTTAAATTATTTTTAATTTCGTTTGCTACTTCTTTGGACGATGTAGGTGTAACATCATCGTGTATTTGAATTATGTTTTCATCAAATGTTTCTCGCAATTGACATTCATGAGGTTGAAATATATTTTCAAGATGGTTAGCAAATCCTTCAGCTTTTTCTTTGTTTTTCCTCGCCCATGTTCTATCCATTTTCCTGATAGGGTGTATTGACATTATTGGCCTTTTCAGAGTTTTAGTTGCTTTCCAGAGTGAATATTCTGTATTACTGTCATTCGTCAATTTACTTAAGTAGAAATTAAGTGACTCATTTTTTAATTTCCGAATTTCTCTTGTTAATTGTTGAGTAAGATTGTTTAGTCTTTTTTTATCTTGTGGAGCTCTTGTTTGGTGCCACTTTTTTCTGGATTTGCGTTTATCCCTAAGGAGATCCATAATTTCTATTGGATAGTTATTTTCTTTTAACCTTGATTTGATTTCTGGAGTACTTTTCCATGCCGATTGCTGGATATTCGTAGTGAACTTTTTTACTTCTTTGTCCAGTTGGGCTATAGTTTTTAAAGGAACTTTCAAAAGTATTCTTTGTTCGAGGTGTACTTTGAAACTTTTCCAGTCCGTGTATTTGTTAGTTAATGCTGGATTATTCCCTTTTTGGATGATATACTCGCTTAGAGTTAAAACTATTGGAGAATGGTCTGAGCTCATATCTTGGCTCTCTTCGACTTTCATAAAATTATTAGAAATATTTTTGGTTATAAAAAAATCGATTAGGTCAGGTATTTTTCCTGGGTCAGTTGGCCAATATGTTGGTTTTCCTGTTGAAATGGATTCACATCCATTTTCTTTCATAGCGATTAGTAATTCTTTTCCTTTAGTTGTTGTCAATCTAGAACCCCAGTGAGTATTCTTCGCATTGAAGTCACCGCCTATGATGAACCTTTTCCCGAGCCGTTTGAAAAACTCTGAATATTGTTTGTTTTTAATAGAATGTCTTGGTGGACAGTACAATCCTGCCATAACAATAGGAACGTTGTTAGTTTGTATATAAACAACTGTGGCCTGAATTTCTTCTTTTCATACTTTGCTTCTTCAAAATGTTGGAATTTAAAGGTTATTGTGTTTATCATAATATTTATCCTCTGGCTGAAGTATCTGGATGTACCTTTAAATGTAATGAAGGATTGTTTAGTAAAATGTGTTTCCGAAATAAGACACACATCTATATTCTCAATATCGAGGACTGCTTGTAGCTCGTGGCGATGTCGGAGCAAACCATTAGCATTCCATGACATGATTTTCATTGTGCTGTTCATTTCTGTATTAATTTGGGTTTAGCTCCCAATGCTTTTTCTTCCAATTTTTGTAGCCTCTCATCAAATTTAGTTAATTTTATGAGAATATCTTGTAATGTTTGACTGATGTCAACATCTATCAATTTTTGCTGGGGTTTATTGACTGCGCTTCTAGTTGCTTCGGCATATGTAACACTTAATTGGCGGCTAAAAGGTTGCCTGTTATTCTGTTCTGTCTGCTTCTCATACCGATTTGCCAGACCATACATTTGAGCTTTATTCATCCTTTGATTTTTAATTTTCTGCATTTCCTTTGCAACAATACATCCTCGATAATTAGCAGGATGACCTTGACCACAGTGTACACACTTTAAATTAACTTGCGGATTGTCGCATTCGCCAGTTAGATGGTGTCCAGTACATTTAACACACCTTGGAAGTTTGCCACAATATTTTTGCGTGTGTCCATATGCTTGACATCTTTTGCACTGCGGAATTAGGTTAGACTTTCTAAGTGGTTGAATTTCCACTTTGCAGCCCAATAAACTAGTGATCTTATAAATTTTAGTTATATTTTCGTCACTGCTGAATGTTAGTACGAACATGTCTAGCTTCTTTTTATTTCTCCAGCTAATTTTGTTCATTACACTGATTATTTTAAATTGTTTTAATGATAATTCCTCTTCAACTCGTTCTGGGTTACATGTATGATGTAAGTTCCTTACCATGACTCTGATGGGCCTTTCTTGTTTATTTTCATATACGTGTGAAAAATTAATGCGCCTTCGGTCAGAGTTTTCACAACGTTTTTATATGCATCTCCGCTATTTACATTGATGCTTATTTTATTTTGACTCATCAATTTTGTGATGAATGATTCTTCTGGAACACTCGCCTTAATTATATCGTAGAACGCGTGATAGTTTTTAACATCATCATATGAAATAGTAAGCGAAGTTTTGAAATAGTCAAATATTTTTTTTGCTGTCGTTCTTGTAAAAATTTTTAGTTTATATGCAACCGCGGTTTATATAAGATGATCCTCTTAATATTTATTCTCTTTGGTAGTGTCCTGAAAAAAGTAGTGTTATCGTGATGGTGTGTTTACAGAGAATCAATAAGCTGCCTATATCTTGTATGATTCGGATGAAAACACCAAATCGAGTGTTTGACTTTGATATATTCAGTTGGTGAATTGTGTGACAAATTCTGGGCTGTCAACATCCACAAAAAACTAATCAAATGACATCATTACTCGTTTTAAATATTCTCTTATTCTCTTCATTACAGATCCATACATTTGAACCAGTAGACGTGACCGATTCGAGTTCACAAAGTGACGATACAAGCGGTGGTTGTGGCAGTAGCCGAAGCGTACGAATAAATAAAAATCTATTGCATCCGAATAATGCGGCACGACGGCGAAAAGGTGTACTAAACGCAAAGGAACGCAACTTAAGACGATTAGAATCGAACGAACGCGAACGAATGCGAATGCACAGTCTAAACGATGCGTTTCAGGTAAGTTCAAATTAAATATATTTATAACATCAGTCATTTCATTTAATACTCTAATATATTTTGTATAGTCGCTGCGTGAAGTAATACCGCATGTGAAAAAAGACGGCCGACTGTCAAAAATCGAAACACTAACCCTAGCCAAATACTATATAGCATCGTTAACGAGTATGATTATTAAAATGAGGGATGAAAATAAAACAAATGGGGTTTTGGTACAGACAAATACCCGGATTACTAGTAGTAGTAGTAGTAGTAGTGTTATTAGTGGTGGTAATACCTTTCCCGGCCATGACGTTATGCAAAACGCTAATAATAATACGGCAACAACAGAAATCGTACTACCCGACAACTTTATGCCCGATCAATTTCAGTTCATGTGAAACATTTGAACTTATCCGAGCCGCTAATAAGAACGAGATAAAAACTTTTTGCTATTTTTAATCTTTATTATACTGTATATATAATAATCTGGCCAACAGACTTCTTAATCACTGTACATATCTAAATAAGCATGACGACAACAACACCAAGTACACGTTTATACATTTTAAGTTACATTGAAATGAAACGAAGTCCATTCAAATAATATTTAGAGAGAAATAAAAAAGGAAAAACAAAATCGGGAAAATCATTTTCCAAGAATTCAAGGATATATTATATTTTCTTCTCAAAATTCACCCTTAAGGAATGAATTCATTTAAATCGAAAGAAATATGAGATTTTTATTTATATTTTTTTTTTCTCCAGATTTCTAAATTTCTTGTGTAACAAAAAAAGAAAAACGATTTTTCATCTCGTCTCCAGTTTATTATTATGATTATTAAATGAAACCAAATTATTTTCATCCCAAAAGACCTGTACAGCATACAGTCCAGAGATATGTACAATATATAAGAAAATTTAATAACCGAGCGTACTGTGTGAGTGGTAGCATCGATGACGTTCCATATACATGTGTATACAAAAGAAAAATCAAATTTCCAAGACATTAGAGGGCGGAGGGAGGGGACCACATCTATCATGAAAATGAATTAGTTGTAGATAAAAATTAGAAATAATGCATCAAAGGAATTATAATGCAATTACCATTTAATTTATTAGGTTCTTAGATATCGAATTATAAATATAGCAAGATGTTGTATCTTATGTGCTAATAAGAAATGTCAGATTATAGATTAAATTAGAACGCCTTGTGCGGTATAATAGAATTTTGTGGTATGCGGTTGAATTTTTGGTTGTGAATTGTTTTGTGGGAACTAATTGAATTACCGTGTATAAATCAAAATAATAATCTTTGTGCCATTTTGATATGATTAGCGGTATCGCGTCCTTGTGGTTTAGTGTCATATTGGTGCTATTCTTCGACAATTAGTAGCTGGAACAAATCGTAGACGTAGATCAAGTATTTGCACTTTGCAGACTGGTAGGAGCTATGATACCTTTACGTCTTCTGCTTTATAATACAAGTTTCATAAATCTTAGTTCAAATTACAGCTTCACAAAAGTTTTCACAAAATCTTGAAGTATCGCCTCCCATTCCTCTACGATCGCCTGTTGCAGCTCTTGGAGACTCGTTGGAGGAACATCTCTGGCTTACATCCTTCTTATCAACTCGTCGTTGGATTGAGTTCTGGTCTTCGAGCTGGTCATTCCATAACCTCTTGAGGGTACTGGTATATCCTGCATGAACAGAAAACTTTCACCAATAAACCTGGCAAAAGGTACGACGTACTTTTAGAGTATTTCCTCAATGTACCGTTAAGAAGTAAGTCCTCTTGATCGACAACCAGTATTAGCTCGGGAGATAAATACATAATTTGTCTTCGCCTCTAGTGATATGCCTTCGCAGAACATGTACATCAAAAGCCATACGAGACATGATCTTCAATGAAACATTGTGCATATCTTGTCTTCTGTATACTCGTCATCGGTGCGATATAAACACATCCTGCACTCGTCAGAGACATGACTTTTCTGCATTCTTGTTATGTCTAATTCAAATGTCATCACGCTGTGCTCTAGCACGAGGTCGGCCGGATCTTTGTCACCGTCTGACGTCACCAGTTTCCAGATATCTCTGCCACACTCGACGAATGGAGTTTGGCTCAAATTAAGTTATAGAGCCACTTCACTTTGGTGCTGCCCGGCATAAATAAGTGCAACCTCTTCTGCAGTTACCTCTGGTGTGATATCTATTTCTTTGCTCCGGTTGAAGTCGTAATTAATAGAAGACTGTTCAGGTTATGCGTCGATATCTCGAAAGCTTGCTGTATGCATTTGACAAAAAATCACTTTGTTGCCATAGTTCAAGTACAAAAACCACTGGGTAGGTATTGAAATAGACTTTCATTTCAATCTGCATTAAAAAAATTTAAACGAATATTGGATTTTGTTTTGATATTTTGTGGAAAATTGAGCAATGTACAATGTTTTTGCATCCAAGTGTATAAATGCGTCAGTAACTTTTTTGTTGGTTTTTGTAGAAATTTTGACTGACAGTTAATAGTTCTCACCCGTTCGTTAGTTTTATTACTCATTATTTTCCGTAAATATTGGGTTATTGGGCGACTCCAATAAAAACTTAATAAGATCCAAATGTTCTCTGCCTTTTAAGAGGTTTTTTATCAAGGTCCGACACTTTAGTCGATATACTATCGAACCTTGCTGAATCTACATTTTCCAATTGAAGATTACTTGTCTAATAGCAAGGACTGTTGTCCTATTTTGGTTAATTTTCCGGTACCATTTGTTTACTTTTCAATCATTACAATCTTTCGCAAGTCTTTGCCAGTGACTTGTCCACTATCCTGCTACTTGACCATTGGTGCCATCACTTGCACTTTCTGACATCGTCCTTTCAATTCAAACGAAATTGTTTCTCTTTAGTAACATCATTCTCTATCTCTCTGCAGCATCTCTTTTATCCCACTTTTTTGTAAATAAATAAATAAATATAAGTGCCTCTATTTGATCCTTCTCATTCAAACCGTTTTTTATCATTTCCATTTCAATCTGCAGTTTACAGATGTAATATCGCTAGTTGGTATGGGAAATTAATGCACTGGCAATAGAAGGTTATTCATGTGATTCCAACTGTTGTCCGAATAATTGAATCCAACTTCAACTTTTCAACCAGTAGAAACTTTCGTGAACTTTGGACAAAGTCTTCTTAATTCTTAGATTCTTGTCCCACCAATGGCACCCGTTTAATAAACGGTTACCAGGCCCTTTGACAGCACCAACAATTTCTTTCTACGTCTCTAAACAAAGGTGTTCTATATCGTTTACAAGCATGGACTATATTAAACAAGACGAAAGCTTACTCTTTCTGAACTTACACACAATCCATTCGTATTCTTGTATATGATCACCACGTATGGAGAACTTTTAATTATCCAGTACAATCCTGAGCATTATTGGCTATTTCAAATAGTGGTATAGAACAACCAACCCAGTCATTCCCCATCCAAAATCTGATACTACTCTGACTACTCTTGAATTCATTCATATAGGTTGAATTTTAACTCAACTCCTTATTATATTGGTGCGCACAACTGTACTCATCGTTTTCAAATCCAATGTTATTATTCTTAGTCTCACTTATTTTGGATCGACTCATCAAGTTGTCCCCAATCTCCGGTCATTTAGTTTGGAAACATAGAAAGTTCTAGTCAAAGTCACTCATTGCGTCTGAGCCAACGGTCTTCCAAATATCGTCGATAGTTACAATATTACGAGACTGCCCGTCTGATGATGTTATTTGCAGTATAATTTTTTGTGCTGGGTCGTGTTATAGTGTTCGAAAGGAGCTAATCTTCAATATATATTCTATTAATTCTTGGAGCGTCTCTCTTACTATATGCGGCATCAGTTCCTTCAACCCCATACAATGGTGTTTCGGTTTGTGGTTTCTTGGGTATTTCAAAGGAAATAAAATTTTAATGCTTCATCTGTTTTCTAAATCAAGAACTTCAGCAATCGCGCAAGATGGATCAAATCCTTGTTCTAAACCAACCTTTAAGATGAAACCAAAGCAGGTGATTTACAGTCCGTCTTAGTTTAGCCTAACCTGAGATCTTTTCTTTTTGTCATTGGATGATCAGGATTGCTGATCTATAATAAGATGACGCCTGATTCAGGCTTTCGTTCTATAGTGTCCCCTGTAGATTTTTTCTTTTGACATCTTTTTCTTTTGAGTCTGATTGCAGGTGGTTAAAACATTTCTACTTTGCTCCGGTTGATGACAGTTTTATTTTCATTCTCCTGGTCGCTATCTTTTACTGCCACAACTAGCTGATTATTGAAGACCACAGGGAAAGGTTCCATGACATTCATTATATCATCACTTAGAGACGGTTCCTAAGATCACAACCTTTAGGGCCGAGACCTATTAAACTATAATATACAATGTCCTAGGCCATGTTTAGATATTTTTCCTGGTTTAGTTTATCGGGTCATGCATTTGGACCGATCTCTCGGCACTACCTCATTCGAGCAATTTTGTGCTTCTTCAAAGTTGTGAATATTATTAGCTCTAATCCTACTAATGAAGTTGGTCCATCAATTTAACCATCTGTTATTTTTATATTGATTTGCTGTTTGGTGGTAAGAAGTCCCTTAAGTGTGAGTAATATAAAAATAACCCGGCATCCATGCACAATTTAAATTAAACGAATGAGCCAACTCTTTCAGAGATGAAATACTGTTCCGTCGATATTAAGTTGTTTGTAAAGCTTTAATAGCAGCTTCACTCGCCAAAAATATGTAAGTACCTGTTGGCTTTTCTTTTGACTATAACCACCTTCACTTAAGTTAAGACGAAATTCTATAAATGAATGAGTATAATTATTAGAGGTTGACAGACCAATAAATTTAAGCTTTGCATAGCTGTTCCCGCCATTTGTTTAGCTAAGACGTCAAACTATAATAATATAAATTTTTGATTGGCCATTTTATTTAAGGCTGGTGTGAATAAGTCCACGCCCCTCCACCTTAAAAAAGATGATAATAATCCATCTTACGAGGTACAGGCTTCAACAATATTGTAACCTCCGTCTCATAAATTCTTACTGAGCACTTGATCAGTATTGCACCGATTTCAAAATCGAGATTGCATTTTCTCGATAGGACATATATAAGCTAAACAGGGACCTGACGGGTTTTCCGACTCCAATGAGTGTATTTTTCCGCCTAAGGTAATAAAACTACATTTGATGAAAGAAAGTTTGAACAAACTATAGATCAAACAGCCGGTATCTCAATTTTACCTCTTCGAGCTAAGCCTCCACATTGTTTATTCGATTGAAGCTTTTCATTTTCCAATTGTTTGTTGTTAGCTTTATAATCTGTTTTGGGGCGAAGTCAATGTCTAACCTTAAGCCGAAGCCAAATTAAAACGGTTTAAGCTCCGATTTATTTAGGAAATGAAATGGATCGTGAGTTCTGCATCCAGAAAATGGGTCTATGATCTGTTCGTCTACATCACCGATTGGATTTAACCAAAATCGCTTTTATATCCAACTCTTATCGTGAGTTTTGGTACAATCACCTATGATTTGTGTTACCCAGAGATTCGATACAATTTCCTATTCATGGTAAGGTTTAAACATCCAAAATATAACTAATATAGATTGAGAGATATGTAAGGCACAATAAACATAATAGAACGCGACAGAATCAATATGTTTTCTGAATTTCTATAAATAATCTATGGCCTAGTCTGTAAACGGCCATTATCATGTCTCAACTGAGACCTTACGAACAATTTTAACGAACAACCGGTGATAAATTTCTATATAGTATTATTATATAGCTATCTCGTTTCAGGTGAAATGATTATTACTCTCAATAGTCAAAGGGTTCAAAGCCCTTTGACTTTAAGATATCCAACTATCAACTAACGTGCAAATTTAAAATTTTCATATTAAGCTTCTACTTGGCCAGTTTTGTGTATACATACCTAAGTTATTGGAAATACCACACTCGGTAGATACCGAACGAAGCTTTATACCACTGTTGAATAGATAAATCTATAACGAATTACGTTTAACCCAGAACACAACATGTAAATATGGTCCTGAAGAAGATTGTCTTTCGCAAAGGAACAAAGATCCTGGATTAATTAGATCCAGCACTTGAAAAGATTTCAAGGTCAATGTTGTGATATGAATTCGACTAGATTATGTCATTACTATAGGCTGGTAAGAACCAAGTGAAATGTCTAGATACTATTTTCACAACGACACATATAGATTAAGAATCGAAGAGATCTCTGGGATCTTTCTGTCTGTTTCTATCTTTGCAATTTGTTTTGGTGCTCTAGGCTCTCTCTTCTCTTTCGCGGTTCGCTTATTTATGTTCTACCTTAGGCCATTATGTAGCCACATCGAGGACGTACCGCAATAGGACGTTGCAGTACTGACATGGAAGATGGTTGGTTAATTCTGATCTCCAACCGATCGTAATAAAATACGTTACCCTTGCTTGTATGCACAAGTACATCAAGTACACCGCAGCATTCGAACAGCATAGCAACAACATACCATCCCATCTAGTATAATAGAATTTACTAATTAACCCAAACTACATACACATCCAAATAATTTATTCTTCCG
This sequence comes from Tipula lateralis, assembly GCA_963932295.1. Taxonomy (NCBI): domain Eukaryota; kingdom Metazoa; phylum Arthropoda; class Insecta; order Diptera; family Tipulidae; genus Tipula; species Tipula lateralis. The sequence goes on from OZ010736.1 coordinate 116,343,546, forward strand.
AAAGATTGCCTTCCAAGTAAGATAGATAATCGTATGTATGTACGTAGACGTGTATACATATGCGATACTTCCTCTCGTGCCGTAATATATAAATTACAATTGGATTTTGACCCCGTATGATGATATTATATGTTTATACATTTTCTCTGTTATTGTTGTTGTTATTGTTGGACTTTTCCTAAAAGCTGACAACATAATGCAATTTACTATTCTAACCATTTTCCATTTTAACAATTTTATTTTCCAGTTGTTGTATGTTTTTTTTGTTTGGTTGGTTGGTTAGTACATATGTACACATATATTACATACATGTACACATACGAGTATGTATACATTGTATTGTTTTGTGAGTAATGAAAATGAAAAGAAAATGTTGTTGCTTTTGTTTAGATTTTCTTGTTCTTGTATATCCATATATAGCGATGTACAGGAGTGAAAATAATTCTCAAGTACTTATAGATGATATTAAGCTGGGTCGCCCTCCTCACATATAGATATACACTTCTTTGTATATAAAGCTAATGTGTGTGTGTGGATTATACTTTAGCAGTTGACTGTTATGCACTACATAATATTGGATCTATATAGTGTAATTATTGTACGTTTATACATTATGTTAATTGTATGTCGTATTCGTTTAGTCTGTTCCTTATACGAGCAACTATATACACATTACAAATATAATCATTTAATATAATGTTATATTTTATATATCTGACACCGAACTATCATCCATGCAAACTATTTACTCAATCGAATATTTTAATTTGTTTTCCGAGTGTTATTCACAATCGTGAATGGTGGCGGTATTTGTAGTGTTTTGGTTTGTTATTATTTTAGTTTGTACTATCTATTTTGAGGCCGCAGGGTTTTTCAACCCTTACCTTTTGCCTTGACAAAATCGAGGATTCGTTACACAAACCTAATAAAATATAAATCATAACGCTTGTTAACTCTTGATTAATAAATGCTCGATTCCATACATGGAGAGTTGTCATTAAGAAGTAGTGGACCATACTATTTGGAAAGTTATTATGCACATAATATCCTCCATTAATTGGAGCATAAAGCCTATATAATAGTATTTTGCCAAAATCCGTTTTAATTCATGTTATTTAGCCAAACCATCAATGAAGCTCAATTCCGTATATTGAAAATCGTCATTAAGTAGCCCTCCCAACGCGGAAAGATCAAAATATCTATTAATGCATGTTATTTGGACAGAACTTAAAAATTGTTCAATCCCATATATGGAAAATTGTCGGTAACAACCACTGCACCTCATCGCGTGGAAAGTGATTTTGCACATAATATCCTGCATTGAGTGGTGCATTAAGTCTATATGCTGGTATCTTGCAAAAATATCTATTTATGCGTGTTATTTAGCCAGAACTTTAAAAAACACAATTTAATATTTAAAAATCGTCGTTAACAAGCTCAGAGCTCGACAATGCAGAATTTGGTATTCACATAATATCCTCTTTTGAATGGAGCATACAGTCTTTATACTGGTATCTTGCCAAAACATCCAATAATGCATGTTATTTGGACAGAACTTCAAAGAAACTCAATTCTATATATGGTAAATCGTCATTAATTGGCACTAAACCAAACGCACGGAAATTGTCTATGCACATTATACCATCGGTTAAATTGTGCATTAAATCTATATTATGGTTTCTTGACAAAATAATGCATGTTATTTAGCCAAAACTTCAAAGAGCTCAATTCCAATTATCGAAAGTCGTCATTAAGTAGCACTCAACCTTACCGAAAGAGATTTTGCACATTATATCATCCGTTCAATGGTGCATTAAGTCTTTATACTGGTACCTTCCCAATATTTCTATTAATACATGTTATTTCGACAGAAATTCAAAAAGTGCTCAATTTCTTATATGGACAATTCTCATTAATAAGCAGTCAACTCTATAGTTCGGAAAATGATTATGGACATAATATTATCCATTTAATGTTGCATTAGACCTATATATTGGTTTCGTGCTCAAATCTCTATTAATGCATGTTATTTGGCCAGAACATCAAAAAGTGCTCAATCCCATATATGAAAATTTGTCGGTAACAACCACTGCACCTCACCGCGTGGAAAGTGATTATGCACATAATATCCTCCATTGAGTGGTGCATTAAGTCTATATGCTGGTACCTTGCAAAAATATCTGTTTATGCATGTTATTTGGCCAGAACTTCTAAAAGTGCTCAATTCCATATATAAAATATCATCATTAATAAGTATTGAACCGCACAGCCCGAAAAGTGATTATGCACATAATATTCTCTACTAAATGGTGCATAAAGTCTATATACTGGTATCGTTCCAAAATATCTATTAATGCATGTTATTTAGCCAGAACTTAAAAAAAACACAATTCCATATATGGAAAATCGTCATTAAGTAGCACTGAACCCCACCGAAAGCTACTTTTCACATTATATCATCCGTCAAATGGTGCGCTAAGTCTATATACTGGTACCCTCCCAATATCTCTATTAATACATGTTATTTGGACAGAAATTCAAAAAGTGCTCAATTTCTTGTATGGAAAATTCTCATTAATAAGCAGTCAACTTTACAGTTCGGAAAATGATTAAAGACATAACATTCTACATGAAATGGTGAATTAGACTATGTAGGTCGTTTCTTACCAAAATCTCTATTAATGCATGTTATTTGTCGATAGATTCAAAAAGTGCTCAATTCTATTTATGAAAAATTGTCGGTAACAACCAATGAACCTCACCGTGTGGAAAGTGATTATGCACATAATATCCTCCATTAAGTGGTGCATAAAGTATTTATTCTGTAAACTTGCAAAAATCTCTATTAATGCATGTTATTAAACCAGAACGTCAAAGAACTCAATTCCATATATGTAAAATTTTCATTAACAACCACTTAACCATACAGTTCGGAAAGTGTTTATATAAGATTCTCCATTAAATTGTGCATTAAGCCTATTTATACACTAGACTATTGACAAAATTTCCATTAATTCATGTTATTTAGCCAGAACTTTAAAAAACTCAATTTCATATTTGAAAAATCGTCATTAACAAGCTTTGAGCGCGACTATTCAGAAAGTGGTTGTGCACATAATATTCTCTTTTGAATGGAGTGTTAAACCTTAATACTAGTTAATTGCCAACATTATTATTTGTGCATGTTATTTGGCTAGAACTTCAAAAAGTTTTAAATTTCATATATGAAAAATCGTCATTAACAAGAATTTAAGCCCACCACTCGGAAATTGATTATTTACATACGATTATCCATTAAATGATACATTATGTCTTGATACTGATATCTTGGAAAAATCTGTATGAATGCATGTTATTTGAACAAAACTTCGAAGAACCTCAATAATATATGGAAAATTGTCATTAACCGGCACTGAACCTCACCGCGTGGAAAGTGATTATGCTATCCTCCATCAAATGGTTCATAAAGTCTATATACTGATTTCTTACCAAAATCTCTATGAATGCGTGTTATTTAGCCAGAACTCCATAGACACTCATTTCCATATATGGAATATCGTCATTAACAAGGTTTGACCTTCACCACGCGGGAAGTGATTATGTACATGTAAAAGTGGCATTAAGCCTATATACTGACATCTTGCCAAAACCTCTATTAATGATATGATTATAATATGCTAAAGAGTAACAGGCGTCCATTTCGGAAATCTAGGGTATACATACCTCATTCCTAGAATATGCACGATAAGATATCAAATGATACATAAATCTTTGCATATTCCAAAATTATGTAGACCCAGTCTAAACAGATTTAAATGTATAAGGAATAGGGATGTAAGTCACATAAACAACTACCCGAATGAACACTTGTAAGTCATCCTAGAGATTTGAGTTTGTTAGTTATTTGTGATATAAACTATAAACTGGAATACTATATTTATGTTACATCTACGGGTCATCGCATCTTATGCTGTATTTAAAGATGTATTCCTATCTCCCAACTAACATGAGGTTAATTTATATTCGTGATGACCCAACAGTTTTGTATATAATATGATGATCTAATACACTGTCGATTCATTCATAAGGAAAACTGTTTACTATTTATCATTTTTTTCAAAACTATTATTTAAATAAACACTTCAAACTATTTGTAATAAAACACATAGCAGAAAATAACATGTTTCCTCTATTTGACGATGAACACAGGTTTGTTTAGGACTCGTCACACAAATCTACTAAAAAGTAAATCATAATGCTTGTTATTTGGTAAAGGTAATCTTTTAAAAGATCTCAATTTCATTTATGGAAAAAGTGTCAGTAACAAGCACTCAACCCCCCCGTTAAGAAAATTGATTTTGTCCATTATGTCCTCCATTTAATGGTGCATTAAGCCTATATACTAGTTACTTGCCAAAACTTCCTTTAATGCATGTTATTTGGTCAAAACTTTAAAACATTTTCAATTCCAAATATAGAAAATCGTCATTAACAAGCGCTGAACCCCACTATGCGAAAAAATATTATGCCCATACTATCCTTTATTTGATGGTACATTAAGTTTTTATACTGGCATCTTGCCAAAACCTATATTAATACATGTTATTTGACTAGAACTTCAAAAAGTGCTAAATTTCGTATGTGGAAAATTGTCATCAACAAGCATTTAAGCCCACTACTCAAAAAGTGACATAACATACTATTATCCATTAAATGGTGCATTTTGTTATTAGACTGGTTTCTTGCTAAAATCTCTATTAATGCATGTTATTTGGCCAGTACTTCAAATAGCGTTCAATTCTACATATGGAAATTGTCAGTAAAAAGGACTCAACCCCACCATTTGTTATGACCAAAATGTTCTCCATTAAATTTTGCATTATGCCTATATACTGGTATCTTGTTAAAATCTCTAAGAATGCATGTTATTTAGCCAAAATTTAAAAATGTGCTCATTTTAAAATAGTTAAAATCATCATTAACAAGCGCTGAACCCCACTATGCAAAAAGTGATTATGCACATAATATCTTCATTAAATGGAGCATTAAACCTTCACACTAGTATATTGCCAAAATCATTATTAGTGCATGTTATTTGGCTAGAACTTCAAAAAGTTCTAAATTTTATATAGGGAAAATCGTCATTAACAAGCGTTTATCCATTAAATGATACATTTTATCTTTAGAGAAAGTTTCCTCGTTTATTCTCTTCAAATTGCAGAGAAGAAGTGAATTTGGTATTCACCATGTACTGAGTGTACTCTAAAGTTATTGAATTTTGGGTTCTTTCTTTTACCATGAGCTACCTAGTGATTTAGTACGGCGGTTCGCCGTTTACTTAAAACCCTCAATACTTTCAGTCAGAGTAAACATTTATTATTTAGTACAAGACCTCGATTGATACCATATTCCTGTCCAATTTCCTGTCTATCATTTTATGTAGTACAGTTTCGAATATTTGCCACTATTTTGTACAAACCTTATGTATTGTTACGTTTTCCCCTAGCAGGGATTCAAACCACTCCACGGCTCGATCACTGGATTGTGAATAATTAAAACTACTTGTTTGTTTTTCACTTTAACTTTTATTGAAAATCACCACAATTCACTTTCACAGTACTTTTATTTAACTGTTACTTTTACTTATTTCACTTTTTATTAGTTTTTCCCGATTTTAATTTATCGCTTTCCCAATTCAGACTGAAAGTCTATGCTTTCCACTCGCGTATTTATACTCATTTTGCCCGCTTCTCGGTCATAGTAGAATTTTCCATTTAATTATTATTTCGGCTGTATACTGCGATTTATGCTGGTTTCCAAATATGAGCTAAGTACTTCTATTTAATCATAGATGCCACCCGTGTTTAACACTACCCTTCGCCCAAACCTGTTCGTCCCGAACAGGATCCAATTCCCTTCCTCTATAGAGAGCCAACCTTTCCAAATGTACATCCTTTGGTTTTCCTCGGATGCCCTTCTGAATTCGGTAGATTACATCATTGATTTTTGTAATCACCTTGTATGGTCCTTCCCAGCTAGGTTGCAATTTTGGTGATAAGCCTCTCTTCCGTTGTAAGTTGTGAAGCCAGACTAACAGCCCTTCTTCGAATCCTCTATTATTTGCACGGATGTCATATCGTGCCTTCATCACTTGAAATTTGTATCCTTTCTCTGACAAATCTGTGTATCTCGTTGATATATTCCTTCAATTTATCGACGCACGCTTGTCCACACAAAGCTGTTGTAGGAATCGACCCAAACTTCAAGTCCCCAGGTAATCTTAAATTATGTCCAAAAACGATAGCTGGTGTTGTTCCCGTTGTATCATGTGTTGCTGACCGATATGTCATTAGGAACAGTGGTATATTTTTGTCCCAATTATGCTGGTTTCTATCTACGGTTTTCTTTAGAAATTCTTCCAACGTAGCATTAAATCGCTCAACCATGCCGTCTGACTGAGGGTGGAAAGGTGTTGTTCTTGTTTTATTGATCCCCAATAATTGACATATTTCCTGGAACACCATTGACTCGAAATTGCGGCCTTGATCCGAATGCAGTTCCATAGGTACCCCGTATCGACTAATCCAATTATTTACCACGGCGTTAGCGATTGTTGTTGTTTCTTGGTTCGGTATTGGATAGACTTCAGGCCATTTACTGAAATAATCCATTACCACTAAAACATACTTATTTCCGCTTTCGCTGGTAGAAAATGAACCTGCAATATCCATAGCGATCCGCTCAAATGGTGCTCCGCTATTATACTGCTGCATTTTCCCATGGCTTCGTTTTGCAGGACCCTTAACTGCCATGCATTGATCACATTTTTGACACCATTCTGCGACTGATTGTCTGCATCCTGCCCAGTAAAATCTTTCGCGGACTTTTGCCAGAGTCTATTTAATTCCTAGATGGCCACCACCTGTTCCCCCGTGATATTCCCTCAAAATTTCTGGAATTCGGATTCTCGGTACCACCACCAATGATTGTCTATTTCTACCATCAGAACTTTTCCAAACTCGTTTTAAACAACCATCTTCGATTACCAGACTATCCCATTGAGTCCAATATGCCTTAACTATAGGGCTCTTATCTGATATCTCCTTCCATAATGGTCTGTGCTGATCTTCCACGAATTTTAATATGACCGATAGATCAAGATCTTCTGATTGCTTCTTTCTGATTTCCTCGTTGGTCCACTCATCGGATGGTAACACTTGCATAAGTCTTACGTCAATGACATGTTCCTTACTCTCCACTCGACCACAATGTTTGCAATCGACGGGACATGGTCGTCTTGACAGAGCATGTAAATTACCGTGAGCACTCCCTTTCCGATGTTGGATGGTATAATCGAAGCAACCCAATCTCTCGATCCACCGGGCTATCTGTCCTTTCGGATTTTTAAACTGTAACAGTCATGTTAGGGCACCATGATCTGTCCTTATGAGAAATGACTGGCCATAAAGATACTTCCGGAAAAGCTCTATACATTGTACTATGGCCAGCAGCTCTCTCCTTGTTACACAATAATTTCGCTCCGGCTTTGATAAAACTTTCGAAAAATATGCCATAACCCGTTCTTGCCCATCTATTTCTTGAGACAAAACCCCTCCAATACCATTATTACTTTCATCAGTATCCAAGATGAATCTTCGGTTTGGTACTGGGTATGCAAGTATTGGCGCTGTGCACAACCGCTTCTTCAGCTCGCTGAACGCTTCTTCATGCTGTTTATTCCATTGGAATGGCTTGTTCTTTTGCGTTAATTCATGTAAGCTTTTCGCAACGTCAGCAAATCCCGGTACGAATCGTCGGTAGTATACGTGCAAAGCCCAATAAAACTTCTCAGATCGTGTAAGTTCTGTGGTTTTGGCCAATCCTTGACAGCTGAGATTTTATCCTCATCTGTATGTATACCACTCCTTGTTATCTTGTTTCCCAAATATTTAACTTCGTTGCGGAACAAGGCACACTTCTTTTGACTTAATTTTAACCCTGCTGAATGAATCCGCTCGAACACTTCGCCCAGGTTTTGCAGATGTTCCTCGAAGTTTGTACCCATAACTATGATGTCATCTAGGTACACCAAGCACGTTTTCCAATGTAACCCTTTCAGCACTCGGTCCATTAGCCTTTCAAAGCCTTTCGCCACAATCCGTTACTCACACTGAACGCCGTTTTCTCTTTATCTTCTTCTGCGACTTCCACCTGCCAATATCCACTTTGTAGATCCAAAGTGGAAAATAATCGTGCACCCGCCAACGTATCCAATGTATCATCAATTCTCGGTAACGGATAACTGTCTTTCTTAGTGATCGAATTGAGTTTTCTATAATCGACGCAAAATCTCATGCTGCCATCTTTCTTCTGCACCAATACCACAGGTGAACTCCATGGACTAGTCGATTGCTCAATTACCCCTGTCGTTTGCATATCCGTTACCATGCGATCCACTTCCGATTGTTTTGCCAATGGTAATCTTCTTGGTGCTTGTCGAATTGGCGTTGATGTCTCGGTGTCGATCCGGTGTTTAACTAAGTTTGTTCTACCATTATCTTCGGGAGCACCACAGAAAATGGACGTGTATTTTTCCAACAACACTTTTGCAGCTTGTTTTTGTTCTGGACTTAGTTGTTCTGTCCACTTCTGTGTCAATTCTTCCACGATTTTCTGCTGCCGTTGAACTTTAGCCTTTACACTCGGATTCGTTTCTTCACATTTGACTATAGTGGATATTTCCTCGCATATACCGATAATAGTCCCCTTTTTTATGGTTTTAGTCTTGTCCGATAAGTTGAGAACCCTCAATGGTACTCTATTGTCATGATCCAGTTTTATCAATGCTTTCCCAAGCATTATTTCTCGTACTTGTTGTTCTTCGTCACTGGCTTCTACAACCCACAACTTTCGTGTCCCAGGACCTCCATCCAATTTACCCCAAATTACTGTTTCTGAGCGTGGTGGCAGCTTTGTTCGATGGTCCAACATAACTCGTGACGATTGGCTCCTTGCTATCCAATTGTAACGGCAGCTCAACATTACCAAAACTTAGTGTTTCTTTTCCCACATCCAACACGAATTGGTTCTTCTTCATGAAGTCCATACCCAAAATAACTTCATCTACAATATCGGCCACCAAAACTTCGTGACAGAAGTTTCTGTTTCCAATTCTTATGGTCACTTCCTTTTTTCCTTTGATCTCTGCACATTCGCCGGTTGCTGTTTGCAGTTTTAACCTGCCAATTGGATGAAGTTCACTATCTATCAAATCAGCCCGCACAATCGTCCGCGTTGCCCCCGTATCTAACGTTATCACACTAGATCTGCCATCAATTTCTCCAAGTATTGTCAAACTATCTCAACCCCTCGCCAATCGGGAAACAGGGATGAAGATCATGGAGCATTCGGTTGTGGGAGTCAGCTTTCGCTCCTTAAAGCTGACTCTTACTCGTTTAACGCCTGCGATCTTGCAGGACTCGCCTTCTCTTCCACTCTTTTGTTGTCATCATTGGACCTTCGATACATAGGCGACGGTGTTTTTGCGCTTACGTCGAATTTCCCAGCAATCTCGTGATATATGACCTAGTTTATCGCAGGCCCAACATCTTATCTTATGGCTGCTATCCCGGAACCTCTTTGCTGCCTCATTTACTGCTCCTTTCTCATTATATCTCGAGCTATAGTTCTCTGGTTCTACTTCGACCCGTCGCATTTTAACTGCTGGTTTGATTATGTTAAAGGCAGTTTCGTTTGTTAAGGCACAAGCGATGGTCTCGGCAAATGTTGTTTTTGGTGCTAACACTAAAGCTCGTGTGGTGTCTACGTCACGAATTCCATCAGTAAACGCATCAATTTTAATTCTTTCCGTGTATTCGGGAGCCATATTAAAGTGGGTGAGGTGCACCAATCGCTCAATGTCTGCTGCAAACTCCTGTAGCGTTTCACCAATTCTTTGAAAACGACCCTTGAGCTCCATCCTATATAGCTCTCGTTTATGGTCAGCACCATATTTTCGTTCCAAGGCTAGCATGATTCGATCATAGTCCCTGCGTTCGGTTTCTGGAACCATCTGCAACATATCTGCCGCACCACCTTTTAACGCCACTATGAGAGCTGTGACCTGATCTTCCTTACACCAATTATTTATTACTGCTGCCGTTTCACATTGCAATTTGAAAATGTTGAACGACGTTGTTCCGTCGAATGTCGGAGGCTTTAATTTAATTCCGCTGACTGGTTTCAGAATTTGAGTAGCACTACCATTATTTTTAATGTCTATGATTTCTTTTTCAAGTTTCAAAAACCATTCGTCAGCCGCTTCAAATCGTTGTTCCATTTGACATTTTACTGTATCCACTTTGGCATCTAAGGAAATGGACATTTCACGGAACTTTTCACTCACTTCGGATATAAAATGTCGTTGAATATTTTCTTGTTGTTCCAACCGTTCTAGCACAGATTCTTGTCCGATTTTCAAATTTTCTTAGCCGGTCAACATTTGATGCATCACCGCCATTAACTACCCCATATCGAAATTTGTAGGTGCTGGAGTAGGTTTATTTATTGCTGCTGGAGCAATGGTTGCGCCGACATTTGTTGCCCCTTCCATTGGACCCTCAGCATTAGGTACTCCAGTATTGAATTCGTACTGGTCTGGATGGATGTTCTGTTCCAGCAAAACTTTTTGTAACCTCTCTTGTAATTCCGCTTTGCTTCCCGCTGTAGGAAAACCCCGTGCGTTCAGCTTGTTCTTCAAATCCGAAACTTTCAACTGCAATAGCTTCATGTCTCCTTATTCACAATCCCGCCGCTGTCACTAATTGTTACGTTTTACCCTAGCAGGGATTCAAACCACTACACGACTCGATCACTGGATTGTGAATAATTAAAACTACTTGTTTGTTTTTCACTTTAACTTTTATTGAAAATCACCACAATTCACTTTCACAGTACTTTTATTTAACTGTTACTTTTACTATCCCACTATTTCACTTTTTATTAGTTTTTCCCGATTTTAATTTATCGCTTTCCCAATTCAGACTGAAAGTCTATGCTTTCTACACGCGTATTTATACTCATTTTGCCCGCTTCTCGGTCATAGTAGAATTTTCCATTTATTTATTATTTCGCCTGTATACTGCCATTCATGCTGGTTTCCAAATACGAACATATTTCTATTCAATCAGAGATGTCACCCGTGTCCGTAACAGTATGTAATCTCCCGATTACAGAGCATAGTTAATTTCCATTGAGGATGTTCACTTGCACTTCTTTTATGTCTATAATCAAGACTTCTAAAGCAGCTCATCCAAGTAATTTACTAAGGCTCTCCATCTTATTCTTATAGATACACTATCCAACTTTAAACTTGTAAGAGGATTGTTCAGCTCAATTAAACTCAATGTCCCACTCACTTACGTTCACATTTCCTATATCTCTACTAAGTGATTCTATCAAGCCAGGGGTTTTCTTTTTCCCCAATTTTTTCTTCAGAGTAATACTCATAACGTGCACTCTCTTCCAGAAGAGTCGCAAGTTAAGGATTACACTTCACACTTCTTTCATGATCAGTTTTCTAATTAACAGCCACTGTTTCTCCTTCGATACCGTTTACATTCTCTATATTTATTGCGAATTGTGATCCACCTATTTTAGGAGTTTCACGTTTCAGTGCACGCGTATGGTAGAGTGTTTGTGTTCTTCCAACTTCGCTGAAATGATTCAGTTCTCTAGTCTAGGTTTCCCTGATCAAGAGTTGAAGTTGCTGGAAAACAACGCCTGAGAGACATATCAACATTTTTAGGCACATAAATGACCGCAGAACTCACCCTGCTAATCTCTTATACAAGCGATTTACAAGATAAAGAACTTCTAATGGGTTGTGTTGTCTGTCATACGACTGATCGAGTTGTTCTTGATTTGAACCAAGAAAAGAGTTTGAAGAAAAATATAAATGGCAATGTTCGACCCATATCAAACTGCGACATGCCGAACAAATCTGAAAATCGAACTCAGTCATTAGTCAGCGGAACGTAATCACGAGTCAGCGAAGTAAATTATGAATGGTGCAAATTTAGAGTAAGTGATCATCGATGATGGATTTGGATGTGATATTTGTACAGCTATTAACAATTATGGACTAGAATAAAATGTGAAATGCAGAATGAACATAAACGAAGGATTCTCAATCGTCGAGAAGATTCGTCGATCAGTGCAAGAAAAGACACTTAACATCATAGGAAAACTCAAAATTGCCAATATAAATCCACAGTCGGATGACATGTAACTGGAAAGGTTTAATCGAACCATTGTGGAACATTAATCACTTCGAAATCAATGAACGTACAATAACTGGTATACTTTTACTATCCCAAATAAACTAGGGGAATAGGTTGGTCTGATTTAAATACACCATCCTTGCAAAGCTTCATGTTAGCCTGTACATATGAATCAATTAAGTGGCCGCCTGTATCGGCCAAAACAAAATGTGCTCTTGCGTTTTATATTACCTTTGCGAGCATCATCACGGACGGTATAGTGATGATTTCATCCCGAATGTTTGGCTTGTGCTCGTTAATGGCCACAAAAAAACTAGAGGGAAATCTGGGTGGCCAGTTATTGTCGCCTCTTATGGCTATCAGACTTCATTGCAGAATTTTCATTGCAGAAACTGAATTGTTTTATTTGCAGTGTGCGAAAGTGCACCGTCTTATTGATATCAGTAATTGGTCAAAACCATACCTGCGCATTTGTGAGCAGACATAATGAGCAAACATTCACTGATATAGTTTTCCATTGATTGTTCCGTTTTCTTTGGTTAATATGACTCAATGATGGTTTTGGCATAACACACCGGCCCAAACAATTGCGTTTCATCATCGTTGCCACAATGCTGTAATTGCTGTAATTCTTATTAACGCCACCAGAGATTTTACACCACTGAACGATTATTTTTTAGTACAACGTCACTATTCGCATTGTTTCGTTGTGAAGTGGCAATCAAAGAAGGTGTTGCGATCCATGTCAAATGTAGTATTCCGCCCCTATGGGACTCAATCTCGGCGCCACTCAACTGACATATTCTACTATATGTACTTCACGATTAATGACGACATTGATCAGTGATGGAAGTTATGTTCCTAAATATTCTCAATTGTAGTATCGCAGGAACCCTAAAATTATATGAAAATCCTCCAAGCTCACCCACGGTCACATATATTGTACATAGATTAGAAAATTTAATGAGAAATTTTTTTTTTAATTTCATTTAAATTAAATTTAACGAACCCGCCGCCGGAAAAATTTTCATTTTAATTTTACGCCCAGCCATTTACATCCACACATATTCAAAATAAATTTTAAGCTTTAAGTTTTCCATCCCCCGATTAAGATAAATATGCGATAAGTATTTGTTTTACCTATAAATTTTATTTTTATGTGCGGGGAGGACACATCTTCTTACATTTTGTTTCGTTTGTACTTAAAGGTCAGAACAATATTTGACTATTTTATTGTCCCCAAACTGTATGAGATAAGATTATTGTTTTTGAGTTTTGTGTTTGTTTTTCTTTTATACCGGGTGGTCCACTTAAAATGTTATCTGTAAATATGGATATCTTAAAAAATGTAGACATACGTTCTTCAAGAAATCGACTGTTAAAAAAGGATCAATTTTTGGAAATTATTGGGAATCGTCAGCCTCCTGGTAAAGAAGACTTGGTCTTGTGAATCAATATATGACTATAGCCAAGCATTTTCCAGTTTGATGATAATAATCTGCACGTTGTCCACTCTTTCCAATGGTATATTGAGCAATTCAGGTATGAGGAGGGTTGTTTCAGCGATTCAGTTGTAGACGCCACAATAAACAAGTATTCAGCGGAACCTGAATAGCAAAGTACCTTAACTAATCTCAAGGTTTATGTGGCAATGGTTTGAAATGTGAAAAATACAATATGCACGATGTGAGGCTCTCATCTACGAAAAATTTCCGTTTTGTCAAACAGAACCTTAAAACTACGTTGGTCAGCGTGAATTTGCTGCATCCCCGCTAATAACCCGCAAGGTGCAAGATTTGTTGGACTATCTTCTAATAAGCCTTTGCGTCCACCAATCGCAGCGCTCTTTTACTACCGCGATTCCAATATCACTCTAAGTATCATATCCTTTTTTCTTTCGCTATTAGGTCGATAAGAAATACTCCTTATGCAGGTTTTGATATTTTTCTTTTTTGAGAGTGCCTGCTTATATTTGGCCCCCATACAACAGAATGGAGTTTGTTATTGAGTTTTAAAGCCTCCTTTTCCAGCCGTTCGTCAACCTGTTCTCCAAAACTTATTTTACTGTTTTGGCCCACTGTGAACTCAAAAAATTATTTTCATATTTAAATGTGATCTTTACATCCAGTTCGATAGCATTATAGTTTGATTGAAAATTTCCAGGTTGAGGTATCGCAAAAGCTATAATTACTAATTCTATACAGTACTGATAATATAAGATCTCTCGTAACCTCAATAGCATTTAAGAGGCGTGGTAGTAGAAGACGTTTTTCCATACCTTATAGAAAACTCACTCTCCGAGGCAGAAGAATTTCCGGGTGAGAGCAGCACTTTCATAACTTCTATAGGAATTCTGTCTGGACCTGGCTCATTCATATTTTGAATCTCTTTTATACCTTAAAGGGGGCCAGTCATCGTTAACATGATCCGAGAGAAGAGAGTTTATAACATTCTACGTTGGACTTGTCTCTTTTACATTACTGGAGGGGGCGTTTGGAATCTCGGTTTGTCCATCAGAATTTTGTAAGTCAAACCCCAAGGTTTCATGTCGTCATCTTGTTTTAAATACTCTTATTTCTAATTATTTCTAGGTTTAGCGATCTTCTCGTCAACCTGAACTAGTTGTGTTCTATTTTGTTTAAGAAGGACGTTTTTTCTAAGATTTACTTTCTTGCCAGACCATGAATAAGAGCCCTGTCTTTTCTCTTCTTTAAAATTATATCATTGTAGCTTTTGCAAATCCCATTCTTTTTTCAAGCATTAATAGTTTCTGTGAATAATGTGTTTCGATCGTTTTCCTAACGTAATTTGCCCACGTTCCCGTCATGCGACCAACGCCATTGCTTGACTGTCGTAATCTTCCTTATACACAAAAGTTAATGCTTTCGTGGTCGCTACCAGAGTATAGACTTTTTTATGTTTTCCACGCCGTGATGCTGAGTGGTACCAAATCAGATGTTAGGTAAGGTTAGGTTAGGTTGAGTGGCTGTTTGAGCACACTTAGACCGGCGACGGTCCGTTGTGATACGACAGGATATTACTTTCCTTTTGCCCTTATGAGAACCAGTTTGAGCTACTTGTAGCGTGATAAGTCTCACACCTTACAGTTTCCAAGATCAGAGAGGCAGTCCATTAACAATTTACCCAAATATTCATGTCTTTTGTGTGTCAAAGCCGGGCATGAGCATAGATGATCGACTACCTTCTGTTCCTTCTCATCGTTCATACAGCTTCTGCAAAAGAATTCATTAGCATGGGACTTTCATTCCAGACCTAGCCTCCTCGAATGTTCTCCAAGTAGGCAGTGTCCTGTGAGTATCCCCACGATCGTTTTTAGTTCACGTCTTCGTAAGGAAATCAGTGTCTTTGAATGTTTGAAGTCCAGCTTTGCCAGAATTTCCTTGCTACAATTCATGAGAAGGTGTTCGTCCACGTTTCATTCGCTGAGGCTACTGCCTCCTTTTTAATACAGTCTTGAGTACCCTAATGGGCTTCCTCATTCCGGTAGCAGTTGGAGATTTGTGCCATACCTCGCTAATATGTCCGTCCGGCAGTTTCCCATGTCGTCCGAGTGGCCGGGGATCTATCTGAATGTTTAAATGCATCTCATTCAGAGACAAGTGGCAACCAAACGCCTCTCTAAACGTCAGAGAAACAAAATCCAGTGACTTGATTGCCGCCTGACTGTCCACATAAATTGCGATATCAGTCGAGGATACCACATTATGTGTCAACCAATTCAGGACCTCAATCGCTATCACCTCTGCCTGGTAGTACACACTGCAATGATAAGGGTGACGAACTGATATATCTACTTCCAATTTATCACAGAAGACTCCAGCTCCTACTTTGCCGTGTAGCATCCGTAAAGAACTGCAATGCTTCCGTTTTCTCTATCGACCCTCTCCTCCTAGATTTTCTTGAGTGGCACAAAGTCGGTGTAACTTAGGCTAGATTCGCCAATTCCTTCCTTGGCGATCTAATTATCGTCGAGTTAACAACTTCGTGAAAAATTTGTTGGGATATCTTCGAATAAGCCTGAACGTCCATCAATCGCGGCGCTCGGTCTGTTAGCAAAATATAGCGTGTTCCTTTACTACCAAGACTCGAGCATCCCTTTGAGTGTCATATCCTTTTTTACCTTTCGCTATTAGGTCCATAAGAAACACTTCTTATTGAGGTTTTGTTATTTTTCATTTTTGAGAGTGTCTGCTCATAGTTTGCTCAAATACGGGAGAATGGATTTTGTTACTTCCATAAAAAGCCTTCTTTTAGAACCGTTGAGCCTCCGATGTTTCATCAGTCTCAACATGTTGTTCAAAACGGCCCTCCGTGATCTTGAAAAATAATTTTCATAATTATAACTGTGTTCCTTATATCCAGCACTATATAGCTTCCGTGAAAATTCCCTCGTTGATGATACTGATAATATAACGCTCCTTCCTAAAGCCACATAGCTTATTTGATAGATCAATAGCACTTATGAGGCGTTGTTATAGAAGACAATCTAGCAGTTTGCATAGGTCATATCCAGCATAGGTAATATGGTGATGAAACGTTATTGTCTCCCCTTTTAAACGTGTTTTTCCATGTCTTATAGAAAACTCATACTCTGAGGCAGAGGTGGTGCATGCTTAGAAGTACCTCCAGGTGAGAGCAAGCTATCACTTTCATCACTTCTATAGGGATTCGGTCTCGACCGGGCTCATATTTAGAATCTCTTTCATACCGTAAAAATTAGTACTTTCTTCGGTGTATTGGGTCAATGTGGCCATTGTTGAGAAGAGAGGTTTTGATACTCCACGTTGGGTATGTGTCTATTAGTGGAATGGGTGTTTGGGATCTCAGGTTGTGCATTAGAATCTTGTAACTAAAACCACAAGGTTCCATCAAATCTTGTTTTAAATACTCCGATTTCTACTAATATTTATGTGCTAGCGATCTTCTTGTCAACTTGCTTTCTTGCCAGACCTCCAATGACCTGTACATTCTCTCCTTTATATCACTGTCGCACTTGCAAATTTTTCAGGGGATCTGATTTTTTAGAAGGAGATTCGATTTTTTTTCGAGGAAGGTTTTACTCACATAGTTTGACCACGTTTTCGCGACCAACGCGATTACTTGGTTTCAGTAATACACACTAAAGGTAACGAGTAGTCTTTTAGGTTTTCTCCTCTTTTAGGCTAAGAACTACCGCATCAGATATTGATGGGTCACCATTATTCATCACTCTTAGTCGTATTCTGGCTGTCATATAAAAGATATGTGTCGATAACGCTTAAATCACACTCCAGTGTTTTGCGTTCAAATCTCCGGTTAGAACTAATTCACCGGTGAGTTCTCGCACTTATCATCCGTTTATTTTCTATTTGAAGTTGGTCCATTGGTTCGTTTGATGTCAAATAGTACCTCACTTATGTGTTATCTTGGACTTTGACTCATAGAAATTGTGGCTTCGTTTACTTTACAATCCTTCTATAGGTGGCCGTTCTCACTGCACTTAAATCCGCTTATATGTTTTTATCAGGTTCTTTTGCAGATCACTTGGAGGTGACCATTGCCAAAAGGGATAATAAAAAATTGTTATTACAATTTTTCGTTGAATTCTGCAGAAAATTCGTTCTATTTTATTGTAGCCTATTTTAAGGTGTTCAAAGACTGTTCGGACACTGAATTCAGTAGTTCCAAGTTTCACACTGTACGGATTTCCGATTTGCCTCAGTATATCAGTTATGACATCTGGTGAGTCGTACAGATTAAATTTTCATATTCGCACATTTTGGGTTCATAGTCCCTTATTTTACCAAGGATCTCAGCATAGGTTTTACCCTCGCCATTTTTAATCAATGTTTTTTTTTCCTTGAAAGAGTCAATCTTTCTTTTTTTACTTACTGGCGATTTTGACCGGATTACATCCACCGTTGTGACTCATGGCCTTCTGTTTTCTTTTAACAATCTCCGAAAGATCTAGAAGCCGTTTTATTCCGGCCACTCTTAGGGTTTCATCATTCTTGTCCTGCGGGTGTTAATCATTCTACTAAGCCAGAATGTTTAGGTTCTTAATAAAAATAAGAAAGAAAACCACTCAGTTGGAGTATACCACCCCTCGGTGAAACATCGGGGTATAAAGTGTACAAGTTGTATAAAACCGTAAGATCGTCAGTTAACTTTCGGGAGCGGAATCGAAAAGTTTGGGCAAATATCGATGTGGTACTCAATACATGGCCTAAATCATAAAAGGGACTATCTCAAATAGGTATAAGAATATATGGCAGGGGAAACCCAAATTTTTTATTTTACAGTGTAGGTCCCACGTAAAGGAAAGATATATGGGATGGTTTTCATATTAATGTAAAGAGCCCAAAGATCGGTATATGTGTTTTTCGTGAGCTCATAAATCGATTGGCAATTTAGCAATTATTAGTTAGGGTAGTTAAAGTATACTAGCTCCTAATGTAATATTCGCCGCATTTCATGACTCCAACTGATTCATGTCAGATCACATTTTCCATGCAAACCAATGACACATTTTGATCAAAATTTCAGTTCGGCCCAAAATGTGTCATTGGATAGCATGGAAAATGTGATATGATCCGGATCAGTTAGTATCGTGAAACGCGGGTATTGTTTCTATAGTCTGAAAAATTTAGGGGTAGTTTTTAGACTAAAGATGTACGCTATTCCATCAAGTTAGGGTTTTTTTGTCAGCTTATAAATTGTAAAGCTAAAAAATCTTGAATCTCGAGAACTCATAATTTTAAGCTGAATCTTTCCAAATTTTGCGTTTTATGGGGGAAGGAGTTAAGGGGGTAAATAGAATTCTGTACTGCTGTATCGCTGTGAAATATGATAATACATACGGAGAGGTATACTACAAGCCTCAAGCAACTAATAATACGCTTCTGTCCGAACATCATCACAAATGAAATAAAAGCAAAATTGGGTAGAATAATTGCTAAATAATCCAATGACACAATAAAAAGGGAAAGATATAACAAGACCTGTAAAAAAAACTGTACTAACCGAGACGAAACAACTCGACAAACCATAAAAGAAACTGAAAGCAATACCTTAAATATGACATTCTTCCTTGGTGATAAAGGGTTATATTGTTACGATTGATCGTATCCCGACTCCTGACAATTTATACACATAATCAAAATTTAAAAAACAGAGTTTCTTCAGACATAATACATTGTATAAGATTAAACGTTACATCTTCACTTAGCAGGGACAACTTTTTAACTGTAGTCGTGTATAAGAGGAAAGGAACGTGATGTATGTTTATGATACAATCCAAGACAACAAGAACGTTAGCTCGATCACGTACTGCATTTTAATGAGACCCATTTCGGTGATGATGGCTTCACAGAGTGGAGCCATCCAGCCATGGTAAAATCTTTTTTATTTAACAATTCTGACTCATATTTGGTTTCATGTTGCTGGTTTAATGTTCAATACACCTAAGTAAATTAACGAAGGTGGGTGAAAGTAGTTCGTAGTTTAAAAAATAGTTTTAAAATTCAAATATAATTTGAATGACCTTGTATTCTGCTCGTAGACAATATAATATGTATAGTGGTGTTTTGGCCCTATCTCAAGAAGTTAAACTTGCTCAAAACTATAATTAAGAATTCTTGTAAATACTAAATTTTAACCAACAATATTAGCTTTGTAGGCCTAACTAAACTATTTCCGCGCAGCTTATAGCTTTAATTAAAATAAATAAATGTCTTCACTGTAAATATAAAACGAGTCATAAAGTATTTTAATTATTATATATAAATGAAAAAAGAAATTAATTATTGATTTTATATTATGTGCTACACTACTAATTACTATTATGCTACTACTACTTACTACAACTATTAGTATTAAATTAAAATCACATTATAACACACACATCTATGTATAAGCTATACATGTACGCTAGTTTTTAAACTAATTAAATAATTTATATCATAACAAAATCTACTGTACTTACACACTATACAGGGTGTCCCGAAAGTGACTGACAAGAATGGTACGGTTGGATTCCTTGATCAAAGCGAAGGCGACCTTGCTTTTACAACTTAGCACTGTGAAGCCTCCATATCAAGTTAAAGGTATTTAAAGAGGCGCCTTTAAACGTAGCACCTTGTATTAAAATTAAATCAATATCTCGATAAATAACCATTTGTTTTTCGCAAGGCTCTTATCATTAAAAAGGTGATAAAAAGGTGATGTTTTAAATAAAGTATAAGAGTAATCACTTATTGACTTAAAAAAAATCCAATTTAAACAAAACTTTTAGAATTGAATTTTTTTTACGAAATGTTTTTATTTCTGTATCATTTATCTTTTAACAATTAATCTACGACAGTAAATAATAAATTTTTTCTTCAAAAAATAGTTCAGACTCTTATACTATTAACATGATTTCGTTGTAATGTGTCACTGCTAACCATGGTTTGCAACTTGGTTTAAACATGGTTTCGAAATGAGCTATTTATTCTCATCCCATTGCATTTTAGTGACGACAGTGCCAAGTTATACAGTTAGTCAATAGCGAAAACTATAAATATTGGTTTTTTCACATGTTTAATTATTTTGTTTTTATAAAAATTGAAGTTTTCAAAAAAATAGATTAATGCAGAATTCGATAAATTAACGGTAAATAAAACTAAAAACAGAAATAAGAAAATTTGGGTGGAGGGCGAAACAAAAATATTTTTAAATCATAATTTTAATGAATTAATGGTCTTGTATTCTCATTTCGAAAATCATAATTTAGACACAATAAATGGTTATTTCTCGACATATTGATTTAATGTTAGTACAAGGTGCTACGTAAGAAGGTGCCTCTTAAAACGCCTATAACTTGAAATGAGGACTTCACAGTGTGAAATAGTAAAAGTAAGCCTTGATCAAGGAATCGAACCGTACCATTCGTGACGGTCACTTTCGGGGCACCCTGTATATGTTCAATCTAATAAAATAATTGCATAACTATAAAATTAAAAATTAAATTAACTTATATTTGTGTTATATAGAAACATAATTATTTTGTTTTAGCTTTGTTACAAACTTTTTATCACATAATTAAATTTTATTTTATATAACACCTCAACACACACAGACATATTCACATACACATCCACACCTCTTTTAAATTATATATTATATATAATTTATGTGCCAAAAATTTTAAAACACAAAACATAATTAAAATTTTAATTAATTATTTGTAATATTCAAAAAATTATAAATAAATTGTAAGTACAATTCAAATTGAAACGAATTACAGGTTAAGTAGATAAATTTTAAAATAAAATTTAATTAATAAAATAACGTGTATTATTTATGCAACAAATAAAATATTATAATTTATAAATAATGCGCATACAATATATAATTAATATATTACAAAATAAATAATATATTTTTTGAAAAATATTAAAAATACAACCAAAAAAAAATGATAATTTAGTAATCAAATTAATTAAGTAAAATTTAAACAAAACACAAACTTAATCAAAACAACAATGAACTGACTGTTAAAAATTAATAAAATAAAATAATTATAAATAATAAATTAGTAAACGTTATTATTATTATTATTATTATATATTGTTGATTATAATTTTTAAGCCAACAAAACCAATGTTATAGTAAATGTTTTAGGTTAAGCAATTTAATTAATTAATTAATTTATAGAAATAATGTGTTAATTAAAATTAAGGTTTTGGTTCATAAAGGTATCTGGTTTAACTATTACAGTCAATTCAACCGTTCCAATTCGAACCGTTCAATCAATACAACGAATAATTAAATTTTTAAATTAATTTGTACAAAATTAATAATTTGTGTGGTTTTGGAGATCTAGAAATTTAAAAATATACATTTTTAAGCTCATCCCTGGAGAATATATTGCATATGCTGGGGAGAGTCAATGTCACTGAGCCACAAGACGTAACTCTTTTATGAGCTTGTAAAATAACATACACTCGAAATTTTAGCCCACACCCTTAATCTATAAACTACCCTCTCATAACATATTCAGACTGTGCTGTCGATAAAAAACGAAAAACAAGTTCGACAAAGACATCCCTCTGAATATTAATTCTTCTTTAATTTCAACCTCAGAAGACTTTTATATTCTATTCTGATTTCTGGCTGCATTTAGATATTACGTTACGGAATGTTATACATGAATATTTAGGATTGAGGGTATTGACATAATGGTTGCGGTTTGCACCCTTTACACCTCAATATTCCACCGTTCTTCCGTTTCACATCTACCAAGTCATGTAATTTTCACCACGCAACGATAACCTAAGCTTTCAATCCCAACATAATTTAGACTGTATAGACAGTTAAAAAAATATATATGGAGTGGCTTACCTTCTAAGAGGTGGAGGTCATTTAGCAATAATAAGTTATAAAAGCTCCTGGTATATGTTGTTACAGTATACTCGTAGTTTGTTTCGAGATAGTATCTGAAAAATTAAGGAGAAAGCGCTACAAAACCAAGTCTATGATTTATTGTGAGATCATAAAAATCTTATTCTGGCTAAAAACAAAATGGTGTTGTCGTCCTCCCCTCAACATATATAACTATATAAAATTCCAAAAACCTTATAATATTTCAAAACTATGAGTTTTTTTCAGTTTTGCAATGTGGGAAGGAGCACCTCTGAAGAATCATGTGTCATATATACCAGAAAATGTGAACTATAGCAGCAAGTGATAGCCTCTAGGCCTAGTCGATGAAGATTTTCATTGACGATACCAAGAATAATGTTATCACCATGACAAGTGTTCTCAACTAGAATTTTTAAAGAATAAAGCAAACTTGTTTGACTTTTGGTTAGGTTCACTAACAAAGAATATTATATCACGACAGGTACTAAAATTACTTCTGATTGAGCATTTAAAAGCAAAATAATTTTTGAATTATTTGCAGCTAGTTTTCAAGCTTCGATTAAACAATAAATAAGAGCAATCATTTCGGGCTAAAATACAGTGCACAGACTTCTCAAGTTACTACAGGTCCAAGTTCATTCCGTACTCCAATACACTAGACAACTCGTCGTAGAGCATGCACTACCTAAAATAAAGACCAGTAGAGCTATAAAGTAGGAAGACAAAGAATGGATTCCATTATAAGTATTGGTGCAGAGCACATAGATCTACCGATAGCTCTACAGACCAAAAATTACTTAGTTTAGCTATAGAGTTAATTAATTTTAACAGCAAGTCGCCAAACAAGGCAAACACAAGTAACACTTTCAGTGAATTATAAATGGAGAAAACAATTTTATAGGTTAAAGCCCAAGATTTGCAAAATACCTTCTACATATAGCCCAAAAAATGGAGAATGTCTTTGGAACAGATCTGGGAATTTTCACATCGGAAAGAAAAATAATAGCCAAACCATTCAAATTAGAGCACTTGATAAAGGCGAGTACGTCAGTCTTGCAAAGATTGTTATCAACACAACCCTTATTACTTTTATTAAAATTTTCTGCACATATTCGGACAAAATAAGCGTTTCCCAGAAAATGTTTAACCCAGATCATCTGTGTAGCTCTTACATACAATGGTATATTTGGCAGATTAACGAGTAGTTTAACCATAACCAAAGCCAAAGCAAAGGTGGCAACACCCACCTGAGGACAGCCTTTGACGACTTCAACTAAGACGGAAGGGAAAAGTAATCTAGTTCAAGTTCGAGATTTGAGCGTAGATTCGAACCAATGGACTATGGTAGTGTTTATAAGAAGTTCTATCAAAAACTATAGTAATATCTAAAACTACACTGACAAGAAACTATTTGTAATTATGATCCTAATCACAAGTTCATGTAGTTCAGTGAGTTCAGTTCATGTAGTTCCTGGATAAGACATCTCTTCTAAATTTGTTAACAATTCTTTCAATTGGTTTCACGAAAGTTGATGGCATACTGTAAAAACCTCATCAAAGTCTCCAGATTTAAAAGAGTGGGAATTTAAAAAAATACTACAATGCAAAATGTTTTTGGCCCATTCTCAGTTTGGAGTACTACTGGTGTTAATCTCCTATTTCAATGCAGTTAACTTTGTAATATCAGCAGTAAAGCTTTGTAAGAATATCACTTTATTGCATTTTTAAACATGCAATAGAGGTGCGGTTTATTTGGATTATTTTTTGAGTTATGTCATATCCTCTTATGGAGGAACAAGATAATGTAAAAGAAGGATTACCAAGATATTAACAATATACTGGAAACCATCAAATTCCTGATTTGACTTCTGACTGTTATAATCTATAGTTCGATTATTCACCAGTAATTGTAACGATGAGTACTGGTATCCCAAAGATACATGTTCCGAAACGTTTAACAAACAAATGAAATCGGAGCATTATAAAATACTAGTTGAATATATATCTCATCTGAATAACTTAAAACGCACATGTCAGTTTGTAAAGTTTTGCGACCTCATAATTTTGGGTTCCGCAACGTATTTTATTAATCCACTATCGTAATAAAGTAAGGTTGGTGTTCCTTCACTCATTGACTCATTTAAAGGAAAAGTTTGAAAAGAACTATTTCAGCAAGACGATGTACCATGTTAATACTATCCTGGTTGTTCAGTTGTTTACTATCCTGGCAAAATTGCACGAATTGAAGTTTGAATCGCTTGGCCTACTGTATTCTCTGGCTCGCAGCTTGTTCGCAAACCATAAACAAATACTCCTGGAAAATATAGGTGTTTTCAAGTCATTCTCCAAAACACACATCTATTTTGAGGCCAATGATTAATCATGCAAAAAGAGATTGAAATGGAGAACCAATTATGGTTGCTTTCCAATCGATTAACCGCTAGTGAACGAGAGAAGTACGGTTCTTATATTTGCTAGATTTACGATGAGTTATTTAGCAAAGATATGAACCGAACTACTAGCGGTTCACTAGCGGGTACTACCTGTTGATCGATTGGAAAGCAACTAATATGAATCAAATTATAAGTTATTTGAATATGAATATATGGCACATGAAGGAGACTGTGTTGATAAATAGAATTAAAATTAGCAAAATATTTTTTTTTAGTAGTTGGTCTAGTGATTTATACCTCAGGAATTTCATCGCTAGTTGGAATTATAATTCGTTATTTTATTATTATTCGAATGGTATATAGTAGTCGAAGTTAGATTTAACCACCAGCTTCAATCTCGTTTTAAATTATGCACAATGATGCTCGCCTCTTAGCATAAGCGGTCCCATTCCCGAATCAAGATTTTTTCAAATCAAAATACATTAAATCCAAAGTTCTCAATTTATATTGTTGGACATTGTTGATAAGGTCGTGCTTTATGTGATGGTATGGAGCCCTTTTGATATGTAAACGAGTAATTTTAGAAAACATTTTCTGGTCATAACATTAAAAAACAATATTTGAAAAACTTGGTACAATCTTGGTATTGATTTTGATGGCAGAAAAATTAGCAGTGGACGACCATGTCCCCCAAATGCAAAGAATTATCATCTAGGTCTCTTTAAAAAAACACGGGCATTTTTTGTTTTTTAACACTGAAGAGTTTTTCAACCGGAAATATCAAGTTTGATAAATCTTAACCAGCAAGCAGGCGAGGAACTTCTCTTGATCATAAGAAGGCATCAAGAAAATGCTAGATTAAGAGTTTACATTGGACAACGGTTTGAATTTGGCACCCGGGATCAATCTAACTCTCATTAAAATGGTACGATTATACCTTCTCGATACATAAACGACATCGACGTTATAATCCATGAACCAGAAACTTAATTTTAATCAATATGTTATTGTATATAATGTTACTTCCAAAGTGATTAAGAGCTTCACCTGCTCAATTAATTTAATAAGAAAAGAGAACATGAAATTATTGGTGTTAATTCTAACTAATTTATAAACAAAAAGAATTAATTAAACAAAAATGTCAATAGTAATAAAATAAATTAAGAAACCAAAACCCAAAGACTAAATATAAAAAATATATTTAAAACTAAGAAATGCATAAATTAAATAATGAATAGCCTAAATAATTTTATTTGAATGTATATGCAGATTTGGACTAATATCCAGCTTCGAATTTTAAACCAAAATTTAAAAAAAGCAAAATAAACATTTTAATTAAATGCCAATTATGTGAAAAATAAAAATTTAAACAAAATTAGTTTTAAACAAGGAAAAATATAGTTTTTAAATAAATAAAACAATTAAATAAATAAGTTATAAATTAAATTTGTTTTATTAATCTTCCATGTTAGAGAAATCATTAATTTTAAACGAAATTTTATGTGCATCGAGCGTACGCAAATTAATAACTGCAGCAGTTTGAGTTTTAGCATACGATGGGACACAAACGAGTCGAGTTACTTGTCCGTCCGAACCTTTGTGTATACTGGTTTGGAATTCATCACAATTCCCGGCAAAATATATGTGTGGCGTTTCATCGATGATAAAAGGGTCAGTCTCATAGTATGGATAGCACGGTAATGTATCGGGTCTGCATTAATAAATAAAAAATATTAAATTCTAAATCAGTTCAAATCTTACTTATTATATGTACCCCGTTGGAAACATATGACTCCATTGTAAAGTTGATCGTAACGCCTCTATAGGATCTTCTATTTTAGAATATCGTATAACATCTTCGACATTTTGCCCTGATGTACCAATAACATAACGTCCCGCAACTTCAAATGCGTACGGATTTGGCACACTCTGAAAACTTTTTAATGTTCGACTATTTGGAAACAAACACGGATGGAATGGTTGCTGTGGCAGCATATTATTGGCCGGATCATATTCGCCCGGCATTATATCCACACATACCGAATGCGACAAACTACTTAGATGGGCATCAACTTTTTTGATTGCATTCAAAGTTTCACAATGTTCCATCACTTTATTCGACAAGAAGAGATTGTTTTTTTCTGTGTCCGATGCATTAATTGAATTGCCAGCGAATATGATGCGAACTATACACGCAGCTTCCCAATCTTTTTTGTCGTCGCTATTCGACTCGAGATTACCAAATATCCAATATTTTAGTAGATCAAGCGAGATGTCTAGTTCATTTTGATCGTGTTCAAAATCAAGACCCGAAACAATCACTAGGAGTGGTGAATCGGATAGTAGTTTAAGTGGTTTCTGTGGCCCACCTTCGTAGTATATATATTCGTCGACCTCGAATTTGCCATCACAACCTTCGTAACCTAGAGTAATAAAATCGTTTCTATATTAGGCGGGCAATGTAAGTACAAGAAACAGAGAATTATATAAAATATGGCTGCCCAATGGTCTCATATGACTGTATAGTGCGAAAATATAATGTGTGAAATGGCCAATTCAAAATTAAACATAATTTGCTTAAACTTAACGACTACATAATAATGAACAACAAAAAAAGCAAATTTTTAACTTTGAAAAACTTACAGTCGGTTCCTTACAATAATAAATATTGAATAATATATTAGTAAGGCTTCATCTCATTTTTCTCAGAAATATACAGAATTAATTTTACATTATTAATTTATAAAGAACATTAATTAGACCTATCAAATCTTACCTAGCACCGCGGTACAAATGCCGGTCACCACGTGATGAACGTCCATGGCACCAATTAACCGAATCCGCTGCAACTCATCCTCAAGTATTACCTCATCCGTGTCATCAGCAAAATTTCTTGCCCGGGGCTGTGGTGCCAATTGATTTTCTTCAGAAATGTCACGTAATACACTCGGTTTAAGTTGCTGGTTATAAATAAAAAAAATTATTTGTACACTGTTGTTTACAACAATAATGGGCAGCCCCGTTTACCTGATGCTTGAAAAGAAATCCTATAATAATACATTTTTGGGGATTGTCCTCGTTTAGTTCAAACAATTGTTTTATTGGATATTTGC
Source organism: Tipula lateralis (assembly GCA_963932295.1). NCBI lineage: Eukaryota > Metazoa > Arthropoda > Insecta > Diptera > Tipulidae > Tipula > Tipula lateralis. Next base: position 116,371,737 of record OZ010736.1, read on the forward strand.
TTCCTGTAATTTATAATCAAAAATAGTTTGGTAATAGCCTCCAAGTTGTAAATGAGTCATCGTTGTCGTAAATATATAACAAAGAATGTCTCAAAAATGGGAAGATCCCACTAATTTAAGTGTTCATCAACATTTATAAAATCGGGTATATATACTTTGCTGGATAGTAATTAGCGTTAGTACAATCAGAAATTTGTCATAATCAACTAAACACATAAATAGTTTGCGAAAATATGGATTTAAATAACGAAGATGTTCGAGTTGTGTTTCACTACAATAACGAGGAAATCGATTTTTACGATTATCTCAATATAGTCTATGAAGAACATACCAGTGGAGATGCTGAAGTTTGTAATAATTTTACAATATTTGAAGAAGAAGCTACTAATGTACCAGTGAATAAATGTGAGAAGAGCAGGAAGTCAGTGAAGTCAAAGGCAAAGAAATATGTGAAAAAATTATGTGATAAATTGGTGAAAGAGGAAGTCGTGGAATCACCAACAAAGGCTATTACAAAATTTATCATGTTAAATGGTTTAGGTAAAACTTCAATCAAAAAGAACAATAGTACAACACAATATCCATCAAAACCAAGTAATAATATTCAGATTCCGAAACCCGATAATCAATTAAATATTGCGAACGGGCAACGTGAATATATAGCACCAAAGAAGGAACCAGTTAAAAAGCAGATAACACCATTGAACTTTTATAAAAATGAGTTCAATCGTATATTAGACATCCAGGAAATACAGTGGCCGTCAAAATGGAAGGGCATGGTCAAAAAGTTTAGGAAAAACAAAGTTCAACCATTATGAACTGCAACGTAAGAATTGATTGTGTAAATAAAATTTGTAAATATTTTGTAAATAATAAAATTATGACTGTACTATCGGAATTGCTTGAGTTTTAGTGGTAGTTCTCTTTCGGTAAGTATATATTTTCGTACAGTCGCAGTTGCCCTCAAAAACCAGAGTCAAACGGTTTCCACATCTGGGTTGATTGATTAATACAGTATGTCGTAGGAGGTGACTAAATCTCTTTGAATCGCTGGGCTGACGACCCGCATACGTAAAAACTACAAATGTTAACTAACCAAAAAAAAATCGAATGCCACCAAAACTTGGACGCGAGATTGAGGTAGTGTAAGCCATGTGTCCTAGGGCACGTTGCTAGACACTCGAGATGACTTCGGAAATCTTGGAGTTGGATTTCTCATTGGGCCACAGGAAAAAAGCCTGTACTGGACTTTCAGACAGTCGATAATCGAATGTGTAAGCTTCGCTAGCACATGAGATTAGCCAACCTCTCAATTGTCTGAGTGCATGAGCTCACTGATGTAAGCCAACCCCAAGAAAGACTCATTTGACAATAATTTGGATAATCTCTGTATCTGAGCACAATGTAAAATTGGTGACTTTACTGCTGGAGCTGCTAGAAATCAGACAGACTTGTGTAGGTCGATACTCCCGACACGAAACTGCGATCTAAAATAGGGAAAGAATGATGTATTTTGCGATCGCTCATGATGAAGTGGCTGGCAAGCACATTTTTCCTCATAAAAACATCCGCGTGGACACATCCACGTAACATCCCGATGCCAAATTGACCATGTATTGATTTCTAAATGGCGAGCTCGGGTTATTCAAGATGTTAGATCTTGTCGGTCGTCAGCAAAATTCTTATGCAATGACCATTATCCGTGGTCACTGCAAGGCTAGGAAATTTTCGTACAAATCAGGAAGGACAAGAGAATATACAACATGATTCTCCTGTGAAGGTCTGATAAATTTAGAAACGCAACGAACATATCAAGATGTTGTCAGTAGTTAGAAGTGAACAGTGTCTGGGAAGTATTGAAAACCTCGGTTTTCGATGCTGCCCATCATAATCTTGGTATAGTTAAAATTACGCCCAAAAATGAATGGTTTGATAAGTATCGTCTTGGGAGCAACGAAATATAGGCCACAATAAAGCGCAGACTCGGTTTACAACTGCGAGAAGAAATAAAGAGTTCTTGCTAGGAGGACATCTAAACTCATTAGTAGACTGAAGAAGCGCGAATGGTGGAAGGCTAAGGTCTTAAGAAACAGGAATCACCGAATTGCACCATACCTTAAGATCTCGGTCAATTGCCATTCGGGACCAGAATGGAAACCTTTGTGTTAACGTTTATGCGGTACTCGATACATGGCGTGAATATTTATCTGACCTACATACATCACAGGCTGTATTTGAATACCCTCAAATACAGATCGCAGAGATCATTGAGAATCCATCCTAAAAGGAATTGATCGTGGCCATGCAGAGACTAAAGAAAAATCGTGCATGAAACCAAGGAACCGCGAGTACGCTGGCTCGGTTACGTTCTACGTAAAGTTCCAAACCGAATGATACAGCGATGTTTGAAGGTATAGCCGCCTTTCGGTAATCAACGAGGATCCACGATGGATCCACGGCATATAGAGCGATCTTCTGGTTGCTTGCAACAGTATGAAGAGCTGGCACGTGATCGAAACCGATGGAGTCAGATTGTTCACACAGTACGAGCCCAACAATGGCCTGTAAAACCGATATTAATAGAAAAAAGTTTAAGGTTGCTTCTAATAAACAAAAAATTTACATTTGAACAGCATCCTTTTGTATAGCCTTTTGTAAATAATAATAATAATTATTGAGATTTCTAAATATTAATGACCTCATATGGACATTATTACAACCACGAACGAACAATACAGAGAAGATCGAATCAGCTTAGATTAAGTAGATCGATGAAGAATATTGAAAGCCAAACAGCATCGAACACTTAGAAGTAATAAAAAAATTGATTCAATTCTTTGAACAGACTAACAATTCCAAAAGAACTCTTGTGACTTTGTAGCACCACAATAACCAAATCACTCACCCCATTTCTGTTTTATTTTTGGCGCCAACAATGTTTTCATTCGCTGCAGCCTGGATGCATAGATATGAGCAAATTGTTTAGTAAAATCACGTTTTTTACAAATAAATCGATCGGATCTATTTTTATAATCAACATTTAATCTTTTATATTCACTTTTTGTTGACAAAGGTATTTCAGAATCTTTTAGGAACAACATTTTTCGTGTGATAAAATTTCAGATTGCATCAAATTTGGAATCGAAACGAAACGTCAAAATTTACACTGAGTGGAATAGTAAAATAGACCATATTTTTGATAAATTTGCTCTTTTTTATTATCTTCAAATTTATGTTGTTTGTACTTTAAATACCAATTAAATACCTCTAAAATAATTAAATAAGTTGTATTGTTTCAAAATAGTTACATTAATTGTTGAATTAATCGTAATTTAAAAAATAACCGTCATAAAATTTTAAAAACTGTTATATTTGTTTGTATACCAGTTGCCATGTTTTATCGAAAAGTTTGTTTACTGTCATCTGCTAAATTTATCCATTTGGAGGCAGTTTAACGATTTTATTGTTTTGATTAATTAAATCAGTATTTATTTAATATATTTTTATTTAATTAGCATGACTTTTCATTCAATACATGGAATACTTAAAAATTTATCAGAATTTTTTGATCCTGATGTGACGCTGGACGATATAGATGAGGCATTTGAAAACAGCGATGATGATGATCCAGACGGAACTTCGGACAATGAACTGGATAGTGTAGAAAGTTTAAACATATTAGCTAAAATTAAGTACGACAATAAGTGTGTAGATGTGTTAAATGAACTTATATCTGCGGCAGTACAAAATCGCGAAACACCCGGAATATTTTTCTGTCATAATGACAGTTGGGAGTTTCTGGCCAAACATATCAACATTAAAGATTATCTATCGTTTGTGTACTGTTTGGTCCGCTTGGTAAAACACAATTGTTTGGATAAAATGAATCGTAAATTAAGTGTTTTAGCAGCAAGATGCTATATGGTGCTTTTAACAGTGCCCGGTGCTAAACCGGAAAATGTTTTCAACGAACAAGTATGCATAAAGGCTATGGAGTCGTTTGAAGTGCTCGATAAACTACGACAAAATAAAAGTGATAATAAAATAAAAGAAGAAGAGTTTAATGAGTATTTAATGGATACATATAATTACTTACTAGATCTCAAAATAGTCTTTGGTCATGTTTCGCTGGACGAACATGAAGACGTGCTAAAATCTGTGCTGTGCACAATGACTATAATTATACGGAATCACTACTTTTCTGGCTACGATTCGATTTGTAAGTTGGAACCATGAACTATCTTGAATATTGTAATTATTTTGTCTCATTTTCCAGATGCATACTATATGACTATCGAAGCGTATCAAGTGATCGAACTGATTGGCACATCGAATCGTGAAAAGTCTGACAAAATATTATCGATCCTAATGAGTGCAACATGTTGTCTCCACTTATTTACAGTTCCACCAAAATTGGCAACAAACGTTTCCATAAATTCTGCAACAGTATTCGATTGTAGCATTACGCAATTTTTATTGGGCCTCTTGAATAAGCAACCCAACAACATCATAAATCTTTTACAAAACTTTATCAAACTGGTGATCACAAAACGCGATGAAAAATTGAACGAAGAGAATTATGGAAAATTACTCGATGCGTGTGTCGTATACGAATGTGCAATGTACAATCAATATAATAAGTCGTGTCTTGAGTTTTTCGAAAATTCGGTAAAATCGAATGATCCACACATTCGGCAAAACACAATCGAACTATTGTTTCGATTGTTGCTGCTGAACAATCCCGAAACAAGCTTAATGCGCGAATTACAAATTCTTAAAATCATTTTAAACTCGATCATTGACATCGATACAAACGTTAAAGTGAGTAGTCTACTTGCGATTGTAAATGTAATCCGAAAAGGGAATAGTAACTGTCAGAAGATTTTCGAGATTGTCTTTAATAAATCGAATGATCATGATGAAGCGTATCTCAGCGAAACCGATATTCCATCGTCGGCGGCCGATATAATCGATTTAGATTCAATCGGTCCCAATCAGTACTTTGATCCGAAATTTGGGTCTATTCTACAGATATTTCCGATAAAAAAGTACACAAAATCGTCCGAGAATATAGACTTGATAAAAACCGAAATTTCAGAACTGCTTCGTAATCTCCTCCATTTGCTGAACAGCACATACTATAGTGTTCGACAATCGGTTATCGAGATACTGGAGTATTTGCTAAGTAAAAATTTGAATTTGGTTGAAAATTCTCAATTCTATAATTACTACACTATGCTGTCGACAGACTCGTCGCCTAAAGTTCGGCGACAGCAAATAATCGCAATAGATCGGCTGGTCGAAAACCATCCGACACACGAGCCAATCATTAAAATTTATACCGAGTGCATAATCGATTTTCTAAAAGATCGGGATAAACAAATTTTTAATCTTGCCATCGAATCGATCAATATACGAATTTTTAACTGTCTCAATACGTACGAACTATCACAGTCCGCTAAACATAAACGGCCGTGGCTATTTTTTCGTCTGATGTTCGCTTTAGATTTACGCAATGCGTTTTACGAAATTATGGACATGTTGATCAAACATAATGTTGTAAATCAGAAAACTCTCAGCATTGTTGAAACTCATTTGTCGACGAGTAATGCAACCGAAGCGTGGACCATAACGTATTTCCTATCGAAAAAAATTAAAAGTAAAAATCCCGAGTACATCATAGCAGCGTTTAAAGATGTTATTATAAATCCAGAAGTAGGTTCTAATATCAGCACCAGGACGATTTGTTATAATAAAATTTATATTTATCGCAGATTGTCGTCTCCGAGTCATACGATTTTATATTCCAAGTGATGAATACATGGGTGGAAAATTTCCCGAGATCTACGTTGCAGAAACTGCAAGAAATGATTCGGGATATTATACACAGTTGTAGTTCGGAGGCGCATATGATGTCAAATCTGTATAATTTTGCCAATAAGGCGCACTCATTGTGCAACGAGACGATTGATATTAATTGGATTAACGAGATTTATGAGGTATCCTAGTCAACCTATGAAATATTAAGAGATCAGTAACTTGAATTTTTCTCATTTCCAGGAGGCAACTACCTATTTGATTCTGCACAAAGATTTTTTCCTCGGTGCGGAGAAAATGGATCCAAAATTTGCCCAAAAACTATACATATTTTCAGAGAGTAGCAGTGATTTGCTCCAAAGACCAAATCCAGAAGTAATCAACATCTTGGTTACCATATTGCAACGGGTCGAATCAAAAGAAATTGGTAAAGTACTCGAATAAATCGAGATAGTCCAAGGATTAACCGAAATATTTAATATTCCAGATGTGAACGATCCGAACTACGAGGAAAAATTATGTATCGTAATAATCGTGATGACCCGATTATTGATTCGTGACTCAATGTTGGCCCTATCGATTGTACAAAATTTTAATGCGATAGCATCGATCGCGTTCGACAGCAGCTATATATCGTCGAATTTGGCTCATGCATTTCGCGATCTTTTCGTTAAATTTGGCATCCTTATGGAGTGCACACTTAAATCGTTAGCTCGCCAACTTGTTTCGCAACATACAAAGATACGCCTTCAAGCGTTAACATTTCTCGCCGAAATCATAATGAAAGATTTAACAAAAATGACCGAATATTTGCTGTTTCATATTTTTTTGGCGGTTACCGATAGCGATAAGAGAATCTCAAATTTAGGCAAAAACTTGATCCTCTCGTATGTCGAGCATCGAAATAATTCAATGTTACGCGATTGTTTTATCGATAATGTGGTCATCATCTATCGGTACACGGATTTTACTCAATTTTCATTTATAAGTTCGGGTGAAATTCGGCGCACGATTGATTGGTACCAGTGGCCAAACGATAATGAACGGATATACGATTTGTACAATTTTATACTTGATTCGATCGATCCGATCGAGGGCTATAAATTATTCGAATGGATTAAAATATTGAACAGTGAGTATTATTTGTATGTCATTGCTGTGCTGTACGTTACGAATCTCATAGTTTGCTCATATCTGATACTAGTTGTTTTCCAATCGACCAACCGTAGTTTGGTTCTTATCCTTGCTAAATAAACCATAGTAAACTTAGCAAAGACATACAGCGAACTACTAGCGAGTTCTAGCGGTTGGTCAATTGATAAGCAACTATTACCCAACCCGGGGTGAATTGTAGTAGGGTGAAGTCAGACCTTTAAGACTGTAGTTTACCTTAGCTAAATCATAATTTTCCTTCCTTGTTATATTATTCCAGTCGAACTAAACCACGCAAATTATAATCCAAAAAAGGCAAAATTAATCATTCGCGATTTGATTTACATTCTGAGAAAGTTGTGCTTTAATTTGACGATACAGGAGGAGACAAAACTTGCATGCTCGAAACGTATAAAACCGGACGAAAATGACGGCACAGATGATGAAAATGAAGAGGAACGAAAATTATTGTTGGATGCGAATCTGAAAGAGAAATGTGAACCGTTTTTATCGATTGTACCAAAATTTTACGAGACTATCATATCGAAATATCCCGATTTTCAACAAAAATTAGATCGACTGATTGAAGGGTTGTGCATTTGTTTTCAGGATATGGTTTGTCTCTTCCGTTTTAAAAGTTGTATCGAAATTCCTTTAACTGTGTGAATTTCTAGATTGCGGTACCATCTGGATTTTGGGATCCATACATGGATAAATTACAAATAAAAACAAGGCAGTCCAAAGATTTTCCATGTTCGGTGAAATCAAACGACAAGCTGAGACTCATAAACTATTTGAGTCAGAAGGATCGTGACCCCTTAGAAGCATACTTCTATAGATGATACAAGGAGATGTTTTCCTAGGGATAAGAACTCAATAATATCGATAGTGGATTACAATAGGATGGAGACACTCACAAGTACCTGATAACCTGAATCACAATAAATTTTGAAAATATTTGTATATTTACGTTTAAGTGTCTGATACATAATAAAACATTTAAAAATAAAATGATTAACGTTTGTTAAGACAAATTTCAAAAATAAAATCATAACTATAAACTATTTATAAATAAATAATTGTGATACAAAATTATAGTGGAAACAACTAAAAATAGGAATGGGATGTTTAGACACTTTATGTGGTGAATGCCTATATGTATATAAAAATTTTTGATAGTAGGATTACTGTTTTGGTTTGGAGTTGGCTAGATTGATTGGTTTCCGAGGTGGTGGTTGTCGTTGTCGGCCGAGGAAACTGGTACCTCCGCCTAGAAGGGCAAGACGTGCATCGGCCGCCTCGCGTTGACACGTTAACCCAAGACGATAAAATGCACTGGTGATTAGATGTTCTTCCAACTGACCCATTGGGGGACGAATTTCAACCGGATCCGCTTGTTCGGTTGGTTTTTCGAGAAGAGCTACTTCTAAAAATTTCGATTAAATGTATTATTTATGTTTTAATAAATAGGCTACGATGTTGTTTTTACCATTGGCCGCCCGGGGATCTAAATTCTTGATGATTTCCTTTGTTTTGTCAACACATTTCTTATATCGAACATAGGCCGCCGACAATTCTTGCTCCCTAGTGGATAATATCGTTTCCAATTGATTGATTTTATTTTGCAATTGCGACTGTTGCGTTTGTAACTCTTCGATTTGTGTCGTTTTTTGGTCGTTCAATTCGAGCGCCTGTCGTATTTGTACAACTAAATCGTTACCCTTTGAATCGTCGCTTTGATTTTGTTGTGAAAGTACCAAAATTTTTTGATTGGCTGCTTTGAGTTGTTCGCGTACTTTTTCCATCCGTTGATTAGAATCATCCAAAAGTTGCTAAAATGTAATTCAATTTAATTATTAACTTGATGATATTTATATAACGAGTTAACTTACTGCCAATGCGGTTTGACCACCTTGACCCTCACGCAGAGCTTTGTTTTCGGCTTCGAGCCGTTCTAGTTTTTCTTTTAATCCAGGCGATAATAATTCCCGCGACATTGTATTATCGAGATCGCCCGATATTTGATTACATCTCAGTTCGTCGCAAGTCTCACGTAAAGCATCACGCTCGCTTAACATATTATCTCGTTCGCGTTGAACAGCGGTTAATTTTGTCTCCAAATTATTCATTTCGAACTCAATTTTAACGGTTTTGCTCATTTCGGTGTCGAGCTTTTCGTGCAAATCTTGAATTTCCTTTTTGTACAAATCGACTTGACCTTTGAGTTCGGTGAATTTTTTTAAATCATCTTCAAACTGTAAATTCTGTTGTAGATAATCGGCACTACGCTCCTCTAGCATTTTGACCTGCTTCTTGAGATCATTATGATCCTCGAGCTTTTTCTTGTACGTCGCCAGTTGTGTTTCGCACACTTTTAGCTTCTCGCTTGCCTCGCGTAGCACATCCATTTCATCTTTTAAATTCGATAATTCGGAAGAGGTTTGATGGAACTTATCTAATTTCGCTTGCAGTGCCATTATTTCCTTTTCCTGTTGAATTGATTTCATTTTATAATCATCTCGTGCCGTTTCGGCCTGCAACAATTCGTATTTTAAGTTGTCGATTTGTTTTCGATGCTCGTTATGACGTGCCGAACCCGGTTTTATTGGCCCTATTGATTCGCCTTGTTCATCAATTGTTGATTGGTTTTCGAATCGATTTAATTCGATTTGCAGCTTCTGCATCTCTTGCTGCATAGATATTTTCTCTTCGAGTAGAAACGCAATCCGTTGCTCAGATTCATGACAACGCTGAGCTAGTGCATCACGATCATCTTGCAAACCTCTATTGTTTTCAAAATTAGCAATACTTATTGAGCTACGCGAAGCTGCTGTACCCTGCCATATAAATTCTAGATCCTGTAATACACGCATTATATTCCTCTGCAACGACTCCTCCACATCCATTAACTGAGTGATGTATGTTTGTTTTTGTAGACAGTTGACGGCACATCCCAAAATCAACTGTAATAGTCTTCCCAGTTCATTTTCATCACCTTTTTCAGCAATTTTTTGCACATCAGGCCTTTCAAAATCACTCAAATTAAGATTCAACACGTCAGAATAGTAATCGTACACCATTTCAATCACTTTCTTCAGATTACTCATTTTTAAACGCCAATCACTCACGCCTGTTTTTATTTTACTCAACCAGACATCGGTAAATGTTTCGGGCGCAATTTGATTTAGTGCCTCGGCCAATGCGACTCCATCACTAAGCTCTTTTACGTTCTTGTGGGGCCCACTCAAATTCAATATCTCCAGCCATTGCATTAGGCTTGCACACATATTTAATTTATCACCGTCCATTGTGCATGCAGTTTTGTTAAATAATAATAAATAAATAAACTAAAGGAAATACTAAATAAACTTTACGAAATTATATTTTAATTGGTTTTTATTAGATTTAATAAATAAAAAATTATTAAAGAAAAATCATAACAAAAACTTTTCTCTCTTACTACTTTGACGTTTTGCGATGACACATGTCACATAAATAGAGGTTTTCGGGTGGAGAATAGCTCAAACACTTTGAACACTTTCGTAAATGTTCCAACTTGAATTTTGATCTGTAGTGTAATTGTATCGCGAGCGGTGAATATTTTCTTTCGCAATGAATCAATGATATCATTCTTGATGTTGAGCAACGCAAATAGCCTATAATGAAGCGCAGACTCGATTTACAGCTATAAAGACAACTATACGCATTTGTAGACAGAATAAGCGCGAATGGTGGAAGGCTAACATTTTAATAGTACAACAACTCAGTAATTCGCGTAGTTTTTTTTTTAAGGAATCACCAAAATGCACCATACCTTAAGATCTAGGTCAACTGCAATTCAGGACCGAGATGAAAAACTCTTTATTAACGTCGATGCGGTATTCGATACATGGCGTGAGCATTTTCTGGACTATTTAATGTTCCATATGTATCACAAGCTGTATTAAGAATCCATCCTTTATCACCATGGTATTGCAGAGATGAAAGAAAAATCGTTTACCAGGAGCGAATTGTATTAATTAAGAGCCCTTGATATTCGGAGGTCTAACTTATTGGAACAGTCGTTTCGACCGGAATGAAGTTATGACTGAAGAATAGAAAGTGATCAGTGATCACGTTGTGCGATATTCAAGAAGGGTGATCGCTTGAAATGAGAATAATATCGCGGTATAGCTCTCCTGTGCACAGCATACAAGTTACTCTCATACATTATCTTTGGAAAAATTACTCGAAATCAACGAGTCCAAAACTAAATAGTTGATCTCTGGTTTGAGAAACCAAGGCGCAATTGATTTCAGTAGTGGTAAGCACACGTGTGAAGGAGTGATGAGATTAAAGTTCTTTTGGATCTCTCATTACTCACAATAATAGTGTGGGAGAGGATATCAAGGTTCGCCTTGCCGCTGATAATCGAACTTTATATCCTCTACGTCCACTTCTGAAATCAAAATATCTTGTAAATAAGGATAACTTGATAAGCTAAAATTGTACAGAGTGATGATCAGACCCGTTGTCATGTATGGATGTGAGAGTTGGATCTTGACGGATGAGTACGAAAAATGGCTTTTAACATTCGAGAGAAGAATCATGCGTGTAATATATGGTCCAAAACGCGACGTTGATGGCATATATCGAGTTCTTTTCCATCACGAGATCAACAAGTTAATGCGAATCCCTGATATCGTGCATGAAATAAAAGGATACCGAGTACGCTGGCCTGGTAACTTTAGGCCTGGTAGTTGTCGATGACGGCGTATAGAGCGGTCTGGCATCTTCTAGTTGGTGGCAACAGTATGAAGAGCTGGCTCGTGATCGAAACCGTAATACCGTTGACACGGAACGGGAACATAATTAACTGTAAAATCCATCAAAAAAAAAATATCTTTCGGGAAATGCGGGAATCACCAATATAAACGAATTCCAGCAATCAATTAAATTAAATTTATTTAGTAAATGACCGTTTTTGAGGTCATAATATCAACATTAAGCTATATAATCTCAACATGGTCATGACAGAAGTGTGATTAACGTTAGTGCTATTGGTCTTCGCTTTTATGTTAATCAATAAGAACGATTCTGTTCTGGAATTTTAATGTGTTACATACACGTGAAGGTGATCCTTCATACTATTTGTTATTTCTCACCATAAATACAAAATGATTTTAAAATATCCTTGGTTGCTAGACTAAGCTGGAGTGCAGGAACAGAACCGATCAAGTCGACAGAATAAATACCACACTTGCTTTGCATTTCGAAATTAATGAATATACTTAGTTTTAAGCTGACAGCTCAAGTTCTCATGCTGCTAGATGCAATCGTGGGTCAATGGTTAGTTAGAGTACCATTCCTCATAATGCAATATCACAGATTCAGTTGTATCAGAGATTCAAACCGTTAAGAAAATGAATGTAGTCTATCAGTTGGAATAGGGTTGTCTGTTATTTAGTTTTCATTATATGCCGTTTGACTAGAACTTGATTCGACGTTGATATGCCGTTTGACTAGAACTAAGAGCAACAACAGGACACGAATTGATCTCAAAAGGGTATCGTATCGTATGTCACTGTCCATTTTCTGATGTTATGGATTTGATTTATACCGTCAGTTATTTAATGAAGGAACTGGTTTTATTGTTGATGCGCCAAGACGTGAGCGTGCTCGTACAGTACGTACCCCCAAAAATATCGAATGAAGACGGCGCAACCATTACGGTCAATGGAGACATCTATATCGCACCATGATAACCGATTTTTTTTGCGCTCGCTCTTCACGGTATTGATGTGAAGAATGTTTGGTTTCAATAGTATGGTGCAACTTGCCACACATCTCATGCCACAATCGATTTATTGCGTCAAACGTTTGATGGCCGTTTATTAGACTAAATGGTGATGTCAATTGGACGGCAAGAAGCTGCGATTTAACACCTTTGGACTGTTTTCTGTGGGACGCCGTTGAAGACCAGTGTTATGCAGAAAAACCAGAGACAATTGTGCATTTGAAACCTAACATTCGTGATTCCACTGCCGAGATATACGACCCCATTCACTCGAAAATTTGTCCGAACGATTGGGGTACTGCGATGCCAACCGCAAAAATTTTGCATCTCTAATCGAAAAAATTGTACTTCGGAACAAAAAAAATAAATTTCTTTATATTTCACACCGTTTTTGTTTTGCCCTTTAACACCAAATAGCAAGTATAAAAGTTGTGACCCTGCTATCAATAGCTTTTGAAATCAATTTTGGATTTCAAAGGAGATGCGTTGACTGATAATGAACACCTCAAACCTATTCTAGCAATCCAATCAAGCTCTTGACTATGCAGATGATATTACCATAATTAAATTAAGTCGCAATGGAGAGAAAGAGATATGACAATCTCCTGGAACAGGGTTCAGCTGACGTTGGTATCAAAATCAAAATTTTCAGTTCAAAACCAAATATGTTTTCCTTTGGGTTTTTTTTATTATTATTTAGTACTTAATTATTTTTTATTTTTATTTGTTTTATTTAACCATCACAATCTTTTAGTCATCATTCAAGAGGTGGTATATTATATGCGCAGGTAGATGCAAAAACGGTACAGGAACTAGAAGAAGAGCCGCGTGGAATAATACTAAAGGAACAACATCCAAAACCATTGGTAAAAGTAACCCAAGATAAATTCAGAATCTCGTCTTAGAATAAAGTAAAGCTAGGAGAAAATGGCAACAAACGAAGAGTCCCTCTGACAAGAAGATTCTAAATAACAAATCACAACAGATTAAGCGAGAAATTCAGAAGCTAAACAAAAAGTCGTTTTCTTGTTATCTTGCAAAATTGACCGCTGATTAGGAGACGAACTACTCACTATGAAAGGCAATAAAAAGTATAAAAACCCGAATTTCGCAGACCTACTATTAAGCGAAGTGACGGTTTATGGGCTAGTGATAACAAATCAAAAGCTGATGAATTTGCTAATCATTTGGCTGACATTTTCAAAACGAACGAGACCGAATCGGATATTATAATTGATAATGGCCGCATCAATTATGGGGGTAAAATTCTTCTAATGGCCCAGAAAGAAGTTACTAGGGAAATAAAATTCAATCTGAAGTCAGGAAAGGCTCATGGGTATAATATTTTAACAGTGGAAATTCTAAAGCAACTACTAAAGAAAGCTAACGCTAACGATTACGGCATGTTTCTTCTGCCTGGAAAGTTGCGGAAGTTATTAAGTTACCGAAACGAAGTAAACCGCCCAATGAAGCTAAATCGTACCGTCCAATATCCCTGTTCCCTATAATTTCAAAACTAATGGAGAGACTACTCTTGAGGAGAATGAAGTCAGGATCACAGAATTACAGATATTATAGAAACGTCGTTAGAAGATAAACCAATTTGTCAGATCTTATTTCTGGATGAGGCGACAGTTTTCGATAAGGTATGGCACGAGAGTTTGTATATAAACTAAATGTTATAAATACTTAGGTATTACGCTGGATTTTAAGCTAAAATGGGAAGCATGTGAAGAAGAAAAGAAAAGAGCTTCATCTTAAATATAGACAATTGTACTGGCTAATTGGAAAAAAGTCAAAATTAAGCATATGCAACCAAATATTGATTTACAATCAGGTTCTAAAGCCGATTTAGCTATGTGCAATTCATCTTTGTAATAAGAACACTAACATCAAACTTATACTAATAAGATACTTCCGGAATAAGATACTTTGGAGTATAGTCAATGCACTCTGGTACATTCGTAATAGTCATTTGCATCGTGATTTGGAGATTCCGGATATAAAACACGAAATATAAACGAAGCATGAATCAATGCTAATTGAACATGTCAATGCTGAAGCCTGTCGGTACTGGATAATGAACATTTGGTTAGGACATTAAAAAGAACCAAACCCTTAGAGTTGATTTCAGCTTCCAAAGAACGGTTGTAAAGTAAGATTATGTACGTTTGATTATAGATCGTCTTGTGCATCTGCGCCAGTGCTCATTTGGTATTCAAATACAAATGAATACTTTTGGAATACAAAAAATTTCCTATTGGTGTGGCTCAGATTTACCTTAAACGGTTTCTTTAAAACACAGTTTGTAGTGAATAGAATAATAAAACACAAAACTTGATTAATTTGTTAGTTTTTCATCATATTTTCTTTTTTCTTCTCCATCTTATGTGTAGAAAATTTTATAAATTTCCAACAAAACAAAGAAAAACTTAAAACTTTTCATTTTACATCTCTCATCTGAATACGAACGTACGTGTGTTGAATTATTAAAAATTTATTTATTTCTTAATTATTAATATCAATATTTGTTCTGTTTCTGGATCTATAAAGAAAACATTTTTCTAGAAATCAAAAAAAAAAATCTCGCGGCAAAGTTCGCGATTTTATGAAAATATATTATATCAGATTCCGTATATTGTTAAATAAATAGTTGATTCTTTAAATTATTAATTAAAAATTCTCAAAAATGTAATTAAATTAAAATTAAAAATCTTAAAACTTAAAAAAAAAAATTATCTCGAAATTTTTTCATTTTTCTTTTGTTTTATATATACTCAAAAAGCGTTTCTTTTAAATTATTTATTTAAATTTAATTTATAAACGGTTATTTCCAAATGTAGTCGGGCGTCAACCCTTGGCGAGATTTACGAAACCGGTAGAACATCGGCCAGAATTTCCTTTTCCTCCGTTGTTAATTTGTCCGGGAATTTAATGTCGAACGCCACAAGTAAATCACCTTTGCGCGATATATCTTTTGGAAATGGTAGACCATAGCCTTGTATTCTTTTGACTGTGTTCGGTTTTATTACTTCCTGTTTTGTGCTTATACGTAATTTTTCGCCAGCTAATGTTGGAACTTCAAAGATTACACCACAAAGTGCCTGAAATTAAAATGAAATTGAGGTTTTATAAAATAGTATATCAAAGTGAAAACCTGCCTTAAGCGTAACTTAATTTCTAATCTACAAGTTTACAAAACGTTTACAAACACTATATTGCAGGTAGTGTAAGAAAGGCGTAATTTGATCTGAAAATCCGTTCACAATGCTTTCAAAAGATGGAATGTTTAGAATGTTTAGAATAGAATGTTTGCTAATCTTTATTTTTTCAGTTTTATTTACTAAAACCACATGTTGTTACTTGCATCAGAACAAAGGGTGGAGAATTTGGATGGGTGGAAGCCTTTAATGCTTTTATTTATTCAGATCAATAATTGTAGCACCAATAAATTTTGGAATGGTGAAAGCTGTATTGAACAATGGACACGTCCATTCCTAGCGTTTATAACCGCCAAAAATATTTAGTTGGCCAAATATATAAAATTGCCAATTGTTCAACATCTTTGATGAGATATCTAAACCAGTTTATCCGGATGGTTACGATCTTCAAATTATATTAAATGGTGATAAAAAATCGACTGTGTTTAAAAATGGAGGATCGCCCAAACCAGCACCACCCCCAACACCGAACGATGATGGTTGGGAAGAGAAGCTCGACCCTAACATATTCAACAGTAATCTACCAAAACCAATCAAATTAGAACTGGATCCCAAATCAGACTGCCCTGAATTTGAGTGCAAACCGAAACAGGATGTCACAATTTGCTCACCACCTACCTGTCCTCTGGGCTATTAAATTATATTTTCGAAAAAACTTAACGTTATCATCACATCACGGATTCTCGATTACTTTGAATGATAATGGTGACGTGCAGTTGGGAGTAAATTATAAAAATAAATTTAAGGTCGACGGGTTGTGTGGCTATTTCGATAAGAATTCAGAAAATGATAAGCAACAAGACGATTCGGCAGATTTGACTTGTATACCATTAGTCTGTTCAAATGAGTATGAGATTGAAACATTGGAAATTTGTGGTGAAATTCAAAATTAAATTTTTAGGGAGTGTGAAACTGCAGTCAATATGGTATGTCGCCGACTTGCAAATGCCTGAAAACGTACAGTGAAGAAAGGAGGTGTAAATGTGATACTTTGTACGATTTATTGCCGAATGTTTGGCTAACGATGAAGCTATTGATTTAAATGGTTGGATACTTATGGTTCGACCACTTTGTGAGAACTCGATGCCTGTATATAACAACGCGGTTCGAATTCGATATTGGTACTAAATTTATCTGCACTGATTCAAACTGAAGAACCAATTCCAAGCGATTTGAATGATAAATCACTACAAACTTTGGCGGATTTCATATAGAGCTCGCTTAATTTCATATGCATAGTACAATGTGATCAGCTTAGTTTACGGCTAAGGGTTCGTTAGCCAAATCACAAGAATGCAGGCAGTCATTGATATCTAATTAAGAATAGATTAGACAATCAACAGACTATAAACAACCACACCAAATAGATTAAATAGATGGCACTTCACCATAATAAATTGGAATACAAAGTTATATTCGGAGGTACGTAAGATTGATTAAATTATCTGTTTAAGTAAAGCGGATCTGCCAATATTAGCCATTATAAGCAATTTTTAGGTCCTATAACCACAGTATTCCGATAGATATCTACTGTCTATTAGCCATACCATCAGGTGACGTTGCTTCGAGTATCGCCATGTTCATTTTAGTTAGATCTCAGAAGACTAGAGTACAGGAGGTTATTGACCGTGATTAAACCAAATATATAAAAATCAAGATACACGAGGTATAATCTGGTCATCTATTATTTAAACTTTTAAGTCTGATTTTCAAGATCAGTATGATTATGAAAAAATACTGACAGTATAATTAAAGTAGGGTAAAAATATATTTTTTCGTGTGCGAGAGAAATAAAAAATATTTTCAGTACAAAAAATTTATTCAGTACTGTATACATTTTTATGGTTACTGAAAAAAATAATATAGCAGTACTGACAAAATATATCAAGAGCAGTATTTTTATTCAGTACTGGAAAAATATTTTATAGGAAAAATGTATATGGATGAGAAATCGTTTGTATGCAGTGAAGTCATATTTAAAAAGTGAAGTCAATTCATAATTTTAACATTTTGTTCTGTGTCATTCATCCTAATTCATTGTGGAAATAATTGAAATAATGAATAATTAATGTAAGGTTTTTTTTTATAATTAATTGTTGTAGATTCAATTTTTTTGTCTATTTTTTCAATAACAAAAAAAATTTAAAATTTATTAGTTATGTTATAAGCATTGTGTCAAAATATATCCATTTAGTTTTAGTATAAAAAAAAGAAAACAGTAAACAACGATCTCTTTCACTCTAATGGTATTTTTGATTTTTTTTTCTCGCTTTAGTTTTTTCAGTAAAAAATACTGGCAGAATTTTTTTTCATATGAAAATCAGACTTAAATTATGGATTAAATGTCAGATTTTGATGATGATCCTATAACGACTTATAACGAAGTACCAGAGAATAGCGCCATCTTTTGGGCTTCTGTTTTTAAAATGAGTTTTATAAGAAGGCTTTATGGCAAGACTCAGATAAAACTACATCGATTATATTGCAATATAACTTAAATTAACCAATTTGTAATACGAGTAACCAATTCAAACTGAAGAACAAATTGCAACCGATTTGAATGTAAGATTATTTCAAACTTTCGCAGATTTCGTAGAGCTCGCTTCCATATGCATAGCAGATCAGCTCGGTTTACGGCTTAGGGTTCGTTAGCCAAAATTCAGGAAGGTAGGCTTATAACGGGAGATGTTTTAGCAACTCTCTTTTTGGCAACACTGTCTTTGCTGTTCAGCTGTTTTCATGTAAAATGTTACTGTGTTAAACATGAATTTTACTATCAAAATACATGCGCCTCGGTTCAGAAAGTGCATCGTGTACTTCTTCCATTTTATAGACAGTTAGGGCGACATTCTGTGGTGGGTATTCGGAATCTTGTGACTAAATTTCGCACCAAATTTACATTATTGCTCTTACCACAAAGGGTAACGGCTGAATGGATACGTGAGCAAGCAAAATTGCCGTGTTTGGTGTAAAGAGCGCAGCCAGAAGCATTGCCAGAACTAATGCACTGTTTGGTGTGGAAAAATGCACTGTTTGGTGTGGATTATGTCCCGGTGGCATCATTGGAGTGCTACCGTGCGATGATTACAATTGTTTACTCAAAATGAAAGAGCTAGACTTGGCTAACATATGATTTCAACAAGACGGTGTCATATGCCACACAGCACGCGAAACAGTGGCCCAATTGAGAGGCGAGTTCTGTGAACAGTTTATTTCACGTTTCGGGCCGATCAATTGGTCGCCTAGATCGTGCGATTTAACGTTTTTAAACTATTTTTTGTGGGATTATGTTAAAGCTCATGGCCATAGGAACACGCCCGCAACGGTTGACGCACTGGAAACCAATATTGAAGAATTTATTCGTGAGATACCGGCCGATATGTTGGAAAAAGTATGTCAAAATTGGATCCATCGTATGAACTATTTGAGGCGTAGCCGCGGTTAACATTTACATGAAGTCATCGTTAAACATTGAATTATATATATATCGTACTATATATATATATATATATATATATATATATATATATATATATATATATATATATATATATATATATACATATATATTTATATATAAATATACATATATATATATATATATATATATATATATATATATATATATATATATATATATATATTTATATATATATATATATATATATATATATATATATATATATATATATATATATATATATATATATATATAGATAGATAGCTGTTGATATCTTATTAAGACTAGATTAGACAGCCAACCGACTAATAAGCAACCACAACTATTTACTGAAATAGACGGCACGAATATAAAGTCTGAGGTACGTTAGATTCATAAAATTATCTATTTTAGTTTTATCTGCCAATATTAGCCGTTAAAATAACTGAAGGTTTCTTCTAGTATCACTTTCAATTTTCTGAGTCCTATAGTGATAGTATTCGGACTAGAAACACAACTATATGCTGTCTATTAGCCATACCATCAGGTGACGATGTGTCGAGTATTGCCATGTTCATTTTACTCAGATCTGAGAAGACTTTTGGTGGTCTTAATACGAATTGAACCATGTCCTTAGGATTTTGATACGTTTGTGAAATCTTGTGGTGAGCACAGTGATGACTTGTTCCTCGTTTCAATGGTTGCATATAAATAAGACTCACGGTATATTTAATTACATAAATTATTTGCACTAATATTTTACATAAAATATTCACAATATTTGTATTATAGTGTATTATATTAATTAAGAAGTATTTTTGATGCGTGTTTTTATTTCGATTCGATTAAGGAATTCTGTGTCATAATCAGGATATTTAATTAGTTATATTTTAAATTGATATACATTTTTTAATACAAGTTATGCGGACGAAGGAACAGAAACGACTAATTACAAAATCAATGAAAAACTAACGAACATTGTTTTTCAAAGTTAACTTGAATTATATAAAAAAACTATTTACATGAGTTGTATACTCAACTATTCATTTAAGGTGCCAGAAATTTAGATAATCAATCACAAATAAATTTAAGAGCGAGGTGTGAAGAAGCGCCAAAATACCATGCGACACCACAAATACTCCCCTCCCAGAGAGATCGAAGATCTATCGACCAAGTATCAATCTGGTAGGAGCCCTGGATACACGACCTGACCTTGTAATATTTGTCGTTTTCTGTGACAAGTCGAATCGAACCCGTTTGCGAACTTTCGGCCCTTCATTAGAAAATTTAGGTCCGTCGGCTGAAATAATATGTTCTGATTCGTGAGTCGGTACAAGAAGGCCAGTCTGTACAGTTGTAGTGTCCGTATTCTGTGATTGATTGTCAGAGTAGCATGGTTTAAGTCTGTCAATGGAAATTTTCGTATGCCGTCCGTTTAGGTCTAAAGTGTAAAATTTATCTGTACGGTCGATAACTAAAAACGGTCCAGTGTATGGTGGTTGTAAGGATTTGCGTACGGCATCCGTTCGTAAAAAAACATGCGAGCTAGTCAGAAGATCGTTACTGATGAAAATTTTATCCGAAGTATGTCGAGAAGCTGGTACAGGTCGAATTTCATCAAAGTGTCGTCTTAAATTAGTAATAAAGTCAGATTGTAAAATTTGATCGTTCGTAGCGTCTAAAAATGTTCCAGGAACTCGAGTCGTACATCCGTAAACCAGTTCAGCTGGAGTAGCTTTTAGTTCGTCACTGTAAGTCGTTCGTAATCCTAGTAAGATTGAGGGAAGAACACTAGTCCAATCAGATCGGTTGTAGCACATAATGGCAGATTTGATGACACGATGCCATCTTTCAATCATGCCGTTACATTTAGGATTGTAACTAGTTGTTCTCCTTCGTTCAAAACCGAGTAAGTTAGCCAGTTCGTGAAATAGTTGTGATTCGAATTGCATGCCTTGTTCCGTAACAATGGACTCTGGCACACCAAAGCGAGCTATCCAATGCGAATAGACAGCAAAAGCAACAGTTGCAGCCGTTATATCGGACACTGAAATCGCCTCAGGCCAGCGTGTGTATCTATCAATCAATGTAACGCAATACCGCTGATTATCAGAAACAGGCAACGGACCAATGATATCAAGGTGAATAATCGAAAAGCGTTGAGAAGTTAATTTGTAAGTACCAAGCGGAGATTTTGTATGACGAGAAACTTTAGCCTTTTGGCAAGCTACACAACTTTGAGCCATCTTCTGCACGTCTTTTTTAATTGATGGCCAGATTACATTCTGAGTCAAAAGTTTTATGGAAGCTTTGACGCCAGGATGAGACAGATTATGAAAAGCCTCGAAAACTTGTTTTCGGAAATTTAAGGGTATGAATGGCCTAGGTGTGTTACAAGAAGTATCGCAATAAATTAATTGTTTCGAATTGAAGGAAACGGGAAATTTCTCAAATTTGATAACAGAGTTACTCCTTAAAAGTTCTTGAAGTTCCTCATCATTGGTTTGAGCATCTGCGATGATAGCATAATCAATGCTTTCAGGGATAGAAATTTGATTAATGCGTGAAAGTGTATCTGCGACTACGTTGTCCAGACCAGAAATGTGTTGAATATCGGTCGTGAATTGACCAATGAAATCTAAGTGTCGAAATTGACGAGGAGATGCTTTTTCCAGTTTCTGATTAAAAGCGTAGATGAGTGGTTTATGATCGGTATAGAGCGTAAAAATACGACCCTCAAGAAGATGTCGAAAATGTTTTATACCCGAATAAGCCGCGAGAAGTTCACGATCATAAGCACTATATCTTTTTTGCGTATCATTGAGACGTACCGAAAAGAAACCGAGTGGTTTCCAAGTATCCGAAACAAGCTGCTAAACCACTGCTCCGATCGCAGTATCGGAAGCGTCAACCATGATGGCCAGAGGAGCTGATGATAATGGATGACAGAGTAAAGTCGCGTCCGTAAGTTTCGTTTTACAATTTTCAAATGCTTCAGTAGCCGCAACTGACCATTTAATTGGAACTTGACTGTTCTTAGTATACCCTTTCAGGTAGTCATTCAACAATTCCTGGTCAGCAGCAGCACCAGGAATGAAGCGGCGATAAAAGTTTATCATGCCTAAAAATCGTTTCAGTTGTTTAACAGTCAGTGGTCGTTCGAAATTTTTGATGACTTGAACCCGTTCATGTGACGGTAATAAACCTTGTCCAGTTACCAAATGGCCTAAAAAGATAATTTCCGTTTTTGCAAAAACACATTTGTCAACATTAATAATTAGTCCATATTCCTCTAATTTAGTAAAAGTCAATTTAATATGTTCGAGATGTTCGTCATAATTTCGAGAGGCAATGAGCACATCGTCCAAATAAACAAAGCAGAAATCCAGACCGCGTAGTGCTGCATGCATAAGCCTTTGGAACGACTGTGCTGCATTCCTCAGGCCGAAAGTCATTCTGCAAAATTCAAAAAGTCCAAAAGGTGTCGAAATTGCTGTCTTCGGAATGTCTGCCGGTTCAATGGGAATTTGATGGTAGGCCTGGACAAGATCTATTGTTGTAAATATAGTGCAACCCTCGAGTCGTTGCGTAAAATCTTGTATGTGTGGTATTGGGTACCTGTCCGGAATTGTGACTTTATTAAGCGCACGAAAGTCTCCACAAGGTCTCCACTCTCCATTCTTTTTAGGGACCATATGCAATGGACTTGACCAAGGGCTGCTACTAGGTCGACAAATCCCGAGTTTCATCATTTTTTCGAATTCTGTCTTCGCGATAATGAATTTGTCTGGTGCTAGTCGTCGTGGTCTGCATGCAACCGGTGGTCCGTTCGTTTCTATTTTATGAGTCACGTCAGGTTTTAAAGAATCAATGTTTATGTTGCCATGAATGACTGTTGAAAATTTTGAAACAACGTTGAAAACTCCTGGATCCATTGCTGACCTGTCGATCCTAGATACAGTAGTTTGGTCATAGCTGGAAGTAGTACCGGTTGTATACAACGAGGTTAGCGGATCAAAAAGTCTTTGCTTCTGTATATCAACCAGCAGACCAGTTTTACACAAAAAATCCACGCCGATAATAGGCATCGACACGTCAGCAACAATAAACTCCCAGGTGAATTCGCGGCGCAGTCCAATGTCTAGTCTTAAAAATTTTGTACCGTAAGCGTCAACTGAAGAACCGTTCGCAGCAAACAACTTGAAGGATGGATCGACCTTTGGGTTCCGAACAAAACGGGCTGGCAATACAGAGACATCTGCGCCTGTGTCTATTAAAAAATGTGTCTGAAGAAAAATTTCGAAAATTAAAAGGCGGTTAGTTTTAGTAATGTCATTACACCCCGCCACTTGTGAATGACAATTTAGTTTTTTGGAACATTGCTATCGGATAACTTGTTTGAACTAAATTTACAATTTGGCTTGCATTTTAAAGCTTTTGTGCCGAAATGATGGTGATAGAAGCAAATAAAATTATTTTCGGCTGAAGGATTGCCATAAAATGTATTTCTATGATTTGGAGAATTGTTCCGAGAGTAGTTATTTTTTGAATTCGACCTAGAATGATTAGGACTTCGTGAATTTGAAACAGACCGAGATCTATAATTTTGATTTACAATTTCCGCAATTTCCGATAGCAATGTTCTTTTAAATTCCGAAAGCTTTTGGTCCCTGGTAAAATTTGAATTCGGAGTAGAACTGCAGGAAACAGAAGTCTCTATAGCATCAACTCGCGAGTGATTCATTGTTTCATGCACATTGTCAGCACGTTCTGCAAGGACCGACAGTGAGACGTCATTTTCAAATGGTGTAAGCACCATTTGAACGGTCTGGGGCAACCTCTTCATCCAAAGTTGACGAAGGGTTGCTTCGTTGAAATTGTTCCCAGCATTCAACTTCATGGCGCTCAACAGTTGAGACGGCTTCCTGTCTCCAAGAGCCAAACCATGCATCAAGTTGTTCAACTTGGTCTTTTCCGACTCGCCCAGAACTCGAATTACCAGGGGAGTATTTGTGGTGTCGCATGGTATTTTGGTGCTTCTTCACACCTCGCTCTTAAATTTATTTGTGATTGATTATCTAAATTTCTGGCACCTTAAATGAATAGTTGAGTATACAACTCATGTAAATAGTTTTTTTATATAATTCAAGTTAACTTTGAAAAACAATGTTCGTTAGTTTTTCATTGATTTTGTAATTAGTTTTTTTTCTTTTTTTTTGAAGAACGCTGCAGAAATCCGCCGAAAATTTGTGCCGCCCGCTGCCTTGAATGTTGGAAGACTGTGTATTTATTATGTCCAGTTGATTGAAAAAAACGGCGTCCGCTATTGTTGGTTCTCGATTGTAGATCGTAGATTGTAGATTGTGGATTGTAGTCTTGCCAAATGTTAGTATTCACAATTGCTCAGCACGAGCCCTATCACGTCGGTGTTACCAATTTGGTGGTCTTAATACGAATTGAACCATGTCCTTAGGATTTTGATACGTTTGTGAAATCTTGTGGTGAGCACAGTGATGACTTGTTCCTCATTTCAATGGTTGCATATAAATAAGACTCACGGTATATTTAATTACATAAATTATTTGCACTAATATTTTACATAAAATATTCACAATATTTGTATTATAGTGTATTATATTAATTAAGAAGTATTTTTGATGCGTGTTTTTATTTCGATTCGATTAAGGAATTCTGTGTCATAATCAGGATATTTAATTAGTTATATTTTAATTTGATATACATTTTTTAATACAAGTTATCGTACTAAGGAACAGAAAAAAACTAATTACAAAATCAATGAAAAACTAACGAACATTGTTTTTCAAAGTTAACTTGAATTATATAAAAAAACTATTTACATGAGTTGTATACTCAACTATTCATTTAAGGTGCCAGAAATTTAGATAATCAATCACAAATAAATTTAAGAGCGAGGTGTGAAGAAGCACCAAAATACCATGCGACACCACAGACTAGAGCAAACGAGTTTATTGATTGTGATTGAACCAAAAATATGAAGTTCAAGTTTCGCAACCTGTATAACTCACGAGGTATAATCTGGTCATCTATAATTTATAAACACCTATTAGAGGAATGAGTGACAAGAAACGCACTCCCGCAAGTACAAGTAAGTAATAATTAAATTGAACTGATCAATTATATCAGTTTTCTCATTTAAGAGAGAAAAACAGTTTTGGATTGAAACCATCCTTGCAGACATTTGCAAGAGCATCCTAAGAAAACTATTCTCTAAATATTTGAACGGGTTGGACATAAAAGCGATTTGTCAATACTAAATTCGAATCGGTGATGTTAAATATTAACGAGTTCCGGTTTGAGTGTAGAACTCATACATCGTCTCAACTTCCATGTCAGAATACTTTACCGGCTCGCATGAAGTAATGTAAGGTGCAGATGGTATATGCAAATCGGGCTAACCGTACTTCCTTGATTTGCCTACGGCGTAATTTATACATTAAAAGGGAACTGGGAAGTTACACGTGATTCGGTTCCAGGACAAAGAGTACACTCTAAAAGAAGCATTTTGTAACACTAAGTGTACGCAGTGTAAACTTGGTGACGGACGGACGACGGTTTTGATATATTTCCTGAAAAAAAAATGGTATTGATAATCCCGATCGAAGAAATTTAAAAGCTCGGTTACATATCCTTGCAGTAAGTTGTTACCACAATTGCTATCTAAGGTCCGAACAGCTCTGCAACCTTCGTTGCCAGTTGATCCTAAACATTAAGAATCCAAATTTGAAGGTAGTCGAATATGATGCTATTCGCTCATGTGTCAATACCCATCGTTCTTCTTTTAAGAATGCAAACTCTCTTCTAATAAATCTGTCACTCTAATTGATTCAGACATAATCGGAATTCTAACATTGATTCTCGATATGGTATTAGAATGTGTTACGCGTTATAAAACATAAATATTATATAACAATGTCCAATTAATTATTACAAATACCTAATCATATATGGTGTGTAATTGGAAAATCAAATTAAAATTAATAATTACTGATACTTTTGACAGCTACTATGCAGGCAGGCGAGATCAAGTTATGGAAATATATGCAATTCTTGCAAATCATGGAAATAATTGATATTAAGGCTAACCAATGTATTTTTACATGGTTAGTAATTTGCAGAAGGTGCACATCGATACACGACTACTTTGTAAACCACTAGGGGACAACATGTTAAAACTATATAAAAAAAATATTCGCAAGAATTTTTAGTGTGGGTGATAGGAAATTTTAAACCATACTGTGTGTGTATATACGAGCTGAGTCATATCGTCGACACTACAAGTATATATGGGAACCGCATCAATATGTTGAAGGTTGTGAAATGTGGATTTCATGAAAAAACTATAATCGAAAATATGTTAAATTATAATGCGACCATATGGGATTCGTAATTATGTTCAACGTAATCTAAATATGATTTAGCGACACACGTTCGGGTTTGAAGCAAAATAAAAAATATATTTAAATGTGTCTGATGACCTAAGAAATTGACCGTATTTGGCGAGGTCGGTAATGTTTATCTACGTTTACATTCAGACATATATTTATACCAGTTATTTTGTATCTTGTCTTTCTTAACCTTAATAAGATTGTATAGTAAAGCGAGCGAAAGAGTTTGCGTGTAATGTACCAATATTCTTATATATTTTTTTAAAGCTGTCGGTGTCTTATTTTCAAGTTCAACAAGTTTTAATGTTCAAGGGCTTTTTGCTGCCAGATACTTATATGTATATATGCATAACGTATTTTTGGATTAGATAATAGTGGAGATTAGAATTGTTTTGATATGGGTGGTTAATAAGTCATAAACCGGATAATGGTGCACATAGACTATAAATAAACGTCTTATTGTATGTGACAAGTATTTTAGCTCTCTAGCTCATATATTGAGATGTTTGTTATGATGACTATGTTATTGTATGTTTACTATATAATAAACTAAATGGTGTTGTGTAATAGTTTGGTTGGTTTCTTTTTTATGTGAAGGTCGAGTATTGATGGAATTCTTAATTTGGTGTGAAAGTATCGAAATTTGATTATTTGTAATGGTTTTAATCCATCAAAATAGCATTTCTACCTCCTATTGAGTGTGTGAAGGATGTTGATCAATCTCTTACGTAATATATGTAAGATTTGTTGTACTTAGAAAATTTTAAACTTAAATGCTTTTATAGTTTGTTCTGGTTGGTCACACACAACCATTTCATTTCAATCAGCAAAGCGGTGTAACTAGTGATAGGTTGATAGATGAGACAATATGAATGAATTGAACCAGCTAAATAAAAATTTAACAAAGTCTATCCGTTCTAATATAATCGGCTGGAACTAAGCTGCGAACCCTATACATTTCTAATGCTGTCCATTAGAGATGAACTAATGACTCATTAGTTCAAAGCAGTCTTATTCCAAGCAGCAAACTTGTCAATTGTATGTGTGTATGTAATCACTGATAGAAACCAACTAAAAATAAATTTCACAATAATTTCGATCTGATGTAATTAGATCTGAGCACAATATCAAACTGGAGGTAGTTTTTTCGAATCTGGAACCAAATATCGAAAAATCGTATTGATCCTCAACCAAATACGTAGGTACTGAACTGTACCTGGTCATTGCGAATTTATTTATTTATTTATTCGTTTATTTATCAATAATGACATTTTTTTAAATCTTATAACCTTGAATTAATAATACATAATTATTATACTAAATAAAAGATAATTATTTTACTTAATACTAACTAAATACTAATACTTTCTTTGATAAATACATTCCGTAAACCAAAAAATTGGCTGTATTTTAAATCTCGTAATTCTCCTAAAATGTAGAAATTACTCATTGAATTATACAGTTTAACTCCATTATACCCTAATAATGAGTGTTTCTGGTATTATAGTTATGGACTTCTCTATTGGAGTATAACATTGAGCTTAAGTAGTTTGGTAGATCTCCGTTTTCAAGGCGAAACATTAACTTTAAAACATTAAAATGTATTCTTTGATTAATAGATTTCCACCCTAGTACTTCAAGCATTTCACATATATGTGTCCTATTTTCTACTCTTAAAATGCCTCGCATAAATCTGTTCTGAATTTTTTGTAGACGATATATTTGTGATTGTTTCATTATGAATAACACTGATGAACAATAATCAATATGTGGCGCAACAAGTGATTCATAAAATATAATTTTCGTCTCCCGTGGCATTTTACCCTTAATTCTATTAAACAGACCTAACTTTTTATTCATTTTTTTTGTAACATAATCCAAATGATCGTTAAAATTTAAATGTTCATCTATTATAACACCAAGGTATTTATACTGTTTTACACGTTCAATGACTTCATTATCTATTAATATAATTTGATCACATTCTAGTTTGGTTTTGATCGACAGCACCATGTACTTTGTTTTAGAAATGTTAAGAGCCAACTTATGAAAGCTAAGCCATTTACTTAGATTCTTCAAATCTTCGTTTATTTTTTGAACAGCTCCTATAAGGGTTGGTGTAGCAATTGTAATTAAGGTATCATCAGCAAACATATTCACTTTACAATTTTTTATAACTCCCACTATATCATTGATGTACAGGATGAAAAGCAATGGTCCTAATGTAGATCCCTGCGGTACTCCGAGATTATTTGGTATTGGCTTAGAGATACAGTTATCGACTTTTGTATATTGTTGTCTATCCTGAAGGTAATTATTGAACCATTCAAATTCTGTGCCTTGTATCCCATATTTGCCTAATTTTTTTAGTAAAATTTGTCTATTGATTGTTTCAAAAGCTCGTTTAAAAGGAAAACTGCTACTACTACTTTATTATCATCTATTCTAGATTTCCAATCATCCAACATTAAGTGTAATGCAGTTTCACATGAATGGAGTTCTCGAAATCCCGATTGTTGGTCGACTAGTATATTGTTGTTGTTAATGTGGTTCATTAATTGGTTTTTAACTACTCGTTCTAACACAGCTTCATATGTTGGTAGCATATTTATTGCACGTAGTTCTTCTGGTGTTCTTGGATTAGAAGTTTTCGGAATTGGAATAACCGTTGATATTTTCCATGACTTCGGAACTTTAGCTTCATTTAAACTTTTATTGATTAAATGCGTAAATTTTGATGCAAATATTTCATTCTTCATAGCGTCCAACATGATATTACGGTTTATACCATCAATCCCAGCATTCGACTTCAAACTACTAATAGTTTTAATTATCTCTTGACATGTAATGTTTTGGAAACTAAATGGAACTGTGTAAAGAAAACCGTTCGATTCATTATAATTCTTTACATCCGGAATATTTCTATAGATGTCAATCACACTGGATACAAATGTGTTATTTAGAGATTCTGCCAATTCTTGTTTATCGGTTAGTACTTTATTGTTAAATTGAATATCCCATTGTGTTGTGGTTTTGGCTTTATACATAGATTTTAACGTTCTCCATAGTTCTTTTGGATTATTTTGGTTTTCTACGAATTTGTTTTGGTAATAAATAGACTGTTCCTTCCTTAAAGATTGTTTATATATGTTTCTGGCTCTTTTGTAATTATCCCAGCTCTCCTTTGCATTTACAATTTTCATTATTCCATAACATCGCAGTTTATCTTGCTTCAGTAATTTCAAATTTTCGGTGAACCACGGTAGTTTACTAGTTTTATGAATTAATTTTGTACAAGTCAATTCATTCACACAAGTCTTTAACTTTAACTCTAAATTTTCGGCTTCTTCGTTTATTTCGGTATCTCTTTCGTTTAATTTCTCATCTTGGCATCCTAAAAATTGTTGATTTAAAGCGTAGTTTAGTTATTCATGAGAATAATTTTTCCGCGAATATATTTCAATCGGTTCACACTTCTCTGAAAACTTTGTCTTTCCACAAATTATAATAACTCTTAACATACGATGGTCACTAATTTATTGTTCTTTAATTATCTCGCATTTCACATTTTTTGAATTAGTTATCACTAGATCTATTAAAGTTTTGCTGGTTGTTGTAACTCTACTGTATTCTTTAACCACTTGCATAAGCCTATGATCTCTTATTAATTGATTAAATTTGACACTGTAATATTCATTGGATTTGACATCAATATTGAAATCACCGAATATGAAATTATTTTTGTTATGATTTATGATATTTTCCATCCATTCATCAAATTTATCTAAGAAAACTGCTCTCGTTGTTTGAAATGATCTGTATACTATTCCAAATATCCCAGTCGTATGATATCCTTTTATAATTTGTATTGCTAAAAACCAAGTTCGATCCTTCTCACAGTTGGAGATTATTTTGAAATTTATGTTTTCATGAATATATATAGCAACTCCACCTGTATGTCGGCTATCCGAATCGCAGCGTATAAATTTGTAGTTATCAATATAAAATTCCGAATCGTACATGTCGTCAGTTGTTCTGGTTTCACTTAGTAATACTAATGCTGGTTTATAATTGAACACAATTTCGTGTAATTCTATGAAGTTTGACGATAGACTTTGGATGTTGGTGTAAAATACATCTTGTTTTCGAAACTGCTATTTGTAATTTATTTGATTTCTTAGTATTTTCAATTTACGCTGATACAATGCGCATTTATTATCCCACGTAGCATGGTTTACATCAATATTTAGATTTAGCTTCTTATTTGTTTCAACGCAGTTGCTACATATGGTTTCCGTGCTGTTACAGTCCGCAAATTTGTGCTCTCCGCTACATTTTGGGCATGTTAGCTTGCTGGTACATTTATCTCCGTGATGTGAATAGCCATTGCATTTGTAACATCTTGTAAAGCCAATTGACTCTACTACATGGCATCTATCAAAATTTATATTGAGTTTTTCAGCCTCCATTATTTTCTTAAAGCAAGTGGCATCAACTTCAATGATTGTATATCGATTTTCCGCGTATTTCTTCTTCGATAAGTCGTTACTACTTTTATGTCGTTATCAGCTAAGAACGAATTTTGTTGCTTCAACGCTGATATAATTTCATCTCCTTCTAGTAGTTCTGACATTCCTAAAATTTTCACTCTAGGCCTCAGCTCTGCCGGTAATTTGATATCATATTGAGTTCCTAATTTATCTGTCGCGATTTGCTTCAGCTTTTCTTTTGCTTCATTAGAGTCGCACTGTAGAATAATTCCTCCATTCGAAACATTTCTGTATCCCATTAAAGGAATGCTCTTAGGATCAATCTGGCTTACGATATCTTCTTTGGTTTTTTTATTCTCTTGTGGTTTCTTTGGCTGTAACAGAACTAATTTGGTTTGATTGGTTTTGACGACTGTGGCAAAAGATTTCGTCTCAGCAGGTTTCTGAATTTCTTCTACGTGAGTTTTAATTTGCCCTAACTGTTCATTAAGCCGATCTAAAACCGATGGATTTTTTTGTATGACAGTCAGTCTAATCAGTAATAGCATTTTGGGATCGAGTTATCGATCTGATGAAGTCCGTTTACAAAATATAGAATATCGGTTGCCACTCAGCAGAGTCTTGGTTTGATGTAAAATTAAGCCAAATCATGGTATTGGTGATAAATGCTATTATTGAGCAATGTAATATGGGTTATAATAAAACACAAACTCAGTTAAAAACCACAAAGAGAATAAAGCTCAAGAAGAGCTGGTACAACTACATGTGGAGTACAACTATACAAATGTCTAGACGTAAAAAAAGTGTCTAGTGGAAAACTGAGGTACTAACAATACAAAAACTAAGAAATGACAGTAGTTCGTGTGGTTTCTTCAGAGATGTTCAACATTCTACTTTAAATCGTTGGTCAATTGTCATTCGGAACCTGAATGAAAACCTTTGTGTCTGGCAGTTTATCCTTTTAGAAATTCGGTATGTTTTTTCAACCTCATTCGATTGGTAAAAAAAGGAGATCGCTTAGAATGTGACAGCTCTTCAAGTTGGCAAATCAATGATCAAGTTTCTCTACGGATGATTCTTTCTACGTGCTATGAAACATTTCGTCATACACATTAAGTATATCTAGATTTTAGACAGTGCTACAACTGGATTGATTGAGAGAGCCTATTGCATGCACTTCAATAGATAGTAATATCTATGCCAAGTGATAGAACTTATGTAAAGCATATATATATATATATATATATATATATATATATATATATATATATATATATATATATATATATATATATATATATTTATATATATATATATATATATATATATATATATATATACTAGGGCTAAAATATTTTATTTTCAAGGCTTTACTGTGAGAGAACTCAGAACCAACAATAGTGTTAAGTTTAATTTATGCTTTGCATCATATTGATGCATTTATGCATCATATTTATGCATTGGTGCATCATATTGTTGCTTTTATGCATCATATTGATGCATTTATGCATCATAGTGATGCATTTATGCATCATAATGATGCATTAATGCATCATATTGATGCATTTATGCAATATATTGATGCATTTATGCATCATATTGATGCACTCATGCATCATATTGATTACTTCACTTTTTCTCTAAACTTTAATCCGTTAAAATCTACAATCACTCACCTGTTTTAATGTTAATCGGGCTGTATATCTTAAGTCACTACCTTCTCGTTTATATAGTGGATGTGGTTTATCTCTAATTATAAATACAATATCGGCTGGCACTTTATTAGGATCCCGACTTTGATCGCCCTCCTTTTGAAACGTTACTTTTGTACCCGATTTCCATCCTGGTTTTATCGATATTGTAACATATTTGTCCTCTTTTTTTGGTGAACCATCCGCTTGTATTACCCGTCGTGAAATTTTCATTTTTTTTGTACAACCATTATTTATTTCTTCTAACGTCACATATAGATCGTGCTCGATCGGTGGATCTTGGACTTTTTCTTTTTTTAATGGGGTGTGTACATTAAATGAGTGTGACCTAGGGGATGAAAAACTAATTAATATAATTTGTATATCCACACAACATACGCATTAAAATACTCACCTAAATGCACCGCCAAGGCCATGATGTCGATTACCAAGGCCAAATGGCGCAAAGAAATCTGTATCTGTGTCTAGTGTATCAAATACACTTTTACCAAATATTGAATCCGAATTGTCGAAAAATGAGGCAAATGGATTACTCGAACCAAAGAATTGGGCAAATGTTGCACGAGGATCTCCATGAAATTGATATGTGAAGTTGTGTGAATTACTGGTACCATTTGATGCTCCTGAAAATAAAATGATACGAGTATGTTACATTTTCTTATCAATCAACTGACATCGAACCGTTTTTATGACATCGAACCCGAGAGAAATGTTGTCAGATATGTGAATCCACGAGTAGTTGTATCGGTGTATATCAGGTTCATTTCCCAATAAAGCAAGGAAGCAAAAGTTATTTTTCATCTTCCCATTAGAAATGGTGATGTGGATGAACAGGTCTCCGATCGATTGGGAGTGTATTGTCTCTCAAACAGATTGTAAAGACAAAAACAAACAAACAATCTGATTGATACTCAGAAGGTTGGTGGTTGACAGGCTATAATTCTTCCAGTTGGTAGTAGTCTTTATTTTTAGAAGTCTGTTCTTGTTCCAGTAAAGTTCTAGTCTTCTAGTAAAGTTCTAACTCTTCATTCATAGCACTTTAGAGCTCGACAAAAACAGTTTCACTGATTGGAAATACTGTTTATCGCAGTGAGCAGTTACTTTATATGTGTGTGAATTAAGACTGAATAATTTACGTAGATGCACTAAATTTTGACCCCAATAAATTTGACCTACTTATCAAATTACGAATCCACTGTCAATATACGAACGCACTCATGCTCAACATGGCTATCAGTATGTTTCGTAAAGATTATCGTCAAATTTGGGTTCAAACTCATTTTAAATAGTCAGTTCTAATCAGTAGCCGTGGTTGAGAATACTATATAACAACCATGAATTTAAAGTGTATTTCAAAGTGTATACTTATAATTGAAACAGTTTTAATTACGTGTTGTGTATCCCAACATCAATTACCTAACGTTTACACAATTAAAGAGGATGTCACAAATCGTGAACTGCTAACAGTGCAAATCGATCACAGTTTCGCAACCCCGTACGTCACTGTATCATGTTTCGATTACGAATCGTTGAATAATTTGAATTTGGAAAATTTTGATGAGCTTGCGGGTGGATCGGCCCGCGGCCTTTACATAAAATTTGTCGATTGTTTTAATAATGACACGCATCACAAAAACTATCAGCAATTTCGTTTGCATAACGCAATCGAAAATGTTCCAAGTTATGCGAATTGTGAAAATTTTGAAATTTATTTTAGTGCATATGGTCTCGTCGATGACGAAATATTTTTTGACGAAATAAATTTCGAACAATTTAAAAATGTGGAAATTCATTCGATCGGATTTATGGATAGTTCGTTTTTGGCGGGTGTGGTTAGAGGGCGTCTTATTGTGCAAAACACGAATCATGTGAATTTCGATGATTTTTCATTGAACGCGATCACCGATTTTCATTCGGAAGGGAACACAATTGTGAATTTAACAAAAGTGAATTTGGCAAAATTTACAGCGATTAAAATTTTGAAGATAAGCGAGTTCGCGGTGCTTGATTATGGGTTACTAAATATCCCGAATTTATTTGAAAATAATATTTATTTGGAAACTCTGGGATTTGAAAATTTAACAAGCGATGGTGTAATTATTTTGGATGAAACCGTTTTCAATGGACTACACCGATTGACGTATCTAGACTTGAAAGGTATACGTCTAGAAACGATCCCGGAAAGTTTGTTCAGTGATCTTCCAGTATTAGAAATTGTAAATTTGGAAAATAATAATCTAAAATCTCTGAACTATTATACATTCTACAATAATCCAATGTTGAATCGACTCCAACTGAGTGGAAATAAATTATTCCTTTCGCAGTAAGTGATAAATCAAGTATATACTTATTTAACTATAACTATATAATTATACTACTATTTTGCAGACATATTGATCTTATGCTTCGTCACGAAAACATCACGATCGATATAAAAAGGTCACAATTCAGTGGATTCGATTCGGTATCAGCTATAATAGCCAACTCAAACATCACACATTTGAATCTACACGAATCAAATTTAACCAATTTCAAACTGAGCGATTTCGATCTAATCCACGATCGTTCAACGACAATCCATATTGTAACGTGTGATGCTGATATGGCATTTTCCGTCGCTCAGCTACGAAAACGGCGTGTCAAATACGAAATGTTGCCATATTTGACGGCACAAGAAAATGAAGAACTGAACGCTATCATTTATATTACGGCACACGATTCGAGCTTATGTTGTTCGTGTGATTTCATACAGGATATATTTATATACTATTTGGATGGTTTACCTGAAGACATTGAAATATACATGCCCGATTCTAAAGTGCTTATTAGAATTTTAATGGCTTGTGATAATTTAGAAAAATACTATGCTTATCCTTTCAAATTCAACTGCCCGCAACCATGTGGATGCAAATTTAATCCACTCCTCGATAAAGTTTATATCAATTGTAGTGATCGAGGATTGCAAACGATACCAAAAATACCATATCCAAGCCAGTTTAGAGTGATCGACTCGATCAATTTGGATATGAGTAATAATTACCTGGAGACAATTAATTTTGATGATCAAGACGACGAGGTGCTTACTGTGTTGTCAACATTCGATTTTAGTGATAACGAAATTAGGAGTATAACATTCGATGAGAAGGCCCCTCATGTAATACACGACATAAATTTATGCGGAAATCATTTTTTAGATGACGATAATATTGTCATAAGTATTAATGTTAATGAACGGTGGACTAATGCGACTATGGATCATTGTAAATTGGGTGCAGAATATCCATCGAATATTGGGAAATATATACAAAATAAGACGACAGATCATATTTATGATATAATAAAATCGATACGATGTAATTTATAAATAATTAATGAGTAAATTATGTACTT
The DNA here is from genome assembly GCA_963932295.1 of Tipula lateralis. Lineage (NCBI taxonomy): Eukaryota > Metazoa > Arthropoda > Insecta > Diptera > Tipulidae > Tipula > Tipula lateralis. The sequence continues at coordinate 116,408,161 of OZ010736.1, forward strand.
ACCGCCTTTTAATCCTTCCTCGCCATATCGATCGTATACGTCACGTTTCTTTTTGTCTGATAACACTTCATAGGCTTCGGCAATTTCTTTGAATTTATCTTCTGCGCCAGGATTTTTATTTTTATCCGGATGATATTTTAACGCTAATTTCCTATAAGCTTTTTTTATGTCTTCGTCCGAGGCACCCTTCTGTATACCCAATGTTTTGTAATAGTCCTTTCCCATTTTCACTGTAAATATACAAAATATGTATGTTAAAAACCGTTAATTTAATTAAACGTGCAAATTCTCAAAGTTTTAATCTGTGCCATCATTTAACTTCTTAATCATAACGTGAAGTATTATTTGTTCGTCATATACCCATAATTTTGAACTAAGTTGAAATAAATTGCACTTCAAATTTTAAATAAATCGGATGGGGTCAATATTGATATACAGAGAGAAACTGTATATCTTATTTGGACATCCAACCTCCAGAAAGAATTTACTCTGATTACTTTTAAAATCAGACGTTCGCAGAATAGTCATCAGCTCAAAATGACCAAACGATGATGATGCCAAACTATTAAACACCTGGAAATCTGGAATTAGCTATAACATAATAGGTTCATGGTTATCTCGAGACCATCTGCGATGTAAGGTTTTTGTGTAACATCTTAGTATGTTATTTAGCCCGGACGACCTAATTGAAGGCGAAACGTAACAACCGGATGATGTTGCAGTGTTTGGAACTATACCAAACTCTTCAAAATTGTTCGATAAGTTGCTTTTTTAAAAGCTTAAGTTAATTCTGCGATAAATAGCATTTAATCCGGATCATCGAATTTAGGTTTAGCGAAGGAAATGAATTGGAACAAGTTAACAGAGGTGGAAATGGAATCAGAAATTCTCTTAAACAAAAAGAAATTATGTTTTGCAGCGTTTACACTGTCCGCCGCTGGCACTTAATGTACTAAAATCACAAATGAAGCCAGATACCATATAAAAATGTATGGCTTAGGGGCCGTAACAGTACTTAATACTCACTCAAACCCAAACCTCGTTTAACGATCCCTCGAATAACGATTCCTCGATTTAACGATCATCTCAAATTGATCTGAAACCTCGATTAACCATCAAAAAACCTCGAATTAACGCGAAAAATATTTAAAATGTATTTTTTTATCAAAAGTATTTATCGATTTTTTCCTAGCATAATCGATTTTTATAATGACTCTACTCCCTATTTGAAAACTCTAAATTACAAGTTTTCTCAAGGGTTTAAGGCATCAAAAGTGAGAATTACTCTTGTTCTTGGGAGAATGCAACGAGTGACTTTTAATTGAAGCCGTGCCTTATAGGAAGATCCGAAAATCCACGGGCTCTAAAAACATTTGTAAAACAACCTTGCCTGTGTATTACAAATTAAATACCATAAGCTTGGATGATGAGCTCTATTTGTTCTGATTACCTAAGAAATTATGTAGTCCCTGCGATTGCAAATTACAACAGACAAATGATTAACCAAAATAAAGCATTACTGCTTCTTGATAATGTTTCGGGAAAGCCACAATTATGTAAACGTATAAGAATATAATTGAAATAATGAAGTTAATTGTGAGGAGTATATTTTAAATGAATTGTTTAGGAGTCCGTTAAAAGATTTCTCATGCGAACTGGTGCAAAAAAATACCTCATTTAACGAATCCTCGGTTAACGATGGGTTTTTATGG